>OU612059.1:104518584-105118584 GCA_914767635.1 Melanostoma mellinum
ATTTTAGCTTTGATGGTTTTGAGCTCCTCCGGAGTTATAGTTTTTCTCGGGGCTTCGTCTGTGATCTTCGTAATTGCTGCAACCGATTCGCAACGTCCAACGACTTCTCCTTTCTTCAACTCTACATCGTACGGTCTGGTGTTTAGTAATCGTACGGGGACCATTTTGTTTTTCGGTGCTACTAGTGTTTTCCCAATGATGACGCTTTGGGAGGAACACTCTGGGTCTGGTTCCACCATGAGGTATCGAAGGCTTCCAAACTCACCCTCCAGTTTCGTCCAAACGAACACTTCAGAAGAAGGAGGCAGAATCAGATCTTCCCTGATGACAGTTCTCAGTGTCGACGTACTTTCGTTCGAATAGGTCATTGGAAGTTCCTTATTTTGGTTCTTCAAAACCTGATTACCGATGTCCAAAATAACTCCGTGCTGTTTCATAAAGTCGATTCCAATGATGCACTCGTCACATATATCTGCCACCAGGAATTGATGAGTAAACACTAGATCGGCCAGTCGGATCTTAAGACACACTTCTCCATATACTCTTGCTGCTTCTCCCGTTGCGGTTCTTAGACGGTAGCTATTGGTGTTATAAAGCAACGTCGTCTTTACCAGGTCTCGACGTACTATGGAGGCTGTGGCACCGGTGTCGATGGTAGCCACATGTTTGTTCCCGTTAATCGTAGTCTCCACAGTCAGACTTTTATTGTCTCGTTTGGTCTGAGAGACCTGGATGGTGGTTCTGGGGCCATCGATACAAGAAACCAGCCTCTGCCCCTCGAAGTTGGTTCTTACTCGTTTCCCTGATGGGAAACGGGCTGATAGGCAACGCTGGTTTTGTTGCTACCTTTCTCTGGGTTGGATCTCTTGCTTCCACAATGTTGACAACCTGCTTTATTTGGTGGTAGTCGGCATTGACGCTGTAAGTGCCCGGTCTTGTTGCAGTTCCAACATCTTGCTAGTCCGCTCCGCTGGTTCTTTTGTATTTCAGCTCTTTGACACGAGCATTCTTCGACTATGGCTTCTCTAAGTCGATGTACTCCATGAGAAGCCTGTTCTGCTGCTTCAATTGTCAATGCGAATGCTAAAGTTTCAGAAAGAGTACGTGTTCTAGCAGTTCGCACAGACCTCTGAAGATGTATATCGGAAATGGCACGAACGAAGGACTCAACAGCAAGCTGGCTGATGATTTCTTCTCCAGCATCCGGGTATGCCAGGTGAACCAGTCTTTCGACGTCTGCTTGGAGCTGCTGTAGACTTTCACCCCTTTTCTGGACTCTGTTATTGAGTTGGACTCGAAAGACTTCTTTCAAGTGGCTATCTCCAAAGCGTTTATCTATAGCTGCCACGAGAGAACTGAAATCGCCGCTCTTACCAGCTGGAACTGTTTGAAGTAATTCAGCTGCTGGTCCTCTAAGAGCAAGAGTCAGTGCAATGTACTTGTCTTCGTCATCCCAGCCATTTGTTGTTGCGGCTGCCTCAAATTGTCTCTTGTAGACTGGCCAAGAAGACTGTCCATCAAATGTTGGGGGTTTCATCTCCTTTTTCTTTGCAAACTCCCCAGCAGACTCTCGAATTTTTATTTTCCGGATCTGGTCCAATTCCTTGGTCAGAACAGAGAACTTCGGGTTTCTACGATTTCGAAACGATTCTCTACAACAGAAAGCTGTTTCTCCACACCTTCTACGCGTTCGTCTAGGGCACATACATTTTTCTCAATGCTACCCAATCTACCTTCTAGAATGTTTTTCTGACCTTCCAAAACATTCTGTTGCGCCTCAAGTCTTTCGAGAACATTCTGCTGTTCCTTCTTTTGCTCGTTTCGTTGTGCTTCAAGTTGTTCGAGAACATTCTGCTGTTCCTTCTTTTGCTCATTTCGTTGCTCTTCCAGCTTCTTTTGTTGTACTTCGAGTCGTTCGAGAACATTCTGCTGTTCTTTCTTTTGCTCGTTTCGTTGTTCTAACAAAAGTTTCATCATACTAGAAAAATCTACATTTTCATTTACTTCCTCTTCTTCCACTTCTATTTCAAAAACAAAAGTGTTTACGTCTTCCCCTTGCTGTTCCAAATAGTTACGCAAGCGCAGGACGAGCTCATTTTTCGATCCCGCTCTAGAAAGATTTCGCTTACCTAACTCACTTTTAAGCTCAATGCAGTTGAGCTCTTCTAACAACTTACCCATTTTCACTGTATATAGTTATTATTTTTCCTTTTACTTAATTTTTTTTTTTTAACACTTTACTAGTCAAATAAGTTTTATTTCCACTTCTGACACCAATGTAACGTGCGCTTAGTTCGCAAAATAAAACTTCACTTTTCAATTTATTTCAACCACTTTTATTCAGTATTTATACTTTATTCGATCTCAACTCGACTTTTGGACTATCACTTGTAGACAATTTACTCTTCACTTTATCACTCTATAATCAAAACTCCCTCTGGTTGTCTCGGGCGGGCTATTTATATCGAATGACATTTCATCTAGAACTCTCCAGTAACTTCCACATGGTCTGCAACTCTACACTATTTTGGGTGTCAAACATTTTCTCTCCTACAATATTCTACACTTACACTAGTGCTCCCAGATGTGTTTTTCGGTGTAACGTTTTCGATTAGGAAATTGGTATTAAATGTTGGGTTCACGTTACAATATTTTGTAATTAGTTTCCTTAACTCATTTTCTTCCTCTTTGTTGAGGTGATCTAATCTCAACATGCTTTGAACCGTTTTAGCTTTGTCTGTTACAGGGTACATAAATTTACCTTTTTGATTTTTCTTTATATCTTTCGTACATACATTTTTCATATCATACACCTTAAACTCATTTAAAGGAGTTGCTTCTATGTACTCTTATATCATTTAAAATTTTTTTATCTGATATATTTACAACACTTACTAAACATTTACCGTCTTTCACTGTACTAATACAGTTTGGCACTAAAATGTTTTCATTCTCAAACCTATTCACGACTACTGACGATCCTTCAGCAAATTTGCTTTTCAATCTAACCATTTTATAAACTTCCTGCCTGGGAAGGATATATGAATCTTCATTTTTAAATCTTATTTCATAACTTTCTGTTTATTGTCCAAGCATAGCAAATTACTACCATAATCTATTTTGCATTTCATTTCTCTAAGGAAATATGCACCTAGAAGACCGTCATAGTCATGAGCCACGTTGTTTGGTATAACGTGGAATTTCCACCTATGCTGAAATACTTTTTTATTCCCACTTGTTCGTATTGCAAAACGTAGGTTAGTAGAACCTAAAGTTTTTTGGGATGAATTTCCTAACCCTATTAGATCTATTGTTTCGTTATTAATAACTTCATTTTTCACACATTCAATTTTTATTAAACTTATTGATGCTCCAGTATCAAGAATCATTTTTATATTGATATCTTTATAATATATATATAAAAAAAACAAAAACTTGAACTTTGACGGAAGATGACTTTATTGTCTGGAAGCTCGCTTAAAACTAAACTTGAAAAAAGTGTTTTTTACATTTCTGTTCTTTTCTGTTTTTCGGGTTCAGGTTACAAAGACTTCACTTTAAATGGCAATATGCAGAAATGCACAGTAATGCATTCTTTTGATTTACGTGGGAACGGAAATCAATTGAAATATGAACATTATGAAAATATGGATAATGCATTCTTTTGATTTACGTGGGAACGGAAATCAAATGAAATATGAACATTATGAAAATATGTACTGTTTGAATTGAATTTGCTTATTGCGTGAATATAGACTTTGTCTGATATGTAACCTCTCCCCCCTTTACATTAAAATTCTCCTGAATTTTCGGAGTTTCTTTAACATTTTCATTTGAATTTTGGGTACCTTTTTCTTTAATTAAAATAGTAATTTTCTTATATCTTTTTAAGATATTCACAAATATTAAAACTAGTATAAATAGAGAATCAGATCTTCCCTGATGACAGTTCTCAGTGTCGACGTACTTTCGTTCGAATAGGTCATTGGAAGTTAATTATTTTGGTACTTCAAAACCTGATTACCGATGTCCAAAATAACTCCGTGCTGTTTCATAAAGTCGATTCCAATGATGCACTCGTCACATATATCTGCCACCAGGAATTGATGAGTAAACACTAGATCGGCCAGTCGGATCTTAAGACACACTTCTCCATATACTCTTGCTGCTTCTCCCGTTGCGGTTCTTAGACGGTAGCTATTGGTGTTATAAAGCAACGTCGTCTTTACCAGGTCTCGACGTACTATGGAGGCTGTGGCACCGGTGTCGATGGTAGCCACATGTTTGTTCCCGTTAATCGTAGTCTCCACAGTCAGACTTTTATTGTCTCGTTTGGTCTGAGAGACCTGGATGGTGGTTCTGGGGCCATCGATACAAGAAACCAGCCTCTGCCCCTCGAAGTTGGTTCTTACTCGTTTCCCTGATGGGAAACGGGCTGATAGGCAACGCTGGTTTTGTTGCTACCTTTCTCTGGGTTGGATCTCTTGCTTCCACAATGTTGACAACCTGCTTTATTTGGTGGTAGTCGGCATTGACGCTGTAAGTGCCCGGTCTTGTTGCAGTTCCAACATCTTGCTAGTCCGCTCCGCTGGTTCTTTTGTATTTCAGCTCTTTGACACGAGCATTCTTCGACTATGGCTTCTCTAAGTCGATGTACTCCATGAGAAGCCTGTTCTGCTGCTTCAATTGTCAATGCGAATGCTAAAGTTTCAGAAAGAGTACGTGTTCTAGCAGTTCGCACAGACCTCTGAAGATGTATATCGGAAATGGCACGAACGAAGGACTCAACAGCAAGCTGGCTGATGATTTCTTCTCCAGCATCCGGGTATGCCAGGTGAACCAGTCTTTCGACGTCTGCTTGGAGCTGCTGTAGACTTTCACCCCTTTTCTGGACTCTGTTATTGAGTTGGACTCGAAAGACTTCTTTCAAGTGGCTATCTCCAAAGCGTTTATCTATAGCTGCCACGAGAGAACTGAAATCGCCGCTCTTACCAGCTGGAACTGTTTGAAGTAATTCAGCTGCTGGTCCTCTAAGAGCAAGAGTCAGTGCAATGTACTTGTCTTCGTCATCCCAGCCATTTGTTGTTGCGGCTGCCTCAAATTGTCTCTTGTAGACTGGCCAAGAAGACTGTCCATCAAATGTTGGGGGTTTCATCTCCTTTTTCTTTGCAAACTCCCCAGCAGACTCTCGAATTTTTATTTTCCGGATCTGGTCCAATTCCTTGGTCAGAACAGAGAACTTCGGGTTTCTACGATTTCGAAACGATTCTCTACAACAGAAAGCTGTTTCTCCACACCTTCTACGCGTTCGTCTAGGGCACATACATTTTTCTCAATGCTACCCAATCTACCTTCTAGAATGTTTTTCTGACCTTCCAAAACATTCTGTTGCGCCTCAAGTCTTTCGAGAACATTCTGCTGTTCCTTCTTTTGCTCGTTTCGTTGTGCTTCAAGTTGTTCGAGAACATTCTGCTGTTCCTTCTTTTGCTCATTTCGTTGCTCTTCCAGCTTCTTTTGTTGTACTTCGAGTCGTTCGAGAACATTCTGCTGTTCTTTCTTTTGCTCGTTTCGTTGTTCTAACAAAAGTTTCATCATACTAGAAAAATCTACATTTTCATTTACTTCCTCTTCTTCCACTTCTATTTCAAAAACAAAAGTGTTTACGTCTTCCCCTTGCTGTTCCAAATAGTTACGCAAGCGCAGGACGAGCTCATTTTTCGATCCCGCTCTAGAAAGATTTCGCTTACCTAACTCACTTTTAAGCTCAATGCAGTTGAGCTCTTCTAACAACTTACCCATTTTCACTGTATATAGTTATTATTTTTCCTTTTACTTAATTTTTTTTTTTAACACTTTACTAGTCAAATAAGTTTTATTTCCACTTCTGACACCAATGTAACGTGCGCTTAGTTCGCAAAATAAAACTTCACTTTTCAATTTATTTCAACCACTTTTATTCAGTATTTATACTTTATTCGATCTCAACTCGACTTTTGGACTATCACTTGTAGACAATTTACTCTTCACTTTATCACTCTATAATCAAAACTCCCTCTGGTTGTCTCGGGCGGGCTATTTATATCGAATGACATTTCATCTAGAACTCTCCAGTAACTTCCACATGGTCTGCAACTCTACACTATTTTGGGTGTCAAACATTTTCTCTCCTACAATATTCTACACTTACACTAGTGCTCCCAGATGTGTTTTTCGGTGTAACGTTTTCGATTAGGAAATTGGTATTAAATGTTGGGTTCACGTTACAATATTTTGTAATTAGTTTCCTTAACTCATTTTCTTCCTCTTTGTTGAGGTGATCTAATCTCAACATGCTTTGAACCGTTTTAGCTTTGTCTGTTACAGGGTACATAAATTTACCTTTTTGATTTTTCTTTATATCTTTCGTACATACATTTTTCATATCATACACCTTAAACTCATTTAAAGGAGTTGCTTCTATGTACTCTTATATCATTTAAAATTTTTTTATCTGATATATTTACAACACTTACTAAACATTTACCGTCTTTCACTGTACTAATACAGTTTGGCACTAAAATGTTTTCATTCTCAAACCTATTCACGACTACTGACGATCCTTCAGCAAATTTGCTTTTCAATCTAACCATTTTATAAACTTCCTGCCTGGGAAGGATATATGAATCTTCATTTTTAAATCTTATTTCATAACTTTCTGTTTATTGTCCAAGCATAGCAAATTACTACCATAATCTATTTTGCATTTCATTTCTCTAAGGAAATATGCACCTAGAAGACCGTCATAGTCATGAGCCACGTTGTTTGGTATAACGTGGAATTTCCACCTATGCTGAAATACTTTTTTATTCCCACTTGTTCGTATTGCAAAACGTAGGTTAGTAGAACCTAAAGTTTTTTGGGATGAATTTCCTAACCCTATTAGATCTATTGTTTCGTTATTAATAACTTCATTTTTCACACATTCAATTTTTATTAAACTTATTGATGCTCCAGTATCAAGAATCATTTTTATATTGATATCTTTATAATATATATATAAAAAAAACAAAAACTTGAACTTTGACGGAAGATGACTTTATTGTCTGGAAGCTCGCTTAAAACTAAACTTGAAAAAAGTGTTTTTTACATTTCTGTTCTTTTCTGTTTTTCGGGTTCAGGTTACAAAGACTTCACTTTAAATGGCAATATGCAGAAATGCACAGTAATGCATTCTTTTGATTTACGTGGGAACGGAAATCAATTGAAATATGAACATTATGAAAATATGGATAATGCATTCTTTTGATTTACGTGGGAACGGAAATCAAATGAAATATGAACATTATGAAAATATGTACTGTTTGAATTGAATTTGCTTATTGCGTGAATATAGACTTTGTCTGATATGTAACCTCTCCCCCCTTTACATTAAAATTCTCCTGAATTTTCGGAGTTTCTTTAACATTTTCATTTGAATTTTGGGTACCTTTTTCTTTAATTAAAATAGTAATTTTCTTATATCTTTTTAAGATATTCACAAATATTAAAACTAGTATAATGATAAGTATTATAGTCGTTGAACCAATAACATAATGTATATTTTTATGTATTTTTAGTAATTTTATCGGTTTAAGGTTTACAATGTTTTTAAGGATGATTTCTTCAAAATTTAATTCCTTAGTAAAATTATAATTCTCCGTTTCATCATAGTAGAATCTTTCAATAAAATACATATTTTTACTAGTAATTGTTTCATTAAATATCTGGATTGTACAGTTGTTAATAGTTATTAGAAAGTTTCCTTCCAGTTTGATATTTCTATCGTCGCATTTGTTAACAATGTTTTCATTTTTAATGTTTTTACAAATAATTGTGCTATCGTCCATTCTTTTAATTTCTGTAGTGTGATTTTCCTTAAGAGCACAATTTTTGTTTGTTATGCAATTATTAACAGTAAGCAATTCCTTTTTATATTGGACATCATTTTGATAATAGTACATTGTTTGGTTAATTTCAATGAAATAGTATTGTAACATGAACCCAACATTTCATGCTGATTTCCTAATTGAAAACGTCAAACCGAAAACACAAGTGCTGGTAACGCTATAATGGAGTGCTATAATGGCAGACGTTGTTTGTGAGTGAGTGTGTGTGTGTGTGCAGAAAAATACCGGGAGGGGAACTTGTCTAGACATCATGGTTCAAAGAAAAACTACTAGAAATCTCTCGATGTTTCACACTGCTATATAAAGAGGCCGCTGACGCAACCAGAAGTCAGTTTTGTTTAGAAAGTGATAGTGTGAATATTGAATAAACGAGTTGAGTTCGAATAAAGTGTTTATCGAAAGTAGATACCGAATAAAGTGGTAAAATTAAATTGAAAGGTAGAGTTTTATTTTTGCGAACTAAGCGCACGTTACATTGGTGTCAGAAGTGGGATAAAACTTATTTGAAAAAAAAAGAACAAATTTGACTATTAAAGTGTGAAAAAAGTAAATAAAGAAAAATAAAAACAATATACAGTGAAAATGGGTAAGTTGTTAGAAGAGCTCAACTGCATTGAGCTTAAAAGTGAGTTAGGTAAGCGAAATCTTTCTAGAGCGGGATCGAAAAATGAGCTCGTCCTGCGCTTGCGTAACTATTTGGAACAGCAAGGGGAAGACGTAAACACTTTTGTTTTTGAAATAGAAGTGGAAGAAGAGGAAGTAAGTGAAAATGTAGATTTTTCTAGTATGATGAAACTTTTGTTAGAACAACGAAACGAGCAAAAGAAAGAACAGCAGAATGTTCTCGAACGACTCGAAGTACAACAAAAGAAGCTGGAAGAGCAACGAAATGAGCAAAAGAAGGAACAGCAGAATGTTCTCGAAAGACTTGAGGCGCAACAGAATGTTTTGGAAGGTCAGAAAAACATTCTAGAAGGTAAATTGGGTAACATTGAGAAAAATGTTTGTGGCCTAGAAAAACGCATTGAATGTGTTGAGAAACGATTTTCCAAGCTTGAGAGTCAATGCGAAAGTCAGCTTGCCACTTTGGAGAAACGAATCGAAAACATGGCTAAGGAACTAGACCAGATGCGGAAAATGGAGCTACGGAAAACTTGTGGAGATTGTCTAAAGCAAAGAGAAGTACAACCACCAACATTCGATGGACAGTCGTCTTGGTCAGTTTACAGGAGACAATTCGAGGCAGCTGCGACAGCAAATGGCTGGGTTGACGAAGACAAATACATAGCACTGACTCTTGCTCTTAGAGGACCAGCAGCTGAATTACTTCAAACTGTTCCAGCTGGTAAGAGCAACGATTTCAATTCTCTCGTGGCAGCTATAGATAAACGCTTTGGGGATAGCCACTTGAAAGAAGTATTCCGAGTCCAACTCAATAACAGAGTCCAGAAAAGGGGTGAAAGTCTACAGCAGCTCCAAGGAGACGTCGAAAGACTGGTTCACCTGGCATACCCGGATGCTGGAGAATAAATCATCAACCATCTGGCTGTTGAGTCCTTCGTTCGTGCCATTTCTGACAAACATCTTCAGAGATCTGTGCGAACTGCTAGAACACGAACTCTTTCTGAAACTCTAGAGTTTGCATTAATGATGGAAGCATCTGAGCAAGCTTCTCAAATGGTACATTGTCAAAGAGAAGCCATATTCGAGGCTGGATCATGCCCAGGAGTTAAGCTACAAAGGAACCAGCGGAACGGACTTGCCAAATGTTGGAATTGTAATAAGACGGGGCACTTACAGCGACAATGCCGGTTGCTACCAATTAAAACTGAAACTTCTTGTCGACGTTGTGAAGTCCAAGAAAATCAATCCGCGAGCTGTAGAGTAAGACCGCAGACTTATCAATACCGAATTGGACATCAGGTAGAAAACCCCTAATGGAATTGCTGGCGGAAAGTAGAGACCAAGACTCAGCGGATGAGAATGGAACCCATATTCGGATGGAACAAGGAAGAATTGAGGTTTGCTCAAACGAAGGATCCAGACATCGGACCGATTCTCAAATGGAAAGAGAACAACACGAAACCTGACTGGGACGACATTTCTGACCAAAGCCCTGTTGTCAAAGCCTATTGGGCACATTGGGATTCGCTTCGCGTGCAAGAAGGCGTACTCCAGCGCAAATGGGAATGGGAATCTCCTGACGGTAAATCTTTTGTAATGCAGCTTATTGTTCCTCAATCGAAAATCAAGGAGGTTTTACAAAAGATGCATAGAAGCCCTACAGGAAGCCACCTGGGAGTCAACAAGACGCTGGAGAACGTGCGAAAACGCTTTTACTGGCTGCATGTTAGAGGTGACGTGGAGAAGTGGTTCCGAAATTGTTATGTCTGTGATTCAAACATAGAGGTGGGAAGGCTTACAGATAGACCTAATAGAACAGGGACATGGGCCACAGTGCATGGCGACCGGATGAAGACCCGGTATGACACAAAAGCGACAACGGCAGGATTCCAAGCAGGAGATCGTGTGTGGTTTTATAATCCTCATCGTCAAAAGGGATTGTCACCGAAACTTCAGCAAAACTGGGAAGGTCCTTATACTGTTGTCACGAGGATTAACGACGTGGTTTACCGCATCCCAAGAGGACTAAGAGGCAAGTTAAAAGTAGTTCATTGTGACCGGCTGCATCGATATAGTGGCGAGGCTGCAGATGGAATTATTCGGGACGAACAATCTTAAGGAGGGGGCAGTGTAACATGAACCCAACATTTCATGCTGATTTCCTAATTGAAAACGTCAAACCGAAAACACAAGTGCTGGCAACGCTATAATGGAGTGCTATAATGGCAGACGTTGTTTGTGAGTGAGTGTGTGTGTGTGTGCAGAAAAATACCGGGAGGGGAACTTGTCTAGACATCATGGTTCAAAGAAAAACTACTAGAAATCTCTCGATGTTTCACACTGCTATATAAAGAGGCCGATGACGCAACCAGAAGTCAGTTCATTTCATTTGAAATATTGAATAAACGAGTTGAGTTCGAATAAAGTGTATATCGAAAGTAGATACCGAATAAAGTGGTAAAATTAAATTGAAAGGTAGAGTTTTATTTTTGCGAACTAAGGGCACGTTACAGTATTCAGTACAGGTTATAAGTTTCAAATCAACTTGTTCGTAATTATTTGGAATTTTTATTGCTATGATTAAAGTTTCGCTGTTATACTTAAGAGTTCCAACTTTAATACTTTTTAGTTTCAATAAATCAAGCTTTGTTTTAATAATTTCTGTTGTTGTTAATAAGCTAGGATGTATTAGTCCATGTTTTATTAAAGCTATATTGTCTATGATCTGGTTTATTTTCTCTTCTAACATATAGAGTCTTAGAATTTGATCTAATTTGATTTGTTTGAGTATAAATTGTTTTTCATTTTCTTTTAGTTCGGAGAAGGTTTTAGTTAAATCTATCCTATCCGCTTCTATAATGGTTTTGAAATGTCTTATGCTTTCATCAAAACTTTGGTTTATTTCTATTTGTTTATTGACTGTGTTAACTGCGTTTCAGTGTTTGTTTCTAGTACGCTAATGTGTTCTATTATATCTTTTCTATCGTCGTCGTCCATTGTACCAAAAAGAAAATTGTTTACCTTTCCTACAATATTAATCAATCCTCTTTTGTGTCTAATACTTGATTGTGGTTCTATGGCTTAAACCTTAGCTTTTATTGTATCTAACTGTCTCTTAATTATAAAATCGTTATATAATTTTAAATTTTGAATGTTTCTCTCCATAGCACCGATTGTGTGTTTCAAATCTTGAATGTTGATTATATGAAGTATTATCTTTGTATCTTTAATAATTTCTGTCTCACCCATGTTAATAACAGAATATCCGTTTTCTGTCGTTATTTTATCCACTGTTAGGGTGGGTGTTACTGATGTTGTTAATACTAGCAACACTAAGATTATCATCTGCAAATAAACGTGGTCGTTTTATATTAATTGGGTGTTCCCTTTCTAATTTTTTTATTCTATATCTGGGCTCGTTTTTGTAATATTCTGTTGTAATTTTTTACTGGTATTACCTGTCTATTTTCAGTATATTCTTCCCTATTTCTATTAAGCTTTTCTATTCTTTTTTCTTTTTCTGTTTTAATGCGATTTCTTAAAGTAGCTATGTCAGTGAACATTCTGGAGACATTCTGGAGACATTCTAATGGTTGAATGGTATCTATCATTATAATTACTAACGGCTCTTTGGACTTTTTGGATTATTGTGAGGTCTAAATTCCTCATTGTTACTAATTTTTCCTGCAATGTTGAATGGAATCTTTCAACATCACTGTTACCTGTATGTGTATTAGGTTTTGTTAAGTGAAGGTTCACTCCTTGTGCGTTAAAAAATTCTTTTAAGTTTTCAGCTTTAAACTCGTTGTCCGCAATTATTTTAAAAGGTTTTCCGAATTTTGAAAAATGTTCCTCAAGAGTTTCTATCTTTTTTACCCAGTTTCGATTTGGCAAATAGTATGCATATGCTTTCTTTGTTAACTTATCTACTAGGGTCATAAATGGATTTTTCATAAAGTAATAGATATCTATGTGCAGGATCTCATTCGGTCTATTCGGAGTTTCGCTTCGTTCGAACTTCTTCTTAATTGGTTTTCTTTCATATTTCGTCTGTAGACATGTTTTGCAATTATTTATAATTTTGGTTATTTCTTTTACTAATTTAGAATAGTATATTTTATTTTTTAAACTATGATATGTTTCTATAGTTCCACTATGGAGACTTTCTTGGGTGTGATATAATGCAATTTGTTTCTGTGCTTCTTCTAAGTTACTTATTTCTTGTGCTCTCAATGTGGCCTTAATAAATTTGATCTGATTATCATGACCAAACAACTGTATTAACAATTGTTGTATTTTATTGTATTCGTGATACGTTAATTCTGTGTATATTCCTGTGATGCCTGACTTAATAAATCTTCGTAATACGTCTGTCCAATATTCTTCTCCCTTTAGTCATATCAATGTAAATAGTTCTTCCTCCATGTAAAATTATAATTTCTTTTTCTGCATTGTTTGTTAGAATTAATTGAGTTTTATAAATATTTCTTCTTTTATAGAAATATGATTAAGCTGCTCTTCTTCTACTGAATGTATTGTTGCATTGTCTGATAAATTATTGACTGATTGTTCTACAGCTACCTCGTCTTTATTATTATTCTCTTCTGGAATCCTACTTAGAAAATCTGCGACATTATTTAATTTACCCTTTAGATATTCGATGTCATATTGATATTCCTGTAATTTTAATAACCATCTTTGAGTTCTCTGACTAAACTCTTTTCCCGTGTATTTTTTATTTAAGTATTTAATTGGCAAATGGTCTGTAACTATTGTAAATCGTTTTCCCCATAAATAAGGTCTATAATACGTAACAGCCCAAACAATTGCTAAAAATTCTTTGTCCGTTACTGAATACTTTTTTTCATGGTCATTTAAAGTGCGGGATGCGTAACAGACTGGTTGACCTTCTTGTGTCAACACTGCTCCAATTGCATAGTTACTTGCGTCTGTATAGACAGAAAAGTCTCTTTGGAAGTTAGGGAATTTTAAAATTGGGTGTTTGATAATATTAAGTTTTAAAGTTTCAAATACTTGAATATATTGCGGATCATGTACGTTGATTTTGGAATCTTTTTTCGAATACTTAATCATGGGATATGCTATTTTGGCATAATCCTTGACAAATTTTCGATAAAAACCTGTAGCTCCTAGAAACGATTTTATTTGTTTCTCGGTTTTCGGAATCTGATATTCTTCGATACATTTAGTTTTCTTCGGATTTGGTTTCATGCCTTCTGCTGTGAGGACATGACCTAAGAATTCAGTGTTCTTTTTCATGAAAGAGCACTTGTCAAACTGAATTTTTAAGTTATCTTCGGATAATTTTTTAAAAATTAAATTTAAAGCGTGAATATGTTCCTTGAGGCTGGTTGAGAAAATTAGGATGTCATCTAAATAGACGACACAAATTTTGTTAATGTATTCTCGAAGAATGTTGTTCATTAGCCTTTGAAATGTGGCTGGGGCAATCTTGAGTCCAAAAGGCATTCTAAGATATTCATAGAGGCCATTGGGTGTCACTAATGCTGTTTTTTGAATATCGGCGGGATGAACTTTATTTTGGTGGTAACCTTTCGCAAGGTCAATTGATGAAAAATATTGTGCTCTGCCAAGCTTATCGAGGATACTATCGATGTTCGGGAGTGGATATTTATCATCGATAGTTATTTCGTTCAATTTCCTGTAATCTACACAAAGGCGAAACTTTTGCTCTCCTGAATTGTCTAACTTTTTCGCTACTACAACAATGGGGGATGAATACCGGCTATTAGATTTCCTAATAATACCTTGATTTTCCATCTCCTCAACTTGTCTTTTAACTTCCTCCTCATGTTTATGTGGTAGCCTATAGATTTTTGAATGTATGGATTGATCTATAGTAGTTTTTATCTCATGCGTGATCGTATCTGTATTAGTCAGTTGATCACCGTCATGATAAACTAATTTTTGGAATTTTCTTAACAATGCTGCTATTTCTTTCTTTTCTTCTTCGTTTAAATAACTTAGATCCAGTTCTTTCCCTTCTCCAATTAGTTCAAAACAATCGAAAATTGTAATGTCTTTTTCAGAGTATAAAGGAATTAAGGTTTTATTTTTTAATACGAGAGTTTTATTGTCGAAATCGAGAGTTTGGACAATTTTACCTAGTAAGTCCATGCCTATTAAAATATCATATGGCTTTGGACCTAGGTCTCTCTTATACCACCTTGTGGCGATTTTAATGTCTTCTTTGAATTCATCGGGAATGCTCGTGATTACTCTTTCTACTACCTCGTTTGTTATGTTGTTTATTGTTTGCAATTGCATGTTGATTTTGTCGTATACTCGAAACTTACTACAATCAACTGCACTAGAATTTATTATACTCATTGTTGAACCAGTGTCAATGAGTGCTCTATAAATATTTTTATCTATTGTTAAGTCTACAAATATTTTGTTCCCAAGGCTTATATTAGAAAAACTCTAAATTATGAATTTCTTCTTCTTGGTTTTCAGTTTCATTCACCGACATCGGTGCCGGATTTTGTATCGCATTTCTCAATTGTCCAGAGGGGTTAAAAACGGGTTGGACGTTCTGCCTATACTGACCTGATGTATTATGTCTGTACTGACCTGATGTATTCTGTCTGTGGAAATTTCTGCTATCGTACCTTTGTCTGTTATAGTTTGGATTGAAATTATTATTGTTTTCCCTAGAATAATTATTATTTTGTCTGTTAAAATTGTTGTTGAAATGGTTGTTAATCTGCCTATTATTATTTTGATTTGACTCATAATTATTTTGTCTGAAGGGATTATAACTATTGTTTCTCACATTCCTATTATAATTTGAATTCTGAGTACTACGCCTATCCTGACTTATAAATTTCCTGTCTATGTTGTTGTTATCATATCCTACATAGGAGTATAAGATGTCTTTTATCACATGAAAGTTATAAAGATCTTTGATTTCTCTTGATAAATTTCCTGACACTAACTGCTTTATTCTATTGATTAACACTGTATAAAAAGTTTCTTTTGCTTCTGTAGGGTTGGATTCATAAGTCACAAATTGATTTATTTCTTGTATTAATTTTTCAATTTTATCAGTTAGATCTTGAATTGAACTTACTATTACAAATTTTCGTTGATATGTCCTTGTAGCTGCATATTGGTCTGAAGTGCTGTTTCAGGAGTGATTTCGTCGCTTCCCATCCTTCAGGTCTGTTGTTCAGTAGTAATTCTTTTGCTCGTCCTATTATTTTCGAATTATAAATAGCCTGCCATATTTCTCCTCTCATTCCTTCATCTATTGAGTTTAAGTGAGTTTCCATGCTTGCGAAAAACTGGCTTAGTGTTTCGCTTTTTCCCTCGAACGTTGGTATGTGATGGATTTCTTTCATTAAATAGAATACTCTACTTGGTCTTTGAGCGTTAGGTGCGGCCAATGCTTCCAATACGGCCCCTAACCGGTTCATGATCTCTTCGTTCATCATTTCTTGAATTTCTCTCTGCCAAAATCCGAGTGCTATGTTCCGACGAATAGTTGCTTTTTGTTATGTCAATGTTAGTTTGACTTTGCACACACCACACACACTGATTTTATGTTTGTATCTATAATTTTTTTTTCCTACCGGCAATAGTTAAAAATTTAGTCGCGTTTGGGTTCAAACAATATTCATTTGCTTGATACACATTAACACTAGTTTGTATCTATAATTTTTTTTTCTACCGGCAATAGTTAAAAATTAAGTTGCGTTTGGGTTCAAACAATATTCGTTTGCTTGATACACACTAACACTATTTATTAAAATTTTTTTTTCGAGTAGACTCGTTCTCGTATGGATTTCTACAGTTTATAGGAATCCTACCGACTGCGCCAAATAAAGGTTCGTGTGGTCGAATGATTAAAAAAAAACAAAAACTTGAACTTTGACGGAAGATGACTTTATTGTCTGGAAGCTCGCTTAAAACTAAACTTGAAAAAGGTGTTTCTTACATTTCTGTTCTTTTCTGTTTTTCGGGTTCAGGTTACAAAGACTTCACTTTAAATGGCAATATGCAGAAATGCACAGTAATGCATTCTTTTGATCTACGTGGGAACGGAAATCAAATGAAATATGAACATTATGAAAATATGGATAATGCATTCTTTTGATTTACGTGGGAACGGAAATCAAATGAAATATGAACATTATGAAAATATGTACTGTTTGAATTGAATTTGCTTATTGCGTGAATATAGACTTTGTCTGATATGTAACCTATATATATATGTAAGGGCTTTCTTCAGTGTTTAAAGAAAACGCAGCCTTACTAAGAGCGTTTCTTACCCTGCAGCTACACGATCAAGATATGGTAAGCCATCAGCCTACATATACACTATGTCAAATTCCTGTTCGTGTTTCGGCTGTGTCGTAGGCGACTTACAACTTGCCAGGCAAATGGCTTTCAATCGACATGTCATTATATATTTTCAAAATGGCACCCACAAGAAATTTGAAATTCAAAGTTTTTTTCCAGACACTCTTTTCTCTTTTTGAGGGTATTTGACGAAGCTGTCAATTTCATGGCTACTGAAACTGCTTCTCGGGTGGCTTTCAATATTCCATACCAGTTGGGTTTCAATTTCGAAAAGTTTGGGTGTGTATGTAAGAAAGTTCGAATGTATTGTAAATGGCTTACCATATCTTGATCGTGTAGCCCTGGGGTTAACGACGAAAATTTCGCTTTTGAGAGAAGCAATTTTTTGAAATGTGTCCTGCCTTACCACATTTTAAGCATTTGATGTTTGGATTTGGCTTAGACATTTCTATATTTTTATTACTGAAGGGATTTTTGGAAAAGCAATTATTTGCTAAATGCACAATTTTTTCCTCATTTAAAGCATTTGATATTTCCAGTTTCTTTAGACATTTCGGCATTTGTATTAGTAAACAAATTTTTTGAATAGCAATTGTTTCCTATATGCCCGATTTATTAACATAATTACCAATTTCTGGCTTAAGGCCATTTATAAATATACTAAGAATAATTTTGTTTTCAATATAGTTGTGGACCACTTCCAAATGTTTTGGATCTTCGATGCTCTGTTTAGCATCAGAACCAAGCTTTCGGAACAAAGTTTCCATAATTTGTTCAAATTGTCTGACTGTTTTATTTTCCTGCCGGGAACTTATTAGTTCCCTATAGAGCCCCAATGTGTCTTTGGTTTGTTTATATAGATTTTTTAGCTGATTTTTCAGCTGAGACCAACTTTCTATAACTTTGTTTTCTAGGATGCTCCTAGCATTATCCGTTATTTGTACTTTTATGTACTTAAAAATAAAGTCACTCTGGTCTAATGAGGCTAAGCTCATCGCATCGTCACATTCGTTAAGGAACGCATATAACTCCGTGGAGTCACTATTGAACTTTGGTATTAGTTTTAAAATTGTATTTATATTTACAGTGAAATTTCCCTCGTCATCCGGCATTTTTAGAACTTTTATTATTTTTTTTTTTATTTATTTATTTAACTGCCTAAAATGTTGCACTATCAAACTGCCTACAATTGTAAGTTTCTGTTTTATATATATATATATATATATATAAATATATATATATATATATATATATATATATATATATATACAACTGACAATGTATTCTATTTTAAATCACTCAACTATAATTTCAATGCACTTTTTGATCTTACTTAAATATCAGCAATAATCATGGTCTGTTTCAATTTCCTCCTCTCTGCTTTAATTTTTGATTTCTTCCGCTCCACTTCCACTTTAATACCTTAGATCTCACCTTTATTTTATGCTTTAAAATTTTCTTTACTAAAATCCAACTGCTAAGTTTTATTTACTCTGATTTAACCACTTTAAATTTTCTTTACTCCGATTTAACTAATTTTAAATTTCCTTACTCCGATTTAACCACTTTAAATTTTCTTTACTCCGATTTAACCACTTTAAATTTTCTTTACTACGATTTAACCGCTTTAAATTTTCCTTACTCCGATTTAAACACTGTAAATTTTCTTTATTCCGATTTAGCCGCTGCCACCAATTTTATTTGTTATGCTTGAACTTTTAACTAAAACAACTTTCTTCTCTTGATTCTAAATGACGACTGACTTCTATTCTGCTGTGGGATCGCCTCAACCATACTCCATACATCGCATCAAGATTCTTCTTTGTATGGGTTTTGCATATCAAGCATTATGTGGATACACATAAATGCAAGTATACAAGTGGGATATGTTTATGATGATGATCAATGCGGACCATGTGCAGTGATGTGTTAAGATAAACATCCATGGATGGAGTCACTGGTCATTGATAATAGGTCTGTTCGATGTGAGCACTGGGGCGCCCTAGTGCGCACTGAAATCGCACTGATGCGTTCGATGTGACATTTTTTTTGCCCCTGTGCATTTGCACTGTGTTCGATGTTCGTCCGGTGCAAGCACTCAGTGCGCACTGCCATGCCCCAGGTTTTTTCTGGGGTTGAGGTTTTCAGAGCTGTCAATTGGAAATCAGCTGTTTACGCCAAAAAGATTATTTGCAAAGCAAAGTACATTTTGTTGGCATTTGGGTTTTAAAAACTGAATATTTGGGTTTCATTTTGATATTTCATATCTTTTCATACATCTATGAAAGAAATAAAACCATACTTATTGCCAAATGGAGGAAACTAATTTATGAAAATCAAGTGCTACGTTAGTTTTAGCTCTTACTGCGTGAACACAATGGGAGCCGCAGACGCAATACGCAGCCGGTGCTGAAAGAGCTGTCAAACTGTGTCGTACGTGTTTTTTAAAAACTGCACACAATGCAGCTGGACGTCGTACGTGTTTTTTGACATAAAGTCTGTATTGATGTCAGCTGACTGCATGAAATCTAATTTACGAGTATATCAAATTTGAGTTTGTGAAAATAAAATAAAAGCTAGAATGGAAAGAGAAAATGAAGAGATGGTTTTTTTGATGGGTGTAATCCAGATTTGTTATCTGGCTTTACAATATTTCAAAGAAAAAGAACGAAGATGGTGGGTACGACCATTGTACCAAAACAGAAAAACCGAAGGATATTATGAAACTAATAATTCAATTCCTCAGATATGTTTTTCCACTCCTTGGCTTTCATTTTAACATTTTTATAATTTCTGTTACACAAATTCCATAACATCTCTCGGCTTCGCACTGCTTCAATAATTTTTTCCGACTCGTCCATCTTCTACCGCCTTTAAAACCAAAACAACTTTATTGAGTACGCACGTAAAAGTTAAAAGTTAGCCAACTCTTCCGTCTGCGGCTTGCGGCGCGTAGTGCGTTGCGTATGCATTGTGTTCACATCAATGGATTTGCTACTTTTTAATATTTTGACAGTTCTTGCGGCTCCGGCTCCGTTGCGTATGCGTATGCATTGTGTTCACGCAGTTAAGTGTTCGATGTGAAATCAAATCCAGAGCAGGTATTCAGTGCATTGACAGATAATTTCAGTGCGTTGACATTCCCCAGTGCGCACTGGAGCACTGCACATCGAACAGACCTAATATTGATTATGTTGTGAACCTCCAATACTGAACGGATGTTTATGAGAAGAACTATCCAAATAATATTGTGTAGAGGTTTAAATAAGAAATATGGCAGAAGTGGATTATTTATTGTGATATAAATAAACACTTCACGCAAGAGGCAATTGAGCCCCTTTTCCACATCAATACCACGATCAAGTAAAATCAACCAAGCACATTTCCACGCTAAATACAATGATTTAGCACCATCATAGCACATCTATGTATCCTTCGGCGCTTTAAAATTTACAGGGGAATGTTAGTACCCCGGCGCATAGTTGGCTTGCAGGAACCTATTTCGTTTTCAATAGTACTATATATTCCATATACAATGGTATTATGTGCAAAAAGCAAGTAGCAAGGTGCCTGTGTTATTGCAGGTTGCTGCTTTGCAAGTTTGAATTATTTTTATTTCAAATAAAAAATAGTACAAAAGTGGAAAAATTGTTAGGCTGTACGCCGATCTGTCAAATCTCAGAGCAAAACAGGAGGAGATTTCTGCAAAAGTCCTTTTTTTGGAAAACCGTAACAAGTCTCTGGAGTTGCAAATGGAAAAGATATTGCAAAAAAATCTTGAAGAAAATGTCGTGGTGCATCTGCCGCAAGAGGAAAACATCGATCCAGAAAAAAAAGCAAAAGAAATATGCACTGGACTAATTGACGTATTCGAAACGAGCTCTTGTGTAGAATCTGCGCATAGAGTAAACGGTCAAAGTTCACGCACGGCAATAATAACCGTAAAATTAAATTCTAAAAATGCAGTTCTAAGTATTTTGAAAAATGCTAAGAAACTTAAAGGCACAAAAATAAGTATCCACAAAGATCTGCCACTAAGTACGCGTCAAAGAAGAAACAAATTGTTGGCAGTAATGAATAATCTACGCGAGGCAAATCCAAAAAAGAACATTTTTGTGAGAGACGACAGAATGTACGTAGAGGGCACTCTTTTAACATGGGATTCATTGCAAGGTTTAACCAATGGAAGTAACAGCGACAAAATAAAACAAATTCTCGGAGTAATTCCTCAAGCATTAATAAATTTATTAAAAAAACTTCAATTAGAGACACAACAAATAAACAATAATAATGAAACGTCAACTGCAGAGAATGGCAGAAATGTCATTACACAATGGATTGGCAAAGGAGGAAAGAAGATTGATGCGGAAGCCGCTGTACACGTTGCGTGTGGAATTCCAAGTGGGACTTCTTATGTCGCATCTTCCAATTGAGAAGAAACCGTCTGCCAGGTGAACTTAAGCTTTTCAACGCTAGAAATATTAAGGGGCTCAGCTAGTTTCTCATTTTCAAAAAATCGATTTTTTTTTTCATTTTTCGATAGGTAAATATCTCAAAAATGATGTCCTAAAATATTGGAATGATATCTTGGATATTTTTGAAATGACAGAGTATAGAAGAGAAGCATCTCGGGCGCTTGAACTCCTGCTCTGAAAACTTTAAATGCGTTTTTCTCAAAACTACATTTTTCAAATTTGCCGCAGCTGTAACTCACGCAAATATTGACGAATCGTTTTGAAATTTAAACTGCATACTCTCCATATGTTTTTACATACAGCCATCTACAACTTTTACGATCGGATGAAAATTGTAATTTTGGCAGCCATCGAAAGACGATTTTTTTGGCGAAATTTGGACTTTTTTTTTTAAATTGCTGCCATTTTGTCAGTTTTCAATTCTTCACTATAATTATAGATGGCTAGTAGGAATGGGGGCGGTTGAGCCTGGGAAAATTCTGATGAGCGTGGGAAAATTCTGAGCGAGCCAAAAGGGTGCCGTCGGTCTGATCAAAAGGAGATAATAGGGTTTAGAGGCACGTAGGTTGAAGATCCTTACGATGGGATGAGAGTAAAGAAAAAATGAAAAGTAATGTTGTGTGTGTGCGAAGAATCAAGAATAGACACGATCTGTTGATAGATCTTAGAACGTGGGTGTGAAATTTTGGTAGTTTGTTGATAGATATAGGAATAGGTAGGACTGAGATTGTGATATGAGATAAGAAAATAGAGACAATAAAGGGGGGGGGGGAAGATGGTTTCTATTGAGTATTTTTTATGGTTTTTTGTTTTAGATTTCGCTGGCGCTTGGAAGTGGTTGATTTTTTTTATATGTTTGGAATTTGTTTGAGGGTGAGGTGAGGGTAGTAGTAGGAATGTTTTTTTTGTTTTGGTTGTAGGCTAGAGAATTTGGTCACGTCCGATATTTGGTTGGGCATAGATTGTGTATGAGCAAGTCGTTTAACAGCTTAGCATGAAAGGTCGTTGTCATGTGGTTGTTTTACTCTATACCGTAGGGTAAGGAAGTGACCCATGTTCACATAGCAATAAAATCCATGATCAATGTTGAAATCGAGTATCTGTGTAGCACAGGAAGGTAAAATAATTTATGCCAAAAGAGTAAGGATGGTTTTTTCTTGAAAGGAATTATTATAAGGTTGTCGGCGTTGAACAAAGGATAATAATAAGAGCGTCTAGAGGCACGTGGACAATTGGTAAAGAAAAAAATTGAAGCTGTGTGTATTTTGAACAATACATACGATCCTTTGATAGATCTTAGAACGAAGATGCGAGATTTTGGTAATTTGTTAATACTTGACGATAGAGAATTTTATCACGTTCGATATTTGTTTGGGCATAGATTGGGCATGAGCATGAAATTTTACAGATTAGCATGATAGGTCTTTGGTATGTTTTATTATATGCTATAGAGCAGTGGTTCCCAAACTTATTTTTCTCGTGGACCACTTTCAAAATTTTTACTGGTTTCGGTGGACCCCCTGCTGCTACATTTCTACCACATTCTTAAAGTCACCAAAAAAATAAAAATTGTATTGCTTCTGAGATCTGTCCCTTTATTCCGATAGGTAAAATAAAAACGAAAAATGGTATATTTTATAACACTTAATTTATTAAAAGAATAGAATTACAAAAAAAAAATTAATGATATTTTTGAGCAATCGACCCTCTGAAAAATGTCAGTATCAGTCATCAAAGAGAATAATAAAATGAAGAACAGTCACAGTTCCACAGATAAGGAAGAAATTCTGGACATCTTCCAGATTTTTGAAAAATATCTGAAGGAGTTCTCCCAAGGCTGTTGGGAATTGATGTTTTACTCTATGCCAAAGAGTAAGGATGGTTTTTCTTGAAAGGAATTATTATAAGGTTGTCGGCGTTGAACAAAAGATAACAGAGTGTATACTATAAAAGCAAATATTCTCTGAGTTTTCTATTCAGCTTATTTTTGAACAATCATACGATCGGCTGAAAAATCTTTTCCCCAAAAATCATCATCATCATATCATGTCTTTCCTCAACAAAATTAAAAAAGCAGTGAGGCAGTCTACCTACCAAAAGCCTATTTTAAGCCTTGCGAAGGTTATACAAAAAAAAAGAGGTACCCAATACTCAAGGCAAAGAGGTGCAACACCAAATTTGGGGAGCAAATCCTCATTGAACTGGAGGAATGCAAGGTAGTTAAAAAATAAAAATTTCTAACTGATCAATTTTGACTCATTTTTCTTAAAGGTTTTTCTCCCTAAACGTTGTCTTGTAACTTGCAGCTGGACGAGAAAGACGTCCTGCAATTGGACCGCTGCTGCTTGGAAGTAGTGGGGCCATACGGGGAGATGTCCGTGGAAGTTGACTTCCACGTGAAAGATGACGAGCATCAGGAGCCACAGCCACAGCATCATCAGCAACAAGAACAGCAACAATTTCAGCAACTACAACAAGGTCAGCAAAATTATCAACAGCAGCAATATCCTCAGCAACAGCATCATCAGCAACAAGAACAGCAACAACATCAGCATCCGAAAGAGCCTCAACAACAACATCAGCTGGAGCAACAGCATGAAAACTACCAAGAACAGCAGCCACATCAACAGCAGCCGCAACAACCACAAATAGTTGAGATCTTGGATCAAATCATATTGCAGAAACCGAAGCAAAAGAGGAAGCAGAAGCTTCCAGTTCAAGAAGAGGTAAACTATGTACCTCAATTGTTTTTCGATAAAAATAATAAATTGTTGCAATCTCAGAAAATTTTTTTTCGATAAATAAAAATAAACCGAAAAATTGAAATCATTTTTTTTTACTTACTTCTCATTATTATTTTCAGAAAATAAAAGTCATGAGCGACTCTCATATAAACACTGAGCGGTTCAATTTGAAAGGCCGCAAAATTAAAAACTTTTTGAAATAAAAAACTTTACACAAATTTTCTTTAGCCTTTTTAATTATTCGGATTCAGCTATTGTCATAACAGTATACATAGTTTCTTTTTAGTTTTCTACCATATTTTGTTGCCTCATTTCTCTTGACTAGGGTGATATTAGTGGCATGATCAGTGCTTCTAATGACAAGTTTAATTCGCCAAGTACTCGAAAATGGTTATCCTGGACACGTCGTCGCTCTTCTTCGACAGCATCAGTATTAACTGAACCTATTAGATTGTGTGATAAGACTTTGAGAGTTTTTTGTTCATCGACTTCTTCGTAATGATTTTCAGTGGGGCCATATCTGGTGATGTATTCATTTCGATCTTCAGATGAATCAACTGTATAAAGTGTTTTCGAGCGGAAGCTCTTTGCTGACCGAGGTGGAAAGGAATTCCTCGGTACACTCTTTGATGGACCAGGAACTGGCAGTATTGGCAAAAGCCTGTCCTTGTAGTAAGGAATGTTTGTATGAAATTTGACATCACCTACCTCGTAGTATGCATATGAGTAGGTATGATCGATGATCACTCGCTTAGGTTGTTGTTGCTGCAGAGTTGGAATGGAATTCCTCCATACACTCTCTGATGAAGAAGGAGTTGACAGTATTGGTAAAAGCCTGTCCTTGTTAGGAATGTTTGTATGAAATTTGACATCACCTGGCTCGTAGTATGCATATGAGTAGGCATGATCGAAGGTCACTAGTTGAGGTTGATGTTGTTGTATTTGTGGTATGTCTTTCATTGGTTGATGAAGTGGAATTACAGAAGACGTCGATGGAGTCTGTGTCACGGGCATATTTGTATCCACATCACCAGCAGCAAAATAATAATCCAAAGGTTTGTTCAAAGGTTCAAAACAGTCCATCCTCATTGCCGGCGCTAATTTTTTGTGATCATCTGACCTTTAACAAGGGAAGTTGTTAGAATTCATAAATTTCTGCCAGTTACCGAAGGAAATGTCTATGTAAACTTGGAAAATGTATGTATTACTGTGAGAAGATATCGATAATTCTCATTTTCAGATGCACAGATACCCATGTCAAATAATGACTAAATTAATGGTCAAGAGAGAAGCGCTTGGGCAGTTGTATTTTGACGGCAAGCTGGATTTGAAATAATACATTCCAAAGATTCTTTTATTTTTAATCTATTTATTTTAATCTTTCGTACAACAACATTAACTTCTTTACTTTGAGCATTCTATTTTCAATCAAATAACATGCACAAGTATCAGGGCCGTCTTGGCATAAATTCTTTGACCAAGGGCAGTTAACAAAATGACATCCATGTTTCGATGTGATAGAGGATACGTTTCTATACATCTTCAAGAAGGATAAGCATCCTGTCAGATATTCATGATGTTCCTCCAGCAGCTCATGTTGATGTGCTTTCATAAAATCCAGGATCTCATCGAAAATGAACTTGATATTTATGTTGGACATCATTGTCTGCTATCTTGTCAATGTGTTACTAAGGTTCAGATGGATTTGCTCGAAGATTTATATCGGATTCGTCTCTAGTAATAATTTCAGTTTTAGCTGTCAATGGCATTTACCAAAAAAAAAAAAAAAAAAAGTGTTTCTCTAATTTCTCGACTGCAAATTGAATACATTGTGTATGTAGTTCGTATGATTTTTCAAGATAATTCTTTATAGAAACATCTCATACATCTTCATACACCTTCAGAGCTGTGAGCTGGGTTTTTGAGAGGTGATGCCTCTATCATACAAATATATTTCTGCATTAAGACAAAATTTTAAAATATTGTAACGTGCGCTTTGTTCGCAAAATAAAACTCTACCTTTCAATTTAATTCTACCACTTTATTCAGTATCTACTTTCGATATACACTTTATTCGAACTCAACTCAATTACGTTTATCCAATATTCACACTATCACTTTCTAAATAAAACTGACTTCTGGTTGCGTCAGCTCCCTCTTTATATAGGAAAGTGAACCATCCAGAGATTTCTAGTAGTTTTTCCATGAACCATGATGTCTAGACAAGTTCCCCTCCCGGTATTTCTGCACACATACACACTCACTCACAAAAGACGTCTTCTTTTAAACCACTCCATTATAGTGCTCCCAGATGTGTTTTTCGGTGGAACGTTTTCGATTAGGAAATTGGTATTAAATGTTGGGTGTACATTACACTGCCCCCTCCTTAAGATTGTTCGTCCCGAATAATTTCATTTGCGGCCTCCCCACTATATCGATGCAGCCGGTCACAATGCACTACTTTTAACTTGCCTCTTAGTCCTCTTTGGATGCGGTAGACCACGTCGTTAATCCTCGTGACAACAGTATAAGGACCTTCCCAGTTCTGCTGAAGTTTCGGTGACAATCCCTTTTGACGATGAGGATTATAAAGCAACACACGATCTCCTGCTCGGAATCCTGCCGTTGTCGCTTTTGTATCGTACCGTGTCTTCATCCGGTCGCTGTAGGTTTTCATCCGTTCCCTTGTTCTTTTATGGATGTCAGCGAGTCTCTCCTTGAGGTCGTCCACATACTCGTTTGTGTCCTGTGGCTCCTCGGTGGGGCATCCAAATTTAAGTTCGCTGGGCAGCCGCATGGTTTTCCCGAACAGGATATCAGATGGTGTTTGTCCTGTCGAGCTATGTACTGCACTTCTATAGGCCATCAGGAATAGCGGTACGTGCCTATCCCAGTCTCTTTGGTAGTCGCCTACGACCTTGGTGAGGTGTTCTTTCAAGGTTCGGTTGAATCTTTCAACCATCCCATCAGATTGTGGATGAAGCGGTGTGGTTCTTGTCTTCTTAATGCCTAGTAGTCCGCACACTCCTTGGAAGATGTTTGACTCAAAGTTCCTCCCTTGGTCGGAATGGAGTTCCATAGGCACGCCAAACCTACTTACCCAGTTAAACACAATCTGGTCGACCACCGTTTTGGCTTCTTGATTTGGGATGGCATACGCCTCAGGCCACTTACTAAAATAGTCCATCACGACCAGAATGTACTTGTTTCCAGCGTTGGTCTCTGGAAAAGGCCCAGCCACATCTACTGCAATCCTCTCAAAAGGCGATCCAACGTTGTACTGATGCATCTTACCTTGAATCTTCCTACCAGGTCCTTTGGTTGCAGCACACTTGTCACATTGACGGCACCATTTTTCCACGTCATCTCTAGCATGTAACCAGTAGAACCGATGTCGCACCTTCTCCAGTGTTTTGTTTACTCCGAGGTGGCCTCCAGAAGGTCCGTCGTGCATCTCCCGAAGAACTTCACTGACTTTCGACTGCGGTACGATCAGCTGCATCACATGTGACTTACCGTCAGCGGATTCCCATCTTCGCCTGAGGACACCTTCTTGCACATATAGTGAGTCCCACTGTGCCCAATAGGCTTTGAGAGCTGGACTCCTGTCAGAAATGTCTCCCCATTCCGGTTTCTCTTCATTTTCTTTCCATGCGAGAATGGGTTCGATATCTGGATCTTCCTGTTGAGCAGTCCTCACTTCCTCATTGCTCCATCCGCTTATTGGATCAGCTCTTAGTCGCTGAGCGGTAATGATTTCTTTGTCTTCTTGCCGCCTGCAATGCTTGCAATCCACTTTGCAAGGTCTTCGGGATAATGCATCGGCGTTTGAGTGCAGCTTTCCTCTGCGGTGTTGGATCTGGTAGTCATAGGTCTGCAATCTTTCTATCCACCTTGCGACTTGACCTTCTGGATTTTTGAAGTTCAAAAGCCAGCTCAGAGCACCGTGGTCTGTCCGCAGAAGGAACTTCTGTCCATAGATGTACTTATGGAAGTGCTTTGTTGCCAAGATAAGAGCTAGTAGTTCCCTTCTGGTCACGCAGTAGTTTCTTTCGGGTTTCGATAGGACCTTGCTGTAGTATGCCACCACTTTCTCTTCGCCATCATGCACTTGGGATAGTACCGCCCCGATTCCAACGTTGCTTGCATCTGCGTCGACGATGAATGTTTTGCCAGGTGTTGGATGTGCCAGCACTGGAGCGTTACAGAGGCGGTATTTGAGTTCCTGGAAAGATTTCTCACACTCACCTGACCATTTAAACTGCTTCCCCTTTTCGGTGAGCTGATGCAAACTCTTTGCAACTCCAGCAAAGTTCTTAACAAAACGTCGGTAATATGTGGCAAGTCCCAGAAAACTTCGGAGTTGATGTTTGTCCTGTGGTGTTGGCCAATTTTTGACGGAGTCAACTTTTTCAGGATCAGTCTTTACTCCTTGGGATGAGATGATGTGTCCCAAATACTTGACTTCGGTTTTGAAAAGTGCACATTTTTCCGGATTCAGTTTAAGGTTAGCCTCTCGAAGTCTCTGAAACACGGCTTTTAGGTTCTTGCAATGTTGGTCAAATGTTTTCCCGTAAACAATGACATCGTCCAAGTAGACTAGGCACACTTTCCACGTCAGTCCTTGAAGAACGCACTCCATTAAACGCTCGAATGTTGCCGGAGCGTTACATAACCCAAACGGCATAACTTTAAACTGCCAGAGCCCATTACCTGTAGAAAACGCCGTCTTTTCCCGATCATCAGGGTGGATGTCAACTTGCCAATATCCGCTCTTCAAGTCCAGCGTCGAGAACCACTGCGCTCCCTCCATGGCATCCAGGGTATCACTGATTCTCGGCAGGGGATAGCTGTCCTTCTTAGTTACATCATTCAGCCTTCGGTAGTCCACACAAAAGCGAGTGCTTCCGTCTTTCTTTTTCACTAGCACCACTGGTGACGCCCAAGGACTTTTGGAATTTTCGATGAGACCGTCCTTTTTCATTGCTGTTATCATTTCCTCAACCTCACCTTGTTTGGCCAGTGGAAGACGTCTTGCGGGCTGACGAATCGGTCTTGCATCTCCTGTGTTGATGCGATGCTGCACCAACTGTGTCCTACCATATTGCCCCTTTTGCGATGCGAAGATGTCAGTGTACTCTTGTAGGAGACTTTCAGCCATCCTTGTTTGTTGGTGATCAAGGTTGGATGAATTCAGTATTTTAGCTCTGATGGTTTCGAGCTCCTCCGGAGTTATAGTTTTTCTCGGAGCTTCGTCTGTGATCTTCGTAATTGCTGCAACCGATTCGCAACGTCCAACGACTTCTCCTTTCTTCAACTTTACATCGTACGGTCTGGTGTTTAGTAATCGTACGGGGACCATTTTGTTTTTCGGTGCTACCAGTGTTTTCCCAATGATGACGCTTTGGGAGGAACACTCTGGGTCTGGTTCCACCATGAGGTATCGAAGGCTTCCAAGCTCACCCTCCAGTTTCGTCCAAACGAACACTTCAGAAGAAGGAGGCAGAATAAGATCTTCCCTGATGACCGTTCTCAGTGTCGACGTACTTTCGTTCGAATAAGTCATTGGAAGTTCCTTATTTTGGTACTTCAAAACCTGATTACCGATGTCCAAAATAACTCCGTGCTGTTTCATAAAGTCGATTCCAATGATGCACTCGTCACATATATCTGCCACCAGGAATTGATGAATAAACACTACGTCGGCCAGTCGGATCTTAAGACACACTTCTCCATATACTCTTGCTGCTTCTCCCGTTGCGGTTCTTAGACGGTAGCTATTGGTGTTATGAAGCCACGTCGTCTTTACCAGGTCTCGACGTAGTATGGAGGCTGTGGCACCGGTGTCGATGGTAGCCACATGTTTGTTCCCGTTAATAGTAGTCTCCACAGTCAGACTTTTATTGTCTCGTTTGGTCTGAGAGACCTGGATGGTGGTTCTGGGGCCATCGATACAAGAAACCAGCCTCTGCCCCTCGAAGTTGGTTCTTACTCGTTTCCCTGATGGGAAACGGGCTGATAGGCAACGCTGGTATTGTTGTTACCTTGCTCTGGGTTGGATCTCTTGCTTCCACAATGTTGACAACTGGCTTTGTTTGGTGGTAGTCGGCATTGACGCTGTAAGTGCCCGGTCTTGTTGCAGTTCCAACATCTTGCTAGTCCGCTCCGGTTCTTTTGTATTTCAGCTCTTTGGCACGAGCATTCTTCTACTATGGCCTCTCTAAGTCGATGTACTCCCTGAGAAGCCTGTTCTGCTGCTTCAATTGTCAATGCGAATGCTAAAGTTTCGGAAAGAGTACGTGTTCTAGCAGTTCGCACAGACCTCTGAAGATGTATATCGGAAATGGCACGAACGAAGGACTCAACAGCAAGCTGGTTGATGATTTCTTCTCCAGCATCCGGGTATGCCAGGTGAACCAGTCTTTCGACGTCTGCTTGGAGCTGCTGTAGACTTTCACCCCTTTTCTGGACTCTGTTATTGAGTTGGACTCGGAAGACTTCTTTCAAGTGGCTATCTCCAAAGCGTTTATCTATAGCTGCCACGAGAGAACTGAAATCGCCGCTCTTACCAGCTGGAACTGTTTGAAGTAATTCAGCTGCTGGTCCTCTAAGAGCAAGAGTCAGTGCAATGTACTTGTCTTCGTCATCCCAGCCATTTGTTGTTGCGGCTGCCTCAAATTGTCTCTTGTAGACTGGCCAAGAAGACTGTCCATCAAATGTTGGGGGTTTCATCTCCTTTTTCCTTGCAAACTCTCCAGCAGATTCTCGAATTTTTATTTTCCGGATCTGGTCTAATTCCTTGGACAGAACAGAGAACTGGTTATCGCATCGGCTTTCCAAACGATTCTCTACAACAGAAAGTTGTTTTTCCACACCTTCAACTCGTTCGTCAAGGGCACATACATTTTTCTCAATATTACCCAATTTTCCTTCTAGAATGTTTTTCTGACCTTCCAAAACATTCTGCTGCGCCTCAAGTCTTTCGAGAATATTCTGTTGTTTTTTCTTTTGTTCGTTTCGTTGCTCTTCCAGATTCTTTTGTTGTACTTCCAGTTGTTCGAGAACATTCTGCTGTTCCTTCTTTTGTTCGTTTCTTTGTTCTTCCAGACGTCCGAGAACCTTCTGCTGTTCTGTCTTTTGTTCTAATAAAAGCTTCATTATACTAGAAAAATCTACACTTTCACTTGCTTCCTCTTCCTCCACTTCTGTTTCAAAAACAAAAGTGTTTACGTCTTCCCCTTGCTGTTCCAAGTGGTTGCGCAAGCGCAGGACGAGCTCATTTTTCGATCCCGCTCTAGAAAGATTTCGCTTACCTAACTCACTTTTAAGCTCAATGCAGTTGAGCTCTTCTAACAACTTACCCATTTTCACTGTATATAATTATTATTTCTCTTTTTACTTTTTTTTTTTTTACACTTTACTAGTCAACTCGTTTTTTCTTTTCAAATAAGTTTTATTTACACTTCTGACACCAATGTAACGTGCGCTTTGTTCGCAAAATAAAACTCTACCTTTCTATTTAATTCTACCACTTTATTCAGTATCTACTTTCGATATACACTTTATTCGAACTCAACTCAATTACGTTTATCCAATATTCACACTATCACTTTCTAAATAAAACTGACTTCTGGTTGCGTCAGCTCCCTCTTTATATAGGAAAGTGAACCATCGAGAGATTTCTAGTAGTTTTTCCATGAACCATGATGTCTAGACAAGTTCCCCTCCCGGTATTTCTGCACACATACACACTCACTCACAAAAGACGTCTTCTTTTAAACCACTCCATTATAGTGCTCCCAGATGTGTTTTTCGGTGGAACGTTTTCGATTAGGAAATTGGTATTAAATGTTGGGTGTACATTACAATATGTTTCAAGTCCTCGTCCTCATCATCAGACAGGTTCTGAGGGATTATTTACCTCAATGATGAATAACTACCTTAAAATAAAGCAAGAAGCTTCAGGGTGGCCAAGTATATGTTTATCTGAAGAGGATAAAAACAAATATATTGAGGATTTTCTCGAGAAGGAAAATATCAAGCTGGAATTTTATGAAAATCTCCCAATTCCGAAGAATCTCCAAACAGTTGATGGAAAAGAATTTTTTAATAAGCATTTTGAAAATCTTATGAAGCAACATCAAATAAATCATTACTCAACATTTAGCGTTCTTAAAGCATCGATCGTTGAACGATTTAATCGTACCTTAAAATCACTCATGTGGAAGGAATTCAGTGTGAATGGTACATATAGATGAATTGACATGGTAATGTCGTTAACTAAAACGTATAATAATTCTACACATCGTACAATAAAAATGAAACCAGCGTTAAAACCCATACAAAATGAAAAAAACATTTTACTCTCAACAATATATAACCATGCCAGACTCAATGTTATTACCAAGTTTAAAGTTGAAGAGCCTGTGAGAATAAGTAAATATAAACATGCATTTGAAAAAGGATATAGGTACACCTAATTGGACCACAGAAATATTTAAAATATCAAAAGTTCAACTTTCAAATCCTGTCACCTATCTCTTAGAATATTTAAGGTCACCCTGTAAAAAGTGGTTTCTATGAGCTGGAACTACAAAAAAAAAAAAAAAAAAGTTTCCCGATAGGTACTTGTCTTGTAGAAAAAGTGATTCGTAGGAGAAAAAATAAAGATTTTGTAAAATGGCTTGGTTTTCCTTCTGAACACAACTCTTGGATATCAGCACATCTACAAGCTCATTTATGATATTTCTTTAAAAAAAAAACACGTAAATTGTATATATTAATAAGAAATATTTATTTTTTAAACATGTAATTAATTTTTTGTCATTAAAGTGAGCTTCATCGTGGTTGTTTTTAATGTGTTTATTACTATTTGTTTTGTGGATGAATTTTTTTTCGATTGTCTCTAATTGAAATGGAAAATATGTTCTAAGTTGATTACATATACTCCATCAACATATTTCTTTGAAGCTGCATCATCACTTTCTTCGGGTGTCTTGAATATTTTAATCGACTCCTCTTTAAATTATAATCATCGTTTTCAGTTTTGTCAAATCCTTCACCAGCTGGACCAGGCAACCCTCTTTCTCCTTTCAATCCTATAGGACGATGTTCACCTTTCACTCCTCTGGGTCCAGGTCTCCCTTTCACTGTTCTATTTGAAAAACGTCCGATACTTTTTTACTGAACTATATTGGCCTCCTTTAATTCTTCAATAATTGAAGCAATCTCTTTAGAATGATTATTGTTACCGGATTGTTGTGATGCAATAAGAAGTCTTAAGCGATCTACGAGTTCGTTTGGATTGCCCCAGAAGAAATCTTTCTTATTATTTGATAATTGCATCAATCCAGAACCCATTGAAGGTGAAGTGACACTAGCATTATTATCATCATTTAATAGTTTACTTATGATTTCCCTGTATTTATATCCTCTATGACCTTGTATCTGGTTTCTGGAATCGTAAGACCTTCTATAAGCATTGGTATTATACATTATATCTTTATACGCTTTTAAATCTTCGTTACTATATAAGGAAGTGTTAGGTTTTTTCCTGAATATTAGTTCAAACAAACCCTTCGTGCCGTTATATGTCTTATTATTAATTTTTAGTTCTTTTCCTCTAATTTTTAACTCTTTGTCCCCGATTTGTAGTTTACCATTGTTCAAATGAACTCCATACACTTCGTCAAGGGATTTTGAATTATTTATTAATAAATCTATATATGACTGGGGAATTTCTTCAAATTTTTGTTTTAATTGCAAACCAAAATTGCGAGCAAGACTTCTTCTTCGCACACGATCACTTCTACTAGTTCTGTTTCTAACTGACGATAGCTTGGACGTTTTAGGGGTTGATTCACTCATGAGTGAAGTACTAGTGTTCTTAATATTGGGTGTTCTAAATTCATCATTAACATCCTCATCATCATAGTCATCCTCATCATCATCTTCATCATCACCATTTTCATTTTCATAATTCAGTTTTATTTTCTTGTGCGGAGACTCAAAATGATGCTGTTGTTGGGGTTTTTTCGAATGTTTTCCTTTTGTGTGTTCTATTATATCTTTAAGAGGTTTCGTAATAGGTTTGAAAGTTTCTTCAAGTTGAAGTTCGAGCGCTTCTTTCCCCTCTCTCAGAGCATTATACTTTTTTCGTAGAGCATCAGTAGTCTTAATAAGCTCTTTTGTTAAATCTTCATTTATTTGCATCATAGTGTAGATGTTGAATTATAGAATGTAAATAGTTATAAACTGTGATGATCTGCTTTTAACTGTATCAGTTTGAGCACTGTATACCTTCGAACAGATGCAGTACGACTGTTGATCGTGACTGTAGCTAATCTCTTTTATAGTTTTAGGAAACAGACAAAGCGTTTCTATAACGACCATTATTACGAGGGATCTTTTGTTAAATCTTCATTTATTTGCATCATAGTGTAGATGTTGAATTATAGAATGTAAATAGTTATAAACTGTGATGATCTGCTTTTAACTGTATCAGTTTGAGCACTGTATACCTTCGAACTGATGCAGTACGACTGTTGATCGTGACTGTAGTTAAACTCTTTTATAGTTTAGGAAACAGCCAAAACGTTTCTATAACAACCATTATTACTAGGGCTATCCTTGTCAATAACTAAAAAACCCATACGAAGCATTCCAGCATTCAGAACACACCCTTTGAAATGTTTGAAACGTCATATCCGAATTTTGAAAATGTTTTAAAAGATAGGTGACAGTGGTACCCGTGGTGTGATGGTTAGCATGTCCGCCTGTTAATCCAGAGATTTGAGTTTGAACCCCAGCAGAGGCAAAAATGTTTTTTCCGCGGGTATAGCCTTTCGCGAGGAATTGGTAAGTCCTCCGTTAGTATTCATTGCCTTGAAAAGCGCTTTCTTGATTAGCCGTTCGGAACCGGCAGAAAATTGTAGGTCCCTTCCATTCCCTCACAAGGCATGGTTGTGAGAAATGCACTAGGCCTAGGGGCTCCTCGCTCTGTTGCGCCACCCTATTTATTTTTTTTTAGGTGACAGGATTTGAAAGTTGAACTTTTGATATTTTAAATATTTCTGTGGTCCAATTAGGTGTACCTATATCCTTTTTCAAATGCATGTTTATATTTACTTAGGCTAAGTGTACACGATTGGTAGGTCTGACAATCATTGTCAGATCTGCAAACGTCTGACAATGTGGGCAAATGTGCTGACAATGAGGGTGAAATTGGAATTTGTGTGTACACGGTTTGCAGAAATCTACAAATATATGCAAGTTTATTGCCAGCTATTTGGCTGACAATAGGCGCGTTTTATTGAAACTTTTCTATGTGCACTTATGTGCTCTTATCAATAAAACGATTTTTGGTTATATGCACTTAGCAAGTTCACTTTCAGTTTTAACTTTCAAGGTTGGTACCCTTTGCACTTGTTCTAAGGATAAGAAACATTAAAAATTTGCATTCTAAGGATATAAATGCATACCTTTTACTTTCCATTTCTATTTTTCTCTATTTAATTCTCGATTCTCAATTTATTTGCCGCATTTCAACTTTTTACTTTCGATGTAAACAAAACAAATGTCACTTTAATTTTTTTTCGCAAAAGCTGTGTTCAATAAGATTCATTTTTATTTTTAGGGTCGAATAATCGAATCGAATTAGGAATTAGGATTCAGATTTCGATGCAGGTATTTATATCACGGTTACTAGTTTGTGAATTAAAAACTCATTAAGTCATAAGTTAGTAAGTGACTTATGAATTAAATAAGTCAAAAGCTTAGAGAAATAAAGAACAAGAGGGAAAACCATTGCTTTTGCTGCTACCACCACCTTTTCTGACCGTGTGTGTGCGTGTGTGTTAGTAACTGCGTGTCTATTTATGTCCCCACCAAGTCACCACCTGACTCATCTATTAGCTATTAGGTGTGTTTCTTTACTGAAAATTCGCACGAAATGCACCGAAATTCGGCGAAAGTCAGTCTAATCCCGTTCCGATTTTTCGTAACAGTGCACAAAAGAGAGTGCTCTCGAGAGAGTAAAAAAATTTCCCCGTCCTGCGAATTTCCGCCACCAAAATTTCTGTGGACAGAAATCGTGCACAGCCAAAACAAATACCACAACTCTCAAACAGACGTTTTTCCAAGCGTTGCGCTGCTGCGAATGTTTTGTTCAAGGCGTTTCTTTACTTTTAAGACAAATACGCTCTTTCAGAGAGTTTCTGAAAGAATTTAACAACCTTTCCTTAAAAAAAAAATTTCTGTGCACAAAAAGTAAAGAAACAGACTTATTCAATCTGTTGTCGAAAATCAGAAATATGAATGAACACAACCCAAAGACTGCCAACCTCTGGATGCCAAAAATAGAAATTTACCAACCATCCCTGCTGTGCAGTTAGCTTACTGCGATATTTATGTGCACTTAGGCTACTGACATAAGGAGTTGTTGTTTTCCCATGAGCGATGTTTTGCTGAAGTGCACACAAGTGCACATAGAATTTCAATAAAACTCGCCTAATGTCGACAAACTAAATTGGGCAAATAGCTGGCAATAGATTTGCAGATATTTGTAGATTTCTGCAAACCGTGTACACACAAATTCATTTGTGGATCCATTGTCACATCGCATCTGTCAAAAAAATTTTAAAGCTAAAAGTGAAAAGAACATAGATTTTGTTTTTAATCGTTTAATATTCAACTAAAAGTGAAATATCAAAAAACAATATGAATGGATAAAAACGTTGCAATCGCAACTATTTTGACGGCGTATTTGTTAGAAAGCAGCGATGATGAAACAGCCAAACAGCCGAAAAAGATGTGTCGTAAGGTATGGACGAAGGATTGGGTGGCCCGTCGTGAGCAGGAGGGATGCTACGCAAAATTGATGGTGGAATTGCGAGCAGAGGAACCAGAACTGTACCGAAATTTATTGCGAATGGATTACAAGCAATTTGATCACCTTTTAGCTTTGGTGGCTCCACATAATACATATACAAAAAAAAATATGAATATGCAATGGAAAGCAACATTTGAGAACTACTCCAAGGTTTTTTCTTATGTCGTTTTCATAGATCTACAGAAAAAATTAGTTTTCATTCGGTCCGAATGGAAAGCTAGCGTTAAGATTAGATTTCCGAGAATAGAATACAAATACGAGTATGTACAACAAAATATTTCCCTTTGTTTTATTTCGATTTTACGTTAACCGGCCAGCGGATTACATACAAATTTAGCTAAGTTTTTGATGCACCGCAGTCTGAATTCATAGCAAGACTTTTTCGCCTCTGTGAGCTCATCTGGAGCATTATAAATTTGACTACGCGGTGTCATAAATACTCGTCGTCTGAGATCTTCTGCTACAGATTGCAAATCTGAATGAAAACTACTTGCAGGTGCAGTTTCGTCTAGAAAACATTGGTATGAATATTGATTCAATACCGAAAATAAATTCACTTACCAGTGACTTCTGGTACCAAAAAAGAGTTAACAATCTTCTCTGAGTCGGAAACATTCGAGAACTTCTTTTGTTCATCTGTTTCACCAAGGAATATTTTAAGTTTGGTTTCTGCTTTTTTGGTTTGGTTGGCTTATCATTTTGTCTTGCATTTGTTTCTCTGTGTTCAGGAAATCTATCCGCTTGGCTCGGTTTTTTATGAACAAGAAGTTTGGATATTAATCCTCAACAAACGGCTTCGTATTCTGATTATAGGTTTAGTTGTTTCAGCCATCTGGAATAATCGCACTATATTCATGTGGAAATGGTCGTTATGGATAATAAGTGACATACCTACAGAAAGGAATATAATGATGTTATGCATGTCATCCATTTCACTGTTTATCTCATCTTTTTAATATGAGTTAGCATCCATAACTAAAAAAATTTTCACGTAATTAACACATTTTCTATAAAAACAAAAATCACCTTTAAATTTTCGATGAGTTTTGTAGTTGACAATCCAAGTGTTTTTTTTTTTCCTGTAATCCTTCTCAGATTTGTCTGCCAATGAATAAATTTGAAAATGTTCCTCAAACTGGGTCTGCAAATTTATTTATTGCCAGACATTTGCAGAAGCGTCAGAAAATGAACAAAATTTGTGTACACACGATTGCCACATTTGCAAATTAATTTCTCTTCAAAATGATTGATGAACAAATTTTTCTGCAAAAAAATTTGGTGTGTACACGGTTGTCAGCTTGCGTGTACACGATTGCCAGATATCTGCAAATTAATTAGCAGATATTTGTCTACAAATTAGCACCCAAATTGTTTTTCTGCAAATTCATTTGGTGTGTACACGATTGTCAGCCATTCGAGACAAATTTTTCACTGACAAATCTGGCAATATTTGCAGATCAGGCAATCGTGTACACTTAGCTTTATTCTCACAGGCTCTTCAACTTTAAACTTGGTAATAACATGGAGTCTGACATGGTTATATACTGTTGAGAGTAAAATGTTTTTTTCATTTTGTATGGGTTTTAACGCTGGTTTCATTTTTATTGTACGATGTGTAGAATTATTATACGTTTTAGTTAACGACGTTACCATGTCAATTCATCTATATGTACCATTCACACTGAATTCCTTCCACATGAGTGATTTTAAGGTACTGTAATGTACACCCAACATTTAATACCAATTTCCTAATCGAAAACGTTCCACCGAAAAACACATCTGGGAGCACTATAATGGAGTGGTTTAAAAGAAGACGTCTTTTGTGAGTGAGTGTGTATGTGTGCAGAAATACCGGGAGGGGAACTTGTCTAGACATCATGGTTCATAGAAAAACTACTAGAAATCTCTCGATGTTTCACTTTCCTATATAAAGAGGGAGCTGACGCAACCAGAGGTCAGTTTTATTTAGAAAGTGATAGTGTGAATATTGGATAAACGTAATTGAGTTGAGTTCGAATAAAGTGTATATCGAAAGTAGATACTGAATAAAGTGGTAGAATTAAATTGAAAGGTAGAGTTTTATTTTGCGAACAAAGCGCACGTTACATTGGTGTCAGAAGTGTAAATAAGACTTATTTGACTAGTAAAGTGTAAAAAAAAAAAAAAAAAAGTAAAAAAAAAAAAAATAATAATTATATACAGTGAAAATGGGTAAGTTGTTAGAAGAGCTCAACTGCATTGAGCTTAAAAGTGAGTTAGGTAAGCGAAATCTTTCTAGAGCGGGATCGAAAAATGAGCTCGTCCTGCGCGCGCGTAACTATTTGGAACAGCAAGGGGAAGACGTAAACACTTTTGTTTTTGAAAGTGGAAGAAGAGGAAGTAAATGAAAGTGTAGATTTTTCTAGTATAATGAAGATTTTATTAGAACAAAGAAACGAACAAAAGAAAATGATTGAAGAGCAACAGCAAAATATTCTCGGACGTCTGGAAGAGCAACGAAACGATCAAAAGAAGGAACAGCAGAATGTTCTTGAACGACTCGAAGTACAACAAAAGAATCTGGAAGAGCAACGAAACGAGCAAAAGAAGCTGATTGAAGAACAACGCAACGAACAAAAGAAAGAACAACAGAATATTCTCGAAAGACTTGAGGCGCAACAGAATGTTTTGGAAAGTCAGAAAAACATTCTAGAAGGCAAATTGGGCAACATTGAGAAAAATGTATGTGCCATTGACGAACGCGTTGAAGGTGTGGAAAAACAGCTTTCTGTTGTAGAGAATCGTTTCGAAGGCGTAGAAAGTCGATGTGATGTTCTCACCAAGGAATTAGACCAGATCCGGAAAATAAAAATTCGAGAATCTGCTGGAGAATTTGCAAGGAAAAAGGAGATGAAACCCCCAACATTTGATGGACAGTCTTCTTGGCCAGTCTACAAGAGACAATTTGAGGCAGCCGCGACAACAAATGGCTGGGATGACGAAGACAAGTACATTGCACTGACTCTTGCTCTTAGAGGACCAGCAGCTGAATTACTTCAAACAGTTCCAGCTGGTAAGAGCGGCGATTTCAGTTCTCTCGTGGCAGCTATAGATAAACGCTTTGGAGATAGCCACTTGAAAGAAGTCTTCCGAGTCCAACTCAATAACAGAGTCCAGAAAAGGGGTGAAAGTCTACAGCAGCTCCAAGAAGACGTCGAAAGACTGGTTCACCTGGCATACCCGGATGCTGGAGAAGAAATCATCAACCAGCTTGCTGTTGAGTCCTTCGTTCGTGCCATTTCCGATATACATCTTCAGAGGTCTGTGCGAACTGCTAGAACACGTACTCTTTCCGAAACTTTAGCATTCGCATTGACAATTGAAGCAGCAGAACAGGCTTCTCAGGGAGTACATCGACTTAGAGAGGCCATAGTCGAAGAATGCTCGTGCCAAAGAGCTGAAATACAAAAGAACCGGAGCGGACTAGCAAGATGTTGGAACTGCAACAAGACCGGGCACTTACAGCGTCAATGCCGACTACCACCAAACAAAGCCAGTTGTCAACATTGTGGAAGCAAGAGATCCAACCCAGAGCAAGGTAACAACAACACCAGCGTTGCCTATCAGCCCGTTTCCCATCAGGGAAACGAGTAAGAACCAACTTCGAGGGGCAGAGGCTGGTTTCTTGTATCGATGGCCCCAGAACCACCATCCAGGTCTCTCAGACCAAACGAGACAACAAAAGTCTGACTGTGGAGACTACTATTAACGGGAACAAACATGTGGCTACCATCCACACCGGTGCCACAGCCTCCATAGTACGTCGAGACCTGGTAAAGACGACGTGGCTTCATAACACCAATAGCTACCGTCTAAGAACCGCAACGGGAGAAGCAGCAAGAGTATATGGAGAAGTGTGTCTTAAAATCCGACTGGCCGACCTAGTGTTTACTCATCAATTCCTGGTGGCAGATATATGTGACGAGTGCATCATTGGAATCGACTTTATGAAACAGCACGGAGTTATTTTGGACATCGGTAATCAGGTTTTGAAGTACCAAAATAAGGAACTTCCAATGACTTATTCGAACGAAAGTACGTCGACACTGAGAACTGTCATCAGGGAAGATCTTATTCTGCCTCCTTCTTCTGAAGTGTTCGTTTGGACGAAACTGGAGGGTGAGTTTGGAAGCCTTCGATACCTCATGGTGGAACCAGACCCAGAGTGTTCCTCCCAAAGCGTCATCATTGGGAAAACACTGGTAGCACCGAAAAACAAAATGGTCCCCGTACGATTATTAAACACCAGACCGTACGATGTAAAGTTGAAGAAAGGAGAAGTCGTTGGACGTTGCGAATCGGTTGCAGCAATTACGAAGATCACAGACGAAGCTCCGAGAAAAACTATAACTCCGGAGGAGCTCGAAACCATCAGAGCTAAAATACTGAATTCATCCAACCTTGATCACCAACAAACAAGGATGGCTGAAAGTCTCCTACAAGAGTACACTGATATCTTCGCATCGCAAAAGGGGCAATATGGTAGGACACAGTTGGTGCAGCATCGCATCAACACAGGAGATGCAAGACCGATTCGTCAACCCGCAAGACGTCTTCCACTGGCCAAACAAGGTGAGGTTGAGGAAATGATAACAGCAATGAAAAAGGACGGTCTCATCGAAAATTCCAAAAGTCTTTGGGCGTCACCAGTGGTGCTAGTGAAAAAGAAAGACGGAAGCACTCGCTTTTGTGTGGACTACCGAAGGCTGAATGATGTAACTAAGAAGGACAGCTATCCCCTGCCGAGAATCAGTGATACCCTGGATGCCATGGAGGGAGCGCAGTGGTTCTCGACGCTGGACTTGAAGAGCGGATATTGGCAAGTTGACATCCACCCTGATGATCGGGAAAAGACGGCGTTTTCTACAGGTAATGGGCTCTGGCAGTTCAAAGTTATGCCGTTTGGGTTATGTAACGCTCCGGCAACATTCGAGCGTTTGATGGAGTGCGTTCTTCAAGGACTGACGTGGAAAGCGTGCCTAGTCTACTTGGACGATGTCATTGTTTACGGGAAAACATTTGACCAACATTGCAAGAACCTAAAAGCCGTGTTTCAGAGACTTCGAGAGGCTAACCTTAAACTGAATCCAGAAAAATGTGCACTTTTCAAAACCGAAGTCAAGTATTTGGGACACATCATCTCATCCCAAGGAGTAAAGACTGATCCTGAAAAAGTTGACTCCGTCAAAAATTGGCCAACACCACAGGACAAACATCAACTCCGAAGTTTTCTGGGACTTGCCACATATTACCGACGTTTTGTTAAGAACTTTGCTGGAGTTGCAAAGAGTTTGCATCAGCTCACCGAAAAGGGGAAGCAGTTTAAATGGTCAGGTGAGTGTGAGAAATCTTTCCAGGAACTCAAATACCGCCTCTGTAACGCTCCAGTGCTGGCACATCCAACACCTGGCAAAACATTCATCGTCGACGCAGATGCAAGCAACGTTGGAATCGGGGCGGTACTATCCCAAGTGCATGATGGCGAAGAGAAAGTGGTGGCATACTACAGCAAGGTCCTATCGAAACCCGAAAGAAACTACTGCGTGACCAGAAGGGAACTACTAGCTCTTATCTTGGCAACAAAGCACTTCCATAAGTACATCTATGGACAGAAATTCCTTCTGCGGACAGACCACGGTGCTCTGAGCTGGCTTTTGAACTTCAAAAATCCAGAAGGTCAAGTCGCAAGGTGGATAGAAAGATTGCAGACCTATGACTACCAGATCCAACACCGCAGAGGAAAGCTGCACTCAAACGCCGATGCATTATCCCGAAGACCTTGCAAAGTGGATTGCAAGCATTGCAGGCGGCAAGAAGACAAAGAAATCATTACCGCTCAGCGACTAAGAGCTGATCCAATAAGCGGATGGAGCAATGAGGAAGTGAGGACTGCTCAACAGGAAGATCCAGATATCGAACCCATTCTCGCATGGAAAGAAAATGAAGAGAAACTGGAATGGGGAGACATTTCTGACAGGAGTCCAGTTCTCAAAGCCTATTGGGCACAGTGGGACTCACTATATGTGCAAGAAGGTGTCCTCAGGCGAAGATGGGAATCCGCTGACGGTAAGTCACATGTGATGCAGCTGATCGTACCGCAATCGAAAGTCAGTGAAGTTCTTCGAGAGATGCACGACGGACCTTCTGGAGGCCACCTCGGAGTAAACAAAACACTGGAGAAGGTGCGACATCGGTTCTACTGGTTACATGCTAGAGATGACGTGGAAAAATGGTGCCGTCAATGTGACAAGTGTGCTGCAACCAAAGGACCTGGTAGGAAGATTCAAGGTAAGATGCATCAGTACAACGTTGGATCGCCTTTTGAGAGGATTGCAGTAGATGTGGCTGGGCCTTTTCCAGAGACCAACGCTGGAAACAAGTACATTCTGGTCGTGATGGACTATTTTAGTAAGTGGCCTGAGGCGTATGCCATTCCAAATCAAGAAGCCAAAACGGTGGTCGACCAGATTGTGTTTAACTGGGTAAGTAGGTTTGGCGTGCCTATAGAACTCCATTCCGACCAAGGGAGGAACTTTGAGTCAAACATCTTCCAAGGAGTGTGCGGACTACTAGGCATTAAGAAGACAGGAACCACACCGCTTCATCCACAATCTGATGGGATGGTTGAAAGATTCAACCGAACCTTGAAAGAACACCTCACCAAGGTCGTAGGCGACTACCAAAGAGACTGGGATAGGCACGTACCGCTATTCCTGATGGCCTATAGAAGTGCAGTACATAGCTCGACAGGACAAACACCATCTGACATCCTGTTCGGGAAAACCATGCGGCTGCCCAGCGAACTTAAATTTGGATGCCCCACCGAGGAGCCACAGGACACAAACGAGTATGTGGACGACCTCAAGGAGAGACTCGCTGACATCCATAAAAGAACAAGGGAACGGATGAAAACCTACAGCGACCGGATGAAGACACGGTACGATACAAAAGCGACAACGGCAGGATTCCGAGCAGGAGATCGTGTGTGGCTTTATAATCCTCATCGTCAAAAGGGATTGTCATCGAAACTTCAGCAGAACTGGGAAGGTCCTTATACTGTTGTCACGAGGATTAACGACGTGGTCTACCGCATCCAAAGAGGACTAAGAGGCAAGTTAAAAGTAGTGCATTGTGACCGGCTGCATCGATATAGTGGGGAGGCCGCAAATGAAATTATTCGAGACGAACAATCTTAAGGAGGGGGCAGTGTAATGTACACCCAACATTTAATACCAATTTCCTAATCGAAAACGTTCCACCGAAAAACACATCTGGGAGCACTATAATGGAGTGGTTTAAAAGAAGACGTCTTTTGTGAGTGAGTGTGTATGTGTGCAGAAATACCGGGAGGGGAACTTGTCTAGACATCATGGTTCATAGAAAAACTACTAGAAATCTCTCGATGTTTCACTTTCCTATATAAAGAGGGAGCTGACGCAACCAGAGGTCAGTTTTATTTAGAAAGTGATAGTGTGAATATTGGATAAACGTAATTGAGTTGAGTTCGAATAAAGTGTATATCGAAAGTAGATACTGAATAAAGTGGTAGAATTAAATTGAAAGGTAGAGTTTTATTTTGCGAACAAAGCGCACGTTACAGTACGATTAAATCGTTCAACGATCGATGCTTTAAGAACGCTAAATGTTGAGTAATGATTTATTTGATGTTGCTTCATAAGATTTTCAAAATGCTTATTAAAAAATTCTTTTCCATCAACTGTTTGGAGATTCTTCGGAATTGGGAGATTTTCATAAAATTCCAGCTTGATATTTTCCTTCTCGAGAAAATCCTCAATATATTTGTTTTTATCCTCTTCAGATAAACATATACTTGGCCACCCTGAAGCTTCTTGCTTTATTTTAAGGTAGTTATTCATCATTGAGGTAAATAATCCCTCAGAACCTGTCTGATGATGAGGACGAGGACTTGAAACATATTTTAAAATTTTGTCTTAATGCAGAAATATATTTGGATGATAGAGGCATCACCTCTCAAAAACCCAGCTCACAGCTCTGAAGGTGTATGAAGATGTATGAGATGTTTCTATAAAGAATTATCTTGAAAAATCATACGAACTACATACACAATGTATTCAATTTGCAGTCGAGAAATTAGAGAAACACTTTTTTTTTTTTTTTTGGTAAATGCCATTGACAGCTAAAACTGAAATTATTGCTAGAGACGAATCCGATATAAATCTTCGAGCAAATCCATCTGAACCTTAGTAACACATTGACAAGATAGCAGACAATAATGTCCAACATAAATATCAAGTTCATTTTCGATGAGATCCTGGATTTTATGAAAGTACATCAACATGAGCTGCTGGAGGAACATCATGAATATCTGACAGGATGCTTATCCTTCTTGAAGATGTATAGAAACGTATCCTCTACCACATCGAAACATGGATGTCATTTTGTTAACTGCCCTTGGTCAAAGAATTTATGCCAAGACGGCCCTGATACTTGTGCATGTTATTTGATTGAAAATAGAATGCTCAAAGTAAAGAAGTTAATGTTGTTGTACGAAAGATTAAAATAAATAGATTAAAAATAAAAGAATCTTTGGAATGTATTATTTCAAATCCAGCTTGCCGTCAAAATACAACTGCCCAAGCGCTTCTCTCTTGACCATTAATTTAGTCATTATTTGACATGGGTATCTGTGCATCTGAAAATGAGAATTATCGATATCTTCTCACAGTAATACATACATTTTCCAAGTTTACATAGACATTTCCTTCGGTAACTGGCAGAAATTTATGAATTCTAACAACTTCCCTTGTTAAAGGTCAGATGATCACAAAAAATTAGCGCCGGCAATGAGGATGGACTGTTTTGAACCTTTGAACAAACCTTTGGATTATTATTTTGCTGCTGGTGATGTGGATACAAATATGCCCGTGACACAGACTCCATCGACGTCTTCTGTAATTCCACTTCATCAACCAATGAAAGACATACCACAAATACAACAACATCAACCTCAACTAGTGACCTTCGATCATGCCTACTCATATGCATACTACGAGCCAGGTGATGTCAAATTTCATACAAACATTCCTAACAAGGACAGGCTTTTACCAATACTGTCAACTCCTTCTTCATCAGAGAGTGTATGGAGGAATTCCATTCCAACTCTGCAGCAGCAACAACCTAAGCGAGTGATCATCGATCATACCTACTCATATGCATACTACGAGGTAGGTGATGTCAAATTTCATACAAACATTCCTTACTACAAGGACAGGCTTTTGCCAATACTGCCAGTTCCTGGTCCATCAAAGAGTGTACCGAGGAATTCCTTTCCACCTCGGTCAGCAAAGAGCTTCCGCTCGAAAACACTTTATACAGTTGATTCATCTGAAGATCGAAATGAATACATCACCAGATATGGCCCCACTGAAAATCATTACGAAGAAGTCGATGAACAAAAAACTCTCAAAGTCTTATCACACAATCTAATAGGTTCAGTTAATACTGATGCTGTCGAAGAAGAGCGACGACGTGTCCAGGATAACCATTTTCGAGTACTTGGCGAATTAAACTTGTCATTAGAAGCACTGATCATGCCACTAATATCACCCTAGTCAAGAGAAATGAGGCAACAAAATATGGTAGAAAACTAAAAAGAAACTATGTATACTGTTATGACAATAGCTGAATCCGAATAATTAAAAAGGCTAAAGAAAATTTGTGTAAAGTTTTTTATTTCAAAAAGTTTTTAATTTTGCGGCCTTTCAAATTGAACCGCTCAGTGTTTATATGAGAGTCGCTCATGACTTTTATTTTCTGAAAATAATAATGAGAAGTAAGTAAAAAAAAATGATTTCAATTTTTCGGTTTATTTTTATTTATCGAAAAAAAATTTTCTGAGATTGCAACAATTTATTATTTTTATCGAAAAACAATTGAGGTACATAGTTTACCTCTTCTTGAACTGGAAGCTTCTGCTTCCTCTTTTGCTTCGGTTTCTGCAATATGATTTGATCCAAGATCTCAACTATTTGTGGTTGTTGCGGCTGCTGTTGATGTGGCTGCTGTTCTTGGTAGTTTTCATGCTGTTGCTCCAGCTGATGTTGTTGTTGAGGCTCTTTCGGATGCTGATGTTGTTGCTGTTCTTGTTGCTGATGATGCTGTTGCTGAGGATATTGCTGCTGTTGATAATTTTGCTGACCTTGTTGTAGTTGCTGAAATTGTTGCTGTTCTTGTTGCTGATGATGCTGTGGCTGTGGCTCCTGATGCTCGTCATCTTTCACGTGGAAGTCAACTTCCACGGACATCTCCCCGTATGGCCCCACTACTTCCAAGCAGCAGCGGTCCAATTGCAGGACGTCTTTCTCGTCCAGCTGCAAGTTACAAGACAACGTTTAGGGAGAAAAACCTTTAAGAAAAATGAGTCAAAATTGATCAGTTAGAAATTTTTATTTTTTAACTACCTTGCATTCCTCCAGTTCAATGAGGATTTGCTCCCCAAATTTGGTGTTGCACCTCTTTGCCTTGAGTATTGGGTACCTCTTTTTTTTTGTATAACCTTCGCAAGGCTTAAAATAGGCTTTTGGTAGGTAGACTGCCTCACTGCTTTTTTAATTTTGTTGAGGAAAGACATGATATGATGATGATGATTTTTGGGGAAAAGATTTTTCAGCCGATCGTATGATTGTTCAAAAATAAGCTGAATAGAAAACTCAGAGAATATTTGCTTTTATAGTATACACTCTGTTATCTTTTGTTCAACGCCGACAACCTTATAATAATTCCTTTCAAGAAAAACCATCCTTACTCTTTGGCATAGAGTAAAACATCAATTCCCAACAGCCTTGGGAGAACTCCTTCAGATATTTTTCAAAAATCTGGAAGATGTCCAGAATTTCTTCCTTATCTGTGGAACTGTGACTGTTCTTCATTTTATTATTCTCTTTGATGACTGATACTGACATTTTTCAGAGGGTCGATTGCTCAAAAATATCATTAATTTTTTTTTTGTAATTCTATTCTTTTAATAAATTAAGTGTTATAAAATATACCATTTTTCGTTTTTATTTTACCTATCGGAATAAAGGGACAGATCTCAGAAGCAATACAATTTTTATTTTTTTGGTGACTTTAAGAATGTGGTAGAAATGTAGCAGCAGGGGGTCCACCGAAACCAGTAAAAATTTTGAAAGTGGTCCACGAGAAAAATAAGTTTGGGAACCACTGCTCTATAGCATATAATAAAACATACCAAAGACCTATCATGCTAATCTGTAAAATTTCATGCTCATGCCCAATCTATGCCCAAACAAATATCGAACGTGATAAAATTCTCTATCGTCAAGTATTAACAAATTACCAAAATCTCGCATCTTCGTTCTAAGATCTATCAAAGGATCGTATGTATTGTTCAAAATACACACAGCTTCAATTTTTTTCTTTACCAATTGTCCACGTGCCTCTAGACGCTCTTATTATTATCCTTTGTTCAACGCCGACAACCTTATAATAATTCCTTTCAAGAAAAAACCATCCTTACTCTTTTGGCATAAATTATTTTACCTTCCTGTGCTACACAGATACTCGATTTCAACATTGATCATGGATTTTATTGCTATGTGAACATGGGTCACTTCCTTACCCTACGGTATAGAGTAAAACAACCACATGACAACGACCTTTCATGCTAAGCTGTTAAACGACTTGCTCATACACAATCTATGCCCAACCAAATATCGGACGTGACCAAATTCTCTAGCCTACAACCAAAACAAAAAAAACATTCCTACTACTACCCTCACCTCACCCTCAAACAAATTCCAAACATATAAAAAAAATCAACCACTTCCAAGCGCCAGCGAAATCTAAAACAAAAAACCATAAAAAATACTCAATAGAAACCATCTTCCCCCCCTTTATTGTCTCTATTTTCTTATCTCATATCACAATCTCAGTCCTAGCTATTCCTATATCTATCAACAAACTACCAAAATTTCACACCCACGTTCTAAGATCTATCAACAGATCGTGTCTATTCTTGATTCTTCGCACACACACAACATTACTTTTCATTTTTTCTTTACTCTCATCCCATCGTAAGGATCTTCAACCTACGTGCCTCTAAACCCTATTATCTCCTTTTGATCAGACCGACGGCACCCTTTTGGCTCGCTCAGAATTTTCCCACGCTCATCAGAATTTTCCCAGGCTCAACCGCCCCCATTTCTACTATGGCTGTATGGGAAAAAGGGTCTACTTTAACGCCATGTTTTTATTTTCTTGTTACAGGTACCAGAAAAATTCATAAAAATGCGGCAAATTGACGTCTTCTAATTTCAAGAAGTTCAAGAAATGGTCCATATCTCTCTTGGATTTCAATATTTTAACTCGAAATTTCGCGACAATTTACATGAATATATGAATAATAAACTCCAAAAATTACAGAACATTTGAAGCTATAGTTTTTTTTTACACGCCTTCAAAAAATCACCTCCATTTGAGCTCGAGAAACTAGCCGAGCTCCTTAAGCTACAACTTCGCCGGCCAAAAAACAAAAGTATATTTGCAGATTTTTTTAATTATATCAAAGAATTCGATGTTTTTATGTTGTTTGAAACACACGTTATAGATTATAATGAAACTAGTTATAAAAATATATTTATAAATTTTGAATTAGAATTCACACCAGCGGTTAAGACCAGCGTATTTGGAAGGGGGAGTGGTGGAGAGCTCTTCGGGTATAGAAAGCAGCTCAAAAATGCTGCAGCAAAGTTCAGATGCATAGGCGAATTTCGAATAATAGAAGTCAATTTAGAAGAAAAAATTCACCACATCATGCCAGTATATCTAAACTGTAGCCATTGGCAGCGTGACTTCGAAAAACTGCGCGACACTATTAATGAGATAGAGCCAAAAAATTTGATGCTGATAGGAGACTTCAATGGTAGAATAGGTCCTTCGCAAAATAATTTTAGCAGTGGAATCGACTCATCATATATTGTTTACAATCGAAAATCAAAAGATGAGGTATGTGATCAAAAGGGAGCCAAAATTCTAGAATTAGCGGATGATTTTGACTGTGGAGAATTAAATGGAAGCTGTGAAGGTGACCGCAGCGGAGAATTCACTTTTATTCGTGGCTCAGCATGCTCAGTAATTGATTATTGTTTTATTTCTGGAGATTGGTACACGTTTTTTGATGATTTTAGAGTAGCCGTTTGTTCAATTAAATAATTCGAATGCAATTTTTATATTAAAACAGACAAATGTTTATTTTACACAAAAAGATCGCTTAAATATGTAACTTATTTCAATTTTTATATTAAAGAGAACGAACGATGTTTTTACTAGTAAAGTACAATAGTGAGTGAGTGGTTGACTAGACAAAGAGATCGCAACAGGCGAAACCCAAAAGGTGGCTAGTCAACATAAATGAAATCGAATGTCAGCGCGTGAGGCAAAACATTGAACTTTTATGGAAGATCACATTTCGTCTGGCCTCACGCTGCTGGGAAAGTTGGTTGGTAATAGGAGTTGTAGGTTATATGAAAGGTGTGGGAATTGGAATAAATAATAAATTTGGGAAATGATAAAGCCATCATTTCCCATCGTGTCAGCATTAAAAATAAAGGTACGTGTGAAAGCATTGTTGGTCGGTTTGCTTAACATACTCCCCCTCTTTGAGGGATCTAATCACTCAAAAAATATCTAAAACTTCGTGTCTACCTCGAAGCGAGAAGCTCTTCTTCTGGGAAGGGGTTTAGGCTTTTTTTTTTTTTTAAAGTAGTATATGATGAGCCCAATCATTGTGACGAATAAAATAAGGCTTATGCCATAGTGATGGTAATCATGAGTGTTTAAGTCAATGTCAGAGTTGTTACTCTGAAAGAACTCAATGGGGATCTAGTATCGCAGAATGCATTTTCTGCTATTGAAGATGTTGACTTGACTATATTAACAAGATGCTTACAAACACAGGATAATTTAGACGAGGCCGATGAAGTATAGGAGTGGGACAAACTTTTTACCGATGTCACAGCTGAAATTCATTTGGATAAAGAAACAGTTGATTGAAATTGCAGCTGGCGGTGTAACACACACTTTTGGATAAAAAAGACGATTGAAGAAGGTCCATCTTTTGTACATACCTTCATTTTTTTCAGTGCTACTAAAAAAATACATTTATTTGTTTCAAATCTAAAAATACGCACTATTAAGGTAAAGAAACTTTTTGTATTTTTTATTCAACGCTTGCAAAAACCATAAACTACATAGAATATTTTTCAAATAAATCAAATTTATGTATTTTAAACCAAAAGTTACAATAAAGAGATTGCTAACCATGCTAACCATTATGATCGTGGTTGTCTGCAATAATTATTCACTTTTATTACAATAGGCGTTCAGGTAAAAAGCTAATAAAATAACATAGCTCTACATGCCGCATTGGCATTTTAAGTAAACTTACTTTCAAATAATATGGTCAATAGCAGAAAAAAAATGGAACACAAATCGTCGGGTCTGCAGCCCTGTCACTTTTAAGGCATCCTCCAATTCGAGAAGACTAGATTGTACGCTGGGCAGAAGCTGTTCTTCTTCCTCTTCCTCTTCAGTAGGCAAATAGTTCTCCATAATACTGTTTCTGGTCGAATTTCGTTATCATGTTCGAGTTCCACTGTCTCATTAAGTTGTATGCCAACCGGAGGACCTCTGAAATTACAATTATTTTTATTACAATAAAAATTTTAGTAGAACTTTAAACTTTTAAGACTTACTTTTTTAAATGCTTTTTGGAATGTCTTACAAGGGCTGAAGATTGGTTGAAACTTGAAGAACAATCTTTGCATTGGTATGGTTTCTCGCCAGTGTATTCTAACAACAACAAAAAAATTAAATAAACTATTTAACGCAATGTCGCAATCCTTCTGTGTCACTTACCTCATGTGGCAAACCAAATTGGACTTGTTTGCGAAAGTCTTATTGCAATCATTTATGATTCTTAATTCCCTTATGTACTGCCTTGATATGCACATTAAGATAAGAGATTTCAAGAAAGGTCATTTTACATACATATACCTATCACAGACAATATTCTTTGGTGTATCGGCTCATGTTTTACTATGACCCGTTGTAATGCAAACATTACAACCCGTTGTAATACAAAATTTGTCTTAAACGAAAAAGTAAGTGAAATTGGTGAAGTGTACTTCGGTGATAAATTGGAATCTGAAAACTCTGTGATCGCTAATGAATTCAATTCATACTTTGTTGAAAGTATAAATGCGATAAATAACTCTATACCCGTTGTAATTCAGGCACACGTCGACTTACCTGAATCACAAAATGTTTTTAAATTTCGTAAAATAAATTTTGGTGAGTTAAGAACAATATGTAAAAAATCAATACTAAAAATGCTTTGAAACTGAACATTAACATAATAATAGATTGTTTTGATATAATTGGTCCAATAATATTAAAAATTGTGAATGAGTCCTTTAAGAAGGGCATGTTTCCTAACAACTTAAATCTTAAAGGAGTCAATTGTAATTCCAATTCCTAAACAGCCCGATGCAAAGGAGTGTGATAAATTCCGTCCAATAAATATGATGCCAATATTAGAAAAAATAGTTGAAAAGTGCGCCTACGAATAGTTTTATAAATACGTTTGTGATACTAACTTATTGATGGAAAATCAGTCCGGTTTCCGACAAAATCATTCCTGTGAAACGTCATTAAACTGGTTGATACTAAACATGAAAGAAGAAATACAACAAAATTATTGCAATATTCTTAGATTTCCAATGGGCATTTGAAACAGTTGATCGCAATATACTGTTAAGTAAATTATGTAAATACGGTGTGAAAGATATTTAATTCGATTGGTTCAAATCTTACTTATCTGAAAGAACCTAAAAAAACAGTGTCAATAATTCAAAATCGCGCGCTATGGAAACTTGTTTTGGTGTACCGCAAGGCACTATACTTGGCCCCTTATTGTTTTTAATATATATAAACGATATCTGTAAAGTTTTAAAAACTTCCAAAATATCTCTGTTTGCCGATGACGCTCTATTGTTCATAAGTGGAAAAACTTTATTTGAACTATTGAACCATATCAACGAAGATTTGCTGAACCTGAGTACGTGGTTGAACAAACTGAAGATCAACGTTATTAAAACTAAATGCATGGTGTTAAACAGCGATGACACGATCAATATAACAATTGAGGGTAACATTATTGAACAAGTAAATGAAATTAAGTATTTAGGAGTTATATTAGACAGTAAATTAGATTTTAAAACCCATATGAACTATGTAACAAAGAAAGTGTCGAAAAAAATTGGTTTTCTCAAAAGAATACGTAAAAATATAACCACAATTTGTGCTGTGAATATTAACAATACAATTATTATAAAGCCTCACTTTGAATTTGATTCAACGATTCTATTTTTAGGTAACAATGAGCAAATAAATCAAATGCAAGTGTTACAAGACAAAGCTATGCGAACTATTCTTAAATTTAATATTTATACACCAATTATATGGATGCTGTCGTGTTTGAAATGGTTAAACATTAAGCAAAGAATAATGTTCAACACACTTATGTTTGTGTTTAAAATGAAAAACAATTTAGTACTTGAATATTTAACTTCAAACTTAACGTATGTAGGTGACAGTCAGCCTTACAACTTAAGATCAAATGATGATTTTAGACTCCAATTGTACAGAAACTCAAGAACTCAAAATATGATTAATTATCGTGGACTTAGATTGTTTAATGAATTGCCTATTGAAATAAAGAATGAAAGTTCCTTAACTAGATTTAAAAAACTACTAATAGCGCATATAAGAAACACAATAGTTGTTTAAATATTGTATCTATTATATTAGTTTTCGTGAAATGTACATTTGTAAAAAAATTATTTATATTTATATGTTTATATAGTTTTAAATTATAATAGTAAAAATCTACTAAATAAAATTTACATACATACATACATACATACAAGTTCATCCGTTCGTGTAGTCCAAAAATATATTATATGGTGCCTGTTGAAAAAAAACGTTTTTAGGTACTGAATCTGTGAATGATAAGTGTACCTTACCACTGTCTTTAAGTCCTTTCACTGAAACTTCGAACCGTGCCTTTTGTCCGTCACAAAAGTTCTTTTTTTCATCAGCTAGATCGAAACCTATTTCTCTAATAGGTTCAGCTAGAAGGCTAACAGCACGTTGAAACTACTGATCAATTGTTGATGTGAAACAAGGAGTACCTACTCTTTGAAATACCCTTAAGTTGGCGAATTGTTTGGAAGGCAGTCTTGAAATATTCAGTGATTCGTATACGACACTGTATCTCATATACATGACAGCAGAAATATGGAGATAACTGCACCACAAACAGGAATCTTGGCAAGTATTGCCTCCAGGGATAAAGGGCTTTATGTTATGATTTTTAGACGAAAATATTCTCTTACCCAATTGAATGTTAGGGAATGCCTTTGAAAAGCACCTGAAATTGATATAATGTTAAATTGTACTTTTGATTAGCGATGTGAAAGTATACTACACCATTTTGTTGTCACTATTGAATCTCCCTTGAGCTTCATTAGCAAATCTCCTTTCGTCTTTCGCTTCAGTTGCTAGACGAATGGAACTAACCAAAGATGCACCTGAAAAATCTGTTTATTAAATTATAAATTACAATTAAGTAAGATATTATAAGTATTCTAATAACGAATAAAAAGATTTGCCTTATGGTTCTTGCGATGTCTTCAGTAAATTTATTTACTTTTTGCTGTCTGCCAGCTGTCAAACTCTTATTTTTTTTCTGTGAATTTCACCTCAGCAATGAACTTTCCAAATGAACTATTTCCTGTTCACTCAAGTTCATTTCTTCAAAATTTGCGGGTTTTGCGGGTGGAGATGGTGGAAGTGGACTCTCTGTTCTACTCTGTGATCAAGACCACAGAATAAGGAATATACAGAAGGTCATCTTCATCCAAAAAGTTCATTTTGCCTACAAGCTAAAATTAGCGGAAGCCCCCGGGCCGGAAAGAAAGGTCAGTGGAAAAAGACGGTTGAGGTGAGATCAATTCCGAAAATTTAACGTTTTTTACTTTGTTGCATAAAAGTTGGTATTTTTAAGCTTTCTTTCAGTCTAGAATGTTAAAAAATTAATTTATGTGTCATATATAAACTTTATTTTCCATTTCAGCCAGTATTTTACTCAAAAAGAGAAAAAAATAACCTTAACTGCAATCCGACGCAGACGTTCTATTAAACTTTAGAACACATAGCTTTAAGCTCACCACTCGAAAGCAACTGGTGTGGTAGGCTTACGAAAGAATAAAAAAAAGAACATACATTTAGGAGTAGGTATAAAAAAAGATACAAAAAAAATATACATATTGTAATGTGCACCCAACATTTCATGCTAATTTCCTAATTGAAAACGTTAAAGCCTAGTACGCTGCTGAAACGAAAAGAAAAATCCCATACAAAAATGACAGGACGGAATCGTAAACGAAAAATTTCGCTCACCTTTTCGTCGTGCAGTACGCTGCTGCTCTGCGAAAAGGGTTTTCTAGGTGGATAGTTGTAGTAGATCTTTTTACTACAATTTTTTAAATTCTCCACACTTTTCCGTCCATCATTTATCTCCCGGGACAATAAATGCATGCGAAATTTTGACAGTTCTATTGTTTTTTTGTTTTGTTTTGTGTATTTATTGTGCCATTTGAATAGAATTTCATTAAATAGAATGGAAGAATTTTATTTAGATAATGTTTGAAATAAATCGATAAAAGTTGTGAAGATGGGCTTAAAAAAGTAATTGTGAATGTTTTATCTACACGGAGTTGAATCAATAAGAGCAACCGAACTGCTATTCCAACAATGTATGATAGTGTAACGTGCGCTTAGTTCGCAAAAATAAAACTCTACCTTTCAATTTAATTCTACCACTTTATTCAGTATCTACTTTCGATATACACTTTAATGAACTCAACTCGACTTTTGGACTATCACTTGTATTTACTCTTAACTTTATCACTCTATAAACAAGACTGCCCTCTGGTTGCCTCGGGCGGGCTATTTATATCGAATGACATGCCATCTAGAACTCTCCAGTAACTTCTACATTGTCTCCACATTTGCTGTCAAGCATCTTTACACTCACACACACTGGCTTACAAGCAACGCCTGTCATTTATACCATTCCATTAAAGTGTTGCCAGTTGTGTTTTCGGTTGAACGTTTTTCGATTAGGAAATTGGTATAAAATGTTGGGTTCACGTTACACTGCCCCCTCCTTAGGATTGTTCGTCCCGAATAATTCCATCTGCAGCCTCGCCACTATATCGATGCAGCCTGTCACAATGAACTACTTTTAACTTGCCTCTTAGTCCTCTTTGGATGCGGTAAACCACGTCGTTAATCCTCGTGACTACAGTATAAGGACCTTCCCAGTTTTGCTGAAGTTTCGGTGACAATCCCTTTTGACGATGAGGATTATAAAGCCACACACGATCTCCTGCTTGGAATCCTGACGTTGTCGCTTTTGTGTCGTACCGTGTCTTCATCCGGTCGCTGTAGGCTTTCATCCGTTCCCTTGTTCTTTTATGGATGTCAGCGAGTCTCTCCTTGAGGTCGTCCACATACTCGTTTGTGTCCTGTGGCTCCTCTGTGGGGCATCCAAATTTAAGTTCGCTGGGCAGCCGCATGGTTTTCCCGAACAGGATGTCAGATGGTGTTTGTCCTGTCGAGCTATGTACTGCACTTCTATAGGCCATCAGGAATAGCGGTACGTGCCTATCCCAGTCTCTTTGGTAGTCGCCTACGACCTTGGTGAGGTGTTCCTTCAAGGTCCGGTTGAATCTTTCAACCATCCCATCAGATTGTGGATGAAGTGGTGTGGTTCTCGTCTTCTTAATGCCAAGTAGTCCGCACACTCCTTGGAAGATGTTTGACTCAAAGTTCCTCCCTTGGTCGGAATGGAGTTCCATAGGCACGCCAAACCTACTCACCCAGTTAAACACAATCTGGTCGACCACCGTTTTGGCTTCTTGATTTGGGATGGCATACGCCTCAGGCCACTTGCTAAAATAGTCCATTACAACCAGAATGTATTTGTTTCCAGCGTTGGTCTCTGGAAAAGGCCCAGCCACATCTACTGCAATCCTCTCAAAAGGCGATCCAACGTTGTACTGATGCATCTTACCTTGAATCTTCCTACCAGGTCCTTTGGTTGCAGCACACTTGTCACATGTTCGGCACCACTTTTCCACGTCATCTCTAGCATGTAACCAGTAGAACCGATGTCGCACCTTCTCCAGTGTTTTGTTTACCCCCAGGTGGCCTCCAGAAGGTCCGTCGTGCATCTCCTGAAGAACTTCACTGACTTTCGATTGCGGTACGATCAGCTGCATCACATATGACTTACCGTCAGCGGATTCCCATCTTCGCCTGAGGACACCTTCTTGCACATATAGTGAGTCCCACTGTGCCCAATAGGCTTTGAGAACTGGACTCCTGTCAGAAATGTCTCCCCATTCCGGTTTCTCTTCATTTTCTTTCCATGCGAGAATGGGTTCGATATATGGATCTTCCTGTTGAGCAGTCCTCACTTCCTCATTGCTCCATCCGCTTATGGGGTCAGCTCTTAGTCGCTGAGCGGTAATGATTTTTTTGTCTTCTTGCCGCTTGCAATGCTTGCAATCCACTTTGCAAGGTCTTCGTGATAATGCATCGGCGTTTGAGTGCAGCTTTCCTCTGCGGTGTTGGATCTGGTAGTCATAGGTCTGCAATCTTTCTATCCACCTTGCGACTTGACCTTCTGGATTTTTGAAGTTCAACAGCCAGCTCAGAGCACCGTGGTCTGTCCGCAGAAGGAATTTCTGTCCATAGATGTACTTATGGAAGTGCTTTGTTGCCAAGATAAGAGCTAGCAGTTCCCTTCTGGTCACGCAGTAGTTCCTTTCGGGTTTCGATAGGACCTTGCTGTAGTATGCCACCACTTTCTCTTCGCCATCATGCACTTGGGATAGTACCGCCCCGATTCCAACGTTGCTTGCATCTGCGTCGACGATGAATGTTTTGCCAGGTGTTGGATGTGCCAGCACTGGAGCGTTACAGAGGCGGTATTTGAGTTCCTGGAAAGATTTCTCACACTCACCTGACCATTTAAACTGCTTCCCCTTTTCGGTGAGCTGATGCAAACTCTTTGCAACTCCAGCGAAGTTCTTAACGAAACGTCGGTAATATGTGGCAAGTCCCAGAAAGCTTCGGAGTTGATGTTTGTCCTGTGGTGTTGGCCAATTTTTGACGGAGTCAACTTTTTCAGGATCAGTCTTTACTCCTTGGGATGAGATGATGTGTCCCAAATACTTGACTTCGGTTTTGAAAAGTGCACATTTTTCTGGATTCAGTTTAAGGTTAGCCTCTCGAAGTCTCTGAAACACGGCTTTAAGGTTCTTACAATGTTGGTCAAATGTTTTCCCGTAAACAATGACATCGTCCAAGTAGACTAGGCAAGCTTTCCACGTCAGTCCTTGAAGAACGCACTCCATCAAACGCTCGAATGTTGCCGGAGCGTTACATAACCCAAACGGCATAACTTTAAACTGCCAGAGCCCATTACCTGTAGAAAACGCCGTCTTTTCCCGATCATCAGGGTGGATGTCAACTTGCCAATATCCGCTCTTCAAGTCCAGCGTCGAGAACCACTGCGCTCCCTCCATGGCATCCAGGGTATCACTGATTCTCGGCAGGGGATAGCTGTCCTTCTTAGTTACATCATTCAGCCTTCGGTAGTCCACACAAAAACGAGTGCTTCCGTCTTTCTTTTTCACTAGCACCACTGGTGACGCCCAAGGACTTTTGGAATTTTCGATAAGACCGTCCTTTTTCATTGCTGTTATCATTTCCTCAACCTCACCTTGTTTGGCCAGTGGAAGACGTCTTGCAGGTTGACGAATCGGTCTTGCATCTCCTGTGTTGATGCGATGCTGCACCAACTGTGTCCTACCATATTGCCCCTTTTGCGATGCGAAGATATCAGTGTACTCTTGTAGGAGACTTTCAGCCATCCTTGTTTGTTGGTGATCAAGGTTGGATGAATTCAGTATTTTAGCTCTGATGGTTTCGAGCTCCTCCGGAGTTATAGGTTTTCTCGGAGCTTCGTCTGTGATCTTCGTAATTGCTGCAACCGATTCGCAACGTCCAACGACTTCTCCTTTCTTCAACCTTACATCGTACGGTCTGGTGTTTAGTAATCGTACGGGGACCATTTTGTTCTTCGGTGCTACCAGTGTTTTCCCAATGATGACGCTTTGGGAGGAACACTCTGGGTCTGGTTCCACCATGAGGTATCGAAGGCTTCCAAACTCACCTTCCAGTTTTGTCCAAACGAACACTTCAGAAGAAGGAGGCAGAATCAGATCTTCCCTGATGACAGTTCTCAGTGTCGACGTACTTTCGTTCGAATAGGTCATTGGAAGTTCCTTATTTTGGTACTTCAAAACCTGATTACCGATGTCCAAAATAACTCCGTGCTGTTTCATAAAGTCGATTCCAATGATGCACTCGTCACATATATCTGCCACCAGGAATTGATGAGTAAACACTAGATCGGCCAGTCGGATCTTAAGACACACTTCTCCATATACTCTTGCTGCTTCTCCCGTTGCGGTTCTTAGACGGTAGCTATTGGTGTTATGAAGCCACGTCGTCTTTACCAGGTCTCGACGTACTATGGAGGCTGTGGCACCGGTGTCGATGGTAGCCACATGTTTGTTCCCGTTAATAGTAGTCTCCACAGTCAGACTTTTGTTGTCTCGTTTGGTCTGAGAGACCTGGATGTTGGTTCTGGGGCCATCGATACAAGAAACCAGCCTCTGCCCCTCGAAGTTGGTTCTTACTCGTTTCCCTGATGGGAAACGGGCTGATAGGCAACGCTGGTGTTGTTGTTACCTTGCTCTGGGTTGGATCTCTTGCTTCCACAATGTTGACAACCTGCTTTGTTTGGTGGTAGTCGGCATTGACGCTGTAAGTGCCCGGTCTTGTTGCAGTTCCAACATCTTGCTAGTCCGCTCCGGTTCTTTTGTATTTCAGCTCTTTGGCACGAGCATTCTTCGACTATGGCTTCTCTAAGTCGATGTACTCCATGAGAAGCCTGTTCTGCTGCTTCAATTGTCAATGCGAATGCTAAGGTTTCAGAAAGAGTACGTGTTCTAGCAGTTCGCACAGACCTCTGAAGATGTATATCGGAAATGGCACGAACGAAGGACTCAACAGCAAGCTGGTTGATGATTTCTTCTCCAGCATCCGGGTATGCCAGGTGAACCAGTCTTTCGACGTCTGCTTGGAGCTGCTGTAGACTTTCACCCCTTTTCTGGACTCTGTTATTGAGTTGGACTCGGAAGACTTCTTTCAAGTGGCTATCTCCAAAGCGTTTATCTATAGCTGCCACGAGAGAACTGAAATCGCCGCTCTTACCAGCTGGAACTGTTTGAAGTAATTCAGCTGCTGGTCCTCTAAGAGCAAGAGTCAGTGCAATGTACTTGTCTTCGTCATCCCAGCAATTTGTTGTCGCGGCTGCCTCAAATTGTCTCTTATAGACTGGCCAAGAAGACTGTCCATCAAATGTTGGGGGTTTCATCTCCTTTTTCCTTGCAAACTCTCCAGCAGATTCTCGAATTTTTATTTTCCGGATCTGGTCTAATTCCTTGGTGAGAACATCACATCGACTTTCTACGCCTTCGAAACGATTCTCTACAACAGAAAGCTGTTTTTCCACACCTTCAACTCGTTCGTCAAGGGCACATACATTCTTCTCAATATTACCCAATTTTCCTTCTAGAATGTTTTTCTGACCTTCCAAAACATTCTGTTGCGCCTCAAGTCTTTCGAGAATATTCTGTTGTTCTTTCTTTTGTTCGTTTCGTTGCTCTTCCAGATTCTTTTGTTGTACTTCGAGTCTTTCGAGAACATTCTGCTGTTCCTTCTTTTGTTCGTTTCGTTGTTCTTCAATCAGCTTCTTTTGTTCGTTTCGTTGTTCTTCAATCAGCTTCTTTTGCTCGTTTCGTTGTGCTTCAAGTTGTTTGAGAACATTCTGCTGTTCTTTCTTTTGCTCGCTTCGTTGCTCTTCAATCAGCTTCTTTTGATCGTTTCGTTGCTCTTCCAGACGCCCGAGAATATTCTGCTGTTGCTTGTTTTGTTCTAATAAAATCTTCATTATAATAGAAAAATCTACACTTTCATTTACTTCCTCTTCTTCCACTTCTATTTCAAAAACAAAAGTGTTAACGTCTTCTCCTTGCTGTTCCAAATAGTTACGCAAGCGCAGGACGAGCTCATTTTTCGATCCCGCTCTAGAAAGATTTCGCTTACCTAACTCACTTTTAAGCTCAATGCAAGTGAGCTCTTCTAACAACTTACCCATTTTCACTGTATATAATTATTATTTTCTTTTTACTTTTTTTTTTTTTTTACACTTTACTAGTCAAATAAGTTTTATCCCACTTCTGACACCAATGTAACGTGCGCTTAGTTCGCAAAAATAAAACTCTACCTTTCAATTTAATTCTACCACTTTATTCAGTATCTACTTTCGATATACACTTTAATGAACTCAACTCGACTTTTGGACTATCACTTGTATTTACTCTTAACTTTATCACTCTATAAACAAGACTGCCCACTGGTTGCCTCGGGCGGGCTATTTATATCGAATGACATGCCATCTAGAACTCTCCAGTAACTTCTACATTGTCTCCACATTTGCTGTCAAGCATCTTTACACTCACACACACTGGCTTACAAGCAACGCCTGTCATTTATACCATTCCATTAAAGTGTTGCCAGTTGTGTTTTCGGTTGAACGTTTTTCGATTAGGAAATTGGTATAAAATGTTGGGTTCACGTTACAATAGGAAGCTCTTAGTCTGGCCTTGCCGAATTGATAACGTTTTCAAAATGTTTCGCCCCGATGAGCAGCTTCTATACAATGTATTTATGACCGGTATATGCGCTCAATTGCCAGGTACACTTTTTAATAAGTTAACTTCCAAGCTACAATTTCCAAAAAAAATCTTTTTCCAGAATTACTAGAGATGAAGTCTTTTCAACCACCGCATAAAATTTTTATAACTGATTCAGCAAGTTTGGATGCCTGGTTTGGAGCAAGTGACATCGCCCTCAGTGATGAACTGGACAAGTTTGTTACAACAAAAACCGACTATGAAGAATAAGGTGGCGAATATTTCAAGGGACACCCAACTAGGAACTATTTTTCAGCACACCAACACATTGTAGTCGAAACATCGACCGAGTCAATGAAAAGTGAATAAAAATTTCTATTTACTTTTGGAATTTTTTATCTTTTATTTCAAAAATAATTGAAAAGTGGGAAAATTTCTTCTTGCTGTTCAAGATGATTCCGACGTATTTTGTTGGAATCACTTCATAGCATCTTCCTTTGTCAAACGATGTTGGAATCCAACGTTAATACACAAATCGGTATGTTCCTGAATACCGAAACCCAAGTTTCCTGTGGATGAGAAGCTGTCCCTCCTCAACTCGTATTCAAGGACCTTAAGGCAACGCTCCAAAATCTCTTTGGCGTTAGCGCCACGAACTGTGCAGTGATCAGTGATTTTTTCATTACTTCTGATACCGAAAGAACGGTATAACAAGCCTTATAAAACATTAGTTGTTGACCAGTCAATTGTTCCGATACCTGAAAGTTGACAAAAAATGTATATTTTTTGAGTATTCAACTAATACATTATATAGTCCTGAGCTTACCTACGTGGCACGAGCCAACCTATCACCGGATTCACCCACACAAATGTTCATGCAGAGTTTAAGAATGTTAGTTTGTTAGTTTTGTAAACACATTTTTTGATAAAAATATTAATTTGTTTTATTGCTTCTAGTTAGTGACGTTTTTGATTTGACTTTGACTGTCACATTTTCTTAACAGCTGATTTTACTCTACACAAATATTTTCCGCTGAGTGTTCGTTCACGATTTCGACGTGCTCGTGGAGATCAACGAAAAATTCCGTTTCGCATCAGCAGCGTACTAGGCTTAAACCGTAAACACAAGTGCTGGCAACGCTATAATGGAGTGCTATAATGGCAGACGTCTTTTGTGAGTGAGTGTGTATGTGTGCAGAAATACCGGGAGGGGAACTTGTCTAGACATCATGGTTCATAGAAAAACTACTAGAAATCTCTCGATGTTTCACACTCCTATATAAAGAGGGAGCTGACGCAACCAGAAGTGAGTTTTATTTAGAAAGTGATAGTGTGAATATTGAATAAACGTAATTGAGTTGAGTTCGAATAAAGTGTATATCGAAAGTAGATACTGAATAAAGTGGTAGAATTAAATTGCAAGGTAGAGTTTTATTTTTGCGAACTAAGCGCACGTTACATTGGTGTCAGAAGTGTAAATAAAACTTATTTGACTAGTAAAGTGTAAAAAGAAAAAAAAAGTAAAAAGAGAAATAATAATTATATACAGTGAAAATGGGTAAGTTGTTAGAAGAGCTCAACTGCATTGAGCTTAAAAGTGAGTTAGGTAAGCGAAATCTTTCTAGAGCGGGATCGAAAAATGAGCTCGTCCTGCGCTTGCGTAACTATTTGGAACAGCAAGGAGAAGACGTTAACACTTTTGTTTTTGAAATAGAAGTGGAAGAAGAGGAAGTAAATGAAAGTGTAGATTTTTCTATTATAATGAAGATTTTATTAGAACAAAACAAGCAACAGCAGAATATTCTCGGGCGTCTGGAAGAGCAACGAAACGATCAAAAGAAGGAACAGCAGAATGTTCTTGAACGACTCGAAGTACAACAAAAGAATCTGGAAGAGCAACGAAACGAGCAAAAGAAAGAACAACAGAATATTCTCGAAAGACTTGAGGCGCAACAGAATATTTTGGAAGGTCAGAAAAACATTCTAGAAGGCAAATTGGGTAACATTGAGAAAAATGTATGTGCCATTGACGAACGCGTTGAAGGTGTGGAAAAACAGCTTTCTGTTGTAGAGAATCGTTTCGAAGGCGTAGAAAGTCGATGTGATGTTCTCACCAAGGAATTAGACCAGATCCGGAAAATAAAAATTCGAGAATCTGCTGGAGAGTTTGCAAGGAAAAAGGAGATGAAACCCCCAACATTTGATGGACAGTCTTCTTGGCCAGTCTACAAGAGACAATTTGAGGCAGCCGCAACAACAAATGGCTGGGATGACGAAGACAAGTACATTGCACTGACTCTTGCTCTTAGAGGACCAGCAGCTGAATTACTTCAAACAGTTCCAGCTGGTAAGAGCGGCGATTTCAGTTCTCTCGTGGCAGCTATAGATAAACGCTTTGGAGATAGCCACTTGAAAGAAGTCTTCCGAGTCCAACTCAATAACAGAGTCCAAAAAAGGGGTGAAAGTCTACAGCAGCTCCAGGCAGACGTGGAAAGACTGGTTCACCTTGCATACCTGGACGCAGGAGAAGATATCATCAACCAGCTAGCTGTTGAGTCCTTCGTTCGTGCCATTTCCGATATACATCTTCAGAGGTCTGTACGAACTGCTAGAACACGTACTCTTTCCGAAACTTTAGCATTCGCATTGACAATTGAAGCAGCAGAACAGGCTTCTCAGGGAGTACATCGACTTAGCGAGGCCATATTCGAAGAATGCTCGTGCCAAAGAGCTGAAATACAAAAGAACCGGAGCGGACTAGCGAGATGTTGGAACTGCCACAAGACCGGGCACTTACAGCGTCAATGCCGACTACCACCAAATAAAGCTGGTTGTCAACATTGTGGAAGCAAGAGATCCAACTCAAAGCAAGGTAACAACAACACCAGCGTTGCCTATCAGCCCGTTTCCCATCAGGGAAACGAGTAAGAACCAACTTCGAGGGGCAGAGGCTGGTTTCTTGTATCGATGGCCCCAGAACCACCATCCAGGTTTCTCAGACCAAGCGAGACAACAAAAGTCTGACTGTGGAGACTGCTATTAACGGGAACAAACATGTGGCTACCATCGACACCGGTGCCGCAGCCTCCATAGTACGTCGAGACCTGGTAAAGACGACGTGGCTTCATAACACCAATAGCTACGTTCTAAGAACCGCAACGGGAGAAGCAGCAAGAGTATATGGAGAAGTGTGTCTTAAGATCCGACTGGCCGATCTAGCGTTTACTCATCAATTCCTGGTGGCAGATATATGTGACGAGTGCATCATTGGAATCGACTTTATGAAACAGCACGGAGTTATTTTGGGCATCGGTAATCAGGTTTTGAAGTACCAAAATAAGGAACTTCCAATGACCTATTCGAATGAAAATACGTCAACACTGAGGACTGTCATCACGGAAGATCTGATTCTGCCTCCTTCTTCTGAAGTGTTCGTTTGGACAAAACTGGAAGGTGAGTTTGGAAGCCTTCGATACCTCATGGTGGAACCAGACCCAGAGTGTTCCTCCCAAATCGTCATCATTGGGAAAACACTGGTAGCACCGAAAAACAAAATGGTCCCCGTACGATTACTAAACATCAGACCGTACGATGTAAGGTTGAAGAAAGGAGAAGTCGTAGGACGTTGCGAATCGGTTGCAGCAATTACGAAGATCACAGACGAAGCCTTGAGAAAAACTATAACTCCGGAGGAGATCAAGACCATCAGAGCTAAAATACTGAATTCATCCAACCTTGATCACCAACAAACAAGGATGGCTGAAAATCTCCTACAAGAGTACACTGACATCTTCGCATCGCAAAAGGGACAATATGGTAGGACACAGTTGGTGCAGCATCGCATCAACACAGGAGATGCAAGACCGATTCGTCAACCCGCAAGACACCTTCCACTGGCCAAACAAGGTGAGGTTGAGGAAATGATAACAGCAATGAAAAAGGACGGTCTTATCGAAAATTCCAAAAGTCCTTGGGCTTCACCAGTGGTACTAGTGAAAAAGAAAGACGGAAGCACTCGTTTTTGTGTGGACTACCGAAGGCTAAATGATGTGACCAAGAAGGACAGCTATCCCTTGCCCAGAATCAGTGATACCCTGGATGCCATGGAGGGAGCCCAGTGGTTCTCGACGCTGGACTTGAAGAGTGGATATTGGCAAGTTGACATCCACCCTAATGATCGGGAAAAGACGGCGTTTTCTACAGGTAATGGGCTCTGGCAGTTCAAAGTTATGCCGTTTGGGCTATGCAACGCTCCGGCAACATTCGAGCGTTTGATGGAGTGCGTTCTTCAAGGACTGACGTGGAAAGCTTGCCTAGTCTACTTGGACGATGTCATTGTTTACGGGGAAACATTTGACCAACATTGCAAGAACCTATAAGCCGTGTTTAAGAGACTTCGAGAGGCTAACCTTAAACTGAATCCGGAAAAATGTGCATTTTTCAAAACCGAAGTTAAGTATTTGGGACACATCATCTCTTCCCAAGGAGTGAAGACTGATCCTGAAAAAGTTGACTCCGTCAAAAATTGGCCAACACCACAGGACAAACATCAACTCCGAAGCTTTCTTGGTCTTGCCACATATTACCGACGATTTGTTAAGAACTTTGCTGGAGTTGCAAAGAGTTTACATCAGCTCACCGAAAAAGGGAAGCAGTTTAAATGGTCAGGTGAGTGCGAGAAATCTTTTCAGGAACTCAAATACCGCCTCTGTAACGCTCCAGTGCTGGCACATCCAACACCTGGCAAAACGTTCATCATCGACGCTGATGCAAGCAACGTTGGAATCGGGGCGGTACTATCCCAAGTGCATGATGGCGAAGAGAAAGTGGTGGCATATTACAGCAAGGTCCTCTCGAAGCCCGAAAGAAACTACTGCGTGACCAGAAGGGAACTGCTAGCTCTTATCTTGGCAACAAAGCACTTCCATAAGTACATCTATGGACAGAAATTCCTTCTGCGGACAGACCATGGTGCTCTGAACTGGCTGTTGAACTTCAAAAATCCAGAAGGTCAAGTCGCAAGGTGGATAGAAAGACTGCAGACTTATGATTACCAGATTCAACACCGCAGAGGAAAGTTGCACTCAAACGCCGACGCATTATCCCGAAGACCTTGCAAAGTGGATTGCAAGCATTGTAGGCGGCAAAAAGACAAAGAAAATATTACCGCTCAGCGACTAAGAGCTGACCCAATATGCGGATGGAGCAATGAGGAAGTGAGGACTGCTCAACAAGAGGATCCAGATATCGAACCCATTCTCGCATGGAAAGAAAATGAAGAGAAACCTGAATGGGGAGACATTTCTGACAGGAGTCCAGTTCTCAAAGCCTATTGGGCACAGTGGGACTCACTATATGTGCAAGAAGGTGTCCTCAGGCGAAGATGGGAATCCGCTGACGGTAAGTCATATGTGATGCAGCTGATCGTACCGCAATCGAAAGTCAGTGAAGTTCTTCGGGAGATGCACGACGGACCTTCTGGAGGCCACCTGGGAGTAAACAAAACACTGGAGAAGGTGCGACATCGGTTCTACTGGTTACATGCTAGAGATGACGTGGAGAAGTGGTGCCGAACATATGACAAGTGTGCTGCAACCAAAGGACCGGGTAGGAAGATTCAAGGTAAAATGCATCAGTACAACGTTGGATCGCCTTTTGAGAGGATTGCAGTAGATGTGGCTGGGCCTTTTCCAGAGACCAACGCTGGAAACAAGTACATTCTGGTTGTAATGGACTACTTTAGCAAGTGGCCTGAGGCGTATGCCATCCCAAATCAAGAGGCCAAAACGGTGGTCGACCAGATTGTGTTTAACTGGGTGAGTAGGTTTGGCGTGCCTATGGTACTCCATTCCGACCAAGGGAGGAACTTTGAGTCAAACATCTTCCAAGGAGTGTGCGGACTACTTGGCATTAAGAAAACGAGAACCACACCGCTTCATCCACAATCTGATAGGATGGTTGAAAGATTCAACCGGACCTTGAAAGAACACCTCACCAAGGTCGTAGGCGACTACCAAAGAGACTGGGATAGGCACGTACCGCTATTCCTGATGGCCTATAGAAGTGCAGTACATAGCTCGACAGGACAAACACCATCTGACATCCTGTTCGGGAAAACCATGCGGCTGCCCAGCGAACTTAAATTTGGATGCCCCACACAGGAGCCACAGGACACGAACGAGTATGTGGACGACCTCAAGGAGAGACTCGCTGACATCCATAAAAGAACAAGGGAACGGATGAAAACCTACAGCGACCGGATGAAGACACGGTACGACACAAAAGCGACAACGGCAGGATTCCAAGCAGGAGATCGTGTGTGGCTTTATAATCCTCATCGTCAAAAGGGATTGTCACCGAAACTTCAGCAGAACTGGGAAGGTCCTTATACTGTTGTCACGAGGATTAACGACGTGGTCTACCGCATCCAAAGAGGACTAAGAGGCAAGTTAAAAGTAGTGCATTGTGACCGGCTGCATCGATATAGTGGGAAGGCTGCAAATGGAATTATTCGGGACGAACAATCTTAAGGAGGGGGCAGTGTAATGTGCACCCAACATTTCATGCTAATTTCCTAATTGAAAACGTTAAACCGAAAACACAAGTGCTGGCAACGCTATAATGGAGTGCTATAATGGCAGACGTCTTTTGTGAGTGAGTGTGTATGTGTGCAGAAATACCAGGAGGGGAACTTGTCTAGACATCATGGTTCATAGAAAAACTACTAGAAATCTCTCGATGTTTCACACTCCTATATAAAGAGGGAGCTGACGCAACCAGAAGTGAGTTTTATTTAGAAAGTTATAGTGTGAATATTGAATAAACGTAATTGAGTTGAGTTCGAATAAAGTGTATATCGAAAGTAGATACTGAATAAAGTGGTAGAATTAAATTGCAAGGTAGAGTTTTATTTTTGCGAACTAAGCGCACGTTACAATATGAATGTACGACAAAAATTTTATTTCTTCTTCTTCTACTTCTCCCAAGTGCACTTAAACCCAATTATTACTTAACCTCACAGTGTTTTCAAGATTATATCTTACAAAAAGGTTGAGTTCTTGTTACCAAAAGGAAATTTAATTGAATTAATTGAAGCATTATTCAATAAGGTATAGTTCTAGGAAATCCCAAAGCTTTAGTCAAAGTTCTTTTTTCTTTATATCTCACCTCAGCAATGAACTTTTTCAATGAACCATTTCGTGTTCACAAAAGTTCATTTTTGGGAAATTTGCGGGTTTTGCGGGTGGAGATGGTGGGAGATGACCTTCTGTATATTCCTTATTCTGTGATCAAGACACAGCCAGAAAAAAACCCATTGTACCTAAGAGGTCACGAAGACGAAGGTCGTCGCCTAAAATAAGAGCCTGTGGGAGTCCCAGGCCACCAAGTAATTTTGTAAGGTTATTGTGTTAGTAATATCTTAATAGTCCGGTGTCTAGGGCTTTAAAATTTCTTTTGGGGCCGGGGTTGAAAAAAAAGTGTCGGAACAAAAAAATACCGAACGAACGATAAACAGTACCTGACGGGAAAGTGAGGGTTCTCAGGAGCGCCTCTATCTTTTCAAGGGTTTATTGGAGCCTCGCCTTACGAAAACATCGTCTTTCATTAAGGGGGGACGCTGGTCTACAATTTTGAAGAAACCGAATTTTTTTTTTTTGTCTGAAAAGGTACTTTAGGGTCTTAAAAATAACATACCAAAGGATGGATGCCGGCAAAAATGTCTAAATGCCCAAACTTTCTATTCTGCGGCAGCGCCCCTCTGGGGGGGGCGTTTTTTTTCTCAAAATCACTTTTTTTTTACTGGCCGAAAACATAATAAAACATAATTTAAAAATTCGATCGGATAGTTCACAGCTTCATCCGGTTTCATAACTGAATCAATAGATTTATAAACTACGTTTACACCTGGTATTCTGTTCATAACTTCCACATTGATACTAATAACATCTCTATTCGTACATGCCAATATACATCTTTAACTTAACCAATCATGATTTTGGTAATTACTTAAAATATTGGGAAACACGCTCTGTACTAACGCAGCAGTTAATTCTGATAAGGAACAAAAATTATTTGGCAATGTTATTTTACCATCAATATCTAGAGGCAATTCTCTACTTTCAATTTTCAATAATTGCTTTGAAAATTCTGCAGCTGTTGAATCGTTCTGTAATAAAACTCTTACATTTTCGGTGACAGAAAGCATTTTCACATGTTTCCATAACGTTGAAGATTTCAAGCTAGCATTTAGCATTTCGTCAGCAGCAGTGAATCGAGGAATAACCGGAAGTGTTTGCCAGAAGTCACCAGCAAATAACACCAATGCACCACCGAAAAGACCTCTCAAATCTTGTAAGGTTCGATTAAATGCTTCTAAAGATTTCTTGTGTGCCATGGTGCATTCGTCCCAAATAATTAATTTACACTGCTGCAAAACTTTTGCATGTTGCATGTTGGCGCAATGTTGCATGTTGGCGCTTCTAAAATATGAACGTTTAAAGGCAATTTTAAGGCCGAGTGAGCAGTTCGCCCACCATCCAATAAAGTTGCAGCAATTCCAGACGATGCAAGAGCTAACGCTTTATCATTATTCGTTCGTACAGTAGCTAAAAACAATGACAGTAAAAATGTTTTACCAGTGCCGCCAGGAGCATCCAAAAAATAAAATCCACCATTTCCAGCATTTATTTCGCTCATGATTTGAAAGTAAGCTTCTTTTTGTTTTTCATTCAATAATGGAACATTTCTTTGAACATATTGATTTAAACAATTTGCATCATAATCTCGTTCACGATTTAAATCCAAATTGAAAGTGTCGTGTATTGAACGATCAGGTGAAATCATTCCTAATTGTGATAGCAATTTATTTGACATTGCTAAACACAAATTTTCTATAATGATCAACGCTTCGTTGTGTATTTCTGGCGTAAAATCCAATTGCGGATTCATTCTTGCACGACGAACTGTATGCAAAATATCTTCTGACAAATGATCACAATGACTTCTCCATAACTTACGTGGATTCGTCGGACTGCACGCAGATATTATAATTGCAAATAATGAACGCATTTGATGTGGATTTGCCGTAAGAGCTGCATCTTCTAAGGTGTTATTCCAATGTTTATCATCTTCCAGTAAATTTAAACGCCTGCATGCTTCACGATATGTAGGACATAAAAACCCATCAACTGTTCGTAACTCTGCAAAAGATGTTGGCCACGAACATTATTTAGTAATAAACGCAAAAAATAACGTTCCTCAGTATTTGTTTACACTTTTCAAGCAGCCAAATGGTATATGGAATACATCTAGGAGTATTAGATATACTCTGTTCTAAAATACATAGAAAGCATTGTGACCATCTAGGCTGTTTGTATTGTAATTTTGCATGGGAAAATAATTGAGACTTAATTATTAATTTTAAACAAACTTCCCTTATTTGAAAAAAAAAATTTTTTTTTGTCCTAAACCTTCTACTCTTACTCTTCTTTAATTTAAAAAAAAATTAAGAAAATCGGTCAATCGGTTTGGCTGGTTAGCGAACGAACACAAAACCAAACTTTAATTTATATATATAGATTTTCTTACCTTTTAAATTTTATTTGAATGTTGTGATTCACACCCAATTGCTACATCTTGTTAAATTTTTTTATATTCGTATTTTTTTTTCATTTATTAAAATGATTTTCATTCATTCTTCTTAAATTAAATAAATGCGCTCACGCCAAACAAAAATGAAAAAAAATTTGCGTTTTGAAGGAGCTAACAGGCTCAATGACCATTTAATTTGAGATTTTCAGGGGGAGTGAGAGAATGGTGACGTGACTAAAAAAACAAATAGGGTGGCGCAACAGAGCCCCTGGGCCTAGCGCATTTCTCACAACCATGTGAGGGAATGGAAGAGACTTAAGCCTTGCACAAACCAACGCGGTGAGTCGTGCGATGCGATTGCGTTAAGTCAAATCCCTATGTAATCTTATGGACGTTTGACTTAATACATAGGGATTTGACTTATCGCAATCGCATCGCACGCGCTCACCGCATTGGTTTGCGCAAGGCTTTACAATTTTCTGCCGGTTCCGAACGTCTAATCGAGAAAGCGCTTTTACATGGTAATGAATACTAAAGGAGGACTTGCCAATTCCTCGCGAAAGGCGATCCCCGTGGAAAAAACATTTTTGCCTCTGTTGGTATAAGCAGCGGAATGGCGCCAGGGGATCCTACCACATTGGCCGAAAGGATTCCAGGTAGGGTGGGTAAGAGGCCACACTTTGAAACCATTCAGTGCCTGGAATGTAGTGTTGTGGTTGTCGTTTTTGGCACGATGTGTTTTGAATGAAGCGAGGAGTAACAGCGGAGATAAGACCCTGCCTAAATCCAACGAATTAAGCCGTCTTCGCGTTCCAATTTTACATCCCCTTCCCGTCGGGTTCCTAAGGCCGTGTGTGAATTGCGTTAAAATTTGCGTTAAAACTTCTACCACGATTAAAATTTGACGTCTTGTTTGAGGTGGGATCAAATTTAGCCATTTGCTGTGTGAATTGCGTTAAAACAATTATTTTAACCAAGATTTCTGCGTAGGTTAAACAAATTTCCCTCGATAATTTAAGAAATTTCCCTGAACAAAAATGGGTTTTCTTTTTCACGGAAAAATAATTTCTCTTACAAAACATATTTTTAAGAAAACAGGGTTAATAAAAAGTCTATGAAACTGAAAAAAAAACTTTGTCCTCGATTCTAATGTCATATTTTAAAACAACAATAAAAAATATTCAAACAAAATTCCCATTTTAATTAATTGATTTATACGGTGTGGTAACACTGAGAATTAGTTTTCTTGGCTGATATCTTTCATACATTTCAAAAGAAACAAAACTAAAAATTCGTATTTGGTTTAGAAAAATGACAAATTTAAAGTATTTTGTATTAATTCTTGTTTTTTTCATGCAGACTTTATATCCTAGTTTGAATTAGTTTTATTTTTTCGTGAGCCCCTAGAAAACAAAAAACATTGAATTTATATAAATTAATTGATTTCTAACTGACATTTAATGTATGGTTTTCCAGCCTGCCTTCCTTTTTTTTCTTGATTCATATTTTGTTGTTTGATTTGTTTGCATAGCAAGAGCAAATTTCTCTATCACTAGAAACGTCAAATTTTAACACACTTTAACCTGCTCCACAGCTCAATAAATTTTAACCCATTTTATTCACCTCATTAGTGTCAAAATTTAACGCGGGTTAAATTTTAACACACATTTTAACGCAATTCACACACGGCCTAACTCTTTGATTCTATTTCCTTATCCTCATCCTCTTAATTTCCTTTTTTATTCTTCTTTTCCTTTCTATACCTACTCTTCTATTCTATTTTTTCTGCCGGTATATTCCTTACCTTATCGAACAGGATTCAATCCTTCCGGTTCCTTTCCAAATATCCAACTTCCCAAACCCTCTCCTATTGCCTTTATTTCATTCACCCCTATCATGAAATCCATTCGGAGAAATCCCCGAGTGAAAAATCACGATACGAATCCCGACAAAAAGCAATCACAAATTCCGAACGAATTCGAAAAAAGCATTGCCTGATTGAAAAAATGAGTGTCCATTTTCGAAGTCAGCTGTCCTATGTCAAAATAAATACTCGAAGCAATAGAAACAAAAATCCCTAAACTTAAAAAAAAATCCCTTAACTTTTCCCAAACACATTTTTTTACCGATTTTTGTTTTCTAGTAAAAATTGATTTATTTGCACTTTTTGTGCTTAGGATAAGTTATAATAGATCTGTATCATTGATCAAATCTTAAATGTTATATCAAATAAACAATTTTACTGTCGAATATAATCAAATATTTTCTTCATCAAGTTATAAATTCCCTAAAGAGGATTTTTGTTAGGTGGTCCATGAGTACTTTCCAATCTGTCAAATAGAATTTCATTCGCTTAACAAATCAAAATAATTTGTGAAATCCAAGTTTTTTATGTATAAAATTCAAGTGTTGTTTTGAGTGCTAACAGATAAAAAAGTAATTTAACAATCATACGACTGGTATTTAAACACTCCAAGTCTCAATTTCGCTTAAATTTGGAAACGGGCGTAACAAAGACAGTCATTTGAAAAAATGTAATTTCTTTCGGAAAGAATTTTATTCATTGATATGTGTTTATAAATATAACCGATGTTCTTAAAGGGTGAAAACAACAAACAAACAAACAACAGGCTGTATGAAATGTTATCCTGTAATCCAGAGATAACAAAAGGATACACTAAACATCCAAAAGAGGAAGTTAATGACCACTGGGAGGAAATAAAAACAGAGTTGGATGTAATTTAATTTACGAGATAATTTTTGTTTTCATTGTTTTTTCTTAAGTAGAATTATATTTTGTAAAATTGTTCTATACAAATGTGTTTTTTATGTTTTAACAAATGGATTTTACCTATGGCTCTACGCTCTACGACAGAAGAAACTTGTCGTAGAAAAGGACGTCATATTTCCGTTTCATTCGGAATTTGTGATACCAAACTACGAATTTCGAAATTCGTTCCACTCCGAATGGATTATGTGATAGCAACATCGGGAAACTTATGTCGTTTTCCATTGGTCGTTCGGAAGCCTTCTGAACGCTTCTCAAATCATTCCATCAAATGACAGTTCCTCTCCTCGAAAGAAGAGAAATTTGATTCTTGATTTGAAGAAGGAAGCGAAACCAGAAGCACTCACACACTGAAACACTGTTGACGTCAAAATTGACAAATGTGATTTGCCACCTCTAAAAATTGAAAAAAAGTGACCTGAAAACAATTATTAAGGCCCGTATTATGAGTAGCGAATCGAACGTTCGCTTCTAGGCGAACTGTTCAGCGAACCAGCCCCGGATCTAGGGGGGGGGGCAGACCGGGGCACTTGCCCCGGGCGGCAAGTTTAGGGGGCGGCAAAAACAAGTTCGAAATTCCGAGAAGTGGACAATTTTTCTACCTTTCGGTTTCAAAACTGCATCGGTTGCTGCGACCGAGAAGTGGATAACTTTTCTTCTTTTCGGTTTCAAAACAGCCACTGTGGTTGCGAGCGAAGGGAAGCACAGTCAAAAGGAAGTCAAAAGTCAAAGTGGACAGATCGCATTTTACTATCATTATAAGTTTTTGTTCTTTCTTGTCGATCATCTAATTGTGCTCATCTCATCACACAATGTCCTCAGCCTAATCAAGGTAACTTCTTGAACTTGATCTCTCTGCTCGCCAAACATAGTTCAACTCTTAAGTTTCAATTAAAACACTTAAAAAAGGGACAAGTATCATATTTATGAAAGACAATTCAAAATGAAATAATTGACATATGGCAAAAACAGTTAGAAATAGCATTTCAAATGAAATCAAAGAAGCTAAATACTACACGATAATATTCAACTGCACTCCAGATGTATCCCATACAGAACAAATGAGCTAGGTTATTCGATATGTAAAAAGAACTTTCGATATGTGTGAAAAAAAAGAAAGTTTCATTGATTTCATAGAAGTTGCTGGAAAGACAGGATAGGACATTTGTCAACAGATTCTAGACAAATTGGCTGTTAATGATTTAGATATTGGACAATGTCATGGCCAATCTTATGACAATGGGTCCAATATGGCCGGCATCCATAAAGGAGTACAAGCCAGGATTGCAGAAAGAAATGAACTGGCCCAGTTCGTACCGTGCTTGGCTCACTCCTTAAATCTTGTAGGTGCTCATTCTACCTCATTATGCCAGGAAGCTATTAACCTATTTGGACTGGTTCAAAAAGTATATTTCTTTTTTGTTGGCTCCACTACTGGGTGGGACATTGTGAAAAAAAATGTTAAAGCAAATTTAAAAGGGAGTAGTCAGACAAGATGGTCGGCGAAACATGTTGCTGTGAATGCTCTATTCTATTGAATAATTTGCCAGAAATAGCGGAAGCCTTAGAAGAAGTTAAGCAAATTTCTCATGCTCCAGAAACTAAGTATGAGGCAGGTACCTAATATCTTAACAGCTATAAAGAATTTTAAATTTATTTTCAATTTAACTATTTGGGCGAATATTCTCCGCGAAATCAATCGAGTGAATATTGAGATTCAGAAAGAAGATATAATCCTTGCACTAATTTCGCTCTAATGGATGGTCTGCTCAAAACTTTACAAAAAATGAGACAAAATCCAATGGAGTATTGGATAAATGAGGCTGTGTTGACCCTATCTTGCAAAACAAACGAATTCCGAAACATAAAAAACATTTCGATGGGATATGTGAAGATGAATTATACAAACACTCAAACCTGTTCAACTCTTTTCTTAAGAGATAATGATGGTATTTGATCGAATCATATCAGAAATTAAAAAGAGGTTCGATTGTGCTACCATACTGAATATGAACTTCGCTTTTCTTAATGGCTATATTTTGAAAATGTCAATTGAAGAACTGCAAAAATATGGAGCGGATCTGGCTAAAAAATATGAGCGAGATGTGCGAGCACCGTTGAATTCTGTCAGGAACTTTACGTTTTTAAAGAGCTAGCTCTGTGCATTTGCATTTTGCAAGCTGGTGACATTTAAAAAGCTAACGGTTTCTATCTCTTGCAACAGATCTATGCGCATGATTTGCAGGATGCTTTTCCAAATATTTGTGTTGCCTTGCGAATTTGCTCTACGCTTCCCACTACATCCGCAAGCTGTGAGCCAAGTTTTAGCAAACTAAAATAATTAAAAATTATTTGCGGTCATCTATGAGCCAGGATCGTTTATCCAGTCTAGCAATCTTAGAGATAGGAAATCGAATCGCACACGAATTAAATTATGATAAGGTCATAGATTTATTTGCTGAACAAAAAGCTCGAAGTGTAAAATTGTAATTGCAAATGATAAATATAATAGTAAATTTGATTTTGTCTTTATTATAAACCTTTTTATTTTAAGTCCTATCCTGTACTGTGTATAAAATATATATTCTACATATCTGTAAATAAATAGGATTAAAACAGAAAAAAAACAGCGGCTTAAGCGTTTTTTCTGAAAGGCTTGTGTCCAGTTGTCAGTCAATTAGTGAAGATCTGATAGCTGAAATAATAAGGATTATAAAGGTAAAAGCAAATATAAATTGGTTAGGGCGGCATTTTTCACTATTTGCCCCGCCTTTAAAAAATTGAAGATCCGGGGCTGCAGCGAACTACAAGCTTCGTGGTATTATGAGTAGCGAACTACAACATTCGCTTTTGATGTGATAGGTACCAACTTAAAAAAATGAACATTTCATAGTCATATGTCAAATTGCCTTATAATTGTTGTTTATCAGCTAATAGAACATCTTTCTCAATTTAATATTAACAAAATAATTCATTATAAGTATGATTAGTAGTGCTGATTTGTTTTTTGAAGATGTAGAAGAAAATCAGAGCGCAAGGAACAAATTAGTGTCAGTTTGGTCTTTTAAAAATTTCATAGTGCATTTTCTCTTTCATTTAAACTGTTCTCCCCTCTTTTATGAGCTGGCAAAGATCACTGCTGACCAGATGATGATGGTCCTTCAACATGCTGGGTATCTTCATCATGCAAAACTTGGGCATCTTCATTACTACTGCATAATTTTTCCTGCAGAATTGCTTCTACCATTCTGCAGCGGATCCTTGTGTGTTCATTCTTCATAAGAAAATACAGCCAGATGGATTTACTGCATGTTAAGGGCTGAATAAGTATTCAACTGCCTGTTCTAGAGGCAACAAAGACAGTGGCGTATATTGTTTCCCTCCAGTAGCTACAATCACTTTTTTTTTAAGTTTCAATTTGAAATCCAACGAAAACTAGAAACCTTTAAGCAAACCTTATGCCATTTTTTTCTCTCACGAGAAGGAGGGCCAAGTGAGTTGAGGTTAATTGCAAAACAATTGCTCGATTGCTTGCGAACTGACTGCTGTTCCTTGATGAATTGAAAGAAATTAGCATCTTGTTTTTGATAGTAAATAAAAATATAAAAACTTTTTTCTCAATTCACTCATTTTTGCCAGAAATGCATCCAAACAGGAATGGTAAACAATCACAAAAAAAAACGAAACCCTTCGTTCGCTTGCTTTATCACCAATAAATTTCGTTCGACCGATTTTGACGCGCTGGGCGAGTAGAATATCGAACGTTCGCTACTCATAATTGGTCGATAGCTCTAGTCGATAACTTTTTGACATTTGAAGCGAACTTCATTTAAGCGAGTCGCTACTCATAATACGAAATTATCAAATTCGATGGGATTTAAGTTCGATTCGCTACTCATAATAAGGGCCTAATTAATTAATTTTGTGAGATGAGTTCTAAAAACATTTTAAGACATAGGGGCATATGCATAAAAGAGAAGTACTTACTAGTAGTATAATGGTTATAGTATATACTAGTACTACCAGTAAAAGCTCAAATTTGGAGTATTTACTTCATTTGGTATGCATAAAGTTAAGTTTATACTGGTAAGACTATACTAGTAGTATATACTGGGTTCATCCAAGTAAATACTACCAATTCATCGGAAATTGGCAGTAGGTACTAGGTAAGTATATAATTTATTAATAATTAAATTTGCTACGTGATGCACAGCTCTGCAAACAGTACTCTGATGGAAGCCTGTGTCTTCTCCAACCCCGGCTTGAAATCCTGGATCTCTAACATATCTCAAAAAGATTCAGATATTTTCATCAGGGTTAGTAGATCCTCTCCTTTTTTAGTGTTTTTCATTTTTAAATTCACTTTTTTTAATTGGGTCTCTGGGTCTTGAAATAACGGTACTTGCCATACAACCGATATGATAATACTTTTTTTTCTCAAAAACGGCTCTAACGATTTTGATAAAATTTTACTAAAGGTATTATTTTTGAACAGCTGTTTTAATGATGTAAAAATGTTTTTTGGAAGAAGTCTAAAAACGGTAACCCCCATAGTACCGTTTTTTCAAAACCGACTTTCTCACTAATGGCTAACACGATTTTAACGAAATTTCATATTTTAGAAGTCCTGGATTGTTTTAGAAGGATTGCGTATCTACATTTGAAAAATTTAGTTTTTTCGAATTTAAAAAAAAAATTTGTTTTTTCGAATATTTTCAAAACGGTATATTTGATTTAATTTAAATTGTTTGTCAATACAAATTTTAGCAAGATCTTAAGATTTGTGTACTTCAATTTTTAAAATTTCGTCTTTAAAAAACAGTAAAAATAAAAAACCAATTTTTTAAAAATATGGTTGTAATGATTTTGATTAAACTGCTAATGCCTTTCGGCATAGAGATAACTTATACATATATTCACAATCAAGGCTAAAAGTTCAAACTTTCTTTATTCAGTTTGAGTACCTTAATGTTTATATCATTATTATTATTTTTATTATTACTATTAATATTATTATTTTTTTATTACGAATAAATTAGTTATTTCTCAGTTCCATTAAATTTTAAATAAATCAAAGTTTTCCTTTTCAAAACAGTAAAGTATTTTGAAATTGTTATCTCCGGAATCTCTTCGCTCCTTATAATATTTTTCTGCGATTACACTTAAAAAGAGGCAATTAAAAAAAAAAATTCTACCGAATACTTGGATATAAAACAGCCGACTAAAATGGACATTTAACATGAAAAAGTATTTACTAGCAAATGTTCAAGTTGGTTTTCAATAGCTTGAAAAAATTGCAGTATATACTTGAACAAAATAGTTTTTATGCATACCGATTAAAGTATTTACTGTTTTAATTCATCCGAAACCAGTAAATACTTTGTTACCTAGTAAATACTTTTTTTCCAGTATTTACTATGGTTTTATGCATACGAGAATTAGTATATACTATAGAAATTTGCCAGTAAAAGCATTTACTAGCCTTTATGCATATGGCCCATATTCCTATCGTTTTCAGTGAATAATGAAAAAAATGAAAAAAGTGAATGCTCGCGTTTTTTTGCACCTATCTTCGAAAATCTTAACTTAAGATTCTGTCACTTTCCCATATAAAAAGTTTCAGATTTTCAGATGACAATTCAGATGACATTTAGATTTTCAGATTTTCGAACATAAGATTTTCAGATGGAAAATCTTGGCTGAAAATCTGAACTTCAGATTTTACTTGTCAAAACAAGGAAACAACGTATATGACAATCGAACTTTACTCGGTATTCTTGGGTTAGTTTTTTGTTTTACAAGTTCTCGCTTATTTGTTGAATTGAAATTGATAATTATTGGTGTTTGGATATTCTATTTTGTAAATCAATATTAAAAGTGAGTTTATTAACAAAGAAAATACATTTTTGAAGGCACACGATTTTCATTATTTTTATCACAATTAAGTAAAATGAATGTAATTTTAATACTGCTTAGTTTGGAAACACTTGGAAGTCAAATTGTTGAATTTCAAACAGAAAAAATCTGTGTTTTACAATTAATTTTACTACTAACTATGTAGAATCGAGAGGTGAATCACAGTACCATTTTACATCTGACACAGAGCTTAATAGCGTTCTTGACTGACAGTAGTAGTTTCGAAAATTTCGATGTTGCGAAGAACGCGAGCAATGAAAAAAAATAGCGCGCGACGTTTCACACCGATACACAATACAAGCAACGAAACTTCAAATCAATTAAAAGTGTTACTTTGGCATCCCGGATCGGAGAGTTTTTCCGGATTACCAATGGAAAACGACATTAGACTTTTTTCGATTACGATGGAATCTGTGATAGGGCTGAATATGTTCCCCAAGGAAAAGAAAAAATTAAAAAGTTTATCGCCCTCAATATATTGCAAATAACCAAACATTGTTATTGGCACAAAAAGTACTTTCCTCCTAACTGCACTTGGGTTTTATTGTCAAAGCACAATAAAAAGAAAGTAAACATAACAAAATGTTTTCTTGTAAAATATTTAACGATAAGAGAAATCCTCGAAATTTTAAATTTCCAATTAAAAATTGTTGCTCTGACTCTGAAACCAACAATCAAAATTTAATGATAAAATTACAATTTTGTAACCTAATACAAATAACACTGTGCTTGGACATTCTTAATCGTCAGATTTATTTTTCCTTTCTTGTAAGAGTAAACTTTTAACTCCTACTTTTTTAAGTTCTTCAATAAGTTCTCCACTCTGATGCATTTGCAATACAATGTCACATCCACCAATGAATTCTCCGTTGATAAATATTTGCGGAATGGTTGGCCAATTTGTGAAAGCTTTTACTCCTAGATATATTCCAAATTCAATGATTGGTTCTTGCAATTTTAAGCTCATAAATACATACCTTCTCGTAACTCGTCACTTTGCAAAACATCATGTGCATCATAATTGACTCCATGCATTCGCATAATTTGAACTACGGCGTTACTAAACCCACAACGTGGTTGGTCTGGATTGCCTTTTAGAAAAACTACAACATTTTTTCTGTTCACCAATTTTGCGACCGCATCTTTGTGGAATTTTATATCCTCTCCAGCGCTGAAGGCTCTTGACAAACTCCGAAAGCATTTGTTTTCATCAGCAAAAGAACTCTGTACTAAAAATCGCCTGAAGATGACGATCATGACTTACACCGTTGTTATGAAATTTATTGGTAAAGAATTCTTTAAGAATAAATTTTTCATTTCTGATAATCAGAACCAGCTACATATATGTATAAATTGCGTAACACCGTCACCATTGGGCCCATTCAGGAATGTAGTCACTACGTAGTGGAAAGTCGACTAGCTTTGTGAATGCAAAATGCACTACAAATGTAGTCAACCTAGAACTGTCAAAATAAGTACACAAAAACACGAAACAATTGCAATTTGAGAACTTTAAATAATCTTATCTTTTAAATTAAGTAACTTTAATTACATATCTCTTCACTGCTTTCAATTTGATAAAAATTGTCGAAAAAAATTTTATTTTGCACTTTGTAATTTTTCGTGTGACTACCCAACAGCTGATTCTCAAACGTCAGACTAACTTTGAAGCTGAAAATTTTCAACTACGTTGAAGGGGAAATTTCCACTCGTTTTGTAGTCAATTTTAACCAATCAGAAGAGTTCATTATGTAGTGACTACATTCCTGAATGGGCCCATTGTATATGGAATCTATAGTACCATCGAAAACAAAAACGGTCGCTCAAAGCCATCTATTGATCCGCCGGCGTACTAGCTTTCCCCTGTAATTTCTAGAGCGCCGGCGGATCAATAGATGGCTTTGAGCGATCATTTTTGTTTTCGATAGTACTAGAAATTCCATATTCTTCTTTCTTTCTTTAAATTTAAATGGAATGCGGCATATACACTGTTCAAATGCTTGAACAGCATGTGAGAGTGTATTAGTAAATTCTATTTTACTTTGGATATACACACTTCAAGCTTGAGTCTTCAATCATTGTTGGTGTTGTTGTTGTTTTCCCCATTAAACTTCGCGCTCTGTGACGACAATATTCGCTTTGCGGTGTCTTTACGAAATGTATGCTGGATCAAGCATTCAATCTCGCATATACACTCTTCAATGATTGAAGCGTGAATGAACGAAAATCAAAACGATTTGATTTTGCTTCCAGCCTTAGATGAATAAAGAACAAGATGGAAAACCACACTAACACATTGATACCACCCCACAAGCTGGTGCACGCACTCATTCACAAAACTTCACTAGCACCACCTTATATTCGGATCTCAACACTGGGCTTACACAAAATTTCACTAACACCACTTTATATTCGGATCCACACACAGGGCTTACACAAAATTGTATCGTAGTATTGGTATTCTCGTTCTGGGAACCGGTTTTTTGTTTTTTTTTCTTTACTTTTATTCACCTTAAGGCTACGTCTGGCAGAATTTTTGGATTTAAAACTTTTTTTTTGGTTTTGTAAATAAAATTTATTTGTGATTATATACTTTTTAAAGTATTTGGAAATAAAAATTTAAGCATCAAAATATTAAAATATTTTCTTTTTTGTTAAGCATTTCTCTGAGTAGTCTCCTCTCTTCTATTTCTTCTTTTTTAAAAAACGTTTCTTAAGAGAAATAGACAGAAAAGTATGACTGTTAAAAAAATATATACTTAAGCAAAACTGTTACCAATAAATATGAATTCATTTTGCATTTGTTTGATGAAAGAGATTCCAACTTAAGCTTTCGATTCTCTTCTTGAAGCTGAGTTGAAAATTTAAGAAGTTAATTAATTGAATTAAAAAAAAAGACAAAAGTAAAATAATTGAAAGCGGATATCAAACTATGTAGACATTTTTTGAAAAACTTATCTCAGTCAAAATTATTGAAATGCAGCAATCTTGCAGACATTATGGAGAGCTCAGAAAGCCTTCATTCATCTCTGTAGCACAATTATTAACAAAGCACCAACACTTTTAGTTTTAATTTTTTTGAACAAATTGAAAGTGGACATGAAACTATGTACACATTTTTTGAAAAACTTATTTTATCCAAAATCTTTAAATGCAGCAATCTTGTAGACATTATGGAGAGCTCAAAAAGCCTTCATTCATTTCTGTAGCACAATTATTAACAAAGCACCAACACTTTTAGTTTTAATTTTTTTTTGTGTTAAAAAAAATTGAAAACTTAAAGCGTTGGCGCTTTGTTAATAATTGTGCTACAGAGATGAATGAAGGCTTTCTGAGCTCAACAGAATGTAGACAAAAATTTCACATTTAAAGATTTTGATTGAGACAAGTTTTTAAAAAATTTTCTACCGAGCTTTTAATAAAAACAAAAAATCAAAACTAAAAGTGTTGGTGCTTTGTTAATAATTGTGCTACAGAGATGAATGAAAGCCTTCTGAGCTCTCCAAAATGTCTACAAGATTGCTGCATTTAAAGATTTTGGATAAAATAAGTTTTTCAAAAAATGTGTACATAGTTTCATGTCCACTTTCAATTTGTTCAAAAAAATCAAAACTAAAAGTGTTGGTGCTTTGTTAATAATTGTGCTACAGAGATGAATGAAAGCTTTCTGAGCTCTCCATAATGTCTACAAGATCGCTGCATTTCAATATTTTGACTGAGATAAGTTTTTCAAAAAATGTCTTTATAGTTTAATATTTAGGTTTTGGTATTCATAAAAAGTTAAGACAAATAACCGAGCTGAGGGAGCGAATCACAATATAATGAGTCCCAATAGAATCAGTATAGTTGCATTTTTATGAGTTTTCACATTTTGCCTAGCTTTACAAAAAAAAATTGAGTTTTTAAAAAACTATAACTTTGGTGTTGTTCAAACCCTGCCCTTAAGAATTTTTCAGTGTGGTGAAAATTAAATTTCAGGTTATGTTTTAAATTGACAAGCAAAAACAATAGTTTCAAACATGAAGGCTGATTTTTATTATCCAAATACAAAAACATCTACTTTCGATGGGATATCAACGGGTAAAAAATAAAAACTTAATAAAAATATTGTTTTTGAATATATATCACTGTTTCAGAACTCCAAATTAAGCTGCATAAACGAGATTATGACTTCTCGAGATGTAAAAAAATTCTTTCGGATTGCGATCGACGAAAGGATGAACAGAAGAAAAAACAAAGCGGCAATAAAAGTGACCAGGAAGAAACCAGGACGGAGAGTGATATTATCAAAAAAGATGAAAGCAGCGATAATATCAAAGATGTGGCAATGGAAGCAGATGAAACTGACCAAAATGTAGAACCTAATCAAACTAGAAGTGGTGCTGTGGAAGCGAATGGAAATAAAATGTCTGTTGGATGCGCTGTTGATGAAGAATCCCTAGGTCGTGATGCTGCCATTAAGAAGAACGTAGACTTTTTTAACAAATTGATTCTAATTCATGCGACTCATGGGCATAAAGTCAGCACATAAGTCAGGCGACGCCGACGGTGATACTGCAACGGCAGTAGAAAAGCACGGTCCTGACGTCAAGTCAAGACAAGCAATGTTTTCCAGCATGGAGCAGCAGTATGAGGTTGCACGGCAGGTCACACATACAATGCGAAGTGTCGGACTAGGGTTTTGCTCTCACAACAATGTTAAACAGAGTAAGTTGTTACGAACAAATTAAACGAAAAAAAGTGTTAAACGAAAAAAAATAAAGATTTTTTATGATCTAAAATCAAAAGAAAGGTTATCTCTTTTTATTTTTGGAAATTTGAAGTTTATGTTTGGTTGGATGTGATGATTCTTCCTGTTCGTCACTAACATCTAATTGTTCATCATGTTCGCTGTTTTCGTGTAGGTTCTATCCGTACCTACATCATGACAAAAAATACCAGAATTAAACTCACAATGATACTAGTAATAAATTAATCAAAGGTTATCCAAGTAATTTTTCATTGTTATTTAACAAAACATTTTGAATGAACAATAAATTTTTGTAACTATTTGGGTGAGTTCTATCAGTTCGATCTCTCAAAAACACCCATTCACCATTTCTCAGTGTGCTTTCAATAATTTTGCCTTGAAGATCTTCAAGATACTTTGTGTATATCTCATTTTGAAATAGTTGACTCCTTCCATTTCTTCAACGTAAATGTAATTTGTAAATGTTGTTTAAGATGACGCATCAGTTCGACTATTATAAGCATCCGTTCTTTTTCAATCATGATATTTGTGGGAACCTTATTTTTCCTTTATTTTTCTTAGCTTGTGAATTTTGTGATGTTATTGCAAACTGTTCATGACACATAGACAAAATAAACGCATTAAGGGATAGAATCTGTAACAACAAAGCAATCAAATTAATTGACAATTGAACCAAAAGATTTTTTTTTTTAAATACCTCAATTGCAACTGAAATCCTTTGCTGCACCGACCTTCGACACCAAAGGTTATCTTCGCTGTTATTACTTTCTTTAATAGCATCTAAAAACACCAATGTTGGATCATCGACACTATTGCTTATCACTTTGCACTGCTTCATTTTCATATTGCCTGTATGCAGGTCTATAATGAATTTATTAGAAATCTTCTACGTAATACGTAATTCATCAGACGTATCCTCTGGAATAGGGTATTCCAACCTTGTTGCAGCAATTCCACAGTGTCGGTATCTTTTGTTGGGGTCATCCTTCGTCTTACTACTACTGCTGTTGCCGTTGAAATGGTAGAGATCCACAAAAGAAGCAACTAGTCTCAACATTAACGATCGCAACTGAAGTGATTCAAGTTCTTGCTCAATGGTCTCCCGTTGGTGCTGCTCATGTGTTACGATATGCATAGGATCCCAGCGAACGATTGCAGGTAAGTCACGATTATCTGATAACTCATTCCAATTGATACGATCCTCTTGGGGTTCTATACTCATCAAATTTTATGTATTAAGGTTTTGCTGCACAGATCCGAAGAGGGCGACCAAATCAGCGAGCTGAGCTTCTACCGAAATAGAAACGTAATGTAAGAGCGGATTGGGAAATACCCTTGCTGTGAAATTATACAAAATAAAATAAAAATTGCCGATTAAGTACGAGGGCAGGCGATGAAGCACATGTATGATAACTTCAAAATTCACATCAAAAATGCAACTTTGACACGGAATTTTTATCTTCGATTGTCGAAGATAGAATAATGGTCACTTTAATATACAATTTTAACACAATTTATGGCATTTTATTAGGAAAAAATGTATTACGATCCCGACTGTAAAGAAATTCCTCTTCTGAAAATAAATAAAATGACTGAAATGTGAAACGTCAAATGAAAATAAACTCACCACACATATACTTCCACAACTTTTTCGCGCCATTTTTCTGCAGCTCACACGTATTCACAGATGGAGGCTGCGATTACAAAAACAACAATGTAAACAAATGGAAGTTGCGGGGAAGGAGACGTAATGGTTTTCCATCTTGTTCTTTATTCATCTAAGTTCTACGTTCTTTCGGCATCAGACGTAATGAAAAAATCACTGTTCACTGTATAGTTCGTGGCGTTAAGGCCGAAGAGATTTTGGAGCGTGGTCAACTTCTCATCCACAGAAAACTTCAGTTTCAGTGTCCAGGAACATATCGATTTGGGTATCAACGTTTGATATCAGAATTGTTTCACAAAGGAAGACACCATGAAGTGGTTCCAACAGAAATACAACGGTATCATCTTGAACAGCAAGAAGTGAATTACCAAGCTTTCAACTATTTTTTAAATAAAAGATAAAAAAAGTAAATAAACCTTTTTATTCAGTTTTCAATGATTCGGTCGATGTTTCGACTACAATCAATGCGTGTTGGTGTGCTGAAAAAATAGTTGCTGCTTGGGTGTTCTTTAAAATATTCGACACCTTGTCCTTCACAGGCGGTTTTTGTTGTAACAAACTTGTCCAGATTCGCATTGCGGGCGATTTCTCATGCTCCAAACCAGGCATCCAAACTTGATTGGAAAAGCCTCATTACTACACTAGTAATTCCTTAGAGATTCACTCTATGAGTGCTGGGAAAGAATTTTCTTTAAAATTGTAACTTGGAAGTTGCCTTCTTAGATAGTGTACCTGTCGATTGAAAGCATCCACCGGTCATAAATACTTTCGATGCTAATAGAAGCTGCTCATCGGGGCGAAACATTTTGAAAACGTTATCATTCAATTCTGCAAGGCCAAACTCAGAGCTTCCTATCATACTTGGTTGGAATAGCAATTCGGTGGCTCGTATTGATTCCAATCCGACGTGTAGCTAAAACATTCACAAGAACTTTTTCAAAGTCCATTTTCACAGCCAATCAAAAACTACGTTGTCGATTTATTTCAAACTTTATCTAAATAAAATCCTTTAATTTTCTATTTTATAAAATTCTGTTCAAATGGATGGCACAGTAAATACACAAAACAAAAAAAAAACAATAGAACAGTCAAAATTTCGCAAGCATTTATTGTCCCGGGAGATAAATGATGGACGGAAAAGTGTGTAGAGTTATGAAAATTGTAGTAAAAAGATCTACTACAATTATCCACCTATAAAACCCTTTTCGCAGAGCAGCAGCGTACTGCACGACGAAAAGGTGAGCGAAATTTTTCGTTTACGATTCCGTCCTGTCATTTTTGTATGGGATTTTTCTTTTCGTTTCAGCAGCGTACTAGGCTTAACTCGAGTAGCAATATGTACCCAAAACATTCAAACCGTCTACCTATTAAAGCCTAGTACGCTGCTGATGCGAAACGGAATTTTTCGTTGATCTCCACGAGCACGTCGAAATCGTGAACGAACACTCAGCGGAAAATATTTGTGTAGAGTATAATCAGCTGTTTAGAAAAAGTGACATTCAGTCAAATCAAACGTGCAAAACAAATTAATATTTTTTACATAAAATGTGTTAATAAAACTAATTCGGGATCGAACTACACTTTCGAAAACTCTGCTTGAACTTTTGTGTGGGTGAATCGGGTGATAGGTTGACTCGTGCCGCTAAGGTAAGCTCAGGACTTTAAAGTGCATTAAATGAAGACTCAACGAATAAACATTTTTTGTCCACTTTCAGGTATCGGTCAACAACCAGTGTTTTCAAAGACTCGGTATACCGACGATGAAAAATCACTGTTCACTGCACAGTTCGTGGCGCTAAGGCCGAAGAGATTTTGGAGCTAGACCTTAAAGTCCTTGACGAATTGAGGAGGGACAACTTCTTATCCACAGGAAACTTCGGTTTCGGTATCCAGGAACATATCGATTTGGGTATCAACGTTGGATTCCAACATCGTTTGACAAAGGAAGACGCCACGAAGTGGTTCCAACAAAATACGACGGAATCATCTTGAACAGCAAGAACAAAATTTCCCAGTTTTCAATTATTTTTTAAATAAAAGATAAGAAATCCAAAAGCAAATAAAAATTTTTATTCAGTTTTCATTAATTCGGTCGATGTTTCGACTACAGTGGGTGTTGGTGTGCTTGCTTGTCCTGGTTGGGTGTCCCTTGAAATACTCACCACCTTGTTCTTCGTTGTCGGTTTTTGTTGTAACAAACTTGTACAGATTCTCACTGCTGGCGATGTCGCTTGCTCCAAACCAGGCATCCGAACTTGATGGATCAGCTTGCAGTGGTGGGAAAGGTCTCATCTCTAGTAATTCTTTAGAGATCCGCTCTTTGAGTCCTGGAAAATGATTTTTTTTTTTGAAATTGTAACTTGGAAGTTAACTTTATTAGTAAGTGTACCTGGCAATTGAGCGCATCCACCGGTCATAAATGCATTCTGTGCTAATAGAAGCTGCTCATCGGGGTGAAACATTTTGAAAACGTAGTCAATCAATTCAACAAGGCCAGGTTCAAAGCTACCTACCATACTTGGTTGGAATAGCAATTCGGTTGCTGGTATTGATTCAATTCCATGTAGTTAAAATATTCACAATTACTTTTTTAAAGCCCATGTTCACAGCTTTTATCGATTTATTTAAAACACTATCTAAATAAAATTCTTCCATCTTCTATTTTATGAAATTCTATAGAAATGGCAGTATAAATACACAAAACAAAAAAAAACAATAGAACTGTCAAAATTTCGCAAGCATTTATTGTCCCGGGAGATAAATGATGGACGGAAAAGTTTGGAGAGTTTTAAAATTGTAGTAAAAAATTCTACTACAATTATCCACATATAAAACCCTTTTCGCAGAGCAGCAGCGTACTGCACGACGAAAAGGTGAGCGAATTTTTCGTTTACGATTCCGTCCTGTCATTTTTGTATGTGATTTTTCTTTTCGTTTCAGCAGCGTACTAGGCTTAACAGACGACAATCAAAAAAACAAAAAAAAACATCTAGTTTAACAGATGTGTGTGTTTCTGTATGCCTGCGCAAGTAACTCACTTGCTTTGATGCTTTATATACTACTACCGGTCAACTATGGACTTTGTATAAGTGCATTGTGTTTGGCACAGACCGCAACTAAAGGAGGGTAGTTTTGATTATGTTCAAGTAAGCTCGGTCTGCTTGCATTCATTTCATTTTAATTATTTGGTTGACGGATCGGTTTTTTCTTCGGTTTGCCAACTCGTTTTGAAAAAATGTAAACCGAGTCAACTCGGTTTGGGTTCAACTCGGTTTGACTCGGTTTATGATACCGACACATCACTATTCTCTTTGTCTTTGTTCGTGTTTTTGTTTATTCTGTTTCATTTGGTTCAAAAATAAGTAATAATACTAATAATAATGACTTCTTTGTTTTTCAATTGCCAATAGAAGAGGTTTTGAAGCAACCAGGCACTACTAGATAACTATTTTTCCCCCAAAAATAAAAACAGCGAATGAAAGATAAAGAGAAATGTGAAACTAGTTTCATGAAACTGGATTTCATCGTATAATAACCCTTGCGACACGGGATGACAGAACAAAGAAGAATTCGAAGTTGTTTCATGAAACAAATTTCACCGTATAATAGCAGTCGATGAAATCCAGTTTCATGAAACTAGTTTCACATTTCTCTTTTTCTTTCATTCGGTGTTTTTATTTTTGGGGAAAAATAGTTATCTTGTTGTGCCTGGTTGCTTCAAAACCCCTTTTATTGGCGATTGAAAAACAAAAAAGTTATTATTATTAGTATAATTACTTATTATTGAACCAAACGGAACAGAATAAACAAAAACACGAACAAGGACAAAGAGAAACGTCAAAGCTGTTTCACGAAACCATAAACCATGCGACACAGGGTGGCTGATTGTCCGTCTTTCTTTTTCGAACTCTCGTTCTCTTTTGCACTTATGGTGTTCGAACAGTTTCGTGCAACAAATTTCACAGTATAATAGCAGTCTTACGCAGCACGAGCTTTTGCAACACGAGCATTGTATATATATGCCTTGTTTCCACCTAGAATTGAATCACATTTCAATTCGAATTAGTACCAGCGTATAGACTGCTATTATACGGTGAAATTTGTTGCACGAAACTGTTTGAACACCATAAGTGCAAAAGAGAACGAAAGTTCGAAAAAGAGGTTTGGACAATGAGCTACCCTGTGTCGCAAGGGTTACAGTTTTATTAAAACAGCTTTGACGTACCTCTTTGTCCTTGTTCGTGTTTTTGTTAATTCTGTTTCATTTGGTTCAATAATAAGTAATAATAGTAATTATAATGACTTTTTTGTTTTTCAATTGCCAATAAAAGAAGTTTTGAAGCATCCAGGCACTACTAGATATCTATTTTTCCCCAAAAATAAAAACGCCGAATGAAAGATAAAGAGAAATGTGAAACTAGTTTTATGGAACTGGACTTCATCGTGTAATAACACTTGCGACACGGGATGACAGAACAAAGAAGAATTCGAAGTAGTTTCGTGCAGCAAATTTCACCGTATAATAGCAGTCATACCTGCATCGAAATCTGAATCAAAATCCGATTCGATTACCCGATTTTAAGTGGAAACGAGGTAATTGGGACTGTGGTCTGTTCTTTTATTCTTGGATGTTACGCGATGTAACATCCGGTAACATTATGTCGTTCCTAAATGCAAAAAAGTTACGCGATGTAACATCGATGTCGTTCCTAAATGCATTGTTGAAGTGTCAGAATGTTACGTTTCGTTACTTTTTCCAACTCATCTCTGGGACTTGAGTTTCGATGTTGATCTGTCAAACCCCTCTAAAATTGTTGTTGCTCAGATTTGTGTTTGTTTTTTTTTCATTAATCTTTAAAAATTCTGTAAGCAGTTATTAATTTTCAATCTTGTTCATTTCAGAATTCTTTTTTCTTCATCAAAAACATGTTTCTTTTATCTGGTTTTATATTTTAAGAAATACTTTATTCTTATTTTTGACAGACCAACAAAGTGTAACATCGAGTCGTTCCTAAATGCAATCATGATTTTGTAACAAAGTCAAACATACACAACAACAACGATGATTTTGACACTACAGCATCGCGTAACATCGAAGCTATTTAGGAACGCAGTACTGGGAACATGAGTTTGCACACCACCTGCCTTTCGTTTCGGAACTAAAAAGTAGGGCACAGAGTGAAATGCTGTTTTGACAGCCCATACAATTTGTATGGGAAAAAGAAGAAATGGTGTCGGATTAAATAATTTAAATAAAATATAAAACTAAACAAAAGTGACTAAATTATATGCGCACTAGCATCTTGAAATGTTAAAGCTCGAATAAAAAAGTGCACTCGAGTGATTTGTACATTTCAAATGTATTTGGTTTGCAAGTGAAAAATTTAAGAAAACGCCAATTGTGTATGGGAAAAAATGTAAACAAAGCTTTACTTAGATTTTGTTGAGGGGATGATAAATTTGGTTTAACTTAAATTTTCATTGAATTATGAGTGGTCTTCGATATTTTATTGTTTTAAACTAACGCACATTCTTGATTAAGAGCTTAATTTGTGCTTTTGTTGACATTTTAATTCATATTTTTCAACTTCAATTTTTGCTGCCAAACAAAGCTCCTTTTTGCATTTGCATTTTGGACACTTCTAGTTAACTTTCAGGTTGTACTTTGATTTCATATTTTTGTTAACACTTTCAACAATCGATTTTAATAAGAATTTCGAATATTCGACCGGCAAAACATTCTATTTTTAAACAATTTTGTTGGAAAAGTGGCAATTTCCACACATAATGTCACTTGTTGTGCACCAGCTCATTTCTATTTTGGCCGCTACGCGTCGTGATGGCCAGTCCCAATAGTAGCACCATTGTATAATGTCGTTTTGCAAAAACCAAATCGGGAGTGATTTGGAGACTTTATCTGTCAGATCTGACAGATAAAGTCTCCAAATCACTCCCAAACGTTTTCCAAAATGTGGTTTGGAGACACTTTTTGGAGTAATTTTTTCACTCCCGTTTCTGTTTAGGTGCAAGGGAGTGAACACCAACACATAAACAAACTGTCAAACTTGTCAAACAAAGCCGCAGTTTCTATTTATTTTTTGTCAGCTCACAAAGCACGCGATAGTTTATTAAATTATCTTCAGAAGACCATAAAATAATTTTTAAAATTAAAGTGGACGATTTTTAGTCTTGTTTTCTGCTTTAACGTGAAAGAAAAAATTTAGCAAGCTAACCACTACCAATGCAATCACTCCAAATCTGTCACTTCGGTTAAAACGATTTCCAAAATAAAACGAAAAAGGAGTGAAAGAGTGAATTTGTTCTTGGAAAACGACATAAGGAAACTATAGTAGCACCATGGCGGGGAAAGCGCTGGTATCGCCACCTGCAGTCTCCCTTAAAGATTTTATCGGTTCAAAAAATTTTGCTGTGGTTGTTCACTTAGGTATGTGGATGGTATTTTCGTGAGTGCTTTATTGGCTGTGGATGGTATTTTCATCAATTATTAAATGTGTTTAAATGATTTTCAAACAATGTCATGACACGTCAAATGCAAAACAACAAACTTTATATCATTTAGAATTAAAAAGCACATCACGCTTTTATATTGCTAACACATTTACGAACACATTTACGAAGCAAAGCTGCCCTAGCAAAAAACAATAATATATGACGTATTAGCAGCATGTTGGCAGGGTTCTACGATTAAGGCTGTGTGTGAATTGGGTTAAATGGGTTAAAATATGACACTAGAGTGGTGAATAAGAAGGGATAAAATTTTAACCCATTTAGCCTACTCGCGGAGCAGGCTAAAATGGGTTAAAATTTGACGTTTGTCATAAAAAAGAGGTGTGTCTAGTTCTTGTTGTATTCAGAACTTTTTTTTTCCGAATAAACAGTAAACAAAGCAGAAAGTAGTTTTTAGCAGTATGGACGGCATACGAAAAATGGGACAAGAAGAAAGTATGACGTGAAAACCTTACAATAAATGAAAGTTTGACCTTTTTTTTATCGAAAAACATATGTACATAATTATAAAAATAAAATTGTTGTTTTTTAGGGTCTCCTGAAGAAAAACTAAAACTCATTCAAATCCGAATTGAGCTGGACAACATGTAACTGCAAACATGAATGTTACTATGCAAAATTATATTTTCAAACATACTTCTAGAATTTTTCATTGTGGTTCAATAGAATCAATTGATAAAACATTTAAATAAATAAAATTATTGTAAAACATTTCTCCAAATTGTTATTCACTTTGTAAACAGATTTCAAATCGATGATTTTTTTTGCTCGAAGTTGTTGTCAGTGCTTTAAAAACAAGTTTTCATACACCTATTATCAAACTATCCGTGATAGGAAATATTTTGGAAAAATGCGGGACTATTGTTTCAACATATGAAAATAGTAGTAAAAGAACAAGAGAAATTCGGCAGAATGGAGATCTTAACACTTTTTGAAACGTAAAATTAAATTCAAATTCTTAAAGTTGTTGTATTTTAAGTAAAAAATAAATTAAATTAAACGATAAAAAGGAATTTTGCAGAGAAATTTCTTTAACTATAAAGGGATTTTAGAGAAAATAGTGTTTCAAAAAAACCCTTTTAACCCAATTCACACAGCAAAAATTTAACATCTGAATCCACCGCAAAACAAATGTCAAAATTTAACCAAGGTGAGAAATTTTAACCCAATTCACACACAGCCTAACTTGTTCTGATTGAGAAGGTAGTACGTTTAATGGAGTCGACAGGGGGCAATACCAGCGCTTTCCCCGCCATGGTGCTACTATAGATTCCTTATACAATGAGTAGCACCATGGCGGGGAAAGCGCTGGTATCGCCCCCTGTCGACCTCATTAAAGGATTTATCGGTTCAAAAAATTTTGCTGTGGTTGTTCACTTAGGTATGTGGATGGTATTTTCGTGAATGCTTTATTGGTTGTGGATGGTATTTTCATCAATTATTAAATGTGTTTAAATGATTTTCAAACAATGTCATGACACGCCAAATGCAAAACAACAAACTTTTTATCATTAAGAATTAAAAAGCACATCACGCTTTTATATTGCTAACACATTTACGAACACATTTACAAAGCAAAGCAACCCTAGCAAAAAACAATAATATATGACGTATTGGCAGCATGTTGGCAGGGTTCTACGATTAAATGGTTCCGATTGAGAAGGTTGTACGATTAATGGAGTCGACAGAGGGCGATACCAGCGCTTTCCCCGCCAATGGTACTACTATAGTTTCCTTAAGCACGGGTCACACAGAGCTGCTTGCCAGCGGCGAATCGAGTAGCCGCTACTGCCAGCCGCTGATCAGCTTCGTGTGACCATGAAATTCACCACACTCGCTGCCAGCCGGCGAATAATTAGCAGCGGCTGGCAAAGTTGAACATGTTCAACTTTTGGCTGCTAGCAGCGGCTGACAAAATGAAAAAATACTGATACACATTCTATTTAGTAATTGTTCATTTGAAATTTGTGTCAAATATCATAAATATGTTTAAAAATTAGAAATAATGTTCAAAAACAAATTTTTGTATGGTTTTCTGCAGCTGTGTGTGACCGGGCTGCCAGCCACTGCCTGCTTCTGCTACTGCCAGCCGCTGGCAGGAAGCGGCTGGCAGTAGCAGAAGCAGGGACCGTGCTTTAAGCACGAGTCACACATGGCCGCTTCTTGCCAGCGGCTGGCAGTAGCAGAAGCAGGCAGCGGCTGGCAGCCCGGTCACACACAGCTGTAGAAAACCATACAAAAATTTGTTTTTGAACATTATTTCTAATTTTTAAGCCTATTTATGATATTTGACACAAATTTCGAATGAATAATTACTAAATTGAATGTGTATCAGTATTTTTTTATTTTGCCAGCCGCTGCTAGCAGCCAAAAGTTGAACATGTTCAACTTTGCCAGCTGCTGCTAATTACTCGCCAGCTGCCAGCGAGTGTTTTGAATTTCGTGGTCACACAAAGCTGATCAGCGGCTGGTAACCAGCTGTGTGTGACCCGTGCTTTATACAATGATAAGGACTAATAAACTCGATTTTCATTTTGACTGGTAGTGCTTTCCCCAGCTCAGTTCACAGCTCATTTGTTCTTTTGAAAATACAAGCAAACGATTAGTGCGTTTCCGTGCCCTAGTTCTAGAGGTGCGTCCACACTATGCCGACCGGCATAATTCGGCACATACCGATCGGCAATACCGAATAAGTGTGAACGTCCCGATCGGCCTTTCCCATTTGCCGAAAACCGGCCCGATTGAACCCGAATTCAAACCGAATAAAATGGATGCGTTTGCCGAAAACCGAAAAAAATCAAGCAATGTGGACATGCCGATTGGCATTGTCATTGTGACATTTGCATATATTGGAGTTTTTGTTTTGGTTTTTGCAGTCAAATAATTTGTATATTTTTAAATAGTAAAATAAAATAAAGTAAAAGTAAAGTAAATAAAAATTCTTGTGCAATAAATACCACGACTATGGAGTGGACGGAAGAAGAGACACTTAAATTCATTGAATTATATCGGGCGCGTCCAATATTGTGGGATAGTTCTTACTCAGAACATAAAAATAAAAACCGCAAGCATGATTTGCTTTAGTTTAGCATCAGCGCAGAATCGATTATCGATAAGAATTTAATCAACCTCTCTTAAGTTCCAATGAAATTTTAATTGAAATTTAACTAATCAACAGAAAACTAATAGAAAATCTAATAAATACGGCTGTTAAATATTGGCAACCGTGACTGGACTTGCTTAAAAAAATTTTAGTAGCCTGTATCAGTTTGTTTGTAATTTCAATAAAAAGGAAAGTGAAAGCCAGTAATAATCCGCTTAATAAAAAAATAATAATAATTTGTGATCCGCAGTTCATAAAGAACTAAGTGTAAGTGCAAAACATCGAAAAACAAAATAAAAAAAATGGCTTATTGGAATGAAAACCACACCATCGATGAGATCGCCGCTCAGCAAGAGCAAGTGGGCGAAACTATCTGCACCACACTCTCTCGACGATCGTTCACCTTGCCGTGGTGGGAGGGCTTAAGTAGTTGAATCTGAGAACTAACGAGCTATACCGGCGGTCTCAACTTGGGTTTACGACTAGAGTTGATTCCAGCAGGGTCACCCATGCCGGAAAGGTCGAAAGGGAGAAACAGCGAAACTAAGAGACGATCCAACCCCCTCTACCCTCTACCCTCTACCCTTTGCCCACTATCCCTCCACTCACCCTCTCCTCTATCCCCTTCTACCCAACCCCAATCCTTTCCTTTCCCATGGGCCGGCATCAAGGTGTCAACCGTACCGTGCCGATGATCTACTAGGCTGAGGGCCCATCTTAAATAGCTCAGTCACTAACGGTGTACTCTGGTTTTGCGGCGAATTCCAGTTTCATTTCAGTCATATCCATGCATGCGGGGCTCTGTGTGGACGTACCCCATTATTTCCCTAGCTACTCGTGGGATCCAAAATAGATAATTTGAATACCAAACCCTGTGATGGAGAAGCAAGCAACTGCCTCTCTGTCTCTCAGCCACTGGCTGAACTACCAAGCCTTGCGGGACGGATAGACCGATCTGCAATGGTAACATCCGACAGCGACATAGAATCCGTCGGATATCAAAGCTCTGTCCTGACAGTGGAATCATACGGGAGCTGTGAAGCTCTCGGAGATGACACAGAAAAGACCCTAGAGCTTGACAAGCTCAACATCAAGCGGAGACGCCTAACCACGTCTCAAAAAAAGCACTTGAGAAGACTGCTAGCGGAAAAACTGCCATACGACGCAGCGTTAGAGACAGTACTCTCAAGTCCGTCGAAAGACACCTCAGACCCTTCCAACAAAAGAAGAAGGTCCGGACACGAAGTTCCTGAACCGAGCAAAAAAGCGAAAACCAACGCTCTCTTGTTCAATGAGGTTGCAGGAATGATTGTGGTTGGAATAATCGCCGAGGATTACCCAAATAGCCATCTGGAAAGTGTGCAAATCACAGCAGTGGAAAATGCCATCCTTACTGAGCTGCATAAGATCACTGAGGAGGGTCCACAGATAAGATTTCTGGGCTGCTCGCACAAACCAGGATGGCTCATAATGAAATGTGCAGATGCGATTAGTAGAGACTGGTTGGCAAAAACAGTCAAGCTAATTTCGCCATTTGAAAATGCCAAGCTGCGAATGGTGGAGGGTGAAGACCTTCCGAAACCATGTGTGGCAACTGCATACTTCCCTGGTCCAAACAACACACCAGAAGATGCTCTGAAACGGCTACGCATTCAGAACCAAGTGCTACCAACCAATGACTGGAAAGTCCTTCGGAAAGTAGCTAACTCTCAGGGTCTTGCCCTGACAATTTCAATGGATGAAAGATCGGTATCCCTACTGGAAGATCTGAACTGCCAACCGTTCTTTAATTTCAATAGGGTTCAATTCCGAATCAAAAAGAATCCTAGCCTGAGGCCGGAATCCGCTTCTGAGGCTAAAAACGATGTCAAGTCGGTAATACCACCTCCGTCCCACACCCAATCCTCCACCTCCAACCCCTCTCTTACTCCCAATCCTACAAAACCTGTTCAGGAGACCGCAAGGCAAACTCCTGGACAGGCAAGATCATTCCTCCATCCCAGCAAACTAAACAATCCCGGCGCGTCAAAATCCACCCACCACCAAGACACGTCTCAAATTCGTAGAGCCCCAAGACCGGCATCGACGATGGCGAGAAGTATTCGGAGGTCTCCCCAAGCCGGGAAAAGGGGTGAGAACAAAGGGAGCTCCTACTCTAGAGCTCCTATCCGAAAAAATTAGCATGGAGGTTGTCCAAATCAACCTCCAACACGCTAAGGCTGCTTCGGCGGTCTTAACTCACTCGCTGAGTAAAACGAAGCTAGACATTGCCCTCGTGCAGGAACCATGGATCAGCACGAGTGGTAAAATCCTCGGTCTAACTACACCTACAGGTAAAATATTATATTCAACCTCAGCCAGTAGACCTAGAACTTGTATTATTTTTAATAATAACCTACCCTTCTTCCCACTAACAGCTTTTGTATCTGCTGATCTGACAGCAGCAATAGTGAGGATCGGTCACTCCAAGGAGATCATTGTTGCCTCAGCATATTTCCCTGGAGACATTACACCTTGCCCACCTCCACAGGTAGTAAAACTTTATGAGCACGCACAGAAAAACAAATTGGATGTTATTCTGGGATGCGACGCAAATGCTCACCACACCCTGTGGGGAAGTAAGGATATAAACAAAAGAGGTGAGTCCCTTATTGATTATATTATTAAAGAAAATTTAAATATATGTAATATTGGCAATGAACCCACCTTTGTCACCAGAACTAGAAGAGAGGTTCTAGACATTACATTGTCTTCATCTCTCTCTAAAAACCTTGTCTATGACTGGAGGGTGTCCTCCGAACCATCCTGCTCTGATCATAGACACATACGCTTTAAACTAGACACAAACATAATATCTTGTCTAACATATCGTCCAAAGAGAAAAACAGATTGGGTCTCGTATAAAACAGATCTGGAAAACTCTCTAAAAGACAAAATCCCAAACATTAATAGCAAAGCTAAATTAGATTTCTTTGCGGACTACGCAAAAAACTCTATCATAACTGCCTTTGAGGACAACTGCCCTCTGAAAACAAGATCAACTAAAAGGCAAACCCCTTGGTGGAACAACAACCTCAAGAAATTGAGATCGAAAGTAAGGAAACTTTTCAACAAAGCAAAACGCAATGATGACTGGCAAACTTACTCTACTGCTCTCACCAAATACAATAATGAAATTAAAAAAGCCAAGAAGGCCTCTTTTAAACAATTTGTAGAAAGCATATCTGACGTCTCCTCTAGTTGCAGACTCCACAAAGTTCTCGCGTCCGACAAGCCGGCAAACCTAGGTACCCTTACCAAGGAAAACGGCTCTCAGACTAAGAATAAAACTGAAACTCTGCAACTACTAATAGACACCCACTTTCCGCAATCTATCATTATAGACCCAGCAATAAACCTATCTCCCCAAAGGGAACAGCATATGTTTCCATCTAGGGAAGACTGGACAACGGCCAGACAAATCTGCAACACCAATGTCATCAAATGGGCTATCTCTTCATTGAAACCATTCAAGGCCCCTGGGGAAGACGGCATCTTTCCGGCCCTACTGCAGAACGGGGCTGCCATAATTGCTCCCATTTTATCAAAACTGTTCACTTGCAGCCTTGCTTTTGGTCACATACCAGAAAGCTGGAGAAGAGTAACAGTTATCTACTTGCCAAAAGCAGGAAGGAATCTGGATCCAAGCCCTAAATCCTTTCGGCCAATCAGTCTAATGTCATTCATCCTTAAATGTATGGAGAAGGTCATTGATAGACACATCCGGGATAAGCAATTAGCTACCCACCCACTATCCACATCACAATACGCATATCAACCAGGAAAATCAACGGAAACCGCGTTGAATGACCTAGTTACTAGGATCGAACTCTCTATCGATAAAAAGGAAATTTGCGTAGTGGCATTTCTTGACATAGAAGGAGCCTTCAACAACACTTCCTTTGTGTCTACAGACCGTGCTCTAAGGCACCACAACGTTCCACAAGTTGTTCGCAAATGGATAATGTCAATGCTAAACAGCAGAATTATCCACAGCAATATCGAAGAAGTGGAAATCTCAGCACTAACAACAAGAGGCTGCCCACAAGGTGGAGTTCTCTCACCACTCATCTGGTCAATAGTTGTAGACAGCCTACTAAGATTACTCGCAACCCAAGGCATCTATGCAGTGGGCTTTGCAGATGATCTAGCAATTGTCATACAAGGTTCATCAGAAACACTAATATCAAGAAGACTTCAGACAGCTCTGAACACAGTACAAAGCTGGTGCTCAGATGAAGGCCTCTCTGTCAACCCACGTAAGACAGTTATTGTCCCATTTACAAAAAGAAGAAAACTAAATCTTCTAATACCCCCCAGTCTCTATGGGGAAACAATACCATTCTCCAAGGAATCAAAATACCTTGGGATAATCCTAGACAGCAAAATGTCATGGAACCCTCAACTAGAACGCATTTCCAGCAGAGCAACCAAGTCTCTATGGACTTGTAGAAGCATATGCGGGAAAAACTGGGGTCTAAAACCTAAAATGGTATACGACCTATATACGCTGGTAGTCAGACCAACAATTACGTACGCAGCTGTTGTATGGTGGACAAAAATAGAAGAAGTAACGGCAGTCCAAAAACTTGAAAAGATTCAAAGATTGGCAACAACATGCATTACTGGATGCATGCGTACAACACCAACATACGCTCTAAACGTTATTGTAGGACTACCTCCAATTCACCTTTTCATAAAAATGGAAGCAAGACTGGCGACACACCGTCTTTTCCATCAAGGACACATAAAATCACATCCATACCCGAAAGGACATCTGTCGATAATGGAAAGTTTAGAAAAACTTAATACCTTTAGTATGTGCTTGGATGCTACTATTCCCATGTACAACTTCAAACTCAACTTCTCCATTGTCATCCCCCCAAGGGAAGACTGGGAGAACACAAAACCTCATCCTTCAAGGCAAGATATGGTCTGGTATACGGACGGCTCAAAAATGGAAACTGGTACAGGTTCCGGCATTTTTAGCGACTGTCCCAGAACGAACTTCTCAGTAAGTATGGGCAGTCACTCGTCCATTTTCCAAGCCGAAGTCTTTGCCATTAACGAATGTTCGAGAATAATATGTTCATCGAACACGAAAAATAAAACAATATTCATTTTTTCAGACAGCCAAGCTGCACTAAAGGCGTTAAGCTCACCTGTCATAAGATCCAAACTAGTCCAAGAGACAGTCATGTCGCTCTCTGAACTAGCAAGGAAAAACACTGTAATCCTCCACTGGATCCCAGCACACAAAGGCTATGATGGTAACGAGAAGGCAGACATCTTAGCTAAAGACGGCGCATCTAAACCATTCGTCGGTCCTGAACCCTTCTGCGGTGTAAATAAAAGCACCTTCAAACATACTGCCAAGAACATCCTACTGGAGGAATCAAATAAAGCTTGGAGTAACTCATCTGGCCAAATTTGTTCAAAATACTTTTTGCCAGAATATACCGAAAAAACATCAAAATTCCTACTTAACCTCAATAGGAAAACCCTAAAAATTTGTACTGGACTACTAACCGGTCACTGTTCCTTAAACAAACATCTTCACCAAATGAGGCTGGTAGCGGATCCCATCTGTAGACTATGCCTCGAAAATGAAGAAACATCTCTGCACATTATTACAGAATGTCCAGCACTTTTCCGCCTCAGAAAGCAATTACTTGACTATGAGATTATCCCCTTAGATAAACTCAAACTCATTCACCCACAGAAGATTGCTAACTTCTGGTTCAATTCAGGAGCAGGAGAACTGCTCTGAAACCTCACATGGGCTGGCACAATAGGTATCATTCAGACACCGCAGTGCCCGGAGCTGAGCAAGCTCTACCCGTCCCCCAAATCTAATCTAATCTAAATCTAATCTGCACCACAGTCCGCAACTATAAGAAGGATAGTTCAACCAGGAAGACGCTAGAGTATCTAAATAAGAAAAAGGTGCAACTAGAACCTCTCTGGGAACAATTTGACCAAAATGATTCGATTCTGCGAGAGAGATTATTTCGAAATGGTACGAAAGGCAGCAGAAGTCTTGACTGCCGATATTTATTCGAGAATAGAAGAATTTAAACAACATAAGATTCCAAACCAAGGTGATCTTGAGATGCGGATACAAGGTTCAGGAGAAGTAAAACCACTCAGGGAGAAACCTGCAGATGAAGTTTCTGCAGTGGGTAAGCAACAAGGTGCAATTCCCAAACCCAAGAAGGGGATTGTTACAAATTCTAATCAAGAGTCAACCTTTCCTGGCGTTGACTACGGTGGAAGTAGAAGAATACTTCAATCTGCAAGAGAGCGTTGAGGAGACGTTACTTAAGCTTTTCATGGACATTCCAGCAGTGCAAGAAAGTGGAGATAGTCCAAAGCCATCGAATGTAATGATGAAGCTTCCCAAAATCGAGCTGCCTAAATTTGACGGTGAATATTTAAATTGGTTGCAGTTTCATGACCTATTCAAACAAATGATCGATGATCAGCCAATACCGCCGGCACAAAAATTATATTTTTTGAGGGCAAATATGACTGAAAAAGCCCTGGATTTGATACAAAACTTCAAGCCAACAGACAGTAACTACGAGGTAGCTTGGGGAGTACTAGTTGAACGTTTCAACAACAAAAGATTGCTATTGTCTGCTCAACTAAACAAGTTAATTACAACATCAACGAGTTCAAGCTTAAGAAGGCTTCACGACATTACAAAAGAATGTTTACAAGTTATAACAAATATGAATTATGATATCGCAAGCTGGGACCCAATAGTGGTACATCTTCTGCTGCAAAAACTCGACAGGGAGAGCAGAGAAAAGTTTGAGTTCGTGTTAAAAGATCCGAGAAGTAGTCCCACCATCCAAGAGTTCCTGACGTTTGTTGAGTCCCGATTCCAAACACTTGAAGCAATCAACTCCCGAGACGAAAAAAGAAAGTTCCAGAGCCTAGAGGTCACCACTAGCAGCCACAATGGACGGAAGTCAATAGCCCCCAAGATGGATCTGGATAAGACACTGAATTGCAAGGAATGCAGATCTGAGTTTGCGGCCACAATAAAATTGGAATCTAGGACGTCAACCTATCAAACAACAATAGAAGCGAACCTCATGGCTCGAATAAGTGATTACCAATGTAGTCAAGATATCGACGCACGTCTCAGTGTGGAAGATTCCATCTTACATCGAACCGGCTGATCCATCTTTCTGCAAGTCCAAGCAAATCGACATGCTATTGGGAGCCGAACTATTCTTTGATCTGTTTCTACCAGGAGAACATAGAGCTTCGAACGATCTACCAATCTTACGAAAAACAGTTCTAGGATGGATAGTAGCCGGAAGTGCTCAAGCTTCAAATTTCTGTGCTCATTGTCACATAGTTACAAAGCCATCGTTAGCATCGTTGGATAAACTCGTTCGCTCTTTCTGGGAAACAGAAAGCCATGACACTCCAACTAACACCCAGAGCTAAGAAGAACATCAGTGCGAAGAACATTTCCAGAAATACACAGTGCAAAATTCTGAAAGTAAATTTGTTGTTATTACCATTTAAAGACGATCCTACCATAGCATTAGGTGACTCTCTTCAAGTAGCAAGAAAAAGGTTTCTTTCATTAGAAAACAAGTTGAGCAAGGATGAAAGGTTAAAAATATCTTACATCAACTTCATGGAGGAATATACAACATTGGGTCACATGACGCCAATTAACAAGGACAATATTTCAAAGAGGCACTACGTCATACCTCATCACTGCGTCATGAAACCCGAAAGCTCGTCGACGAAAATTAGAGTAATTTTTGATGCATCAGCCAAGACTACTTCTGGCCACTCACTAAATGATATACTCATTGAAGGCCCAACTGTTCAACCAGATCTATTCTCAATAGTTCTAAAATTCAGGATGCACAGGTATGTTTTTACAGCAGATATAACAAAGATGTATCGCCAATGTAAATGCAAGAGGATGATCGAGCATTGCAATTTATCTTCTGCAGATCAAGAAATGATGAGCCATTACGTCACGTATGGGACCGCATCGGCTTCCTACCTAGCAACTAGATGTCTAGTAAAATTAGCAGAAGATAATCAAGATTCATTCTTTAGAGCATCACAAGCCGTTAAAAACAATTTATACGTGGATTATACGCACAGTTTTGGCCGATCTTGCCAGACTTTTTGATCTTCTTGGCCTACTCGGACCTATAATTGTCATTGGAAAGCTATTCTTACAAGAATTATGGAAATCAAAATTGTCTTGGGATGACAATCTTTCAAATGAAAAGGCTCAAAAGTGGATTAAATACATTGGGCAGTGCTCCCTAATGAGCAATATAAGCATTCCACGATACGTTCTTCTTCCTTCTGCCAAGACAATTGAACTTCATGCTTTCTCCGATAGCAGTTTAAGTGCCTTTGAATCATGCGCTTACTTACAATCAATCGATGAAAGAAATCAAACATTGTGCCAGCTGCTTTGTTCAAAATCAAGAGTTGTTTCACTGAAAATTGTCAGCATAGCCCACCTGGAACTACAAGCAGCAGTACTTATGGTGGAGCTGGTGGATAGGATAATTCAAATACTTCCAAAGAAAATTGGCAAAGTATGTTTTTATACAGATTCTACCACCGTTCTGGCCTGGCTCAAATCACCATCCTACACTTGGGGAAATTTTTGAAGCAAATAGAGTTGCAAAAATTCAGTCACTCTCAGAGTTTCATCAATGGCAATTCATCAAGGGCCATTTAAATCCAGTATCGAGAGGATCAAATTTATCAGGACTATTTAAATCATCAGTATGGTTCAAAGGTCCAGAGTTTCTTCGAAATCGATAAATCGCTCAATTTGAGGAATCGAGAAGCGAATATCCTGACGGAATCCCAGAACGACGTAGGAAAAAATCGGTGCTGTCGGCAACAATTCAAAACGATGTAAGCTTAGTCGAAAATATCAATTATAGGAGATCATTTTTTACATTGAGAGAAATATTTGCATTCTGTTTCAGATATTACTATAATTGCAGAAAACCAAATGAACTAAGAAACACAGGCCAGCTAACAATTCAAGAATTAAGAGAAGGAACGCGATGGATTCTTGTTTACACGCAAAGAGTCTCATTCCCTGACGAATACCGTGCGTTAGGAGGAAAAAGGCTTGTTAATAGAAATTCTATAGTTTCTTGCTCCATATTTTGATGAAAGAACAAAACTGATCCGAGTTGGGGGAAGGTTGACAAATGCCAAGATCTCTTCAGACTCTAAGCATCAAATTTTAATTCCAAAAAACAATACAGTAACTAAATTAATATTAACATATCTTTATTTCAAGCACAAGCACGCCTCACATAGAGCGTTAATAGCCATCTCTCGACAACAATACTGGATTTTAGGTGTTGGACATGCAGCTCGACAAGTAGTTAGCAGATGCATCATATGCTTTAGAACAAAGCCAAAATTCATCAATCAGGTGATGGGAAACATGCCTGTGGAAAGGGTGAATTCAGCAAGACCATTTTATTATGCTGGGGTGGACTTTTGCGGTCCCATAAAAACTCACTACAAGGTCAGAGGTAAGCTCCTACAAAGTCATATTAAGCTACTTTCGTTTGTTTTTCTACTAAAGCCATACACATAGAGGTGATAGGAGATTTATCTTCTCAATCATTCATATACGCTCTAAAACGATTAATAGCACGGCGAGGACTCTGCCACAAAATATTTAGCGATAATGCAACGAACTTTGTTGGTGCGAGGAATGAATTAGCAGAGCTAACAAGAGAATTCAATTCAAATAGAGAGCAAGCGGCAATACAGACACATTGCCTCGAGGAAGGAATAACTTGGAAAAACATTCCGCCACGTTCACCTCATTTTGGAGGCCTTTGGGAGGCTGCCGTAAAATCTGCAAAGACGCTACTCGTTCGTCACTTAGGTGAAGCTTTACTTACGTACGAAGAATTGCTAACTGTTGTCATACAAATCGAAGCTATGTTGAATTCTCGACCTTTGACACCGTTATCATCTGATCCAAACGACCTGGAAGCTCTTACACCCGGTCACTTGTTAATAGGAAGTCCTCTTACAGCAACGGCAGAACAAGATGTAACAAACTGCGAAATGAATAGCCTAAATAAATTCCGGTGAATTCAACATATTCAACAGCACTTCTGGAAAAGGTGGTCAGATAAGTATTTACATCTTCTGCAGCAAAGATTTAAGTGGAAAACTGAATCAAACAACCTCAAGCCTGACACCTAGGTTATCAAAGAAGAAAATATTCCTCCAATGCGCTGGAAACTAGGACGTGTGATTGAAATCTTCAAGGGAAGTGATGATAAAGTACGCGTAGCTAATGTTAGAACTCAAACCGGTACGTACAAAAGAGCAATACATAATCTTTGGCCACTTCCAATAAATAAATCGGAGAATGAAAACAAAAATACAGATTGCTGCAGTGTTGAACCAACTAGAAGCACGAGACGTTTAAGACCTAGAAAAGCTAAAAAATTGACATTGCTTTCGGTTTTACTTGTAACACTTATAATTATACCTGCATCCTAAGGTCGGGCTTTGACACAGGAACAAGTAAATATCAAGAAACTTGATGATGGTTTTAGCATGTACTTTGAAGATATTGGCATGATTCGCACGGTAAACACGCACTGGAAAATTATTGTATTTTACAATTTGACAACGTACTGGCAAGAATTCAATGAGCTTAAAGCATATGTCAACAAAATGCAAGATATAAGCATAGAAGCTCCTGCTATTCAAATGTATTACAAGCCAATAATAGACACACTACGAAACAGAATCGCAGTAATTGAACACAACAATGAGTTGCTTCAAAATTATCATGCACCAAAATATGAAAAAACAAGGATAGCAAGATCACCATTTGACATTATAGGAACTCTGGCACATAGTTTGTTTGGTATCCTTGACCACGAAAGTGCACACAACACTCAGGGCCAAATCAACAATGCCTTCAAGAATGAAAATCATTTGATTGAGCTTTTGAGAAAACAAAGTTCAATTGCAGATGCTACGTCAAATATTTTAAAACGTGATCACATTCAAGTACAGGATCAATTTAAAGCTTTAAATGAACATCTCCAAAAGACTTTTGCAATCATCAACGAGAAACAAAAGACTAATGGGATAAAGCAGAACCTCGGAGCATTGACCTCTTATCTAATTCTTGTTCTCACGAATTTGGATTTAAATCACGGAAAAATTAATCCACAACTGATTACACCCAAACAATTAAGTGAGCAGTTGCAGCTTGGAAGGAATAATTTACCTTCCTATTTATCATTGCCAGAAGGTTCAGTTACTGATATGTATAAAATCTCAACAGCGAAAGGTCGGTACTTAAATGATTCAATTGTGTTTGAAATGCTACTGCCATTGACGGACTCTGAAGAATTTCAACTTTTTAATCTTGTTCCCATTCCTATTATTCACATAAACAATACGTTTATAGTAAAAACATCTGCGGCATATCTAGCTGTGTCATTACCTAGAGATAAATATTTTTTATTGAGTGATCTCGAGCTGGGAGTATGCAAACGAATAACTTCAACCAACTACATGTGTAATCAAGTTCATCCTACTAACATCCAACAAGGAACTTTGGAGATCTGCGAAATGATTTTACTAGATCATAAAGAAGAGAGTTTCAACAAATGAACCTTGAGGGAAACGCAGTCACAAAACGTATGGAAAGCACTCAAGTTTTCAAACAGTTGGATTTTCTCTATTCCATCAAAGGTTTCGGGCCATCTGATTTGTAACGATGTAAGTAAAGCTATTAATTTATATGGAAATGGTGTTCTGGAGTTCAAGAAAACTTTGATTGAGCTTTTGAGAAAACAAAGTTCAATTGCAGATGCTACGTCAAATATTTTAAAACGTGATCACATTCAAGTACAGGATCAATTTAAAGCTTTAAATGAACATCTCCAAAAGACTTTTGCAATCATCAACGAGAAACAAAAGACTAATGGGATAAAGCAGAACCTCGGAGCATTGACCTCTTATCTAATTCTTGTTCTCACGAATTTGGATTTAAATCACGGAAAAATTAATCCACAACTGATTACAAGTGGCAGCGCTGGTTTGTGTTTATTAGCTTTGCGTTAATTTAGCTCTGTGAAAATTTCACATCTTTGTGGTATTTAGTGTGATTTTAATACATTTGTTATTTGTTTTAGTGATTTAAAGTGATTAAAATCATTCTATTTTGTCTAGTTCCTGCATTTTTTGTAGAGAATTAGTTAATTTGTGTTTCGTTTTTGATCACAGTGTTTGGTGAGAAATTGATTTTTTTAAATTTTTTGGTTCCGTTTGAGTGTATTTTGAGTAGTTTTAAAAACATACTTATCTCATTCTGGCCTATTGGTAAATTCAATAATCATCTTTTTCTAAATTAGTTATATTTTTGTTTATTTTTGTATATTTAAAGTAAAACCTTGCTTCAAATTATGTGCTTGGTGGTGGAATCGTCTAGCAGGTCAGCCTTTTATCATATTTTAACCTCCGCGTCACAGGTTCATATCCCAGTGGAGTCACATATAAATTTTTTTTTTTATTTTTCGTATTATTTTATTTAATTTTCTTTTTTTCTATCTATCTTCATTGCATTTACAATTTGATTTATTATTTCATTTAATTTTATCATGGCCTGTGCTGCGGATAAATGCATGGAAAGCTCCAATAGTGCCCCTCTTTTTGAATGTTATGGGCCTTGCGGAAAAGTATTCCATTCTAAATGTATCGGATCAAACAATGCATTTTTAGACAAAATAAGTGCGTCTAAGATTGCATGTTGGTATTGTTCCGATTGTAAAAAAATATCAATTTACCTACTGGCAATTAAAATGTCCGCTTTTAAATTGGACATTTTAAAACTATCGAAAGGATTTGAGGAACTCCTTAAGATTTTCAAGGATAGTGTTTCCAATCTTAATTCGTTTTCTTCTCCACATAGTTCTGTGGATACTTCAACTTCTACTGATGATTTGGAGACTATCATCATTGACAAGACCCAAACATTAGCAGACCTTCAACAACAAATGACTTCTGCTACCAGCTCGGCCTTAGCTTCATCCAAAAGCTCAAAAAGAAATCGTGATGGCTTAGTTATTAATCAAAACTCTAGTCCTCCTCCTAAGCGTAAAACATTGAGGAGCAATGCGAGCAAAGGTCAAGGTCTTGAGTCCACTGCGTCAGTAGCTAAAAATCCTACAGTTACCCAAGATGAAATTCAGTCCACTGCGTCAACGTTCGAAAACTCGGACTCTATGGATACGCAGCCTGTAATTGATCCAAATTCTCTGGGAATAAATGTCCTTATGGAAGCTGTTCCCAAACCTATATCTCTTTTTATTTCACGACTTAAACCAGAAATCACCACGGAAGATGTTTTACGGCATCTGGTTGACAAAAAGAGTATCCCTTATATTACGTCAATCAAATGTAACAAAATTAGTAAAAACAATAGCTTTGTGTCTTCATTCAAGTTAGTTGTTCCTCCTTCCCTCTCTTATTCTATTTTGAATAGTAACTCTTGGCCTGATGGTACACTCATTAAAGAGTTTACATTACGCAGGAAAAAACCAGTAAGAACTGAACGGACACCTGAGCCAAAAAACTAAATAGAATTACCCTCTTTTACCAAAATGTTAGAGGGCTTCGTACAAAAATTACGAATCTTTATCTTAACTCTCATGTCTTCTCGCATGATATATTTGCCTTAACTGAAACCTGGCTCAATCCAAGTCATTTGGACACTGAGCTTTTTAGCAACGAGTTCTCAGTATATCGTAAAGACCGTCACTACGATAAGCCTGAAGATGTGGGAGGTGGTGCATTAATTTCTGTAAGAAATACTTACATGTCTTCTCAAATCACTTTTCCTTTTCCATTTACAATTGATGTCTTATGTGTCAAAGTATCCGTACAGTTAAATAGTATATATGTCGTAAACGTCTATATTCCTCCAAAGAGTCCTGTCTCAGCTTATACTGAGCTCTCTTTAGTTTTAGATTATGTAATGGAATTGTCTTGTCTTAAAAGCTATATTTTATTATTGGGCGATTTTAATTTGCCAGAAGTGAATTGGGTCCCTTCTAAAGACGGATCCTTTCAAGTAGCATCACTGACTTCGTCTCAGCAAGAGCTTCGTTTACTTGACAATATCATTTCCTCAGACTTACAGCAAATAAGCTGTATTAGAAACTTTATGAATCGCATGCTCGATTTAGTTTTTTCATCTGACGCAGTTAGTACTGTTGTTCTTAAATCTAAGTATGGCATTACTAACTTAGATGATCTTCACCCACCTTTAGATATTTTTCTGGATTTAAGTTCTGATTTATATGTTCATAGTAACTCATTTGACTGTTCATACACTTTTGACTTTCGGAGAGCGAATTTCGATTTGCTTTCCGAAGAACTCACCAGAGCCGGTATAGATAATGTATCAGCTTCTGACAATATCGACGATGCAGTCAAATGCTTTTACTTGATCTTGGAAGATTGTATGAACAAAATTATTCCCCGAAAAATCCTTAAGAATTCCTGCTTTAATCAGCCTTGGTATACCAAAGAACTAAAGATTCTGCGTAATAAGAGAAATAAGGCCTGGAAAGCCTACATAAAAACTCATTCTACAAATGACTATAGTGTTTATATTAGTTTTTTTGAAAACTTTAACACGCTCTCCAAAACTCTTTACTCCAACTACCTAAGACAGATGTCTTTCTCTTTAAGGGATGACCCAAAAAGTTTTTGGCGATTTGTTAATTCAAAGAAAAAATCTGATGGGTACCCAGCGAACTTTATTTCTGGTGATACTCCGCTAGTGAATACTAACGATATTTGTAATGCCTTCGCTAATCATTTTCGAAGCTCTTTCTGTGATACCCCCATAGTAATAGATGAAAACTACTTTACGTATTTACGTAACTGCTCTCAAGTAAATTTTAATAATATCCCTGTTCATAGTGACAACATTTTAAAATATTTATCACTTCTGCAAGATGACTTTTCGTCTGGTCCGGATGGAATCCCGCCAGTTCTGTTAAAGAAATGCCGTTCCGTAATAATGTTCCCACTTCAATATCTCTTTCAGCTTTCAATCAAAACAGGTGTTTTTCTTAGTCTTTGGAAAAAGTCCTTTATCACTCCGGTTTTTAAAAAGGGTGATAAGATAGAAATAAAAAACTATAGACCTATATCCAAGCTATCTTGCCTCCCCAAACTCTTTGAACAGGTTGTTTGTGACAGCCTCTCATTTTTTACAAAAAATATTATTTGCAGACAGCAGCATGGCTTTATGCAGAAAAGATCAACGGTAACAAACCTTCTTTCTTTTCTTCAAATATGTTCTAATGCCCTTGAAAATGGGTATGAGCTCGACTGTATTTACACTGATTTTTCCAAAGCATTCGATCAACTTTCTCATGATGTAATATTATATAAGCTCAAAGCTTTTGGATTTCCAAAAATATTTATTGCATGGATTTGCTCTTATCTCGAAAATAGAACGTACCAAGTAAAATTTCGTAACAGCTTTTCGAGTCCCTTCAATGCTCTGTCGGATGTACCCCAAGGCAGTCACCTTGGGCCTTTGCTTTTCATTATCGCAATCAATGACGTTGTTTCATGCATTTCGTATAGTGAAATTCTGATTTTCGCAGATGATATGAAAATTTTTAAATCCATTCAAAATACTACTGATCGCGTACTTCTTCAAAAAGATATCGATAGCTTTGGAACATGGTGTGAAAATAATGGTCTTAGTCTTAACCCTTCGAAGTGCCAAACAATGACATTCTCGAAAAAACGTGAACCTAGCAATGCTATATACTTACCCCCCTATTAATAAACGCGGAATAGCCTTATTCCATGGATTAAGTTTCCATTATACCATTTTCCATTTAATTAAAGCTACCATTATACCATTTTGCACTTAATCCATGGAACGCAGCTATTCCGCGTTTTATTAATACGGGGGTTAATGTCTGGTCATTCATTATGTAGTGTCTCAAGTTTTCGTGACCTAGGTGTTTACTTCAATATTAACCTTGAATTTAATGAGCATATAAGCTCAATAGTAAGGAAAGCAAATTCTATGCTAGGTTTCATAAAAAGGTGTTCAAAAGAATTTGATGATCCTTATGTAACATTATCTTTGTATAACTGTTATGTTCGTCCTCATCTCGAGTACGCCTCACAAGTTTGGTCTCCCCTATATGAAATTCATAAACATCGTATCGAGGCTGTGCAACATAAATTTATACGTTTTGCTTTGAAGGGTCTTCCTTGGGAAGATCCATTCAATCTACCTCCTTATGAACATCGAATCAAACTTTTGCAATTGCAAACCCTTAGTCAAAGACGTATCAACAACGACCTAGTATTTTTCCATCAGCTTTTGACTGGCTTTATAGATGCTCCTTACTTGCTTTCGTCCATAGGTTTTAACTACCGCGGAGGATCTCACCACTTGCGTAATTTGGAGTTGATTCATTGCCCCCATCATAGAACCAATTACGGCATGAATGAGCCGCTATCAAGCATGAGTAGATTATATAATTCTAACTCCCTACTTTTAGATTTCAACATTAATAAATCTAGTTTAAAACAAAAATTTAAAACCAGTGCTCCACATGCATGATTTTTGTTCAATGTTTCTTAGTTTATTGTTTTTCAAAATATTTGTAGTTTATACTTTGTTTTATTTTTAGTAGTTTTGTTTAATTAATTATTATTGTATTTCATGTTACGTGTTCTATATTGTATGTCACTATTTGTATTTATTTTTTTTTTCTCATATATATATTTTCTATACGTTCGTTTTGTGCTGGTGTTGGTGTTTTCTAACCTCTAACACTTGCATTTATGATGAAGAGCGTAGATAAGTACGTACAAATGAGCTTGCTCTAAGCTTCGTGCGACTTAGTCTCTGAGAAAAAAAAAAAAAAAAAAAAAATTACACCCAAACAATTAAGTGAGCAGTTGCAGCTTGTAAGGAATAATTTACCTTCCTATTTATCATTGCCAGAAGGTTCAGTTACTGATATGTATAAAATCTCAACAGCGAAAGGTCGGTACTTAAATGATTCAATTGTGTTTGAAATGCTACTGCCATTGACGGACTCTGAAGAATTTCAACTTTTTAATCTTGTTCCCATTCCTATTATTCACAGAAACAATACGTTTATAGTAAAAACATCTGCGGCATATCTAGCTGTGTCATTACCTAGAGATAAATATTTTTTATTGAGTGATCTCGAGCTGGGAGTATGCAAACGAATAACTTCAACCAACTACATGTGTAATCAAGTTCATCCTACTAACATCCAACAAGGAACTTTGGAGATCTGCGAAATGATTTTACTAGATCATAAAGAAGAGAGTTTCAACAAATGAACCTTGAGGGAAACGCAGTCACAAAACTTATGGATAGCACTCAAGTTTTCAAACAGTTGGATTTTCTCTATTCCATCAAAGTAAAGCTTGATGTAAGTAAAGCTATTAATTTATATGGAAATGGTGTTCTGGAGTTCAAGAAAACTTTGATTGAGCTTTTGAGAAAACAAAGTTCAATTGCAGATGCTACGTCAAATATTTTAAAACGTGATCACATTCAAGTACAGGATCAATTTAAAGCTTTAAATGAACATCTCCAAAAGACTTTTGCAATCATCAACGAGAAACAAAAGACTAATGGGATAAAGCAGAACCTCGGAGCATTGACCTCTTATCTAATTCTTGTTCTCACGAATTTGGATTTAAATCACGGAAAAATTAATCCACAACTGATTACACCCAAACAATTAAGTGAGCAGTTGCAGCTTGTAAGGAATAATTTACCTTCCTCTTTATCATTGCCAGAAGGTTCAGTTACTGATATGTATAAAATCTCAACAGCGAAAGGTCGGTACTTAAATGATTCAATTGTGTTTGAAATGCTACTGCCATTGACGGACTCTGAAGAATTTCAACTTTTTAATCTTGTTCCCATTCCTATTATTCACAGAAACAATACGTTTATAGTAAAAACATCTGCGGCATATCTAGCTGTGTCATTACCTAGAGATAAATATTTTTTATTGAGTGATCTCGAGCTGGGAGTATGCAAACGAATAACTTCAACCAACTACATGTGTAATCAAGTTCATCCTACTAACATCCAACAAGGAACTTTGGAGATCTGCGAAATGATTTTACTAGATCATAAAGAAGAGAGTTTCAACAAATGAACCTTGAGGGAAACGCAGTCACAAAACGTATGGAAAGCACTCAAGTTTTCAAACAGTTGGATTTTCTCTATTCCATCAAAGGTTTCGGGCCATCTGATTTGTAACGATGTAAGTAAAGCTATTATTTTATATGGAAATGGTGTTCTGGAGTTCAAGAAAACTTTGATTGAGCTTTTGAGAAAACAAAGTTCAATTGCAGATGCTACGTCAAATATTTTAAAACGTGATCACATTCAAGTACAGGATCAATTTAAAGCTTTAAATGAACATCTCCAAAAGGCTTTTGCAATCATCAACGAGAAACAAAAGACTAATGGGATAAAGCAGAACCTCGGAGCATTGACCTCTTATCTAATTCTTGTTCTCACGAATTTGGATTTAAATCACGGAAAAATTAATCCACAACTGATTACACCCAAACAATTAAGTGAGCAGTTGCAGCTTGTAAGGAATAATTTACCTTCCTATTTATCATTGCCAGAAGGTTCAGTTACTGATATGTATAAAATCTCAACAGCGAAAGGTCGGTACTTAAATGATTCAATTGTGTTTGAAATGCTACTGCCATTGACGGACTCTGAAGAATTTCAACTTTTTAATCTTGTTCCCATTCCTATTATTCACAGAAACAATACGTTTATAGTAAAAACATCTGCGGCATATCTAGCTGTGTGATTACCTAGAGATAAATATTTTTTATTGAGTGATCTCGAGCTGGGAGTATGCAAACGAATAACTTCAACCAACTACATGTGTAATCAAGTTCATCCTACTAACATCCAACAAGGAACTTTGGAGATCTGCGAAATGATTTTACTAGATCATAAAGAAGAGAGTTTCAACAAATGAACCTTGAGGGAAACGCAGTCACAAAACGTATGGAAAGCACTCAAGTTTTCAAACAGTTGGATTTTCTCTATTCCATCAAAGGTTTCGGGCCATCTGATTTGTAACGATGTAAGTAAAGCTATTAATTTATATGGAAATGGTGTTCTGGAGTTCAAGAAAACTTGTGTTCTTCAACTGCCCAATGTAATCATCAAAGGTAAAATGAATTATGAGAGCAAAATAACTTCACCATTTATTCCGAGATAAAATAAAAGTCGCTGGAACATAACTATAAGCCAAGGAAAAACAGCAAATACAAAAGGTATAAAAATACAGAATCCCATTGACCAATTCGAGTTTGATAGCTTGAAGTCCAAAATCAGAGAAGTAATTGAACATTCTAAGAAACTGCCTGCCCCCACTACTGACATCAACGCACATGACTATCATCACTATGGAAGCAGTCTGTTGTTATTGGCATGCATGATTGGGATCTTCATCATTTTTTTTCGTCGCACAAGAAGACCTACCCCTATGCCAAGAAACTCGAGGTCAACATTTAAGATTAATAAAATAAATAAATAGGGTGGCGCAACAGAGCGAGGAGCCCCTGGGCCTAGCGCATTTCTCACAACCATGCCTTGTGAGGGAATCGAGGGGACCTACAATTTTTCGCCGGTTCCGAACGGCTAATTGAGAATGCGCTTTTCATGGCAATGAATTTACTAACGGAGGACTTGCCAATTCCTCGCGAAAGGCGATACCCGTGGAAAAACATTTTTGCATTTTGCCTCTGCTGGGATTCGAACCTCGAACCTCTGGGTTAGCAGGTGGACATGCTAACCATTGCGCCACGGGTACCACCATTTAAGATTAAGCTATATTTATTTAAAAGTTCAAATTTAGAGAGTTAAGAATCCTCAAAAGGGGGGAGTATGTTTAAGTTTCATTTATTATTTCATATCAACAACTTGCGTGTGCAAGAATTCAATACTTTTGTTTGCTTCATTTATTATTTTATTTCAACAACTTGTACGTCCAAGAATTTAATACTTTTATTTTTCATTCATTATTTCATCTTGCAACTTGCATGGGCGAGAATTCAATACTTTTGTTTGTTCACCTAGTAACGAGAGCCACTGTGTAAACCATTGCTCCTACAACTTGCCAGACGCAATAAGAAACTTGCGTATTTTTGTTGGCACGTTTTGTTTAGTTTGCGATTCCCACGTATTGACGGGAACTTATAATCAACATGGTTCACACAGTAGCTCTCCCAAAATATTTTCTGTACCTGTAGCTAGTTAAGAATAAAATCATTACCTGTCTTACGTTAAAATACAACAGTCGTGTTTATCTTGAGTGGTTTGAGTTGAAATTGTCGTGTTCCTATTTTCGAGTTTGTAATTTTTTTTTCTTTCGTTTAAAACATTTAAACATCTTATTTATGTAACCTTTTTTTCTATTAAAATGTAATATTAAATAATAAACCAGCGAATGATTTTGCTTTTCAATTTTCACTTTTTCAATTATAATTTTTTCCTAATACAACACTTAAAACAGCAAAATGAATGTACTAATAGTATTCTTATCCTAAGGTTTACTCTAATTAAGAAGGTATTGTATCCTATGTTGTATCTCTAACTAAGAAGGTATTGAAATTATGAATTATCTAACCATGCTCAATCCTTTATTAAATATATCATTCATATATTTCTATTTGAACGGAAGATTCCCACAGGAACAGAGTTGGGAACGGAAACTTATAAATTACTGGATAGATTTTAAAAATTCTCTCAACATAAGGGGTGCCAGGTGCTACATTATCCCCCTTTACCCTTTGTCATTAGCTTAGGCTATATTTTTCATCCCTATAATCCGACAGGATCAGAAACAAGAACGAGAACGGGAACACTTAATTTATTTGACCGATCTCAAAAATTTTTTCAGCTCTAGTGGCTCGCTTACACTAAATCAGACATCGTCCGAATAATAATCGGCCGTTGTCGGCCGAAATCTGACGCACGATCCAAACATGTGTTAAACAAAGAGAACACGTACACCACTCCAACCGACAACGTCAGATGTCGTCCGATATCGTCCGACTACAACCGATCAACCGACAAATCCGAACTTTTTTGGATTTATCGTACGTCGTTCGTCAGTTTGCCAGTAAAAGTACACAAGAATACAAGCAATGGGTAGTGAAAAGTTAATAAGTTTCGTTTTAAGTAGGACACACACTAAGGAATAACTTTTCAAAGGCATATAATAATAGAATCTATGGAAAGAAGTTTCAAATGAAATAAATCCAGTAACAGGATGTCTGTCAGTTATCGTCAGAGAACGGCAGCAGTGTATGCAGACGAACGTCCGAGATTGTCGTCCGAAGAGCTCCAATCTGATATCGGCCGATAATTCGGATTCAGTGTACGCGAGCCGTATGATGTAACATTATCCCTCAGTGACATAGATGTAGAAAACCAGAGTGATGAAAGTTTATTCATATTGTTCAACACATCCTCTCAACACTTAAGAATTCAAAAAAATATATATTATTTACAATATACTTTATACATAGCAGTAAATCAAAAATATCATTAAGTATTAAAAATAAAAAATCATTAATCGTAAGATAATCCAAGATTTTTAAAGCAAAAACGATGTTTTGGAAATGGCGTACATTTTGTCAAAGCATCAGCTAACATTTTGTCTGTTTGCAGATATTTCAGTTGAATAGTTCCATCTGTTAAAGCCTCTCGGACATAGTGATATTTAATGTGTATATGTTTGGTTCTGGATCGCTTTCCTTGATAATTTGCAATATTTTGAGCACTTTGACTATCTATCAGTGTATAAATCAATGGATTGTTCTTCATGTAGGATCCCAAGTTCAACCAGCAGATGTTAGTGTCACATATTCCGCTTCAGCACTAGATGTTGTTATTATTGACTGTTTTCTTGCTCCAGCAAACACAAAAACAATACCCGATTGGGATTTACGGTCATTGATGTCTTCTGCCCAATTGGAGTCGGAGTAGGCTTGAATCGGGTTTCCTGTTCGAGAATAAAGAATTTTTGAATAGCACCCTTTAAATATTTAAGTACGGATAAAGCTAAATCCCAGTGTTGCTTTCTCGGATCTTGATTGAATTGTGATAGCATGTTTACGTTGCAACAGATATCAGGGCGACTAAACTACTAGAGACTACCGATGAGTTCTTGGTATCCTTTCCTATCAATACACTCTCGCTCTTCATCTTGTGAGGGCCCTTTCTCCAATTTAGTTTTAGGTGGCATTGGTAAACTATTTGGCTTATTATTTAAAAGATTATATTTTGTGAGTAAATTTCTTACATAAGCAGGTATGAAAGTAACAAAGTTTTTATTTCTTTTAAAATACAAACATTTGTCATAGCTAGAATTGTTATAGCCATCCTGTTTTAAAATTAAATCCAATTTTTTTTTCCACTGATGACCTGATTGTTTTAACCCGTAAATAGATTTTTTAAGCTTACACACTTTGTTCTTATTTTGAAAAAATCCTTCAGGACTATCCATAAAGATAGTTTCATCCAAATCTCCATAGAGGAACGCTGTAGACATCTATGTGGAAAAGATCTAAGTGGTATCCTCTGTGGCAATAGCGTATAAGAAGTCGTGTTTTTTTCACACGACTGTTATGTATATAACATCATTTTACACGCAAAGCAAAAACAACATCCCCGACAACCAATGTTATGGATAAAAGGATGGTTAAGATTTGGTCGGAGATAGAGTTTTGACGTTTAGTCGAGTATCGAATGAGTTTTTCGACTTTTCATTTTTAAATGTTGGTGCGTCTAGAGACTTTCATGTATCTCGAACAAAAGCAAAATGGGTGACAAAGGGTCTGTTCACAAATGTGTAACTGAATAAAATCGTATGCCCACTCTTACACTCCGCAATTTAGTTGCAGAAAATTGTTGATTTTTAGAATTTCATTGATTTCAAGAGTTAGATTTGTAAATGTTTATTAAGATACATAAAACAACGTAATAGCAATTAAAAAGGGTCTGTTTAGTGACTGAAAGCACTTTTTGCATATTTCTTTTCACATTTTTGTGTGAATGTTAACATTTTTTTCAAAGCTATTTGTTAAGTATGCCATAAAAATGGTTGTACTTTCTTATTATTAATAGTTTAATTCGTTTGAAACAAGTAACAAAATATTTTTTCCAACTCACATCTAAATCACAATCTCATATAAATTCAACCCCAGCGTGTAAACAGAGACAAGAGAAATTCCTTGTTACCTTTGTGAACGGACCTATTTTTGACGTTTCTAAATTAACAAAAAACAGACAAAAAAATTGTATACCTGCATTAATTTCACTACGGAACATTTTTATTTTCCACTCTATACAATTGCTTTAGGTTTTTAACAATCATTTTTTGCGTTTTTGTGCGAATTTGGCAAAAAAATTCATTTGTTGCCTTTTATTGGTTTGACAACTGATCGAGAACACCAACCCACAAATAAAAAAAATTGAAGCGTTTTTTTTGGATATCATGTTATGTACATAACATCCTTGTGAAAAAAACAAGCCTAGAGTCTAATAGAACTAGTCGGCAACGGGAGCAAATGTTTCAAATAAATCAACTCCATATTGTTGCGTATATCCCTTGGCAGCCAGTCTAGCTTTTCTGCGTTCAACTGAACCATCAGGATTAAATTTGGTCTTGAAGACCCATTTACAACCGACAATATTTGTATCCTTTAAACGGTCTACAATCTCTCATGTTCCATTTTTATTGAGAAGTTCCATTTGTGTTTTCATTGCGTCTTTCCAATCATTAACATACTCTGACATTTCCACTTTTTTCATGGTCCTTGGGTCACTAATAGGTCTGTTTTTTGGGAGGCTGTCCGGTACCTTGTATTGTAACGGCTCGCGTACACTAAATCATACATCGTCCGAATTATAATCGGCCGTTGTCGGCCGAACTCTGACGTTCGAACCAAACATGTGTTAGACAAAGAGAGCACGTACACCACGACAACCGACAACGTCAGATGTCGTCCGATGTCGTCCGACTTCATCCGATCAACAGACAAATCCGAACTTGTTTGGATTTATCGGACGTCGGACGTCAGTTTGCCTATAAAAGTACACAATGGATAGTGAAAAGTTAGTAAATTTCGTTTTTAGTAGGACACCACTGTGGAATAAGTTTTCTAAAGGCGTATAATAATATAAATGTCACTAAAAATCTATGGAAAAAAGTTTCAATTGAACTGAAATAAATAAATTCAATAACAGGCTGTCTGTCAGCTATCGTCAGAGAACGGCAGCAGTGTATGCAGACGAACGTCTAAGATTGTCGTCCGAACAGTTCCGATCCGATATCGGCCGATAAATCAGATTCAGTGTACGCGAGCCGTAAGTCCAAAAAAACAGTTCGCGTTTTTATGTTTGATGGTTGGTATCCGTGACGAGTTGTCAAACAAATGAAAGCAAATAGCGGTGTTCACAAAAGTATGCAAGTATTTTCTTGTGGTTTTTTTTCTCTGTTTACACGCTTGGGTTCAGTTCACTTAAGAGTGAATGAGAACAAGTCCGAAAAACTTTTAAATATCGGTAATCCGCTAAAATACATTACTTAGAAGTTTAAAAGTTCAATACTTATATTTTAAAAGTGTCTTAAGAAATAAGACACAAGCTGATACTTATCTGTATAAGAATCAACTTCCGCTTCATGGTATATATCTAAGAGAATTTAAAGAACAAGAGGGAAAACCACACAAACACATTGATACCACCCCACAAGCTGCTGCACGCACTCATTCACAAAATTTCATTAGCCCCACTTTATATTCGGATCTCAACACTGGGCTTACACAAAATTTCACTAGCACCACTTTATATTCGGATCCATACACTGGGCTTACACAAAAAATTGTACCAATACTACTTTATTCTCGTCTGGGAACCGGTTTTTGTTTTTTTTTTACTTTTAGTCACCTTAAGGCTACGTCTGGCAGAATTTTTGGAATTTAAACTTTTTTTTGGGTTTGTAAATAAAATTTATTTGTGATTATATACTTTTTAAGTATTTGGAAATAAAAATTTAAGCATCAAAATATTAAAATATTTTCTTTTTTTGTTAAACATTTCTGTGAGTAGTCTCCTCCCTTCTATTTCTTCTTCTTTAAAAAACGTTTCTTAAGAGAAATAGACAGAAAAGTATGACTGTTAAAAAAATATATACTAAAGGAAAACAGTAACCAATAAATATGAATTCATTTTGCATTTGTTTGATGAAAGAGATTCCAACTTAAGCTTTCGATTCTCTTCTTGAAGCTGAGTTGAAAATTTAAGCAGTTAATTAATTGAATTAAAAACAAAAAAATCAAAAGTAAAAGAATTGAAAGCGGATATCAAACTACGTAGACATTTTTTGAAAAACTTATCTCAGTCAAAATATTGAAATGCAGCAATCTTGTTGATATTATGGAGAGCTCAGAAAGCCTTCATTCATCTCTATAGCACAATTACTTACAAAGCACCAACACTTTAAGTTTCCCTCTTGTTCTTTAAATTCTCTTAGGTATAGTGCCGAATTACACCCAGACGGTTTTGCAAAGACGCAAATAAGTGCGAAAGAGAAAGCAGATGAAATAGAAATACTTTAAAAAGTCTCAACCCGAAAAGTTTTGGGTTGAGGATTGTCCAGTTGTCTTGGATGGTTTTTGACGTTTCTTTTTCTTGTCTTTCTTTGTTTCTTGTCGTTGCTTTATTGTATCTTCTTATGTTCCTGAGTAAGGAAGTAGTATGTCGTGGGACAATTTCTTTAATTTTCCATGTATTTTCATGTATTTTCCATATCCATGATGTCAATAATCATTGCTGCAAAATCTAATTAAATTATTTACCACTTCAAATGACATTTTGATCTTTATGAGATTTTTTTTATGGATTTATAAATAATGCAGCTGAGCTTCTTTGATTATTTTCACACTTTGACTCTGTGGGTGAGAACAAAAAATGAAAGAGAAGTGTCAAAAAACACGCAGCCGCAAAACGTCTGAGTGTAATACTGAGAGACTGACGGGATGAGGGTTCAAAAGAAAATATATGAAACACGCAGCAGGCAAACAGTCTGAATGTAATTCGGGACATACATGAAAGTCTCTAGTCGCACCAACATTTAAAAATGAAACATCGAAAAACTCCTTCGAACTCGAATAATCTATCCCTTGTAAGATTTACTCATCCTTTTATCCCCTGTATCTTTTGTTGTTTTTGCTTTACATGTATTTACAATACAAGGTACCGGACAGCCTCCCAAAAAAACAGCCCTAATATTTACAAGGTTTGCAGATTTATTTAATGGCATATCAAAATCCTCGTATGCAACCTCAAAATTTTCCTTTTCCTTCATCGTGAAGTCCTCGTTAGCATCCTCAAAGTTCATCGTGTCCTCTTTTTGTTGTTCAAGATTTATTTCCAGTTCCTTTGAATCATTCTGTACTGTACATACTTATTTTCATTTTTTACTATTTTGACTTTTACTCGTCTCAATAAATACCACGTCTCTGCTTTTTATAATAGCACGACCACCACGTTTCCACAATCTATAGGCATTTGCATCTTCACAATAACCAACTAAAACAGGTTAGATTAGATTATAATGATTTTTTATTCACAACATAAGTATATAACAATTTAGATAAACAAAATCTGTATGGCGTGGCTATGCCGTCTGCCGATTGGTACTGATTTATGAAAGTTAAAAAAAAACAAATTTCTTTAAATTTTAATGTTGAATATATATATAAAAAAAAAATGACGTTAAAATCTACGTGTATACAAAAATTTAAATGATGGACTACTATTATCGTTGTTTGGTGATGATTTATTGCATTAGAAGCTAGCATTTCTTATTCTTTCTCGGTAATTAAGTGCTGTTTTACAAAAAAGTAATAATTGTTCGGATAACTCGTTCAGTAATTTCAAAACTTGTTCCGTTGAGACATTGTATATAGAAACTATAGTAAGTTCATGAATCGATTTAACAGTGCTTTGGACCGGACGAGCATGGTGGCGCAGCATTCTTTTCTCTACACACAATGGTAAAACAAATTGCTTGGAACGGAGACTGCTAAGTTGGCACGGAGACCACCAGCCAAAAAGTCTACATAATAATACTATAGTTTCTGTATACAATGGTTGAGAGAGTATCCTTACCGAAGAAATGTCGCCTCGATTGACGAAGAGTCGGACATCTACCCACAAAATGAAATATGTCTTCTCGTTCTGCTGTGTTACATATGTTGCACAATAGGCGAGTTTTATTGAAATTCAATGTGCACTTGTGTGCACTTCAGCAAAACATCGCTCATGGGAAAACAACAACTCCTTATGTCAGTAGCCTAAGTGCACATAAATATCGCAGTAAGCTAACTGCACAACAGGGATGGTTGGTAAATTTCTTTTTTTGGCATCCAGAGGTTGGCAGTCTTTGGGTTGTGTTCATTCATATTTCTGATTTTCGACAACAGATTGAATAAGTCTGTTTCTTTACTTTTTTTGCACAGACATTTTTTTTTTAAGGAAAGGTTGTTAAATTCTCTCAGAAACTCTCTGAAAGAGCGTATTTGTCTTAAAAGTAAAGAAACGCCTTGAACAAAACATTCGCAGCAGCGCAACGCTTGGAAAAACGTCTGTTTGACAGTTGTGGTATTTGTTTTGGCTGTGCACGATTTCTGTCCACAGAAATTTTGGTGGCGGAAATTCGCAGGACGGGGAAATTTTTTTTACTCTCTCGAGAGCACTCTCTTTTGTGCACTGTTACGAAAAATCGGAGTGTGATTAGACTGACTTTCGCCGAATTTCGGTGCATTTCGTGCGAATTTTCAGTAAAGAAACACACCTAATAGCTAATAGATGAGTCAGGTGGTGACTTGGTGGGGACATAAATAGACACGCAGTTACTAACACACACACACACAAACACGGTCAGAAAAGGTGGTGGTAGCAGCAAAAGCAATGGTTTTCCTCTTGTTCTTTATTTCTCTAAGCTTTTGACTTATTTAATTCATAAGTCACTTACTAACTTGTGACTTAATGAGTTTTTAATTCACAAACTAGTAACCGTGATATAAATACCTGCATCGAAATCTGAATCCTAATTCCTTATTCGATTCGATTATTCGACCCTAAAAATAAAAATGAATCTTATTGAACACAGCTATTGCGAAAAAAAATTAAAGTGACATTTGTTTTGTTTACATCGAAAGTAAAAAGTTGAAATGCGGCAAATAAATTGAGAATCGAGAATTAAATAGAGAAAAATAGAAATGGAAAGTAAAAGGTATGCATTTATATCCTTAGAATGCAAATTTTTAATGTTTCTTATCCTTAGAACAAGTGCAAAGGGTACCAACCTTGAAAGTTAAAATTGAAAGTGAACTTGCTAAGTGCATATAACCAAAAATCGTTTTATTGATAAGAGCACATAAGTGCACATAGAAAATTTTCAATAAAACGCGCCTAATATTGGAAGGTCTTCTCGGTGTGGCTTATAGTTGAGAGGAAGAAGTTCTACCCTTAGTCTGAACATTATTGAAATGGATTTTACGCATAACTCGTCTCGAAAGTAGTTTGCCTGTAGTAGGTTATAGTTGAGTCTGCTGTACACCGATCTGTAAGGGGATCCTCTTGCTTTTCTTTCATACTCATTTCTGCAGTTTATGTCTGTGACGGAAATGATCTCATAGAATTTTTGTTTCCAGTTTGAGTGGAGCTCTTGTTCAAGATTTAGATGCAAGTTACATGAGCGTGCATGCTCAGTCCACTCTTCATACCAACCAACTTTTCTGCTGACTGTTTTCATCATGACTCTCTTCGGAAGTCGACTATCATCCATGTTCAAGACCTTGATAATATAATCTGCCTGCAACTTTAGCGTTTTAATAAACAACGCTGATAATCCCAGTCTCCAAGTTTAGTGAATAGTTTGGTGCATTCGATGGTAGTCTGAAGGTGCGTTTAAGGTAAAAGCGTAAAAATTTTTCTGCTTCATCATATTGTTGACCTCCCCAAACTTGCGCTGCATAAAGCAAGATTGATTCTGCTACGGACTCAAAAACTTTGAATTTTGTACTGTGGGTTAGATATTTGTTGAAGAAACAAATCTTCCACGTGGAGTTTATTACAGTTTTGGCCTTTGCAAGCTTCTCTTTCAAGTGTTTTTCCATTTTTAAATTTCTAGCAAAGATCACTCCAAGGTACTTATATTCGCTGATCACTTCGAGTCTTGTGTTATTATAGTGCCAATTCTCACTTGCTCGTAGTCTGCCTCCTCCTCTGTTCAAGATCATGATCTTTGACTTCTCTTGGTTGACCTCTAAGTTCCATCTGGTAGAGTAATCACATAATCGATTTATCACTAATTGTAACGTTTCCGCTGAGTGGGCTAGGATCACTACGTCATCAGTAAACATAAGTGCTTTTATAGAAATTCCGTAGATTTCTATTCCACCAGGCAGGTGGAAGGAACTCAGCGAACAACCTTGTCTTACACCCATTTTCGTTTCAAACCATTCTGACACTACTTCACCATCCCAGACTGCAGCCCATGTATCTCCTAACAGATTTTCTATTACTCTATTAACAGATAATTTGTGAGACATTCCTTGACAATATAATTATTTTGGATAAAAACGATCTCCTATCCACTGCATCAAATGCGGCCTTGAAATCCACGAAGAACGCGTATAATTTCTTCCCCTGTGCTGCATATAATTCTGCTACATTGCTAAGTACGAAAATGTTATCGACCGTTGAGTACCCTGCTCGAAATCCCGCTTGGCACTCCTTGAGTAAATTATTGTGGCTGATCCAAGTTGTAAGGCGTCGTTGTAAAATGGTCGTAAAAATTTTGTAGGTTACATTTAAACAGGATATTCCCCTATAGTTTTTTGGATCAGTTTTAGAGCCCTTCTTATATATCGGAAATATCAAAGCCTTCTTAAAGTTTCGAGGCACATCACCCTTCCCTAACATGTCGTTACTTAACTTTGTTATTGTTTTTATAAGCTCTGCGGAACCGAACTTATAGAATTCTCCAGGAATGCGGCCCAAACCGGGTGCTTTCCATTTTGAAGATCTTTGATTACAAAAAATAAAGTTTTTGTGACCTTCACTCCATATATGCGTTTCGCCCATGTGAAACAATGGGCTCATCAGTTAGATGTTGTTGCACCCTTCTAATACGCAATGTTTGGTCGATGTTTACCGACACCTATATTAAGTTTACAGTGCAAACACACTGTAAACTTTATCAGCCGTATTTATAATCGCATTTTAAACTCCGCGGAACTTTAAAACACGCTTAATCGTTGATTAAAACAAAAATCGTATTTATAATCATTTTTCGGCATAAGGGCTGACTAGCTTAATCGCAGAAATGTGTGTTTTAAGCGTGTTTTAAGCGTGTTTTAGCGTATAAATGTCATTTGATTGTGAGTATTGAGTTGTCATTCAGTGGTTTATTTACATCTTTGAGAATTTTAAAAATAACTAAAATGGAAATGTACTCAAATAACATTTACTTTATAAATAATTTGGATGTAGTAAATGTGTTTTCAATTGACAGAAATTTGCATTGTTTTCCTTTTTTGTAAATTCGTTTCTTACAATTTTTCCAGTTCGGAAACGTTTTTGATTTTCGCTTTTTGGACAAAACAACAAAATTAAAGCCAAAGAATAATAGAATATATACATATATATAGAACAATGTATATTGCGTGACCAACATTTCATCGTCCATAGGTTAGAAAATATAAACAAAAACAAATTTCTGTTGTCAGTTCAACCATTGAGAAACCAAAATAAGAGAGTTTCTTTATGATTTTGACATAAGGGATGATTAACTAGTATGGGCGAAAAAAATGATTATAAATAAGGATTTTTTATTCACTGATTAAAGTCTCATTAAGTTCTTAATCACTGACAGCCGTATTTATTAGATTTTCTTAAGACGTCTCTTAGACGTCGATTAGTTAAGTTTCAATTAAAATTTAATGGGAACTTAAGAGAGGTTGATTAAATTCTTATCGATAATCGATTCTGCGCTGATGCTGAACTAATTGATAGTTGTGTCAAAATAAAGTAGTAAAAACAGAAATCTAGTCCAATTTAAACTGCGTTTTGACAACCATTCGTTTGTAAACAGATGTGGTGCCTTTTTGCTTATCAAAAAAAAAAAAAAAAAACACTATGTACGAGTATCACCAACCTAAAATGTGATGAGGATTTCTTTCGAATATTCATTCAAAACTAACGCAACGCATTGTTGGTCTTAGGCCCTTATTATGAGAAGCAAATCGACCGCTCGACCATGTAACAATCTTTCTTTGCCAAGCAAAACTGCAATTCCCTGACAATCTCTTAGCTCTGGTTGTAGGCACACGACATCCATAGCGAAATGGATAAAGCATAACTACTGCGTGGGCGTTCGACCACCATAAACATCCAAAATGATTTTTCTCTGGTAGGTATCACCTCAAAAGGCAGGAAAATATGCCTTGAAGAATGCTATTCCAATTTAGCCTTTCAGACCCGCACGCACGAGAATGGTTGTTGCGAGAACAACGCGTTTGGCCTTGTAGCTCTGTGGAGCTTTTGTGCCAGCTTTTTATGTTTCTATTTATTAATCATGACATCTGAAAAATTCTTAGCACATTGAAAACATTTAAATCGCGACGAAAACCTTCCATATTTTTATTTTAAGAAAATTTTCATTTTATTACCAAAACAACAGAGCGAAATTGACACCGATTTTCCCGAAACGTCAGAATGAATTTTTAATTTGGATTTAAGAGACCTTTAAACGTCATTATTGGCATTTAAGTTAAGAGGGCTCTTAGCAAGGTTACTTAAATGTGAAATTTGATTATCGATACGGATTCGTTACTTAAGTGTTACTTAAATGGCATTTAAATCTAATCGATGATTAAAAGTTCTTTATAGATACGGCTGTGAATAACTAACATGCGTTTTAAGCGTGTTTTAGCGAAATCTAATATATACGGCTGTATATTTTTAGGGGAATTTGGTTACATTCATGCACCTAAAATATGTTTGCCCGTGGTCTGGCTAATGTTTACATGAACAAATTTTTCAACAATAAAACATTTTTATTATTAGTTGGAGTATTGTGATTTAAAAATCAAAAAAGAAAGTTTTTGTGACCTTCACTCCATATATGCGTTTTGCCCAGGTGCAACAATGGGCTCATTAGTTAGATATTGTTGCACCCTTCTAATACGCAATGTTTGGTCAATGTTTACCGAAACCTATATAAAGTTTACAGTGCAAACACACTGTAAACTTTATATTTTTAGGGGAATGTGGTTACATTCATGCACCTAAAATATGTTTGCCCGTGGTCTGGCTAATGTTTACATGAACAAATTTTTCAACAATAAAACATTTTTATTATTAGTTGGAGTATTGTGATTTTAAAATCAAAAAAGAAAGTTTTTGTGACCTTCACTCCATATATGCGTTTTGCCCAGGTGCAACAATGGGCTCATTAGTTAGATATTGTTGCACCCTTCTAATACGCAATGTTTGGTCAATGTTTACCGAAACCTATATAAAGTTTACAGTGCAAACACACTGTAAACTTTATATTTTTAGGGGAATGTGGTTACATTCATGCACCTAAAATATGTTTGCCCGTGGTCTGGCTAATGTTTACATGAACAAATTTTTCAACAATAAAACATTTTTATTATTAGTTGGAGTATTGTGATTTTAAAATCAAAAAAGAAAGTTTTTGTGACCTTCACTCCATATATGCGTTTTGCCCAGGTGCAACAATGGGCTCATTAGTTAGATATTGTTGCACCCTTCTAATACGCAATGTTTGGTCAATGTTTACCGAAACCTATATAAAGTTTACAGTGCAAACACACTGTAAACTTTATATTTTTAGGGGAATGTGGTTACATTCATGCACCTAAAATATGTTTGCCCGTGGTCTGGCTAATGTTTACATGAAAAATTTTTTTAATAATAAAAGAATTTTATTATTAGTTGGAGCATTGTGATTTAAAAATCAAAAAAGAAAGTTTTTGTGACCTTCACTCCATATATGCGTTTTGCCCAGGTGCAACAATGGGCTCATTAGTTAGATATTGTTGCACCCTTCTAATACGCAATGTTTGGTCGATGTTTACCGACCCCTATATAAAGTTTACAGTGCAAACACACTGTAAGCTTTATATTTTTAGGGGAATGTGGTTACATTCATGCACCTAAAATATGTTTGCCCGTGGTCTGGCTAATGTTTACATGAAAAAATTTTTCAACAATAAAACATTTTTATTTTTAGTTGGAGTATTGTGATTTAAAAATCAAAAAAGAAGGTTTTTGTGGCGTTCACTCCATATATGCGTTGCGCCCAGGTGCAACAATGGGCTCATCAGTTAGATGTTGTTGCATCCTTCTAATACGAAATGTTGGGTCGATGTTTACCGACACCTGTATTAAGTTTACAGTGCACACACACTGTAAACTTTATATTTTTAGGGGAATGTGGTTACATTAATGCACCTAAAATATGTTTGCCCGTGGTCTGGCTAATGTTTACATGAAAATTTTTTTAATAATAAAAGAATTTTATTATTAGTTGGAGTATTGTGTTTTAAAAATCAGAAAATAAAGTTTTTGTGACCTTCACTCCATATATGCGTTTCGCCCAGGTGCAACAATGGGCTCATCAGTTAGATGTTGTTGCACCCTTCTAATTTCCTTCCCGAAGATCAGTCACCTTGTCGCGGTGGGGGGGGGCTTAAGTAGTTTATTTGAACCGAGCTCGATGCCGAAAGGTGGTCGAAGGATGGGGAAAATGAATGAAAACCAAGAATTGATCAAAAAACAGTATGGAAGATAACCCAAAGGATTTTTATTCTCCAGATGGCAATCGTAAAAGCGAAAATCCACCCGTAGTCTTCACTACGGCAGGGGCACGGATTCTGGAGGCCCCATCTGACATAAAAACGCACACCTTTACTGGTGGATACACGCGAGTCGAAGGTACCGTAACCGATGACTCCTGCAGTTCTCTCCATGAAGCTCTTCGTGGTCTGAAATGGAAAGATGAAGAAGGCAGCTCGGAGGTATTACCTCCAAAGCTAATTTCTCATCCGGGCTTAGCTGTTGACCAGAGCGGTGCTATCACCGGTATAAGTGAAGCTTAACAAGTGGATCCCACTCCAACGATGACATCCTCTGGAGAACAGCTTTCCAAGCGCCAACAGAAGCTGGAGAGAAGGCGAGCGGCAAAGGCTCAAGGCAAAGAGGACACCAGGGTTTCCGAAGGCACTGAATTAAGTTGCAAACCTTTGGTGACGGCGGCGAAAAGGGACAGGTCGGAAGAGGTCTCACCCACCAATTCAGGACGGTCTCCTGTAAACGAAGTAACGTTGGTGAATGAAACCGTTACTGCTAGTCAGTCTGGTCCACGGACACTGACCGGACGGGATAAAGCATCGAAAGGAGCAAAATCCGTCGCACAGCGAAATAAAAGACGGCTGCCCTATAAAAGAGCGGCTGTCTCGCTTTTCAAAGTGCGTATATGTAAGGCTGGCAATGACAACAGCATGACCATCATAGAGCGCAAGCACTTTGAAGATCATCTGTGGGAGCTGGCTATGGCAGAGAGTACGCAGATCCAATCTGAGGGATGTTGTTTGGAGGACGGAACCTTTTTGGTCGAGTGTTCTAATCAGCAGACCGCTGACTGGCTACGTGCCTCTGTGCCCAAAATTCCACCCCTCCTAAATTCCTCTTTTGAAATTAACAGGGTGCCAGTTTTGACAAAAGCCATCTGCTTTATCCCGGGGCAACTCAGGAAAACTGAAGATGTGCTACAACGCCTCGTTACCCAGAATGATGGTATCGACATTACGAAGTGGAAAGTTCACTACCACAAGAAGGCTAGGAATCGGGATGGTGAAGACGGTTCTTACCTTGTTGTGGGAGTAGATCAAGCTTCTGTGGCTATCATCAAGGCTAGGTACGACTCCCGTCTGCATTTTCATCTTGGAAGGATTTATTTCCGACTTAATTCCAATCGGTGAAAGTGATGGATGGATTACTAGTATTTATCAATGATAATAACTCAGATAAACCTTCAACATTCTAAGGCTGCTACTGCACTCCTATGTAGCAGGCTTTCCGTGTTTAATACAAAAACTCACCTCGTAGTAATCCAAGAGCCATGGACCTGGAAGGGCCGAGTTCTTGGTCTTGGAGGGCTACGAGGGTTCAATATTCTCTATGACGAACGGTCTGACTTACCCCGAACCTGTCTCATCATACCGAGCTCTTTTGCAGCAACTGGACTTGACTTGACTATGATAAACTACGAAACGAACGGTGAGTGGAAAACTTTCGTCGTTGCGTCAGTTTATTTTCCCTGGAACTCCATTCTTCCCCCTCCCTCAAGACAGGTTGTGGTTTTGGTGAAGTTTTTTGAAAACCGGAAGTTGGGCTTTTCATGTGTTGTGATGCAAACGCTCAAAACATAGTTTAGGGCAGCGTCAAATGCAACATGAGAGGCAACCATCTTCTTAATTACATTCTGTCTTCTGACTTAGACATTAACAATGTTGGTAGTACGCCAACTTTTGTTACGGCTATACGACAGGACGTAATTGACTTGACACTATCTAACAGATATGCCAAGGAGACTACCAACTGGGAAGTATTGCCGGACGTGTCACTCTCAGACCACAGATACATTCAATTCCATGTAGCAAATGTGATTCCCACTCCTTTAGCTACAAGAAATCCCAGAAAAACTAGCTGGACACTTTTCAACGATGAGCTCGGTAATTTCGTCAAAACTCTACCTAAGCTCTCAACATCACAAAAAGTGGAAGATGCCGTTCTAGAAGTGAATTGTGCCCGAACAAGTAGCTTCGAGCTGGCACGTCCAGCTAGACAATTACCTAGTAGATCTATGGTTCCGTGGTGGAACAATGAACTACAGAAACTTCGCAGGGAAACCAGAAGTATTCTGAATAGGTCCCTCAAGACCAAATCAGATGTCGACTGGAACCTGTATCGATCTAAACAGAAGGACTTTAAAAGGTTAATTCGAAGATCAAAGAATGCCTCTTACAAAGAATTCTGTGAAAGTATAGAAACACTCAGTGAAACTAGTCGACTTACTAAAGCCCTTAAAAGGAGCAAGGTAAACAAACTAGAAACGCTCAGGAAATCAGACGGTTCCTTTACCGAGTCCAAGGCAGAGACACTCAGTCTTATGCTGGAAACTCATTTTCCAGGAAACCAGATATCAATCGGACCACAGCAATCTATTTCCCTTAGATCAGATGAATCCGATAAACTCACTCGACTTAGCTGGTACACGTCATCGTTAGTTGTTACCGACGAAGCCATCAAATATGCCGTGGCATCTTTTGACAGTTTCAAGTCACCTGGCACTGACGGTGTTTACCCAGCTATGTTGCAGGAACGTATAAACTTTGAAAAATATTTTCACTGGTAGTTTAGCCCTAGCGTTTATACCAACTCCATGGCAGAGTGTTAGAGTCGCCTTCATACCAAAAATTGGAAAACAAGACTACTCACTCGCCAAGAGCTTTAGACCCATTAGTCTTACCTCCTTTATGCTTCAGACGCTGGAAAGAATTTTTGAGATTTACATTCGTAAAACCTCACTCCAATTACACCCTCTGTCTCAGATGCAACATGCTTACCAAAGAGGAAAATCTTGCGAGACCGCACTTCAAAATCTTGTTAGCAGGATTGAATGCGCGCTTGACTGGAAAGAATTTGCGGTAGGCATTTTCATCGACATTCAAGGTGCTTTTGACAATGCTAGCTTCGATGGTATGTGCAATGCTGCCAGAGAACACGGTGTGGACGAGTCATTAGTGTTGTGGATTAAAGCAATGCTAATGAAGAGAACCGTAATCGCTGAGGCGGAATGTGGACAATATGTTGCAACGGGAGTAAATAAGGGCTGTCCCCAAGGTGGCGTTTTATCTCCTCTTCTTTGGTGCATGTTGATCGACTCTCTACTTGTAATGCTCAATGTTTCTAACGTTTATGCCCAAGCATATGCAGACGACGTCGCCGTGCTCTCGATTGGCTCCAGCCTCCAAGCTGTCTGTTCCCGAGCACAGGCTGCGCTTTATATGATTGACATATGAGTGTGTTAGAAACGGTCTCTCCGTCAATCCTCTTAAAACCGAGGTTGTCCTCTTCACGAGACGTAGAAAATTGACTGGTTTGACCCAACTAACGCTTAAAGGCGTCAACATTCCCTTTTCAAATGAAGTCAAACATCTTGGAGTAATCCTGGATAACAAAATTCTTTGGTCAAAACATATCGAGTCTAAAACTTTTAAAGCACTGTCAGTTTTCTGGCAATGTAAAGGAGCCTTTGCAAAACATGGGGTCTTTCACCGAAAAGGGTCCTTTGGATCTATACGGCTATGATAAGACCAATCATCTCCTATGCGTCAGTTGTTTGGTGGAATAAGCTCTCGCGTAAATACGTTATTGCCTCGTTTGCCAAACTTCAAAGAACAATTTGTTTAGGTGTTACGGGGGCCTTCCCCAGCACACCGGGAGCTGCTCTCGACGCACTGTTGAATCTTCCTCCCCTTGATACCTACATCATGGGGTGTACTCTCAAGACCATTTCTCGTTTAAAGCGATGTAGTTTCTGGCACAATTCGCACTGGAGCTTTGAGGAACTCGCAAGCAGCATATCTTTTGACTCACGTCTAATTGATATGCCGTCTGACACGATGATCCCAAGGCTCAAACTGCGTCAAAATTACTCAGTCAGCTTTCCTTCGGTTCAGGACTGGTTCACTCCAGAATCTGAGCCTGGAAAGAACTGTTATCGTATCTTCACAGATGGCTCCAAAACTGACGAGGGTTCTGGTGTTGGTGCCTTTGTTGAGAACGACGACATACGACTGCACTCATCTTTGAGATCATACGCATCCGTTTTCCAAGCGGAGGCTTATGCTATCCTAATGGCCTTGAGCCACGTAACGAACAATGGATGGACGGGGAGAAGTATCTTTGTTTACAGCGACAGCCAAGCTGTGCTTAAGGCCCTTCTCAACCCTCTAACCACTTCGAAAGTGATCCAGGAATGCAAGAGCTCTTTGAATGCGATCGGAAGATTAAATTCCTTGAGTCTCATTTGGGTTCCGGGCCATCACGGCATAAGTGGAAATGAGATCGCCGATGAACTCGCTAGACAGGGATCTCAGACAGCTTTCTCAGGATCTGAACCGTCGCTAGGTTTGCCAGTGAGAGCCTCAATCAACGATTGGATCTGTGAAGAGCAAAATCGTAGATGGCATGCCTCCATTGGATGCAGACAAAGCAAGCGTATGGTCCCCAACGTTAGTAAGAAGACTGCAACATTTTTGCTAGCACGTAGCAGAAAAGACTGTAGAAAGCTTAATGGCGTTGCCAACGGGCACTTCTCTTTTGCCAAGCATTTAAATGTGTTCGGCTTAAGTGATACCACACTCTGTGAATCTTGTGGAGAAGATGAGGACACCGCAGAGCACTTCCTCTGCGAATGTCCTGCTTTTTCTCGCATGAGGTAACAGATACTCGGCGCAGACATGGTGAGAGCTGGTAACTTAGGCTCCTTATCATGGCAGCGTCTTTTGGCTTTTCTCCGAACATCTGGAAAGCTATAACAAATAGAAGGTTGCTATCTGGTAGTACAATGGACCGGTATTTAGGTCTGAGCGCTCCAGCTGGTAGCCTCCAACAAAAAAAAAACCCTTCTAATACGCAATGTTTGGTCGATGTTTACCGACTGTTGCGGTAAAATTTACCACAACAAAAACCATCTTACGATAGTTTGTTCAAAAACCCTTATTCTCTTAATTTTGGTCGCAGCTGCATGGTTCTGGGTGAGTTGAGGGCAGCCATGGTCCCATCAACCAGTGGCGTACTCACAGAGAACCCTGCAAAAGCAACCAACCATTTGCGAGTAGAACGGACGGTTCTACAAAACTCTTTACCCCTCCTAATCACTTTCCGATTCCTTATTCCTACCCCATCTTTCCACCTGGATTATCATCAATCGTGTCGAGCCAGCAGGTTGGCTGGAGACTCGCACGCAAAGCTGTGTATGAATATTGGGTAATGACAGAAGGAGTCTGTCTAAATGATCTAAAACACAAACCAGCACTAACCATACCATATTACATCACATACACAAACCACACGAAGAAACACAAATCATATACATACACACACTTACACTGATACACAAATCATCTATCACACATATACACACAAATCAGTCATCATCCACATACAACAACACTGATACACAAGTTGATCAACACCAAATCATACTTTTACGAACATACTTTTCTATGGCTGAGTGCCCAACTTTTAACTTTAACTTTCATTACTAATCGCCACTTAAATTTTGTTGCAGGAAAATCACGTTATTTGTCAGTCTTCCCCTGTTAAAAATCTGAACAAAAGTCCACCAGACGTAGACTGTAAAAATACGCGTTAACAATTTTTCCTCCTTCTCTTCAAAACATTTTGCTACGTCGTTACTAGAAAAATTGTCTGCAGACCCGTTCTGCACATAACTTTTCCGACCACCGATGTAGCTTACCTTTTAGTTGCACAGAATGGTGCATGTCTTAGATTTATCGCATTCGCTACAAAAAAGGCACTGAACTCTTCCGTCAGCTGTAAGCCGACCATAATTTCCCAAGATCGTGGAAATTTGGCGGCTAAGGGGAATAATGAGAGACGGTAGGGTATTCCAAATAAAACGGTAGTCCTCTCACGCAAAACGCTGATTGGTGCTAAATATCCGTAATGGAACCCACTGTGGCTGAATGAACGGCCAAGACAAATCGACGTACATGAGACAGCTTGACAAGAGAGGTGGGGAAGTCACTTCATTGTTGGCTATCTAACAGAGAGGTTTTGGTCAGAAAAGGCGATAAAACGATTTGCGAGTATATTTTTTGAGCAGCCATATTGGTTGAAAATTTGAAGTTTGATTTAAAAAGTTCAAGTTACAAGTTTTGTAACTGATTTGTAAATTGGTGATTCCTGATAAAATTTTACCTTTAGTTTTCTCGTGCGTGGATAAAGGGTTGTGGCAGAACGGGCCAGCGACGGAATTTCCCACAAGAAAAATATAAGGAAGTGTCAGAGGACACAGAAGTGCAAGAAGGAACAATTGGTTGAAATTTGCAGATAAGTACAGTGAAATCTGTTGTGTAAATTGTGCGTGATTTTGTGAGTTGGAAAGTTGTTGAATTTTGCTTCAATTGTGCTTCAATATCTGGTTGTCTTTTGTGCCGATAATTTCCCGTATTTTGAGGGACTCGCGACCTTTTTCATTGCCATACGGCATTTTCAAGACAGCACGATAACGGGCTTTTCTTGCTTCTTCTTTTTTTTTGGCAAAACTACTGTTTTTTCTTTTACCTTTTTTTCATCTTCTAAAAATTATTATAACCTTGTTATTCCGAAAAGATTTGGGTTTTTAATCCTGAATTTTAAGGTTTTCCCAACACCTTTTTTTTGAACATTAAAAATTCTCATTTCCATACATAACAAAAACATCTTTTGTTCTCTACTCAAATTCGTCATATTACTGGGTCGTATTTTCCTTTTCTTTACTTTTCAGCAAAGGTTTGAAAATTCCTTTTAATAAAAAAAATTTCTGGCGCCCACTAATTTTCGTTGACCTTCGGACTAACGAAAATTTTAATATCAACAACCCACCCACTTAATCGATCAAAGAAAATATTATTCACCTACCTCAAATAACTAATCAAAACTTTTCCATCGAACACACCCCCAGCTGAGCGGCCGTGGTATCAGCACTAATTGTTGCTGGACGCGCTTTTCCTTCCCAAGTGAACAAACACACCTTTTCTATCAAACGTCATTTAATCGCAATTTTTCCCCGCGTGCACATCGGTCGTGCAATTTGTTTTTCTTTTAATTTGGAATCGTATATTCCTTTTGTTTTATAGTTCGCGGTTTTTAAGTAGAAGCGTATTCATCCTAAAGTATTCCTTGGTAACTTAGAATAAAAATATTATTAAGTTCTGGTGGAAGGAAAGGTGCAACAAGTGGCGCCCAACGTGGGGCCAGGGGAAAAGTCTTTTTTTTTTTAATACAAGCGGTTGTGGTGTGTGATTTAACCTGTGATTGTGTCGTTCGATTGTTTTTTTCAACTATTTTGAGAATATTTGATTCTGGTGTTTTTTTTATATCCCTAGGTTTTGGTGCATTCTGTGGAAAGAAGCTCGTTTATCCTTTACAAGTTCCAGTAAGAAGTTTTGTGAATTCTTGGTTGCTGTTTGGTCTGTGGACTGTGGATAAGTATACGTACATACATTCGTACACGCAGTATACTTTCAAGTAAGGTTTTGTTTTTTTTTTCCTATTATTGTTTGCACAGCATTCTGCTAGTAGCAAATTAATTGTGATTATATCTTGGTTGCATTCATTTTTCTTATATATTATATTTCCTTACCTTTCACATTTGCCTACATATATACATATGTATACAATATACATACATTATTGAATTTCGTTTGCTATCGAATTGCGGGATAAACTTTTTTTTTCAATTAGAGTTTTGTTGGCAGAGCGAGTATTGTAGTGTGTGTGTAATTGCGATTGCAATTGCCAACTTCGGAGTTGTCGTGATTTTTTTTTGTGTGCAAAGTACTTTTTATTATTGATTAGGAGTGAAAAGTAACAAATTATTTTTTGTGTAGGAAGTATTATTTCCAGTGCTTACAGTAGGTTACAGGAGAAATTTAAAAAGTTTTTGAAAGAGTTTTTTTTTCTTTGTGCAAGGCGTTCAACTGAAAATTTTTTTGGGGTTGTTTTTATAGAATATAGATTGAAGGGAGTTATTTTTGTGATTCTGAAAACAATTGCTGTTTGTTTTTAAAAGTTTTTTGAAGTTTTTTGAGATTGAGTATAGTAAAAGTTTGATATTTCTAGTTTCAAACAGTTTTATACCGAAGGTTTTGAGAAAAATTTTGTTGAGTTATTTTGAGATTTAGCGAGTGACTGGAGTGAAAATCAGGTTTTGTTTCGTTGTGTGTTGAATTAGTTTGAAAAGTTTTGAAAATGAATATTGGACGATTAGCAGCGGACGAACTGGCATATGAGATGCAGATTCGTGGTCTGAAAGTAGGTACAATGGAAGTGATGAGAAAAGCCCTCAGATCTTGAAGAGTGTTAGAGTCTCGGGGGACATTGGAAAACTCGAAGAGTTATCCGTTTAGCTTTGAAGAGGATAAAGAGGCTGTGATAGCAAAGACGGAAGAGATTAGGGTTCTTTTGGAAGATCCTCCGAAAGATCCGAAATCTTCAGAATGTGTTAAGATTGTAACAAAGATTGAGTGGGCGTTAGGTCGTTTTGGCAGGGCAATTTGTGAGAACGATGATGATGAAGAGGTTCAGAGTGAGTTGAAAAATGAATTGTTGCTTTTATTAGGATTGCTTTTGGGAGATAGTGGGGACAGTAATTTGGAGGATGTATCCCCAAAGAAGAATGTTAGATCAGGATTTTCAGGTGGCGGCTCGGTGAGCGTTAGTCCATTGCAAGTTGCAAGTTCAAATTTGAGAAATTCAAGGGCAAGGAAGTGTTCAAGAATGAGCAAGGAAGTGTTGAGAGTGCGAGTGAGGTTCGTATAAGAGAGCTTGAAAGAGAGATTGGACAAATACGATTGTTGAGAGAGACTGATAGGAGGAGAGGTAAATATTCTGAGCGAATTGGGAAATGGGGTGTTAAGTTTTCAGGAGAGTCGGATAGTTTTTCTTTGAATGCGTTTTTGGAAAGGGTTGAGGAACTTCGTTTTGCTAGCGATGTTCCGGTAGCCCAGTTGTTTAGGTCAGCGACTATATTACTCACGGGGAAGGCCCTTATGTGGTACCTAACCGTGAGGGAAGACTTATCAACCTGGGGAGAGTCGGTAAGGGAATTGAAGGCGGAGTTCCTACCCACGAACTACGATGATCTCCTCTTGGAGGAGATTAATCGTCGTTCCCAAGGGAAGGATGAAACCTTAGGGGGGTATATATCAGTAATGAGGACTTTGTTTAGGCTGTTGTCGGAACCAATTTCAGAGGGAAGAAAACTTGCGATTTTGAAAAAGAACGTGGACCCATTCTTCCAACAGTTGATTGCGTGCGCCAAGCCGGCAACGGTGAAGGAACTCGCATCACTGAGTAGGGAGCTGGACACGTAAAGGTTAATATGGATACGTTTACCCCACCATCGAAAGGGAAGAATCTTCTCGAACCAGAGTGTGGTTACCAACCGGTTGCGGCTGTGCAACTACGGGTTGCTGTCGTAGACCCTGCCCCGGAGAATCCTCATCGTCGATTTTGATTTTGGGTGCAGATTTTTGGGCACTTGCGGGTATAGTCCCGGATTTAAGATCAGGAGTTTGGAGTTTTTCCGAAGAGCAGAGACTAGCTGCGATATCGGACGTAGGTAGTATTAGGGAAAAGTCTGAGTTGAGTGCGGATGAGAGTAAAAAGTTAGAATCTGTTATTGAAGATATGTTTAATAGTATGAGTGAGGGATTAGGATGTACAAATCTCGTAGAGCATAGAATTAGGACGTCCGCAGAACCGATAAAACAGAGGTACTATCCGGTATCGCCGGCGATACAACAACATATAGATAAGGAATTACAGGAAATGTTGGACGCAGGGGTTATCGAGAAATCGAAAAGCCCTTGGGCGTCCCCAATATTATTAGTGAAGAAGAAAGACGGTTCTTATCGGTTCTGCGTAGACTATAGGAAGTTAAATGAAGTTACTGATAGGGATGCTTACCCTCTCCCGTTTATTTCAGCCATTTTGGACAAGCTCCGAAATGCTAGGTTTTTGTCTTCCTTAGACATTAAGAGCCGGTTTGTTCAAGCTTGGTTATTTCTAATCAATGATTATTCCAGATGATAATCATGGATTCATAAAATAAATAAATAGGGTGGCGCAACAGAGCGAGGAGCCCCTGGGCCTAGCGCATTTATCACAACCAAACCTTGTGAGGGAATGGAATCATGGATTCAGTTTGTTCACGAAATATTTAATCAAGGAATCTCTGATCAGAGCTTTTAATCATAGATTTTGCTAACCAGGCAATTTTTATTTATTTATTATTTTATTTCATCAATCAGAGATACATAAGCTCTTATAGACTAGATATAAAAATTAATATTGAAAAAAGAAGGAAAAGAAATTGACTCTAATTATAACGATACAATCGTAAATTAAGATAAGATAATATTTAGTAAATGTATTTTAAAAGCTTCTCTTGAGCAATTATTAAAAATATCAATATTACTACTAACAAGGTTGGTTTCTCTGATGCAACGAGAAATTGGTTCATTCAACCCGTAGTTTACTCGATGAAATTGTTCTTGCAGTAAACAAGAACTACGTAAATATCTTTGAGGAACACGTAAACAGATTAGTAATAACAAATCTGGACATTTAATATGATGTGTAAGAATATCTCTAATAAACATTATGGAGAAGCAAGTACGTCGACTCTGGAGACTCTTAATACCAAACAATAAACACCTGGATTCATAAGTTGGCCTTACGATACGCCAATTGAGTTTGAAGAATAAAAATCTAGAAAACTTTCTTTGAACTTTTTCAATTCTATCGCTATGATTTTTATAGAATGGATTCCATACTATACTAGAATATTCCAGCACAGATCTTACCAATGAATTAAAAAGCGCTTTTAAGGAGTATGGATCTGTAAATTCTTTTGAATTCCTTATTATAAATCCTAACATTTGGTTAGCCTTATTTACAATGTAATCTATGTGAGGAAGAAAAGTAAGTTTTGTATCAAGTATGACACCAAGGTCCTTCTTACGTTCGACACGATCAAGAATAATATTATTGATTACGTAACTAAAGTCAATCGACGAATTATGTCTGAAACATGACATTATTTGACATTTAGAGACATTCAAACTTAGAAAATTAGTATTACACCATTTTGTTAATCTATTTAAGTCATCTTGAAGAAGACGACAATCTGATAAATCTTCTATCGTATGGTAAAGTTTGAGATCATCTGCAAACAACAAACAGGTTGAAGATTTGAAAATTGAGGGAATGTCATTAATAAATAAAAGAAACAGCAATGGACCCAAATGGCTGCCCTGTGGCACACCTGATGGGACTTTGATCTTTGCAGAAGTACAGCTATCAATCTTTACTATTTGAACCCTATCTGTAAGGTAAGATTTTATCCAATCCAGAAGTTTGGAGTGAAAGCCTAAGGAGGACAATTTGTGCAAAAGCACCACATGGCTTACACGATCAAATGCTTTAGCGAAATCTGTAAAGATAATATCCGTTTGAGTATGATTTTCAAAATTATTTATTATAAAGTTTGTCATCAGAGCTAAATTAGTCGATGTAGACCTCCCGGAAATAAACCCATGTTGAAAATCAGATATATAATTTTTTAAAAGAAAAGATAGTTTATTAAAAATTATCTTTTCAAAAAGTTTTGGTAAAGCAGATAATTTACTAATTGGTCTATAATTAGAAATATCCTGCTTACATCCTGATTTAAAGACTGGAGTTAAAAAGGAAAGTTTCCAGCAATCGAGAAACTTACCCCTAGAGAGTGATAAATTGAAAATTTTTGTAATTGCTTCAACCAGTGAAAACACACATTTAAACAAAATGATGGGAGGAATACCATCAGGTCCCTCCTTTTTGTTTAGGTCAAGATTTAATAGAGCTTCTTGCACATCTGAAACGCTCAGTACAATGGAACCTATATCTAACATTCGAGAAACATTAGGTAATTCCTGATCAGAAAGTTGTTGGTCCATGGAGTACACTGATTGAAAATATTTTGCAAACAAATTACATATTGATTGCATATCACTAGTAGTTGTGTCCAAATATTTCATACAGCTTGGATACCCATTTGACTTGCGTTTAGAATTGATAAAGTTCCAGAAATTTTTACTATCAGTTTTTACTTTGGATTCAATCGAAAACATGTATGATTGATATAAAAATTTATTCAATATGTCAAATTCCCGATTTATTCTATTATAATTCGCACGCAATTCAAAGTTATTATGATTTTTTTTCAAAAGTTTGAAAGCTTTATTCTTTTGATTTTTAAGATTTATTAGCCTTTTATTAAACCATGCTGGGTTCGAGCCTGAATTAAGTTTTTTATATGGAACGAATCTACGTACTGCTTCTTCAATTACTGATATAAAGTTAAGATATGAGCGTCCTAAGTCATTACTTTCAAAAATAGAATTCCATGAAAAAGAGAAAAAATATTCATTCATTGCATCAAAGTTAGCTTTGCCAAAGTTAGGTACATATGAATTACTTGAAGAAGTTTTCTTCATAAAAGTGTAGAAATGGAAATTTCCTTCAAATGCAACATGGTGCAAACCATTACTGACAATAGGAAAATCAGATTTTTCAATATAAATATTAAATTCCTTATTAACAAATATTAAATCAAGAACTCTACCAAGTTCATTTTGAAAAGAATTTAATTGAATTAAATCAAACTGACTGAAAAAGTCGATTACATAAACTTCAGTTTCAGAGCGCACATTATAAGGAATTAAATATTTATCATCCAAATCTAGGACCCAATTTATTTCACCCTGATTGAAATCACCAATACATATAACGTGCTGAGCACTACTCAAATTTCTTAAAATGTTTTCACAATTTTTTAAATGTGTACAATATACTTCGAGAGGACTTCTTGGAGAAATATAACTTAACATAATAAATATTTCTATATTATTATCTAATGTAAGTGAAATAATTAGTTGATCAATGTCAAAATTTATGGAAGGAATATTGATATTTGAAAGCAACTCAACCTGTTTACAAGATATAGAAGATCGTATGGCAATTAGAACTCCACCCCCCATTTCCATACCTGTTAATACATTACATCTATCTTTCCTAAAAACTGTATAATTACTTGTATCAAATATTTCAGATGTAAGTTGATTTTCAGTTAGCCAGGTTTCAGTTATAAGAATAATATCATAAACACAAGATGAAAATGAAAGAAATATGTGATCAAGTTTAGATCTTATACCCCCAACGTTTTGATAATAAAATGATAAATAACTAGGATAATGACAAAATGTTGAACATGTAGCCGCAACTTTATCAGGAACACCAGTTGATGTATCAGGAACATTATTCAGATGAGCGAAAGCAGCAGTTGAAGTTATGTCAATTCGATCGACTGTTGAACATTCTCGTTTTTTGGCAGATTAATAAATTCTTTTACTTTAACACATCTAGGCCATAAAGATGAATCACTCATTAAAGAATCGAAACAGTCCGCAGGGACACTCAATTTAAAGTTAATATATTTGATGTCCGATTGAGAAATGTCTTTTTTAATGAGCTTATAACACTTAAACATATTTTCAGGTAGATTAGTTTTCAGGGAAATATGTTTAATCAAATCTTCAGGAAGAGTTTCACAACTAAACTTGGAAACATGTAACCATTTAGAAGGAACTAAAGCATTAAGAGAGCTTATACCTGTACCAGTTAGTACAAGGTTTCGATTAAAGTTAGATTTTCTTTTTTGAACCGACTTGTTTTTAATAGTGTTATTAAGATTTAGCAAACTCAATACTTCATCCGAATTATTTTGAGAAGCACAGGAAGGATTATCGATAGCAGCAACACGTTGCTCATTAAATCCATTGTCAACTTTACTTTTTCTTGCATTAGCAACATTGACGTCATCAATTTTAGATTTATTATGTGTTTGAGTTTTTTCCAATTCTTTGTTTACATCCGCACTTTTTCCACAAGCAGCGCCAAGATTACGATCAATGCAATCCACATCCACCGATGATGCATTTATTTCGTCTATGAAGTTATCATTAACAATCACAACATGAGAAACAGAGTTTTCAGTGAGCAAAACCGGTTTGACTATACTTTTGCTCCTGTTTATGTCTAAGCTTGTAGACACTGCAGGAGCATTCACTGCAAGTGGGGGTGTGGGCGTAAGAGATAGACACTTGGAATTAGCATTAATGTTTTTGCTTGATGTGTTAAGAGAACACCTTGAAGAAGCAGTAGATAAACAAGGGGAACGTATAAGAGGAGAGAGACAAACCAAATTATCACCGCTACTTCGCATTTGGTGCGTTGAAACTTTTTCTAATTGCTTTTTAGATTGCAAGGCAGGGGATTTTTTTTTTGCATGAGTTGAAGGTTCATTGAACTTTTCTTTTATTTTGCTCCGCGTTATTATTCCCGCACCACTAAGCTCAATGTTTTTTTTAATGATATTGTTGTTATTGACACTTTCAATTTGAAAAAAATTGGGAAACTCATTCTTTAAACAATTAATATTTAAATTAATGCCAAGAACAAAACTTTCAATGTTATTGATATAATTAGATAAGGTATTAGTGCAGCACTTATCACACTTTATACAGAAATTATTTTTAGATTTTAGGATGTTATAATCCGATTTTTTAATTTTCGCACAATTGAAATGCATCAATGAATTGCAGATACCGCACGAACAAAATTCAATAGGCTCTGCTTTATTGCAGATGATACAGTTCATGATAAAGGTAAGATATAAGCAGGAGATTAATAAGGTGAAAAGAAAACGACCGTCGCGATTGATAGCTAAACTGGAAGTTTTCTGGGTTAACTCCATTTAAACAACGATTAACTGATATTCAGTTTGTTCAGGCTTGATTTTTGTTCCAATTACAGCTATCCGTTCAAAATAAAAAATTGTCAGGCTGACATATCACATAAATAAAAAAAGGATGGGCTTGGCTGAAGTAATATTTTATTTAGTCGTAAATGGCAATATTTTCTTCGAGTTTTAACTCCGTTTCTTGTTCTGCACTGCTTTAGTCAATGTTCTCAGCAGTGTGGTTGCCTTGTTGTGCAGCTTGCAGGGCAGCATTTTCATCATTTTGTGTATTTTGTACGGAAGCAGTTTCTTCTTGGACTACAGCTTCAGCTTCGCGAACTTCTTTTTCAAGTTGTTCGACAATTCCCTGTTTTCCAACCAATGCAGCTTCTGCAGCACGAGCAGCTTGCAAAGCCTTTTCAGCCAACTGAGTTGTAACCTGATGGGAAGCCTGTTGTCCGTCTGCGGTTTGAGCATTTGATGCTGCTCTCTTCTGCAGCTTTGAGAGCTATGCTAGATGCTTTTAGCTTTGATGACCCACTCATAGCTCTGATTGATTGAGAATTAGTTTGGGGCTCTTTATTAAGGTCTTCCAAGTCAGCATACCTATGTACATGTGTTTGAAACTAAAATGAAATTAAATTCAAATCTCAATAATTTTGACAATCGAAAAAAAAACAATAATTTCCTTGATTAAGTTTTGACATATAAACTGGAAATTGGAACGATTTTTGAATAACCCATGATTTGCTAACCAAGCTATGAAAAAGGTGAACAAACATTCTTTGTTGATCACAGATTCTTAATCATGGGTTAAGAAGAATCCTTGATTACCAAATTGCTTATTTAACCCGCTCTGAACAAACCGGCCCTAAATCTGCCTATTGGCCCATACCAATGGAGGAAGAATCGAGGAAGTATACGGCCTTTACCGTACCGGGTAGAGGATTATTTCAATTTTTGAGAATGCCTTTCGGGCTACACAACTCCTCGGCTACATGGCAGAGGTTTATTGACGACGTTCTGGGTCCCGACTTGGAACCGTTCGTCTTCGTATACTTGGATGACATCATCATCGTCACCGATTCTTTCGAAAAACATCTCGAACTATTGCAGGAAGTTTTTAAACGGTTGAGGGAAGCAGGATTAAAAGTAGGTAGGGAAAAGTGTAATTTTTGTAGGCCTTCCTTAAAGTTTCTGGGATACGTGGTAGATAGGAACGGACTTCACGTCGATCCTGAAAAGGTCGAAAGTATGGTGAAGATTCCGCCACCCAAGAACGTAAAGGAAGTTAGAAGTTTTGTAGGGACCATTTCATGGTATAGGAGACTTGTACCAAATTTTGCAGGTTTAGTTAGGCCCCTTACTGATTTGTTGAAAAAGAATAAAAAGTTTGTATGATCGAATGAGTGTGATGAATGTTTTAGGAAGGCGAAAGAATGTTTGGTTACGGCACCGATTCTGACCTGCCCAGATTTTTCTCGACCATTTGTCGTTAAGACTGATGCGTCGGATTATGGAATCGGGCCTGTACTTTCGCAAAGTTTTGATGAGGGTGAGAAGGCTATTTGTTATATTAGCCGCTCACTGAATAAAAGGTGATAACTGATCACTATTCCTTAGTGTGGTTGAGTAATCTCAAGGATTCTCAAGGGAGATTAGCGCGTTGGGCCATTCGGCTACAACAATTCGATTTTAAGATCATCCATCGAAAAGGGAAAGAACATGTAGTTCCTGACATGTTGTCGCGAGGAGTGCCGGAGTTAGCTGGTATCTCAGAAGCGGATTCTGACCCTTGGATAATCAAAATGAAATCGGCTGTTGAAAAGGATCCATTGTTATATCCATCGTGGAGAGTTGAGAATGGTAGGCTTTTTAAACATGTCAGAGCGAGGCATGTTTTGGTGAATGAAATTATAGATGAGTGGAAATTAGTGATAGGGAAAAAAGATAGGTTAGGGATTTTAGAAAAATGTCATGACGGTCCACTAGCAGGACACATGGGCATACGAAAAACTTTTGCTAGGGTAGTTGAAAAATATTATTGGCCTTAAATGAGAGGAGATATTACCAGATATGTTAGGAACTGTAGGACTTGCCAACAAGTGAAGCCGATGAATGAGAAACCAGCTGGTTTGATGACAGAAAGGGAAGGTACTTCTAAACCATGGAAATGATCTGCGTGGGCTTGGTGGGTCCGTTTCCAAAATCATCGAGGGGTTTTATCCACATTCTGACTGTGGTCGACTATTTCACTAAATTCCCTTTGTTGTTTCCGCTTCGGTCTGCAACTGCTAGGTCGGTATGTAAGGAGCTTGAAGAGAATGTGTTTCTTTTGTTTGGTGTTCCGAAATGGATTGTGTGTGATAACGGCCCCCAATTTCGCAGTAAAGAACTGCAGTCCCTGTGTGCAGAATACGCGTCGAATCTGAGGTAAACTGCACATAACCATCCCCAAGCTAAACCTGCGGAAAGAATTTATCAAATAATCAAAACAACGTTGAGAGCTTATGCCTCTGAAAATCATCGGAGTTGGGATACGCAGCTGGCAAAGGTGGCCTGTGCGATCCGGACTTCGCAACATGAGGTGTTAGGGTTTTCCCCATACTTTGCTAATTTCGGAAGAAACATGGCCACTAGTGGTCGTGATTTCGAGTCGAGGATCGACGGTGAAGAGAGTCACCAATCCCAAGAGGAGATAGGAGCTTCGTTCAAGAAGCTCAGAGATGATATAACGAAGAAGCTAGTGGCAGCGACTAAGAAGTCGGCGATCTCGTGTGGCGTAGAAACTTTGTACTCTCCGACGCTGTGAACTATTATGCTGCGAAATTGGCACCAAAGTTTGTTGGGCCTTTTCGTATTAGCAAGCGCTTGTCACCTTGGACATACGCACTCAAAGATGATAAAGTGAAAGATCGCGGAACGTGGCACGTTAAAGACCTCAAGCCGTTTGTTGATGAGGCCAATGAGAGAAGAAGTCCCTAATTTTGAATAAACGTAATTTTTTTTGTTTTGTAATTTTTTTTTATTTGTTAATATAATTCACACCTGATCGCTACTTCTTCCCTTTTAATCTTGCTTTGTTCTTCTTCTTCAATAAACTTTCATTTTTTTTTTCTTCTTAAAACAAATTTATCTTTTTTATTATTATTCTTTACAATTTACACTTTCTCCAGTTTTACTTTTCTTCTTTTCTTATTTTTTCGAACTCGGTTATATACTTTGTCTTGATGGAACTTATACTTGTGGTGTTTACCCTTCCATCTGTTTCCTCGTTTTCCTGTGTGTGTGATAAGACTTTAGGAAATGGTTTACGTTTCTTGCGAAAAGTAAACACATTTCCTGGGAGGTAAGGGTGGGATTTGTTGCGGTAAAATTTACCACAACAAAAACCATCTTACGATAGTTTGTTCAAAAACCCTTATTCTCTTAATTTTGGTCGCAGCTGCATGGTTCTGGGTGAGTTGAGGGCAGCCATGGTCCCATCAACCAGTGGCGTACTCACAGAGAACCCTGCAAAAGCAACCAACCATTTGCGAGTAGAACGGACGGTTCTACAAAACTCTTTACCCCTCCTAATCACCCCATCTTTCCACCTGGATTATCATCAATCGTGACGAGCCAGCAGGTTGGCTGGAGACTCGCACGCAACACTGTGTATGAATATTGGGTAATGACAGAAGGAGTCTGTCTAAATGATCTAAAACACAAACCAGCACTATCCATACCATATTACATCACATACACAAACCACACGAAGAAACACTAATCATATACTTACACACACTTACACTGATACACAAATCATCCATCACACATATACACACAAATCAGTCATCATCCACATACAACAACACTGATACACAAGTTAATCAACACCAAATCATACATTTACGAACATACTTTTCTATGGCCGAGTACCCAACTTTTAACTTTAACTTTAATTACTAATCGCCACTTAAATTTTGTTGCAGGAAAATCACGTTATTTGTCAGTCTTCCCCTGTTAAAAATCTGAACAAAAGTCCACCAGACGTAGACTGTAAAAATACGCGTTAACAATTTTTCCTCCTTCTCTTCAAAACATTTTGCTACGTCGTTACTAGAAAAATTGTCTGCAGACCCGTTCTGCACATAACTTTTCCGACCACCGATGTAGCTTACCTTTTAGTTGCACAGAATGGTGCATGTCTTAGATTTATCGCTTTCGCTACAAAAAAGGCACTGAACTCTTCCGTCAGCTGTAAGCCGACCATAATTTCACAAGATCGTGGAAATTTGGCGGCTAAGGGGAATATTGAGAGACGGTAGGGTATTCCAAATAAAACGGTAGTCCTCTCACGCAAAACGCTGATTGGTGCTAAATATCCGTAATGGAACCCACTGTGGCTGAATGAACGGCCAAGACAAATCGACGTACATGAGACAGCTTGACAAGAGAGTTGGGGAAGTCACTTCATTGTTGGCTATCTAATAGAGAGGTTTTGGTCAGAAAAGGCGATAAAACGATTTGCGAGTATATTTTTTGAGCAGCCATATTGGTTGAAAATTTGAAGTTTGATTTAAAAAGTTCAATTTACAAGTTTTGTAACTGATTTGTAAATTGGTGATTCCTGATAAAATTTTACCTTTAGTTTTCTCGTGCGTGGATAAAGGGTTGTGGCAGAACGGGCCAGCGACGGAATTTCCCACAAGAAAAATATAAGGAAGTGTCAGAGGACACAGAAGTGCAAGGACGAACAATTGGTTGAAATTTGCAGATAAGTACAGTGAAATCTGTTGTGTAAATTGTGCGTGATTTTGTGAGTTGGAAAGTTGTTGAATTTTGCTTCAATTGTGCTATAATATCTGGTTGTCTTTTGTGCCGATAATTTCCCGTATTTTGAGGGACTCGCGACCTTTTTCATTGCCATACGGCATTTTCAAGACAGCACGATAACGGGCTTTTCTTGCTTCTTCTTTTTTTTTTTTTGGCGAAACTACTGTTTGTTCTTTTACCTTTTTTCCATCTTCTAAAAATTATTATAACCTTGTTATTCCAAAAAGATTTGGGTTTTTAATCCTGAATTTTAAGGTTTTCCCAACACCTTTTTTTGAACATTAAAAATTCTCATTTCCATACATAACAAAAACATCTTTTGTTCTCTACTCAAATTCATATTACTGGGTCGTATTTTCCTTTTCTTTACTTTTCAGCAAAGGTTTGAAAATTCCTTTTTAATAAAAAAAATTTCTGGCGCCCACTAATTTTCGTTGACCTTCGGACTAACGAAAATTTTAATATCAACCACCCACCCACTTAATCGATCAAAGAAAATATTATTCACCTACCTCAAATAACTAATCAAAACTTTTCCATCGAACACACCCCCAGCTGAGCGGCCGTGGTATCAGCACAAATTGTTGCTGGACGCGCTTTTCCTTCCCAAGTGAAAAAACACACCTTTTCTATCAAACGTCATTTAATCGCAATTTTTCCCCGCGTGCACATCGGTCGTGCAATTTGTTTTTCTTTTAATTTGGAATCGTATATTCCTTTTGTTTTATAGTTCGCGGTTTTTAAGTAAAAGCGTATTCATCCTAAAGTATTCCTTGGTAACTTAGAATAAAATTATTATTAAGTTCTGGTAGAAGGAAAGGTGCAACACGACACCTATATAAAGTTTACAGTGCAAACACACTGTAAACTTTATATTTTGAGGGGAATGTGGTTACATTCATGCACCTAAAATATGTTTGCCCGTGGTCTGGCTAATGTTTACATGAAAAAATTTTCTTTCATTCTTTTTTGATTTTTAAATCACAATACTCCAACTAGTAATAAAATTCTTTTATTATTAAAAAAATTTTTCATGTAAACATTAGCCAGGACCACGGGCAGACATATTTTAGGTGCATGAATGTAACCACATTCCCCTAAAAATATCAGGTTTACAGTGTGTTTGCACTGTAAACTTTATATAGGTGTCGGTAAACATCGACCAAACATTTCGTATTAGAAGGGTGCAACAACATCTAACTAATGAGCCCATTGTTGCACCTGGGCGAAACGCATATATGGAGTGAAGGTCACAAAAACTTTCTTTTTTGATTTTTATATCACAATACTCCAACTAATAATAAAATTCTTTTATAATTAAAAAAAATTTTCATGTAAACATTAGCCAGACCACGGGCAAACATATTTAAGGTGCATGAAAGTAACCACATTGCCCTAAAAATATAAAGCTTGCAGTGTGTTTGCACTGTAAACTTTATATAGGTGTCGGTAAACATCGACCAAACATTGCGTATTAGAAGGGTGCAATAACATCTAACTGATGAGCCCATTGTTGCACCTGGGCGAAACGCATATATGGAGTGAAGGTCAAAAAAATTTCGTTTTTGATTTTTAAATCACAATACTCCAACTAATAATAAAATTCTTTAATTATTAAAAAAAAAAAATTTCATGTGATCTTTGATTACTGCATTCGTTTCTGCCACTGTTATTTGAGTATCTAGTATGTCGTCTTCGAAGCGGGGAGGAGCGAAATGAACCGAAGTTGTGCTGTTAAGTGGATTTAACAGTGTTTTGAAGTGAGTGCACAATATAGATGAATTTAAACTCCTGCTTATGGTGGGTTTCGTTCCGTTAATGTATAGCACTTTTTTCCAGAAGTCCGCTGAATTTGTGCAATCACAGTAGGTTATCTTCTTTTCCAAACAGAGTGTTTTGTAAAGTTTATTTGCCTCGATGTATTGGGCTCTGAAATCTTCTCCATTACTTCTACGAAATATTTTTAGCCAGGCAAACGTTCGTTTTCTAGCTTACATGCATTCCGCATCAAACCATGGTTGCACAAAGTCTCTCCGCTTGGTCCCATATTCTTGGCTGTTCTCTTGCGACACTGTCCTTATAACTTGTTGTAGTTGATCAAAGTCACTGATTTCTTGATTTGATAAGGCTATATCTAACTCTTGTCTGTACACAGCTATGTGTGCATTTCTCCATTTAACCTTTGGTAAAAGCTTCAGCTCAACCGTTTCCTCCAGTTCTTCAGTCTCAATCTCAAATTCGAGAATGAGTGGCTGATGGTCTGAATAAGGCGCTTCTCCTACCTCGAAGTTCGTAATGTACGAATTCCATTTACCATTTGCAACGCAAAGATCAATAACAGATGACCCTTGTGTTCCAATGTAGGTGAAGTTTCCATCTTTATCACCAAAACTAGTACCATTCAAAATGCGAAAGCCAAATGTATCACATAGATCGATAATTTTGCTGCCCCTCGCGTTTCCAATTTTATCTTTTGAGTTGCGCGTTATTCCAATGTTGTTATTTACCATACCTGCTTCTTCGGCTGTGCGACTATTCAAATCACCTATAATAATGGAGTTTTGGATGTCATCCCCCATCACTAGTTCTTGTAGCTGCTCAAAATCTCTTTCCCAATGATTGCAGTTGAGATAAACAGGGATAATTCGAAACACTAAGTCATCGAAAACCAGTTTTAGGAATGTTGTTTCCGATTCGACTACAAATTCACAGCCGATTCCTACTATGTTTTTTTTTGTATCCAAAGTAGCATCCTCCACTTGCTCTTCCTCTTGCATTGATTCTGGTTGCTGGTATCCATTGAAATTCGTACTCAACAAATTTTTCACCAATAACTTCAAAATTGTTTTCAGTAAGGAACGTTTCGAACAAAAATACACAATGAAATTGATTGATCAGGTTAAAAAAGTCTACATATAAACATTTACTTAACAGACCTTACACATTATACGAAATAACTTTATACTTGGTTACATTTTTAACTATTGCATTTAACGTTTTTTCTAAGCTATTTTTTTTATAAATATTTTTGGTTTTGAATTTACTTTTAAGGCAGACGGCTTTTACATTAAAAATTTTGTTGAGACCCTAATGAGCTTACAGTTTGAGAAGAACTGCCCCGGTCCCATTCGTTCTTTGACATATGTCCAACAAATATCATTATCCCCAAGTATTTAACGTAGTACTACAGCCGCTTTTTTCCCGTCACACATAATTTCATTTTTTTTATCGAAATAAAATATTTTTTCTTCTATTTTAAGTGTCTGTCCTCTCAATTGTGTTTTAATGCTTTTATGTTGTGCGTTTATTTGTGTTTTTATCCTTAGTAAAGTCTTCCGCTTTTCTCGAGTTGCTGCTGGATAGTCTCTGTGTAGGATACACCCGTTCCTCGAAGTGCTGTTGCCGCTTTCAAAGCTCTGACAACATCTTCGCTGTCTCGCAAAGCTGGCTCGACACATATAGCTTTGGCTTTGGCCGCCGGGTCTACGCCAGTTTGGATGGGTATATTCGCAATTAGGTTTTTTTCGTTCGCTTTACGTTCCATCAGCTCAACTTGTCTTTCTTATGCATTGCACCGGGACTCCACTTGCTGCAGTTTTACTTCCAGCGTTTTATTGCTGTCTCGAAGCGCTTTCATCTCGATGCTCAACTAAAACATACTCTTCACTTTTTGGATCGAATTTACCATTTTTACCATCTTTTGATCCTATTTTTCGAAAATGTGAGACATTTGGTATTCTTGAAGTCCAAAGTTCTTCTGGTGTTTTGCTATCGTTCGGTCGAGTGGGACATCGGTTACGGATATACCCAGATGTATTAACTAGCTCAGCCCATAAGAGCTTTGGCAGATCGGCTTCAATCATAAGACAACGTGACATTTCAACAAGATTTCTGTTTGCACGCTCTGCCACTCCATTTTGCTGGGGAGTATACGCGGAAGTGAATTGCTGTTGTATCCCACTAGCCTTACAAATTTCGGAAAAGCTTTGCTATTATATTCGCATCCGTTATCTGACCTTAGTCTTTTAATTCTCAGATTTGTTTGATTTTCCACATAATTTTTAGATTCAATGAATTTGTCCAATTGCTCAGTTTTTACGAATAAAATACACAAAAATTTTTCGTCGTCAATGTTATAAAATAAAGTGACACTTACTCAGCGATTCAGTGCGCATTGGTCCGCTTTTTCTGACTTCTCTATAAAGGGCAGTCTAGTCTACTTTCCACGTATGCACGACGTACATTTTAGCTCCACTGGTTTAAAATCAGGCAATCCAGTCACATTTCCTTTTCGTTGTAGTTGGCTTAAGGATTCACGATTCAAATGACCCATTCTATTGTGCCACATTTCAAAACTACTGGCCACTGGTGCAGAATTATGTTCTTTAATTTTAAAAGCTTTGTCTCCTGTTGATGGATTTACGATGAAAAGACCATCCTGCTTCGTGGCACTCAAAAGTACCATTCCAAATTTATTTGAGATTTTTTTTCAAATATAACTTGGCCTCAGCTATTAGTTACTTTGTTGATTGATATTAGAATTTCAGATTATTATGAATTGTGCATTTCTGAGCTCTATTATCTATTTGATTAAAAATTGATACCGTAGCGATTCCCATAATTTGGATCTTTTTATCTTTTTATTTTTTTATTATTAGCGAGTTTTACATATAATGAAGATTTTGTCTCCATGTTGTGTGTGTTTAATATGAAGTTAAATGTATTTCCAAAGATTGAAAACAAAAATGAAAACACTTTTTTGGTATTTTTATTATTTATTAACATTAATAACACAACATTAAATATTAAGGGTATTCATGCTTCGGTGTAAGATCACGTTTTGTGTAAAATATGTAACTTTACGTGAGACTTTGCATGAGTACCTCTTTAAGCTACTTTGTGTAAGTGGTGTAAGAAAACAGCTGTTCGTTAAATGTCAAATTTATTTATATAAATAAAAAATTGCCAAAATAAATTGAAAGGTAGTATTAAAATGCAAATACAAAATAATTTATCTAAGTGCTAATCATAGAACTTCTCTTTCTAGAATGCGTTTGCCATTCTCCGCCTTGGTGAAAGGGAAAGGCCGCAAGCCACAACGTGAACACACAGTCCCTTTTAAGGAACTACTACCACTACCACTAGGGCTTCGCGATCGGGTTAGTGGAAAATCCGACTCCTCGTCAGATGTGGCATGTCTTCAGGAAATGGCAGTCCTATTTGCTTGTTTGAAAGACAATGAATTTGCTGAAAAGCTATGTCCCAAGGAGATTGCAACTTTCCAGAAGTGTTACAAAGTTCACATGGACAAAAAGTTCGAAGCAAAGAAAACTGACAGTTTGGGTATAGTAGCACCTGGAAGAGACCTAAACTACAAACAATTGAACAAGTTTATGCGCTCATATCCCAACCCAAAGTGAACGAATTAAGCTAAATAAACTCTTAAGTAAAAAAAAACAGTATTCATGTATAAAAGTATATTACGGCACAAATTAGCACAGATATTAAAATCAGTAAACGACATCAGCGTCTACAAGGCCAGATGAGTTAATACAACCTGGCGATGCTGTTGAAACTACACTTATAAGTCCCCGGTTGGCACTGCGTTGTTGAAGTTCCAGCAATTCACGAATAAGAGTCTGTTTTTCTCGTTCCAGTAAGGCAATGTGATCAGTTTTCTGATTCACTTCGTTAGTGAGATTCCGGTTTTGCTGGCGAAGGCGGTCAACCGGTTGAAGTAGCCCTTGGTGAGTTGTAGGGCGTATGGCAAGATTTATGTGGGTTGGGAAGCCACCACGTTCCCATGTCTCGGCTAGTGTCGAAAGATGGCGGTTTATTTCTAAAACTCTTGCTCGTTGGAAATCTAAACGTTCTTGTTGCACCTCTGACCATTGCTCCTTAATAATAAAAAAAAAGATTGACAAAGGTTCTCTTTGATGAAATTCAACTTACCACATGAGATCCCATTCGGCCTAAGTACTTAATCTTTTCTTGTGCATTGGAGATCTGCTGTAGGTACCATTCCCTAGCTTTATCAACAGCTGCTAAGCCTTGCAGAAGAACATCACGTTCTTCTTCAAATTGCTTCATTCTTTTGAGCATATTGTAGTCTATTCCGTTCTGAAGCGTGTGCCGTCGAGGTTCTCTTCGCTTTTTCTGATAACCATTGGATGGTTGTCCTTGCACAACTCCACTAACTGGCGTGGTCGATGAACCGCCATCGGCAGTGCCTCTTAGAACTTGAAATGACTTCCTCTTGTCTTTCGAGTACATTTCGTTCATCAAAATTCCCATTTGCCAATTCTGCAAAGCGTGTCGAATCTCTGCTTTATCTATAGCATTTGCAGCGTTAGAACTACGAGGTGGTTTCGGTGGAGGCGGTGGACTATGGTAAATGTCCTGCGGCGCCAGTTCTGTGTCAGTCATCATATCTAGTTCCATTTCTGGACTAAGTTGGGGCAAGCTCAGTGCCCTTTGGCTGGGAATGATATTATTTGGACGAACAGTCGCCGTGTTGCTATTATTCGACCATTGGGCATTTGGAACGGGATTCTCTATGTCCAACAACGGGGCCGAAGGTGGTCGTGGAGGCTTTTCACGCACAGGGTTCAAAACATCAATCTGTTGATTTTGCAACAGACAGATTTTCAATCCAGCGCAGAATCTATCAAACGACAACAGTCCACTTGTTGGAGTCACTTTACGCAAGCTTTCGATAACACCTCGCGGCAAACCTTTGCACCCATCGTCCTGCCAGCCCTTTTGTATATCGGAAAATTTTACATAACCTGTTCTCTGATCGTCCAAAATATCGAAGAGTTTTTTCATCGACACAACGAACTGTTTAGGCAGCGTATCCAAGGGGTAATGGCCCTTTAGGTCAGTTTGATTCTCCACCGAAGCACTAGCACTGCAATTTGTGAAAATACAACAAATAAAAATAAAAGAAAGTTTCATTTGCAGAGAGCCAAGTTTTTCAAACCCTTTCGGATTCAAGGAGGGTGAGAATGTCGCCTTCACGCACGGGTCCCTTGACATTGCGAATGATTTGACGGTTTTGTTCACCGAGGAACTCTATCTTAACTTGGGTCCGAACCATTCTGAAAATACAAAGCACAATAAAGCAAATGCTGAAAGAAAAGAAAGTGAAGGACTCACCAAACTGTTTGCATTTTGTCAAATATGTCATCATATTCCTCATCTTTTTCTGGTGCCTGTTGAATATCTTCTTCGTCTTTACCTTCATCGCCATTCTCAACTCCAACCAAGACACAGTCGTCATCGGCAGATTTTTCTTTAGCTTCAACATTTCGGATGAGAACTCGAGTTGCTTTGGATTTCACATAGCATTGGTACATCAAAACATAAGAATCTGTGTGATGGACCCGTACATATCGATTTGCATTTTGTTTTCTTCATTCTGGAATCAAATAATTATTTTATGCTTATTCAAAACTTTGTTTTTAATTACTTACTCCGCTCATTTCCATATTTATTTGTATACTTTTTTTATTTTTTGTTTGATAGAAAGTACCAACTTCAACTTAACTTCGAAATGTCAAAAAAGACTTTTGTGTAGTTTTACACGTTTTACCATCTCGTTTCCGCATTGAATTCGTTGCGTAGTCTTACCAAATTTGTGTAAAACATTTTCCATACAAAATTTGACAGTTCTTTTACCATCTGGTAAACTTACACAGACTACACGGTTTACGAGGGTTTTACGCTGATGCATGAATACCCCTATTAATTAGCGACGCGTTTCGGAAGTATTATTCCATTTTCGGGCTACCTGTTACAAAAACTTTTGCTTACTTTGCCAATTTTCCAGTTGTCAAGATTTTATTGTTGTTTTATACTAGTATATGTTGTCTCTTTTTGTCATTTTTTCTTGTTTTGATAGCGGGTTGCTGTATCGTATAGTGGGTTTTGTTTTATTGTTAATTTATCATTTAATATATTGTTTTTGCTTATTCTATTTGCTTTGTATATCTCGTACTCTTCCAATACGTCAAGTGTTGTTCCTTTCCTACATATATGGATTGCGTCTAGGTAAAATTCAAAGTTAGTGTATTATGGTTGTTGTATATGAGGGGCTGTGCATAATATGTTGATTTTGTGTTTAGTTTTGGTTTATGCTCCAAGAACCTGTCATAAACGGTTCTACCTGTTTGTCCGATGTAGAATTTGTCGCAGTCATTACATTTGATTTTATATATACCTGTGCATAGTCTTTTGTCTTTTACTTGTTTAGGTTGTAATATTTTCTGGATATTGTTGTTTGCTTTGAACGATATTTTAATGTTGAGCTTATTAAGTTCATATTTTAATGTCTGTGGTAGTAGATTAGTGTAGTTTGTTGATATGTATTTTATCTCTGTTGTGTGTTCAAGTTTGGCAGTACTTTTAATTTTCTTAGTAGATGCATTGTAAGCTGACATCTTTTGCGCACGTGGGTGGTGGGAGTTTCTATTTATTTCGATGTCTGTTGTTGTTTGTGTTCTATACATTTTGTATTTTAATTGGTTGTCCGTTTTAGTAATGGTTAAATCCAGAAAATTAATTGAGTTGTTGTTTTCTATTTCTGCTGGGAATTTTAAGTTGTCCTTTACATTGTTGATATATTTTTTCAATATATCAAGTTGTCTTAGTGTGCCGTCGAAAATGACGAAGGTGTCGTCTACGTATCTTGTGTGAAATATTATTTTTTGTTGGTGTGGATTGAGGTTTGATAGTATATATTTATTTTCAAAATAGTTAAGGTATATGTCTGCTAATAGTCCGCTTAATGGTGAACCCATGGCTAGTCCTTCTTCTTGTGTGTAATATTTTTCATTAAATGTGAAATAATTCTGTTTAAGTGTTATTTGTAGTATGTTTATTACTTCTTCTATTTGTTTTTGGTTGATAGTTGCTGTGGTGGTTAAATTTTCTTTTAGTATTTCTATTGTTTCATCTATAGGTATGTTTGTGTACGTGTTGGTTACGTCGAATGATATTAATTTGTACTGTGGTAGTATATTTAATATTTTAGTTGTTTCTATAAATTCTGTATAGTTTTTGATGCTTTTGTTGTTGTTTAATGTTATATTGGCAATTGGCTTTTATTATTTTTTGTAGTATTTTAGCAACTTTGTAGCATGGTGCTGTCGTGTAATTGATGAGCGGTCTTATTGGTGTCCCTGTTTTGTGAAGTTTGGTGCTTGAGCATTTGGTTGTTTTTACTTTATTTTGTTTATGTCTGTAAACATGTAATTGCACATGTTGATAGCGTTATTAATGTATTTGACGTAAATTTTGGTGGGGTCATTTTGAAGATGTTTTATGTTATTATTATTAAAAAAATGTATGGTTTTGTCAATGTATTCTTGTTTGTTTATAATGACCATAGTATTGCCTTTGTCTGCTTTCGTGACTATTGCGTTGTTTTCAATTACTTTTTGTTTTATGTTATTTAAGTCGCTTAAGTCTTCTTTGTATTTTCCTTGAATGTTCTTTAGTTGTTTGTCATTTTTAATTATGTCTTTGAGTTTTTTGTTGATAACTGTTCTTGTTTCGTTCTGTATGTCATAGCTGTGTATTGTTTTTATTGCTGCTTCTGCATTTATTCTTGAGAAATACTATCTACATATGTTGTTTTTAGGAATATTATATTTGAGACCTTTGTTTAGTGTTTTTATTTCGTATGGTGTGAATTTAATATCTGTATCATTGATTAATCTTGGGTAAAATGAATGTTTTGTTGTTGGTGTGTTTTTATTTTTGTAATTTAAGTTTTTGTTTTGATGCTATTTCTTTTGCTATTTCATTGATGTATTGATTTATATTAAAAGTATGAGTTTCAGCGTCTATTATGTGAGAAAAGTAATTACAATCGCGATTGATGTTTTTAAAAAAGACTTTATTCTGTGAGCTGTTGATTATGACTGACTTCTTACTCATTCCATAATTCTATCAACGCCTTATTCCTATTCAGTTTTAATGTGTCAGCAGAATTGCACATTCGTTTTGGGTATCCGATTACGAGTGCCCAAAAGAATGCGTGTGTTTACATTGCAATATGATAATGAACTTAAATCTTAAATGAACTTGGTTTCCGTTGGAAATCAAGTTTGTGCAAAAATAGATGGGGCGGCATATGTAACCTCTCCCCCCTTTAGGTTTAAATTCTCCTGAATTTTGGGAGTTTCTTTACTGACATTATTGATTGAAATTTTTAGCTTTTTGTTTTTCTTAATATAAAAATTGTAAGAACAATCAAAGTTAAAAAAAATATTGATATTACTGAATAGTGTACATTTTTATGAAATTTAAGTAAGTTTATACTTTCTAGGTTTACAAAGTTTTTCAGAGTAATTTCTTCAAAATTTAATTCTTTCGTAAAATTGTACTTTATGTTTTCGTTATAAAAAAATCTATTTACATGTTGAATATTCATATTGCCAAATGTTTGGTTTAGTATTTCTATTGAGCAATTATTAAATACAATTAGGTAATTTCCACTTAGTTTTATTTTACGATCATCACACTTATTTATTATTTCAACATTATTCATATTTTTACAGAGAATAGTGTAATCTTCTAATGATTTTATTTCGATAAGGCTATTTTTTTTAAATTTACAGTTGTTATGCGATATGCAGTTGCTAAGTTTTATAAGTTCTTTTTCATATAAAATTTTTTCGCTATATTCATATCTTGTTTCATTCATTTCTATAAAAAATTGATCTTTGATTATTATTTCTTGATTATTTTCTGTAGGGATTGCTGTTGTGAGTTTGAAATCTACTAGTTTGTAGGTACTCGGGATTTTCATTGCTATAATGATTCTATTTTTCTCGTATCTTAAAACTCCTACTCTAGCGTTTTTAAGTTTGTAAATGTCTAAACCTGTTTCTGTCATTTCTTCTGACGTCATTATGCTTGGGTGAATTATACCTAATCTTATTTGAGCTATGGTATCTACAATTTGATTCAATTTGTCTTCCAAAAAACGTAACTTTAATATTTGATCAATCTTAAGTTGTTGTTCTATAATTCGTATCTCATTTCCTGTTAATTCTTTGTATACCTGGGCTATCTGTTTTCTATCTGTTTCTATAATATTCTTTAGGTCAAAAATTGTGTCATTAAAATATGAATTTATTTTAATCTGATTGTTTAAATTAAATATTGCGTTATTATCGTTCTCTTCTATTGTTTTCAAGTGTTCTATTATTTCTTGTCTGTCGATATCGTCCATTGTTCCGAACAGCCATTTTTGTGCTGTGCCTATAATATTTATAAGTCCTCGTCTTTGTCTTATTTTTACTAGTCCTATTGCCTGAAGTTTTGCTTGTATGTTTTCTATCATTTTACTTATCGTCCAGTCGTTTCCTATTTGAAGATTTTCTACATTTCCTTTAATAGAATTAAAAGTTTGTTCTAGGTCGTCCGTGTTTATGATATGCAGTATTGTCCTTGTATTTTCTATCAGTTCGGTCTGTCCCATGTTAATAGTGGTATATCCATTGTTAGTCGTTAACTTGTTGACTGTTAAGGTCGCTGCTACTGGTGTCATCCGTATGGTTAGTGCGTATACTAAAATTGTCATCTGCAAATATGCGAGGGCGTTTAATGTTAATAGGATGTTCTCTTTCTAGTTTTTTAAATCTGTATCTAGGTTCGTTTTTGTAATAGTTTCTTTTGTAATTTTTAATTGGTACTATCTGCCTGTTTTCAATATATATCTACCTGTTTTTGTTAAGTTTTTCGGTCCTATTTGCTTTTTCCGTCATAATTTGTTTTCTTAGAGTGGCTATGTCTGCAAACATTGCTTCATTTGGAGATGTTTTGAGTGTGGAATGATATCTGTCATTATAATTCTTAACTGCTCTATGAACTTTCTGAACTAATGTCAAATCTAACTTCCTCATTGAAACTAATTTTTCCTGAAGTGTAGAGTGAAATCTTTCAACATCACTATTACCTGTATGTGTGTTGGGCTTAGTAAGGTGAAGGTCAATTTCTTGTTGGTTAAAAAATTCTTTAAGATTCTCTGCTTGGAATTCATTATCGGCTATAATTTTCTTTGGTTTACCAAATTTGGAAATATGTTCTTCTAATGTTTCAATTTTCTTGATCCAGTTTCTATTTGGTAAATGATAAGCGTAAGCTTTCTTTGTTAGTTTGTCTATTAAAGTAAGAAATGGTTGTTTCATGAAATAAAAAATATCAATGTGTAAAATTTCGTTTGGTCTTGTTGGTGTTTCACTAATTTCAAATTTCTTTTTTATTGGGTGTCTTTCATACTTCGTTTCTATACAGGATTTGCAATTATTTATAACTTTAGTGATTTCTCTGAACATTTGTGGATAATAAATTCTATTTTTCAGGCTATGATACGTCTCTACTATACCACTGTGTATGCTTTCTTTTATGTGATACGATGAGATTTGTTTGTGAAGTTCTTCTACTGTTCGTATTTCCTTTGCTCTAATGGTTGCTTTTATGAATTTTATTTCTCTATTATTGCTAAATGGTACCCGTGGCGCAATGGTTAGCATGTCTACCTGCTAACCCAGAGGTTCGAGGTTCGAATCCCAGCAGAGGCAAAATGCAAAAATGTTTTTCCACGGGTATCGCCTTTCGCGAGGAATTGGCAAGTCCTCCGTTAGTAAATTCATTGCCATGAAAAGCGCATTCTCAATTAGCCGTTCGGAACCGGCGAAAAATTGTAGGTCCCCTCCATTCCCTCACAAGGCATGGTTGTGAGAAATGCGCTAGGCCCAGGGGCTCCTCGCTCTGTTGCGCCACCCCATTAAATTAATTATTGCTAAATAATTCTATCAGTAATTTTTGAATTTTATTAAATTCTTCGTAGGAAAGTTCTGTGAAAATACCTGTTATTCCTGGTTTTATAAATCGTCTTAGTAGATCTGACCAGTATTCCTTAGTTTTAGTCATGTCTAAGTAAATAATTCTTCTCTTGTCTATGATTTCAATCTCTCTTTCTGTTTTATTTACTAATATTAGTTGTGTTCTGTACTTGTTAACTATTGTTTCTTTAATTGGAATGTGATCAAGAAGTTGCTCTTCTTGCGAATGTACTGTTGCAATATCAGACAGATTGTTAATTGACTTATTGTCGGTATCATTTTTCTCTGTTTCCTCTTCTGGAATTCTTGAAAGAAAATCCGCCACTTTATTTTCTTTTCCTTTTAAATATTCTATATCGAATTGGTATTCTTGTAGTTTCAGAAGCCATCTCTGGTTTCTTTGACTAAATTCTTTGCCGTAATATTTTTTATTTAGGTATTTAATAGGTTGTTGATCTGTTATGATGGTGAATCTTGTGCCCCATAAATATGGTCTATAGTAAGTTACTGCCAAAACAATTGCTAGGAACTCTTTATCAGTCGCAGAATATTTCTTTTCATGATCATTTAATGTTCTTGACCCGTAACATACAGGTTGACCTTCCTGCGTGAGTACTGCTCCTATTGCATAATTGCTGGCGTCGGTGAAAAGTGTGAAGGGTTTTTCAAAGTTGGGAAATTTGAGTATGGGGTGCTTGATAATATTTGATTTAAGTGTTTCAAACGCTTGGATGTATTCGGGATCGTTAAGATTTATTTTCATTCCTTTTTTCAAGTATTTCACCATGGGATAAGCTATTTTTGAGTAGTCCTTTACAAATTTCCTATAGTACCCTGTGGTACCTAAGAATGTTTTTATCTGTTTCTCTGTTTTGGGTAATTGGTATTCTTTAATACATTGTATTTTATCTGGATTCGGTTTCATCCCTCCGCTGTAAGTACGTGACCTAAAAACTCGGTATTTCTTTTCATGAATGAACATTTATCAAATTGAATCCTTAAATTATGTTCTGAGAGCTTTTTGAAAATTAAGATTAAAGATTGAATATGTTCTTTTAAACTTGTTGAGAAAATTAGGATGTCATCTAAATAGACAACACAAATTTTGTTAATATAGTCCCTCAGTATTTGGTTCATCAATCTTTGGAACGTTGCCGGCGCATTTTTCAATCCAAAAGGCATTCTAAGATATTCATAGAGGCCATTGGGTGTCACAAATGCGGTTTTTGGAATATCGGCGGGGTGAACTTTGATTTGATGATATCCTTTTGCAAGGTCAATTGATGAAAAGTATTGGGCCCTACTTAGTTTATCAAGGATGCTATCGATGTTTGGGAGTAGGTATTTATCATCAATTGTTATTTCATTAAGCTTTCTACAGTCAACGCATAATCTAAATTTTTGTTGCCCAGAATTGTCTTTTTTCTTTGCCACTACCACAATAGGAGAGGCATATCTGCTGTTTGATTTTCTTACTATGCCCTGATTTTCCATTTCTAAAACTTGTCGTTTTACTTCTTCTTCATATTTTGGGGATAGCCTATAGAGTTTAGCATGTATGGATTGGTCTACGGTAGTTTTTATTTCGTGCATGATAGTGTCCGTATTCGTCAGCTGATCACCTTCACGATAAACAAATATTTTGAATTTTCTTAATAATGATTTTATTTCTTTATTTTCTTCCGCGTTTAGATGGCTTAGGTCTAGTTCTTTTCCTCCTCCAATAAGTTCGAAACAATCGAAGGCTGTAACGTCTCTTTCGGAGTATAATGGAATTATTGTAGTATTTTTTAGTATAAGACATTTTCTGTCAAAATCGAGGGTTTTAACAATTTTACTAAGTACGTCCATGCCTATAAGAATATCGTATTGTTTTGCACCTAAGTTCCTCTTATACCATCTTGTAGCAGTTTTTTGATCTGCATTAAATTCTTCTGGGATCTTCGTAATGATTCTTTCCACTACCTCATCCGTTGTATTGTTAATTGTCTTAAGCTGCATTTTTATTTTGTCGTATACCTTAAACCTACTGAGCTAGAATTTATAATGCTCATGGTTGAACCCGTATCTAAAAGTGCTTTATACCTTCTACTATCAATTGTTAAATTTAAAAAAATCTGGTTCCCGAGGCTCAATTGAGAAAAAACTCCACATTGTGAATTTCATCATTTCTAGTTTCAACCTGATTTATTGACATTGGTGCTGGGTGTTGTATTGCGTTTCTTATTTGTCCTGACGGATTAAAAACAGGTTGGGGATTGTTATATCGGGATGTTTGCCCATTCCGATATTGCCCTGACGTCTTCCTAAAATGTTCTTGGGGGTTCCCATTTTGTTGAAAATTATTTGTTTGCTTGAATGGGTTAAAATGTCCCGAATGATTGAAATTAGATTGGAAATTGTTATTTTGTCTCTGAGACTTATGATTGACATAATTGCAGTTTTGACCTGATGCGTTTTTATAATCATTCGATCTATCTTCTGGTCTGTATTGTCTGTTTATTCTGAAATCTGTTTGTATATTCCCTTCATCGTACCCTACAAATGAGTAAAGGATTTCTTTGACTTTATGGATATCATAGATATCTTGAATGTCCCTTGATAAATTTCCAATGATTATTTGCTTTACTTTACTGACTATTAATACATATAAATTATTTTTTACCTCAGCTGAATTATTTTCATATGTCGCAAATGTGTTGACTTCTTTAATTAAAAATTCAACTTTGTTGCTTAAGTCTAATATTGAACTTACTTTAAGGTAGGTTATTTTGTTTGCGATTTCCTTGTAACTTGTTGTTGGACGGAAGTGCTGCTTTAGCAGATTTTTGGTTTCCTCCCATGTTGTTGTTGTGTTGTGGATCAGTAATTCTTTGGCCCTTCCTGTTACCTTGGAATTGTAGATGGCTCTCCATATTTCTTGTTTTTCCTCCGCCCTGGTTCCGTTGATATGGTTTTCCACCACGCTGACGAATTGGGTTAATTTTTCACTCTGTCCATCAAGCTCGGGAATATATGATATCTCCTTTATGATCTGTACTGTGCGATTCATTGGTGGAGGTTGGGGACGCACCGCTAGAGCTTGAATAGCCGCTACTAGTTGGTTAAGTGCTTCTTGGTCCATGATGTTTGGAATCACCGGCCAAAATTTTAATGTTTTGTCTTTTCTTTTAATCGTGATTGTTTACTTCTTTTTTTTAGTGCCCTTGAATCGTCAATGCAATTCAAGAAAAAGAAAGAAAAATAAATTATTTTCTTATATCCAAAAACTTCACTTTTTGGTTTATTCACTTTTCGTATACGTGCTTCACAATTTTATTTTGTTTGCCACGCACTGAACACTGATATCAACACTTTAACAATCTTAAGTTGTTTTCGCGTAACTTCGTTCTCGTATGGATTTCTTCTGTTTGAAAAAATCCTACCGACTGACTGCGCCAGAAAAGTAATTACAATCGCGATTGATGTTTTTAAAAAAGACTTTATTCTGTGAGCTGTTGATTATGACTGACTTCTTACTCATTCCATAATTCTATCAATGCAGAATTGCACATTCGTTTTGGGTATCCGATTACGTTTCCGTTGGAAATCAAGTTTGTGCAAAAATAGATGGGGCGGCATATGTAACCTGTGTAATGTGTTGTATAATTGCAAATGTAGTTCGTATAAAATTTTGTTCAACTGTATTTTTTTTACTGTATAAAAATTTTATTTCTTCTTGTATTCGTATGGTTTGGGCTATTTTTTTGTGTTTTAAGGGCTGCAATAGATGTGTCTATAGTTTTTATTTGTGCATATTTTGGTGTTATATGTTTCTTGATGCAGTTTTTGTTGAATTTTATATTGAGGTTGGCTTTAGTTAACATGATTTAGGTGTTTTTGTATTTTAAGACGATTTGTGCTTGTTCAGCTGTTAAATATAATGAGGATTTTGTCTTCATGTTGTGTGTGTTTAATATGAAGTAAAATGTATTTCCAATGATTGAAAACAAAAATGAAAACACTTTTTTGATATTTTTTGTTATTTATTAACATTAACAACACAACATTAAATATTAATTAGCGATTATTATTCCATTTTCGGGCTACCTGTTACAAAAACTTTTGTTTACTTTGCCAATTTTCCAGTTGTCAAGATTTTATTGTTCTTGTTTTGATAGCGGATTGCTGTATCGTATAGGGGGTTTTGTTTTATTGTTAATTTATCATTTAATATATTGTCTTTGTTTATTCTATTTGCTTTGTATACCTCGTACTCTTCCAATGCGTCAAGTGTTGTTCCTTTCCTACATATATGGTTAAATTCAATTCAAAGTCAGTGTAGTTATCGTTGTTGTCTATGAGGTGCTGTGCATATGTTGATTTCGTGTTTAGTTTTGGCTTATGCTCCAAGAACCTGTCATTAAAAGTTCTACCTGTTTGTCCGATGTAGAATTTGTCGCAGTCATTACATGTGATTTTTACTTGCGATTATAGGTACTATAAGGCAAGTCTTGCAATCGTGCAGAAAAAAAATTTTGAGATAACAATTAAACATGACATTACGATGATAGAGAATACGAAAAAAGTGGGTCCTGCAATTCTGTCTGTCTGTCTGTCTGTCTGTCTGTCTGTCTGTCTGTCTGTCTGTCTGTCTGTCTGTCTGTGTGTCTGTCTGTCTGTATATGGATCTACAGCCTGAACCAATAGACCGATTTGCTTCAAAATTTGCAGTTAGGGTCTGTGGAGCAGTCTACAGAGGGGTTTTTGGAATTGAGTCTCTAGGTCTTGAAATAACGGTACCTGCCATACAACCGATATGATAATACTTACTTTTCTCGATAGCGGCTCCAACGATGTTGATAAAATTTTGTGTGAAGAATTAATTTTGGATTGTCGTTCTTATGATGTAAATAAAAATTTTGGAAAAAGTATAAAAACGGTACCTCCCATAGTACCGTTTTTTTCAAAACCGACTTTCTCGTTAATGGCTTGCACGATGATTACGAAATTTTGTATTTTAGAAGTTTTAAGTTGTTTAAGGAAAACTGCATAGCAAGATTTGAAAAATTTTAATTTTTGAAGTTTTTAAAAAAAATTTAAAAAAATTTTGATTTTTTGAAATAACTTCAAAACCATAACTTAGATTTTTCTCAAATTTTTTTGTCAAATTAACTTTTGCTAAGATCTTAAATTTTGCATACTTGAATTTTACAAAACTTTTTTTTTAAAAAAATGTAAAATAAAAAACCGTTATTTTTAAAACTGGTCCAACGATTTTGATAAAATTTTTAACGTTTATATGTATTAGAAATTGCAAAAGAATGGCGTTTTTAGATTTTCGCTTGAGACCTTTGGAATATTTAATTTAATTTTTTTCAATATTTTTCGTGACTTAATAAAATTTTCCTAATTAATGTATAGTTGGCAACCCTGTACCACCAAATATATTATAAAGAGCGAACACCAAAACCTTTTACTCAGCCCTAAGATTTTGATATCGTATTTAGAACACAATCGCAAGTTCGTGCGACCCAGTCGTGCCCATTTTTTTTTTTACAAAAGATGTCAGCTTACAATGCATTTATCAATAGACTTCTAAACGTTCCAATGAACGAAGAAGATTACAAAGAAGAATTAAATACAATAAAATACATAGCGACAAGAAATGGATTCAACCAAGAATTAATAGACAAATTAATATTGATTGATTGATTGATTGATATAATTTATTTCTTAAAATATAAATACAAAAATGTATAACCGTTTGCGTAGGCAAATTTAAGAAATATAAGTGACAATAACATTTTTATAATAAAGAATAGAGATATTGTCACTATTAGGTAAATAATTTCCATAATAATTTTGAATGGGTGGGGTGACCCATAAATAAAAGTATAAAAACTAAAATTTGCTGAACAATCACTAATTTAAAGAAATGAGAATTACAAAAATTATATTCAAGCTAACCATTTCATCAAAACATTAGAAATAATTAAAAACTAGTTATTCATCATTAGTTCAATGTTTACTAAGTCAAATTCAAAAAGCCATTTTTTACATTTATTCCAAATAGTGGCTGAGATGTAAGAACTCTGATAGAATTTGGAAGTTTATTAAATATTCGGCATGAAACTATGTCATACAATTTTCAAAATGCTGTTGTGCGAAAGGATGGTACATTAACCAGATTTAAGAAATTTCCACGTACATTATAGTTGGAAATAATTCTGAAATTAAGATTTCCTGATCTTTTAAAAAATTCATTGAGAACCTTGTAGCAGTCAAATGTCGAACTGGAAGAATTTTCAATTCATTGAATAGTGAAAAACTAGGGTAAAGGCGAGGTTTACGGCAAATTTTCTTAAGAACCAATTTTTGCATAACCCCCCAAACATAAGATTCCATACTGTAATTTAGAATGAAAAATGCCATAATAAATTTTCATAAGAAGTTGATCGGAGCAAACTTTTCTAAGGTAATAAATATATCGTAAAGTTCCTCGAAAGTACTGCCTCAAATTTTCTGTATGTTTGAAGAAACTCATTTTGGAGTCAATAATAAGACCCAAATATTTGAACTGATTGACATTTTCTAACCGGAAGCATCCATCACTGGAACTTGAAGAACTAAAAAAGGTGCAAGAAGAGCAGTTGGAGACACAAAAATATTTCAAAAGCTTAAATTTTTGGCAATCTGTAGCATGGAAAAAAAGATCCGTATCAACATTAATATTTTGTAAAAAGTTAAAAAACATAACTTGGTTTTAGGACTGATGACTAATTTGTGCTCAGCAAACCAAATTCTTAACAAGCTTAAATCCCAATTCATGTCAGCTATAAGATAAAGGTAGCTATTCGCACTTAAACTGAAACCAACATCATCAGCAAAAGCAGTCAATTTCCCTTTGAAAGGAAGTCTAAATAGTGAATTAATATAAATTAGAAAGAAGATTGGCCCTAAAACTGAGCCTTGTGGAATTCCTATTTTCATTAATACCATATCGCTCATAACATCATCAATTTTCATTCGTTGTCTTCTGTTTTCTAAATAAGATTCAAACCATTTGAATATAAAACCTCGGAAGCCTGCTTTTTCCATTTTACTGATGAGTATAGTGTGATCCACCATATCAATAAATATCGACAAATAACGCAGCAGTATACATCTTACTATCGAGGCTAGTGAATATTTGAGAGCAGAAGCGCAACAAGGCATCCTCAGTTGACTTTTCACTTTGAAACCCGAACTGAAAATTGCTAAAGAATTTCGTTTTATCTAAGAAACTTATCATTCTATTCTTAACAGCTTTTTCAAATACCTTACTTATGGATGGTAACAAAGAGATCGGCCTATAATTAGATAGATCACCAGTTGGGCCATTTTTTAAAAAGGGGTAAGACATTAGCACATTTGAGGGCATCCGGAAAAACACCACAAAAATACATTTATTAAAAATGTTTGCCAAGATTTCAGACAGAAAACAAGCTTCATTTTTCAAACAAAGATAAGATATACAGTCGTTACCAGAAGAATTTGAATTTTTCAAAGTACCAGTTATTTTTAGAATTTCAAACCCAGTAATAGGCTAAAACACAAAACTCTGCCTTTGGGAAGGTTCATTTAAATTACAAACAGTACAACGAAGTATATTAGTGAAATAGCCAGATGACATGTTTTGTAAATTGTGTGAAACCGCTGAAAAATAGTCATTGAAAGCATTTGCAATACCTTTTTTATCTGAAACAACGCAACTACCATTTTTAATAGCAGAAGGTATTTTTCTTTCTGTTTTTTTGTTGAGGATACTATTAACAATTCGCCATTCATCTTTAACGTTGCCTTTAGCTTGATTAAATTTGTTTATGTAGTAGTTGTCACGGCAGATAGGGATTTCTTTCTCTAGTTCTATACATACTCTTTTATATTTATTTTTTCAAATATTCATTGTTTTTATGCTTTGAAAAATTTTTTCTTATATTATACTTTTTTAAGAAGATTATGAGTTATCCAGGGCTTAAGTCGCTTTTCAATCTTTTTTGAGGAAACTGAAGAAGAACATTCAGATATATATCTGCTCAAAATGCTAGAAAGAAAAAGTGTCGTATGATTTTGATGGATCAATTTCCGCAAACACTTCTTCCCACTGTTCAAAAGTTAGGCAATGTTTGAGCCTATCAAAATCAAATTAGTAGCTACTTTTTCAGAACCTTCAGAATCGATTTTAATTGTATTGAAACCAATATCAATCAAAATACCAGTCATGGAATGATCAGTGATTCTTAGTTCAAAAACACATTTTTCACATGAATTAACATAAGAAAGAGCAAAGCGACCATATATATGATCAAGGCATTTACCAGATCTCGGTCTAGTAATTTCTTTAATAAAGGAAATAAGTCCATTAGAAGCTAATAGATCCAAATAAGTTCCAACTTGTTCATTGCTTTCTAGAATGTCCAAATTAAAATCACAGATTTTCTGATTTTTCACAATTCAAAAATGTTGAAAATTCCTCCAAAAAAAAACTCCAAAGCTAAAATGCAAAATTTTCTCTCAAACTTCTTATGTTTTGATGAATTACAAAAAGTTTGTTTTGGGCGTAGCTTTTGTTAACAAAAATTTCTTCGCAATTAGATCCAATAAGATTGAAGGAAGAAAAGTCAATGTTTTAACCTTCCGATAACAACACATTTGAAATATACGTAAATAACAACAGGGGTGGTATAACACCCCAGCCAGGATTAAATTTAAAAAAATACTTTTACAGATAACTTAAAATATTTATTGAAACAAAACAACTCATAAGCTTTATCAAAAACAGAAAAAAGAGATTCATAAAAAATATATATATATATTCACATAAAAAAAATAAGTCAAATGCAATTATTGCGAATTTGTTTTCTGTGCTAAGGCCATACAGAACATTGACATTCATAACATGAAAGCTTGCTCTTGAGGTCTTGTTTTCGTGGGCGAAATGCACAACGTGATTGCTTCTGAAGTTTAAGAGGGGGCTCACCTTCATTGGACCTCAAGGGGGGGGGCTAGAACCCCTTTTATTCCTTCAGGAAATTTTTTGAGCAAATGTTGATCTAAAAGTCGCTCCATATGAGGTTTGGTCAGTTGTAAACCTAATTCCTTTAGTTTACTCTACAAATGAACATTTTTGCCTTTCAAAAGCTTTTTCGGTGCTTCTGCAAGCGGCTCTTTTTCATCCGATGATTGACCTATAAGTGGTCATCATCCATTTCAGATTGTATTGAATGATGATCTGTTATATCTGGGCAATCATCGTCTGAACCTGAGTACATTCCACCATCCTCTCATTCCAAAACATTTTTTATATAATTTTCAATAGTTTCCCGACCAGTGGATGCCATTTTATTAACCTACTCAATGAAGAAAAAAAAATGTCCTACAAATTTTCGCATACGCGAATAACAACATGAGGTTCTATACAACCCCAGTGCATACGGAAACCGCTCTGTATCAAAAACTACAGCCTATCGCGGGGACTGCTCATCAGTAACTAAGACCTGAGGTATTAAATGACAAATACATAGAATGGTAGAAAGAGAAGTGAAGCGAAAACAAAATTACAGTTAAAATAAGAAGGCCTGGGGTACTATAGCACCCCTGTTGTCATCGGAAGGTTTTAAATCATTTAAAAAATTCATTACAAAGATTAATATTTCAAAAACAAATAATGCACTAAATAAGTGCAAGATCACTAAAAGATCTTATTACAATGACTTTTTCCCCTTCAATCTTGCGCAATAAGATTTTATTATCTTTGTACCACAAAAATTTATACCCGTTTTGTTTTTTCGCCTGTCTTGCTTTCATGAAAAGACTTCTTGTATGTTTTGTTAGAGCATCGTTAATAAAAATAAGATTGCCTTTTTTCTCCCGCTGCTGCTGCCACTGCTACCACGAACACCGCTACCACTGTTTCCTCCTGCACCGCTCCCATCAAGAATATTAGAATTGAGATTATTTTTTTTAATTTTTGGTGGAAAATGTATCTTCCTTCGGTTTTTTTTGGTCACTTTCAGCCGTATTAATAAACGCGGAGTAGCGAAGGGTTAAGCCTTATTCCATGGACTAAGTGAAAATTGCTATTAATAAAGGAAATTTTTTGTTAATTGACGTCTACTAAGTTATTCCACCGATGAGGGTGGTTTAGCGAAGGAATAACCAAGGATTGTATCCAAATACAAAATGAAAGAAATTTTTGAGTTAAAATGCATGTGCCTACAAAAGTTCTATTTTTTAATTTATTTTCCATAAATTCAGTGACATCTAAAATAATAATTATGTAAGATCAAATATATTTAAATCTACTTTGTTTTAATAATTAATAGATTTTTGATTTCTCGTCTTAGGGAATTGATATTTGCCATAAATACGAAAGCAAAGTTCGCCAAACTGAACCCAAATCCCTGGATGTTAACCTGAGGCTTCTTGTAAAGTTGAGTTGCTTTACTTATTAACTTTTTTATTGAATTATTACTTGAAAACTCTTTCTTTGTTTGCAGTTGTACCACTTCCTTCAGCGTCAAACTAATAAGAAATTCAGCAGAGTAGTTCTAAGAAAAGAAACATTTGTTGATGAGCACAATCAACGGGCCCCCAATGTCTCTACACGCTCAACCGTTTTTTCAGGAGTCAGGTTGGCTCAACCGTTGTTGCAAGGTATGCGTACCGCCCTTATTACTAACAACGTCATTGGCAAGACACCTCTGAAGTACCCTACTCGTATACTCGTCCATACGTGCGATCAAAAAGACTCTAATTCAAACGCAATTGTGGTCGCAGGATTAGATGTATGGTTACAAGAAATAAAAATTTATTATATTTTGTACAACATTTAAATACAAAACTAATTAGAAGAGAGAGAGTAATAAAAAAAACTTCACAGTGGTTGAAAGATACAAAACAAATTTTACCTCTGTCAAGCTGGTGAAGTGACTTTCTCGGATCGGAACAAAATTTTGTGTAATTTAGTTGCTAATTATTTGCTAATTAATTGCTAAGAAATTAATTTTTTTGCTCCTCCCGTTTAATTATAAAAATTCACATTTCCAGCTTGACGTCAAGCTGGCAAAGCAAATTTTTCAGGAAAGGTTAAAAGACCGGGTGTTTTCACCATATTTTTTTGCTAATTATTTGCTCTAAAAAAAACAAAAAAAAATAATTTTTTGCTAATTAAAAAAAAATTTCTTAATTTTTTTCTTAATTTTTTTTTTTTTGAAAAATTGACTTTTTTATATTTTTATCTACTATTTATTTGCTCTTCGTAAAAACAAAAATTTTTTTTTTTGCTCTTCCCGTTTACCTATAAAAATTCACATTTCCAGCTTGACGTCAAGCTGGCAAAGCAAATTTTTCAGGAAAGGTTAAGAGACCGGGTGTTTTCACCATATTTTTTTGCTAATTATTTGCTCTAAAAAAAACAAAAAAAAAAATTTTTTGCTAATTAAAAAAAATTTTCTTAATTTTTTTCTTAATTTTTTTTTTTTGAAAAATTGACTTTTTTATATTTTTATCTACTATTTATTTGCTCTTCGTAAAAACAAAAAAATTTTTTTTTTTGCTCTTCCCGTTTACCTATAAAAATTCACATTTCCAGCTTGACGTCAAGCTGGTGAGGCAATTTTTTCAGGAAAGTTTTAGAGATCGGGTCTTTTCACAAGATTTTTTTGCAATTTTTTTGCTCTAGGAAAATTAAAACCAAAATTTAATAATTAAAAAAATTTTTTTTTTATTTTTTTTTTTTTGCAAACATTTTCTTAGCATATTCTTTTTTTTGCTATTTAATTGCTCTACGAAAAATAAAACAAATTTTTTTTTTGCTGACTACAAAAAATTTTTTTTATTTTTTTCGAAATTTTTTCTTTTGTTGCTAACAAATTTTTAGCATTTTCTTTTTTTGCTATTTAATTGCTCTACGAAAAATAAAACAAATTTTTTTTTTGCTGACTACAAAAAATTTTTTTTATTTTTGTCGAAATTTTTTCTTTTGTTGCTAACAAATTTTTAGCATTTTCTTTTTTTGCTATTTAATTGCTTTACGAAAAATAAAACAAAACTTTTTTTTGCTGACTACAAAAAATTTTTTTTTATTTTTTCAAATTTTTTCCTTTTGTTGCTAACAAATTTTTAGCATTTTCTTTTTTTGCTATTTAATTGCTCTACGAAAAATAAAACAAAACTTTTTTTTGCTGACTACAAAAAATTTTTTTTTATTTTTTCAAATTTTTTTCTTTTGTTGCTAACAAATTTTTAGCATTTTCTTTTTTTGCTATTTAATTGCTCTACGAAAAATAAAACAAAACTTTTTTTTGCTGACTACAAAAAATTTTTTTTTATTTTTTCGAAATTTTTTCTTTTGTTGCTAACAAATTTTTAGCATTTTCTTTTTTTGCTATTTAATTGCTCTACGAAAAATAAAACAAAACTTTTTTTTGCTGACTACAAAAAATTTTTTTTTATTTTTTCAAATTTTTTTCTTTTGTTGCTAACAAATTTTTAGCATTTTCTTTTTTTGCTATTTAATTGCTTTACGAAAAATAAAACAAAACTTTTTTTTGCTGACTACAAAAAATTTTTTTTTATTTTTTCGAAATTTTTTCTTTTGTTGCTAACAAATTTTTAGCATTTTCTTTTTTTGCTATTTAATTGCTCTACGAAAAATAAAACAAAACTTTTTTTTGCTGACTACAAAAATTTTTTTTTTATTTTTTCAAATTTTTTTCTTTTGTTGCTAACAAATTTTTAGCATTTTCTTTTTTTGCTATTTAATTGCTTTACGAAAAATAAAACAGAACTTTTTTTTGCTGACTACAAAAAATTTTTTTTTATTTTTTCGAAATTTTTTCTTTTGTTGCTAACAAATTTTTAGCATTTTCTTTTTTTGCTATTTAATTGCTCTACGAAAAATAAAACAAAACTTTTTTTTGCTGACTACAAAAAATTTTTTTTTATTTTTTCAAATTTTTTTTCTTTTGTTGCTAACAAATTTTTAGCATTTTCTTTTTTTGCTATTTAATTGCTCTACGAAAAATAAAACAAAACTTTTTTTTGCTGACTACAAAAAATTTTTTTTTATTTTTTCGAAATTTTTTCTTTTGTTGCTAACAAATTTTTTGCATTTTCTTTTTTTGCTATTTAATTGCTCTACGAAAAATAAAACAAAACTTTTTTTTGCTGACTACAAAAAATTTTTTTTTATTTTTTCGAAATTTTTTCTTTTGTTGCTAACAAATTTTTTGCATTTTCTTTTTTTGCTATTTAATTGCTCTACGAAAAATAAAACAAAACTTTTTTTTGCTGACTACAAAAAATTTTTTTTTATTTTTTCGAAATTTTTTCTTTTGTTGCTAACAAATTTTTAGCATTTTCTTTTTTTGCTATTTAATTGCTCTACGAAAAATAAAACAAAACTTTTTTTTGCTGACTACAAAAAATTTTTTTTTATTTTTTCGAAATTTTTTCTTTTGTTGCTAACAAATTTTTAGCATTTTCTTTTTTTGCTATTTAATTGCTCTACGAAAAATAAAACAAAACTTTTTTTGCTGACTACAAAAAAATTTTTTTTATTTTTTCAAATTTTTTTCTTTTGTTGCTAACAAATTTTTAGCATTTTCTTTTTTTTGCTATTTAATTGCTCTACGAAAAATAAAACAAAACTTTTTTTTGCTGACTACAAAAAATTTTTTTTTATTTTTTCAAATTTTTTTCTTTTGTTGCTAACAAATTTTTAGCGTTTTCTTTTTTTGCTATTTAATTGCTCTACGAAAAATAAAACAAAACTTTTTTTTGCTGACTACAAAAAATTTTTTTTTATTTTTTCGAAATTTTTTCTTTTGTTGCTAACAAATTTTTAGCATTTTCTTTTTTTGCTATTTAATTGCACTACAAAAAATTTTTTTTTATTTTTTCAAATTTTTTTCTTTTGTTGCTAACAAATTTTTAGCATTTTCTTTTTTTGCTATTTAATTGCTTTACGAAAAATAAAACAGAACTTTTTTTTGCTGACTACAAAAAATTTTTTTTTATTTTTTCGAAATTTTTTCTTTTGTTGCTAACAAATTTTTAGCATTTTCTTTTTTTGCTATTTAATTGCTCTACGAAAAATAAAACAAAACTTTTTTTTGCTGACTACAAAAAATTTTTTTTTATTTTTTCAAATTTTTTTCTTCTGTTGCTAACAAATTTTTAGCATTTTCTTTTTTTGCTATTTAATTGCTCTACGAAAAATAAAACAAATTTTTTTTTTGCTGACTACAAAAAATTTTTTTTATTTTTTTCGAAATTTTTTCTTTTGTTGCTAACAAATTTTTAGCATTTTCTTTTTTTGCTATTTAATTGCTCTACGAAAAATAAAACAAATTTTTTTTTTGCTGACTACAAAAAATTTTTTTTATTTTTGTCGAAATTTTTTCTTTTGTTGCTAACAAATTTTTAGCATTTTCTTTTTTTGCTATTTAATTGCTCTACGAAAAATAAAACAAAACTTTTTTTTGCTGACTACAAAAAATTTTTTTTTATTTTTTCAAATTTTTTTCTTTTGTTGCTAACAAATTTTTAGCATTTTCTTTTTTTGCTATTTAATTGCTCTACGAAAAATAAAACAAAACTTTTTTTTGCTGACTACAAAAAATTTTTTTTTATTTTTTCGAAATTTTTTCTTTTGTTGCTAACAAATTTTTTGCATTTTCTTTTTTTGCTATTTAATTGCTCTACGAAAAATAAAACAAAACTTTTTTTTGCTGACTACAAAAAATTTTTTTTTATTTTTTCGAAATTTTTTCTTTTGTTGCTAACAAATTTTTAGCATTTTCTTTTTTTGCTATTTAATTGCTCTACGAAAAATAAAACAAAACTTTTTTTTGCTGACTACAAAAAATTTTTTTTTATTTTTTCGAAATTTTTTCTTTTGTTGCTAACAAATTTTTAGCATTTTCTTTTTTTGCTATTTAATTGCTCTACGAAAAATAAAACAAAACTTTTTTTTGCTGACTACAAAAAATTTTTTTTTATTTTTTCAAATTTTTTTCTTTTGTTGCTAACAAATTTTTAGCATTTTCTTTTTTTTGCTATTTAATTGCTCTACGAAAAATAAAACAAAACTTTTTTTTGCTGACTACAAAAAATTTTTTTTTATTTTTTCAAATTTTTTTCTTTTGTTGCTAACAAATTTTTAGCGTTTTCTTTTTTTGCTATTTAATTGCTCTACGAAAAATAAAACAAAACTTTTTTTTGCTGACTACAAAAAATTTTTTTTTATTTTTTCGAAATTTTTTCTTTTGTTGCTAACAAATTTTTAGCATTTTCTTTTTTTGCTATTTAATTGCTCTACGAAAAATAAAAAAAATTTTTTGTAGTCAGCAAAAAAAAAATTTGTTTTATTTTTCGTAGAGCAATTAAATAGCAAAAAAAGAAAATGCTAAAAATTTGTTAGCAACAAAAGAAAAAATTTCGAAAAAAATAAAAAAAATTTTTTGTAGTCAGCAAAAAAAAAATTTGTTTTATTTTTCGTAGAGCAATTAAATAGCAAAAAAAGAAAATGCTAAAAATTTGTTAGCAACAAAAGAAAAAAATTTGAAAAAATAAAAAAAAATTTTTTGTAGTCAGCAAAAAAAAGTTTTGTTTTATTTTTCGTAGAGCAATTAAATAGCAAAAAAAGAAAATGCTAAAAATTTGTTAGCAACAAAAGAAAAAATTTCGAAAAAATAAAAAAAAATTTTTTGTAGTCAGCAAAAAAAAGTTCTGTTTTATTTTTCGTAAAGCAATTAAATAGCAAAAAAAGAAAATGCTAAAAATTTGTTAGCAACAAAAGAAAAAAATTTGAAAAAATAAAAAAAAATTTTTTGTAGTGCAATTAAATAGCAAAAAAAGAAAATGCTAAAAATTTGTTAGCAACAAAAGAAAAAATTTCGAAAAAATAAAAAAAAATTTTTTGTAGTCAGCAAAAAAAAGTTTTGTTTTATTTTTCGTAGAGCAATTAAATAGCAAAAAAAGAAAACGCTAAAAATTTGTTAGCAACAAAAGAAAAAAATTTGAAAAAATAAAAAAAAATTTTTTGTAGTCAGCAAAAAAAAGTTTTGTTTTATTTTTCGTAGAGCAATTAAATAGCAAAAAAAAGAAAATGCTAAAAATTTGTTAGCAACAAAAGAAAAAAATTTGAAAAAATAAAAAAAATTTTTTTGTAGTCAGCAAAAAAAAGTTTTGTTTTATTTTTCGTAGAGCAATTAAATAGCAAAAAAAGAAAATGCTAAAAATTTGTTAGCAACAAAAGAAAAAAAATTTGAAAAAATAAAAAAAAATTTTTTGTAGTCAGCAAAAAAAAGTTTTGTTTTATTTTTCGTAGAGCAATTAAATAGCAAAAAAAGAAAATGCTAAAAATTTGTTAGCAACAAAAGAAAAAATTTCGAAAAAATAAAAAAAAATTTTTTGTAGTCAGCAAAAAAAAGTTCTGTTTTATTTTTCGTAAAGCAATTAAATAGCAAAAAAAGAAAATGCTAAAAATTTGTTAGCAACAAAAGAAAAAAATTTGAAAAAATAAAAAAAAATTTTTTGTAGTCAGCAAAAAAAAGTTTTGTTTTATTTTTCGTAGAGCAATTAAATAGCAAAAAAAGAAAATGCTAAAAATTTGTTAGCAACAAAAGAAAAAATTTCGAAAAAATAAAAAAAAATTTTTTGTAGTCAGCAAAAAAAAGTTTTGTTTTATTTTTCGTAAAGCAATTAAATAGCAAAAAAAGAAAATGCTAAAAATTTGTTAGCAACAAAAGAAAAAAATTTGAAAAAATAAAAAAAAATTTTTTGTAGTCAGCAAAAAAAAGTTTTGTTTTATTTTTCGTAGAGCAATTAAATAGCAAAAAAAGAAAATGCTAAAAATTTGTTAGCAACAAAAGAAAAAATTTCGAAAAAATAAAAAAAAATTTTTTGTAGTCAGCAAAAAAAAGTTTTGTTTTATTTTTCGTAGAGCAATTAAATAGCAAAAAAAGAAAATGCTAAAAATTTGTTAGCAACAAAAGAAAAAAATTTGAAAAAATAAAAAAAAATTTTTTGTAGTCAGCAAAAAAAAGTTTTGTTTTATTTTTCGTAGAGCAATTAAATAGCAAAAAAAGAAAATGCAAAAAATTTGTTAGAAAAAAAAAAAAAAATTTCGAAAAAAAAAAAAAAAATTTTTTGTAGTCAGCAAAAAAAAGTTTTGTTTTATTTTTCGTAGAGCAATTAAATAGCAAAAAAAGAAAATGCTAAAAATTTGTTAGCAACAAAAGAAAAAATTTCGAAAAAATAAAAAAAAATTTTTTGTAGTCAGCAAAAAAAAGTTTTGTTTTATTTTTCGTAGAGCAATTAAATAGCAAAAAAAGAAAATGCAAAAAATTTGTTAGCAACAAAAGAAAAAATTTCGAAAAAATAAAAAAAAATTTTTTGTAGTCAGCAAAAAAAAGTTTTGTTTTATTTTTCGTAGAGCAATTAAATAGCAAAAAAAGAAAATGCTAAAAATTTGTTAGCAACAAAAGAAAAAAAATTTGAAAAAATAAAAAAAAATTTTTTGTAGTCAGCAAAAAAAAGTTTTGTTTTATTTTTCGTAGAGCAATTAAATAGCAAAAAAAGAAAATGCTAAAAATTTGTTAGCAACAAAAGAAAAAATTTCGAAAAAATAAAAAAAAATTTTTTGTAGTCAGCAAAAAAAAGTTTTGTTTTATTTTTCGTAGAGCAATTAAATAGCAAAAAAAGAAAATGCAAAAAATTTGTTAGCAACAAAAGAAAAAATTTCGAAAAAATAAAAAAAAATTTTTTGTAGTCAGCAAAAAAAAGTTTTGTTTTATTTTTCGTAGAGCAATTAAATAGCAAAAAAAGAAAATGCAAAAAATTTGTTAGCAACAAAAGAAAAAATTTCGAAAAAATAAAAAAAAATTGTTTGTAGTCAGCAAAAAAAAGTTTTGTTTTATTTTTCGTAGAGCAATTAAATAGCAAAAAAAGAAAATGCTAAAAATTTGTTAGCAACAAAAGAAAAAAAATTTGAAAAAATAAAAAAAAATTTTTTGTAGTCAGCAAAAAAAAGTTTTGTTTTATTTTTCGTAGAGCAATTAAATAGCAAAAAAAGAAAATGCTAAAAATTTGTTAGCAACAAAAGAAAAAATTTCGAAAAAATAAAAAAAAATTTTTTGTAGTCAGCAAAAAAAAGTTCTGTTTTATTTTTCGTAAAACAATTAAATAGCAAAAAAAGAAAATGCTAAAAATTTGTTAGCAACAAAAGAAAAAAAATTGAAAAAATAAAAAAAAATTTTTTGTAGTCAGCAAAAAAAAGTTTTGTTTTATTTTTCGTAGAGCAATTAAATAGCAAAAAAAGAAAATGCTAAAAATTTGTTAGCAACAAAAGAAAAAATTTCGAAAAAATAAAAAAAAATTTTTTGTAGTCAGCAAAAAAAAGTTTTGTTTTATTTTTCGTAAAGCAATTAAATAGCAAAAAAAGAAAATGCTAAAAATTTGTTAGCAACAAAAGAAAAAAATTTGAAAAAATAAAAAAAAATTTTTTGTAGTCAGCAAAAAAAAGTTTTGTTTTATTTTTCGTAGAGCAATTAAATAGCAAAAAAAGAAAATGCTAAAAATTTGTTAGCAACAAAAGAAAAAATTTCGAAAAAATAAAAAAAAATTTTTTGTAGTCAGCAAAAAAAAGTTTTGTTTTATTTTTCGTAGAGCAATTAAATAGCAAAAAAAGAAAATGCTAAAAATTTGTTAGCAACAAAAGAAAAAAATTTGAAAAAATAAAAAAAAATTTTTTGTAGTCAGCAAAAAAAAGTTTTGTTTTATTTTTCGTAGAGCAATTAAATAGCAAAAAAAGAAAATGCTAAAAATTTGTTAGCAACAAAAGGAAAAAATTTGAAAAAATAAAAAAAAATTTTTTGTAGTCAGCAAAAAAAAGTTTTGTTTTATTTTTGGTAGAGCAATTAAATAGCAAAAAAAGAAAATGCTAAAAATTTGTTAGCAACAAAAGAAAAAATTTCGACAAAAATAAAAAAAATTTTTTGTAGTCAGCAAAAAAAAAAATTTGTTTTATTTTTCGTAGAGCAATTAAATAGCAAAAAAAGAAAATGCTAAAAATTTGTTAGCAACAAAAGAAAAAATTTCGAAAAAAATAAAAAAAATTTTTTGTAGTCAGCAAAAAAAAAATTTGTTTTATTTTTCGTAGAGCAATTAAATAGCAAAAAAAAGAATATGCTAAGAAAATGTTTGCAAAAAAAAAAAAATAAAAAAAAAATTTTTTTAATTATTAAATTTTGGTTTTAATTTTCCTAGAGCAAAAAAATTGCAAAAAAATCTTGTGAAAAGACCCGATCTCTAAAACTTTCCTGAAAAAATTGCCTCACCAGCTTGACGTCAAGCTGGAAATGTGAATTTTTATAGGTAAACGGGAAGAGCAAAAAAAAAAATTTTTTTGTTTTTACGAAGAGCAAATAAATAGTAGATAAAAATATAAAAAAGTCAATTTTTCAAAAAAAAAAAATTAAGAAAAAAATTAAGAAAATTTTTTTTAATTAGCAAAAAATTTTTTTTTTGTTTTTTTTAGAGCAAATAATTAGCAAAAAAATATGGTGAAAACACCCGGTCTCTTAACCTTTCCTGAAAAATTTGCTTTGCCAGCTTGACGTCAAGCTGGAAATGTGAATTTTTATAGGTAAACGGGAAGAGCAAAAAAAAAATTTTTGTTTTTACGAAGAGCAAATAAATAGTAGATAAAAATATAAAAAAGTCAATTTTTCAAAAAAAAAAAAATTAAGAAAAAAATTAAGAAATTTTTTTTTAATTAGCAAAAAATTATTTTTTTTTGTTTTTTTTAGAGCAAATAATTAGCAAAAAAATATGGTGAAAACACCCGGTCTCTTAACCTTTCCTGAAAAATTTGCTTTGCCAGCTTGACGTCAAGCTGGAAATGTGAATTTTTATAGGTAAACGGGAAGAGCAAAAAAAAAAATTTTTGTTTTTACGAAGAGCAAATAAATAGTAGATAAAAATATAAAAAAGTCAATTTTTCAAAAAAAAAAAAATTAAGAAAAAAATTAAGAAATTTTTTTTTAATTAGCAAAAAATTATTTTTTTTTGTTTTTTTTAGAGCAAATAATTAGCAAAAAAATATGGTGAAAACACCCGGTCTTTTAACCTTTCCTGAAAAATTTGCTTTGCCAGCTTGACGTCAAGCTGGAAATGTGAATTTTTATAATTAAACGGGAGGAGCAAAAAAATTAATTTCTTAGCAATTAATTAGCAAATAATTAGCAACTAAATTACACAAAATTTTGTTCCGATCCGAGAAAGTCACTTCACCAGCTTGACAGAGGTCAAATTTTTGTTTATTGATTATGAAGTGAACACACAGAAGGTAAACGGTTCCGGTTTTTGTTTGTTGTTTGGTTATAGTTGCGTATGTGGACTCCAATAGTTGACTACAGTTGTTGATCTTGTGACTTTCTTCGATTCATTAGAAGATTTTGCGTGGTTGTGGCATATCGACGCAGAAGTTATCAAAAAAAACTTAAATGAGCCTTCATCAGTTCGATTAGCTAACTTTTTCCATTCCTCGACAAGATTTCTAGTCTGTTTGCTTAATACCAAATCGATGAAACGTTCCTGAGTTTCGTCAGCATATCTTCCCCTGCAATCAAATTTATGTATAAGTCGTCCATATTTAGGTAGTGCAAAAAACTTACATTTGCTTGGCATCTCTCTAAGCCATTTAACCAGCCATAAAACACGCTATTTTATGTGTGGTGACTGGTGATACATAGAATCTAATCTAATAACAGAAATTTATTTCTCCAGATACATCAGAATATCAACTTTCTAAATAAATAACTCAAGTTGCTTGTCAATAGGCAGCAAAAATAAATTTCCCACAGGGGAATTTCTGGTAAACGTCATTTTACTATTCCGGGAACAATTTATTTTTATTAATCAGAGATTTTAACCCATAGACTAAGTCTTATTCCATGGTTTAGTAAGCCTGTAGAATAAGAGTGGAATAAGCATTTTTTATTAATATGGCTGTTTAAGTTTAGTAAAGAAACAAGATGGATCTTTCACTTTTTCCCGACGTTTCGGCAAGGGTTGTTGCCTTCCTCAGGGGAACTTTATTATAAAAACAAATAAGTAAAATATAGTATAAAGTATACACAATAATGAACAATCAAAGAAAACTTACATTATAAACGAGATTTGTAAAACATGTTAAATAAACAAAGTTTGACAAAAATATTTCCGAAGCTGGAATAACACTTCTGTTTATGAAGATTAGTCTAGGTTTAACAAAATTTAACGGATGGGATAACAGAGTTTATGTAGAGAAAAGAGAGCAGTATATGGACGAGATGTTTTGAGAATCTTGTTTACGATTCATGTTGTTCTTGTTGTTGAGGATGTGCAAAGTTTCTAGCGTATATCTCTTAGAGATATGTTTCTCGGTTTGGAGAACTTGGGCACCGTCAAAGTCTGGGAGATGTTTATTTTCGATGGCATGTAATGCGAGAGCTGTTTTTGCTGGATTGTTGTTGTTTATGTCAGATTTATGGTTAGATATGCGTTGACGTAAAAGTTGTTTTGTGGTGCCAATGTAGCACAGATTACATGGTTCGTCAGCCTTTCCTTTACAATCAATTTTGTAGATAACATCCGAGCACCTATCTTTTTCTGTTTTCACCTTCAAGTTCGAAAAAAGATTTCGAAGTGTGTGGTTGGGTTTTATAATGTAAGTTTTCTTTGATTGTTCATTATTGTGTATACTTTATACTATATTTTACTTACTTGTTTTTATAATAAAGTTCCCCTGAGGAAGGCAACAACCCTTGCCGACAAAAAAAGCCGAAGGAAAATACATTTTCCACCAACAATTATAAATCTAATTGGTCAATACACTACTAGATTATTTTTTTTCTTCGATTTCTCTCTCATAATATTCTGTTTAAGCATCGTATCGGTAAAACTTAAACAAATGATTGATGAATGTGTTGATGATGAGTTTCTGCTTTTGTTGTCTTTTCCATTCTCTTTTCTTGGCACTTTCTTTACAAAGCATTTCTCAATTTTATTGTTAGGAACTTCAAAGGACAAAGCATTGAGAAATAATTGTTGTGCTAGCCATTTTGCATTTCCACCGTTAACATTGGGCACATCGGTAATTTCGATGTGATTTTTAAGGGTTTGTTGTTGTTGCCAATTTAATTTGTTCTCAAGCGTTTGAACTCTGGTCTTAAGCTCATCATTTTCCGTACGCCAATTGTATGTAGCATGTTGCTCATCATATTTTCTAAAATTGTAAGCTTTTGGCAAACCACACGCAAAGAGAATTCTTCGCTCCCTTCAGCACATTGAGTTGGTGTAGTAACAAGTGAAGCTTGTAGGGAAGTATTGTTGCTGCTTTTGTTTACATTACTGGTATTACTTGGATTATGGGTAGGTCTCATGTTGTTTCCGTTGTTGTTGTTATTGTAGTGTGAAAGTGGCATTTGCATCGAAAAACGACGATTTTTTCTGCACTTCTCACAACGGTACGGTATGCCACTGTGGTTGTAATAATCGATGTCTTCTTGCAAAACATTCACACAAGATGCATGAAAAAACCTTAAGCAATCACAGCACTTTATATGAGTATCGGACTTATTCTCAATTTCCTCGGAACAAACTTCACAATTCATAGCTACTGTTTATGTTTATCTATCACTAGATTTTGAATGAAGTTTATTTTTTATTGATTGTATTAATTTTAGTTTTGATTTTAAAGCTACTATGACCAAGCTATATTCGATGTGTCGCAAAGAATAGACGTAAATTTGTGAAGTCCGTGATCGGCTATCTCTAACACCGCATTAAACTAAAACACACTTGCAGTTCTAGAAAATCGGTTAACGCAGCACACTGACACAATCATCAAACGCATAACGGACGAGTTCCAGAAAATCCGCTGTGATCTCTTTGCCAAACTGGAGCAAACTGAACAAGTCTGGTCAGAGAAGTTTTCCATTATTAACGATAGGATAGCGGAGATTGAGAGCCGAGTAGAACACATTGAAGCCAACACGATCAATGCACTCACATTAGATCACAGGTTAATACCAGTAAACAAGGCAATCGGAGATCTTAAGCAGAGTTCAAATTTTGTTCAGAGTAATTCTGCTGAATTGCATGAACTCAACACAAAGATGTTGTCATTGCAGCAACAGATCGATGAAACTGAAAAAAAAGAGATCGCCGCTGACGCTGTTTTGTTTGGAGTTCCTAGTTTTCCCGAAGAGAATCTAACACTGGTCTTTCACTCTCTTTGTCTATCAGCAAACTGCAAACCACCAACACTGAAAAATATTTTTCGTTCTCGCTCTCGAACCACAAAGAGCCCAAATGCACCGTCACCACCCATTATACTAAAATTCAACAATGCTCATGAGAGAAACTCATTGCTTAGGTCTATTTCTATACTCAGAAAAAAGCAACAAAATCGTCAACTTTCACTGCGTAACCTGGGTATTGAGTCCGACAACGCATGTTTTTTGAATGAAAGTTTAACCGCAAAAACTCGCACTCTGTTACACCATGCCATCAAATTAAGGAACGAACATCAACTGTACAGTGTGTATACTATGCATGGATCTGTTTTCATCAAACCAACTGCTAATGGAAGAAGCCATGCTGTAAACAGCGTTGAGAACTTAAAAGCCGCCGTATCGTCATATTAGATTTGCCGTAAGCAATGATACACCGCAAAAAATTTTTTAAAGTATTTATTTTCTGCAAATTTTTATGCATGCCTTTTTTAAAAAATTATTTTTATACTCTATTTATTTTTAATCTTTTTCTTTTTCCCTTAGCTCTTTCTGTAACGACGTTTTGGCAAATATTATTCTTAGAGCATAAAAAAATAGCAATGCTTGTCTGTTTAACTTCTTATGCTTCTTATTCTCTCTCAAGGTACTGCTACTTTGGTAGATCATTTGCGAGTGCAGCTCATGATACCAGGGGGTTCACTGGCAGTCACATGAATACGAGTTTATATAATATGATACGAGTTTTACGAGCTCAAAACAATGGACTAAGTGTATGCCATTTAAAGGCGCAGAGTCTGACTAAAAAAGTAGGGGAACTCAGATACTTGTTTGCGGATTTTAAGATCGATATTCTTTCTGTGTCTGAAACATGGTTTCATCCAAACATATGTGACGAAGTCTATCGTCTGCAGGGCTATAAGCTTTTTCGAGCCGATCGTATGTCTCGGACTGGTGGTGGTTCTGCTTTGTATGTGCGCGATGGATTAAGTAGCAGGTTTGTTTGTAAATCGGACGACAGCAGTCCCATAGAATATTTATTTGTTGATATCAAATGTGACACCGAAAACGTCTTGGTTGGATCTGTCTATCGGCCGTACAATTATATTAGCTTGACACAATTGGAGAATTCATTAGAGTCGATTTCATGTTGTTATTCTCATACAATACTGTGTGGTGATTTTAACTGTAATTTATTGGACAATCATTTATCTCAAAATCTTGTAAGTTCCTTTGAAGCCTCAATCTTAGTCCCATAAACCGCTCCTTACCCACTCACTTTACCGATTCGTCCAATTCTTTGCTAGATTTCTTTCTTTCTAGTGATGTTGAAAAGGTTTTGCTTTAAAGTCAGCTTCAAGCTCCAGGGGATCGATACTTGGACCAACCCTTTTCTCCCTATATATAAACGAACTCCCACTTGTTATAAAAAACTGCAAAATCCATCTTTATGCCGACGATGTGCAGCTGCTGATCAGTCGACCTTTGTCGGCGAAAAATGAGGCAGTTGCCTTAATGAATGAAGATTTGCTACTCATCTCACGTTGGTTTAAGGGAAATGCCTTAATCCTAAATCCAGTTAAGTCAAAAGCTATACCCATCTCTCGTAAAGTACTCGATGAATCAACTTTAAGTTCATTGCAGCTTGACGACACACCCATTGATTACGTAAGCTCTGCTACAAATCTGGGATGATTTTCAATCGCAGCTTGACATGAAATGACCATCTGAACAGCGCGATAGGGAAGGTCTATGGATGCCTCCGTACACTACATGTTACAAAAAGTATCATTCCTAACAAAACTAAGCTTCTACTTGCGAAAACTCTGTTACTTCCCGTATTACTTTATGGGTGTGAAGTCTTCGGTGATTTAGACTACGCGACTTCCCGTAAACTTAATGTTGCTTATAACAATATTGCCCGATATGTATATAACCTACGCCGATATGATCATGTTTCTTCATTTTCGAAACAAATATGTGGCTGCAGCCTTGATAGACTAATGCAATTTCGATCACTAAGTTACCTGCATCTAATAATCCAATCCGAACAACCGGATTATCTACATAGTAGGCTGAGTTTCCTTCATTCTACAAGGTCTCGCGCTCTTATAACACCTCGTTTTAAATATCTCACAACTCAGCGTCAATTCTTTATTCATGCTATACGCCTTTGGAACTCCCTGCCAATCGCAATGAGGGGGATTAGAAGCATCAGAAGGTTTAGATGTTTGCTTTTCGCATATTTGGCAAATAGTTGAACGTAAGGTTACAGTAATTGTATTGTAAATTTTTCTTTTTATTTCTTTTATCTCTTTAATTTTCATAAATTATCACTTTTATTATTATTAATTTTTTTTTTCTTCTTTTTATTATATTTTGAATACTAAATCCATTGTAATAATAATGTTAATTCAATTTTAAGCTTGCAATATTTCATTAGACGTATGCTCTACTTTGTAAGCGATTTAAAGTAAATAAAATACAAATACAAATACAAATGAGAAGCGCACCCCACGACACTCACAGTGAAACTCCCAAAAGAAAAAGAAAATGAAAAGTACTACCAAACTTGAACACAAAACAGAGATAAAATAAATATCAACAAACTACACTAATCTACTACCGCAAACATTAAAATATGAACTTAATAAGCTCCTCAACGGGTCTGCACCTTGCCGTGGTGAGGAGGCTAACGCTGGAAACCTCAAGCAGGACAGCTACGGTTAGATGCTCCTGAGCGGAAAATCAGCTACCAGCGAGGGTTTCGGGCAAACTAAGTGAGACCCACCCCTATGAAAATTTATGAAAAGAACACAAAAAAGCAACAAATGAATAGCGGGGATATACGCTAAAGTGTCAGCAGATGTCACGACTGCTGGCTTGGGCTTTGCCTTACGATCTCAATATCGTAAGGAGAAGTCGCCAGTAACTGACTTTTCTTTTTTCATTTTTTCTTTGGTTTTTTTGACGATCTTACTTATAATTTTGGATCTTTTTCTTTTTTCTTTTTCTTTTTTCGTTCTTTTCCTTTTCTTTTTCTTTTCACATTTTCTTATAGATCCAACTTATAAAGTAATCGAAGCTCTACACAACAAAAAAGAAAAAGCTGATTTAAAAATGAATAACCAGAAGTACAATAATGTTTCGAAGATGACCGAGGAAGAGGAAAATCTCCTCCTCGACCCATTCTCCAGCTTAGGTATGGAAGATGGAGCCAGTGGTGAGGCAATCATCGTTGATGACATCAGTGATGCCAGCTCCATAGCGGACTCCGACACCTCAAACCTATCGTGCGTGTCCAGGCGGAGTAAAATCTCCAACTGCAAGCGCACGGTCAAAAGGCTGGGGAAAGTTGACTGGAACGATATGACTGACATTGAACGGAATAGACTCCACAACGCACGAGCCTTTTTAAACAGGGAGAACTTGGGAAAAGACGGGCTGTTGAGAGAACGCAAGCTTTTTTGTTTCTCTGTTATAAATTAATTAGTTCAAGATACGATCTTGACTGATTATTGAAATAAATTACGATTTTTAAAGACACGGTCCTTGCTGCTTGACTGCTTTATTGAGAAGAGATACAAAGTTAAGTTTTTGACAACTTGAAGAATTTTGACAACTTGTGACATTTACTTGTAAATAGTTCACAATAACATAGAATAACATAGGATGGTATACAGGGTGCATCAGCATGATTAAATACTTGAATAATTTAACTTGTATAAATATTTTATGGCAAGTCAATAAAATAGTTCTGCATAATAGTATTTAACATTCAACATTCTCCCCTCCTTGAAGGAGCTTCGGTTCTTCAATTGGAAGTCGTCTAATCCTTGTTGTGGCTCGTTGAGTTTCACCAGTTGATGTTTTGAGAGTGACAACTCTAACAATGTTGTCCTTTCCGGGATGCACTTGAATGACCCTACCAAGTCTCCATTTCAAAGGTGGAATGTTTTCCTCTTCGATAATAACCAAATCGTTTATGGAGATTGGTTTTCCAGACTTAATCCATTTTGCACGTGTTTGCAGGGATTGTAGGTATTCTCTGGACCATCTTGACCAAAAGTGTTGGAAATACCACTGTAGTTGCTGGTACCGTGTTAAGGTGTTGACGTTCATATGATGCAGCTGTGGTTCGACCGCAGCAGTAAGAGGAGTACCAACCAGAAAATGACCGGGAGTGAGTGCTTGGACATCGTTAGGATCCTCGGATAAAGGTGTGATTGGCCTAGAATTGAGAATGGATTCAATTTGAATAAGAATAGTATTGAGTTCGGGATATGTTAGTGAAGAATTTTGCAAAATCCGCTTCATATGAAATTTGCAACTTTTGACAGCAGCCTCCCACAAACCACCGAAGTGAGGAGATCTAGGAGGAATAGTTTTCCATTCTATTCCATCTGCTGAACACACTTTGATTATTTCTTCCCTATTTTCAGTTTTCATGAACATTTGATAAAGGTCATGCAATTGATTTCGAGCTCCGATAAAATTTGTAGCATTTTCACTATGTATTACTGAGCATAGTCCCCGTCTACCCACGAATCGCTTTAGAGCAGCCAAAAAACTATGAGTAGTTAGGTCTTCCACTAATTCAAGGTGAACCGCTCTGGTGACGAAGCAAACAAATACCGCGACGTAAGCCTTCATAGGAGATGTGCCTCGACGACGGAAATGAATATAAAAAGGTCCACAGAAATCCACACCTACAATGTTAAAGGGCCTTGACTGTTGCACTCGTTGATGAGGCAGATCACCATCACCCATAATTTGGAGATTACGGGATGGTTTTGCTCGAGCGCAGCGAACACATTTGTGGACAATCTTGCGAGTAACCACCTTACCGTGTATGGGCCAGAATTTGTCGCGCACAATGTTGAGCAGGGCTTGTGGACCAACATGAAAATTCCTTTCGTGGAGGTGACGAACTAAAGTTGTGGTGAATATATGGTCCTTCGGTAATAACATGGGATACTTTGCATCGAAACTCAAATCTGAATTAGATATCCTTCCTCCTACACGAAGTATTCCATCTGCGTCCAAAAATGGTGACAGCGACTTAATGTGACAGCTTGAAGATAGTTGATTTCCTTTAGATAACGTTGTAATTTATTTCTGAAAACGTAAAAGCTGTACATTTTTTACCAGTCCCTTCAGAGCTTGGTTGCGTTCATCTATAGTAAACGGGCCAAATGACTTGACATTTTTCTTCGCGCAATTATTTTTATATCTGAATATGTACGCAACAATTTTGATAAGTGACTCGTAATTATTATGATACTTGATGCCTTCAATGAGATCAGGTTGTATAGTATACACATGTTTAAAATAACTTTGGTTTTCTTTCGCTCAAGCTGTAAGTGTTCCGAGCTTGAGATCGTGTTTGAGAGATTCCAGTCTCTTTCAGCCAGCTTCAAGAATGATGGTCCCCTAAACCGTTGGTCATTTGTAATTAAAGCTGATGGATATGATCCTCTTGACACAACGTCGGCAGGATTAAGTTCAGACGCAATATGTCGCCATTGAGAAGTTGAAGAGTTTTTATGAATGATCGAAACGCGGTTTGCTACGAATGTTTGCCAATTGCATGACTCCTCAGCTATCCAATTTAAAACAATTGACGAGTCCGTCCAATAGGTGATATTGTGCATGTTAGAACCAAAAATTTCCTTTAATCGCTTCACTAACTGAACCATCATCACTGCGGCACATAACTCCAATCGGGGCAAAGTTACCTTACGGACTGGTGCTACCTTTGATTTAGCACATAACAGGTTAGTTCTCACTGTACCATTTTCTTCAACTGAACGCACATAGACGCATGTGCCAAACGCATCTTCTGAACTGTCGGAGAAGGCATGAATCTGATAACTATTCGGATTACCAAAAAATACCCGACGGCCAATGCTTATGTTATTGAGTTCATGTAGACCTTTTCGGAATTTTAACCAGGAGTAGTAACAATCTTGTGGAAGCGCTTCATCCCATGTAAGGTTTAGACGCCACAGCTGCTGCATAAAAATCTGGGCAAGAACGATCACAGGATTTATCAATCCTAACGGATCAAAAAGATGGGCAATGTCTGAGAGAACCACTCTTTTCGTTATGCACTCTGAAAGCAGAGGTGCAATTTCATAGTGAAAACTATCTTCGATTGGGTTCCAAAAAATTCCTAATGTTTTAATCACTTCATTACCCTTTATTTTAAAACATTGCTCACGATCAGTATTTGGAATATTCTCCAATAATTCGAGAGAGTTTGCACACCATTTCTTAAGAACAAAACCACCTTTGCCGAGCAACGTTATTAGTTCGGATTGCAGAGCTTTCAATTCAATTAGAGAGTCACAACCAGTGATCAAATCGTCGACATAAAATTCGGTACTTATGGCTCTCGCCGCCGTAGGAAATTCTTTCCGTTCGTCGATAGACAATTGTTGTAAAGCACGCGTTGACAAAAATGAGGCACTTGCGGTGCCAAAGGTGACAGTACACAAGCGATAAACTGCAATCTCGTTTTGCGAGTTTCTCCACAGTACGTGTAATTGTCTACGTTTGAAAATATATAACCTTAGAAATTTTCCGGGAGAAAGATATTCTAAAATAAAAACACACCAAAATTCACTTTGTAACCACTTTGCTTGTATTTCCAATTTGTATTAAGAATTAAGTCATATGACTTCGTGTATAGTAGTAACATTAATTTGCATTATATAAATTCTATGTTTTTGTTTATGAAATGTTTGACACGTATATTTGTGGACTGTATTTAACGATCTGTTTATTTTATGTTATATGTATGTAATATTCAGTACGTTTCCGTACATTCTCCCGCCTCCGAAAGTTGTACATTTGCAGCAGTATGGAGCACCCTATACGAATCTTGCACTGTTGTACCGACGGTCGTTGTGTAGTGTTCGTCAACAGATGGCCTCTGACATTTATGTTCCATTAATTGGTATAAATACCAATTACCAACTGATGAGTGGTGGTCCCCTTCTTTCTCATTGTTCACATGTAAGAGATAGATGAAATGTTAATACATTACAATAAACACAAAAGGACAATACGAAGAAATAGTACAAAAGATACAACAAAAGACACCCAAAAATTTAGCCTTTCATTTTTACTTCATACTGTATAAGTTGTATCGCATGCGTAAGTTGTATTTTCTGCTTTCTCCCATTGAAACGTAGTGTATACAATCGTTCTTCCGTTGTTTCCTTTTGTCTTGCGGCTTACGTAGTAAGAACTTAGAATTGTAGTATGTTGCTGTTCATTCTTCTTCATGTGTAAATTCGTTCTCGTGTCGTGAGCAAGCATGGTGTCGACATGCTTTGCGCATAATTTTAATCGCGAAATTATAGTTTTGTTGTTTATTAAATTTAGATTAAGTTTGTTAATGAGGTGAAGTGAGAATGTAGAATTGACTTTTAGTGTGGCATAAGTGCGTGGATTTTCCCGCACTATGAGTGTTAAAGATGATCTGAATTCCGATGGATGGGCGAAGAATGATGGCTGATTGGATAAAATATGTGTGCCTACCCACATAGAAACCGATGAGTGTTTTTTTTTGTTCATTTTGATGGATTTTATTCTTTATTTTCCCTTTAGTTATAAAAGTGTTGATACGTTTTGTACATTTTTGGGAAAGGCATTAATTTTGATATATTATGTATATATATTCATATTGTTGTTGATGTTGTGGGGGCTTTGTCGCGCATTCCCGGCGATTTATCGATTTTCGCGATCGCGGCTGTGTGTGTATGTATGTGTGTGTATAGAGAATTATTGAAAAAGCGAAGTGGTTTCGGTCTCTTTCTAGTCGGACATTTTCGGTTCCGACTAGAACTTTGTTTACATTTTTTTTCGAGGTAAAAAACGCGTATTATTTCGTGGATTTCTTTTGCGAAATAAATAAAAAATGTAAGTTACGTGGTTTTTAAAATGCTTGTTGTGCAATGGCAAGACATTTTATTGCAATAAAAAAAAAGATTGCATTTATGAAGTGGTTGTGAATTTGTGTTTTTTATTGAACCGATATGATTCAAGTGCAGCTTGGCGCGTAGCACAATTATGTTGAATCATTTGTGTACATACAGCCGTATTTATTAGATTTTGCTATTACACGCTTAAAACGCATAATAGTTATTCAGTGAATAAGAACCTATTCAGACTTTATTGAGTGAATAAAAAATCCTTATTTATAATCTTTTTCATCACCCATTATAGTTATTCATCCCTTATGTCAAAATCATAAAGAAACTCTCTATTTTTGTTTCTCAATGGTTGAACTGACAACAGAATTTTGTTTTGTTTTTATTTTCGTTCGGTATAAAACTGCAAGTACAAATAAAATAACTAAAGCTAACTAAATAAACTAAAACTAAATAACTAAAGGAAAATGGATCAACTAAAAAGAAAACGGAACATTTCTTGACGGTGCTTTAAATCTTGGGATAAGCATTAATATCCTGAATCTGTGCTCAGTTTACTATGTAATTGTGTGATTGGAGTTGAAGTTGTTGCATAGGTCTCGAAAAAATTGGAGAACAAAAGTAGTTCGCCTCAGTTTAGTTCAAAGAAAGATATAAAATGAAAAAGTGAAGTATATTTTTGTTCTGTGATTTTTCAAAAACAACTCTGTAACTTTCAAGTTGAATCATACAATTACACAATTAAAATTCTCAAAGTTGTAAATAAACCACTGAATGACAACTCAATACTCAAAATCAAATGACATTTATACGCTAAAACACGCTTAAAACACACATTTCTGCGTTTAAGCTATTCAGCCCCTATTCACTGACGAAAAATTATTATAAATACGATTTCTGATTTATTCAATGAATAAGCGTGTTATAAAGTTGTTCGGAGTTTATTATGCGATTATAAATACGGCTGAATAAGTACATTGATCGTTTTTGATGGCGGTTTTATTAAATTCAGTGAATTTGATTAAATTATAGAATTTTGTGTTTTGTAAATTTTACAGATGAAATTGTGATTTGTAATTTGATTTTAATTGGATTTTATAACGCGATGTTTTTGATCAACGTCAATTTTGTTTTGCCGACGGCTTTTTGACGTTTGGTGTGATGTCGATGTTTTTCCATTTAAGTTTTGTGGAAGATGTTTATATTCCATTTTAAACTTTTGGTTAGTTTTTAATAAAGAATTGTTGATTAGTAAATTGTTGAAATATTATGTTTCTTTTGCATGCGTTGTGGCAGTGCTTTATTTGGATTAAAATTATAAAGTAAAGTTGATAACTTGATATGTGCATTGTCGCAGCGTATTGGAATGTAGAAATGTTGTTTCAATCCAAATGTATTTTGTGTTGTGTTGTATTTTGTATATCTATCAATAAAGATGAAATAAAATTATAATTTGATTTGTTTTATTTTGTTAAAGATGTGTTGATTGTTGATATCAGCATTCGGTGTGAGTTATTAACGATGGGTTGATTGATGATCAGCTTTCGTTGATGGTTTTAAAGTTGTACGTAACCAATCTTCGTAAAAGATGTGGTTCACCTTGCATTGTTGATGATTCAAGTAAATCCAGGGGCAGTGTATTTTCAGGTAAGATGTTGATTCATAGATAAGGTTGATTCGTTGAATCCAGGGGCGGTGTATAAGTTTGGAGTTTTTGAATATCTTCAACCATCAGATAAGGTTGGTTCGTTGAATCCAGGGGCGGTGTATGATGATGGTTTGTATTGAATTTTTTTTTTTTTTTTTGTTTCAGGTAAACGTTGATTGTTTTATGTATGTTCTTTATTGAAGTTTATTTTTTGTTTTAGATCAACGTTGTTTGTTCATGGTGCTTGTTGGACGGCAAAGAGCATATCTTGTGACGACACGTATAAGTCCATCTGTTCCCGCGTGAGTGTCTTAAATTCGGGCAAGACTCCAATACGTAGGTGCAAGTCGCTCATCCTTCAACAAGACTAAGTCTCCGATTTTGGGAGCTTCTTGTATTTGAGTCCATTTCGGACGTTGTTGCAGTCGTGCAAGATACTCGGAACTCCATTTTTTCCAAAATCCTTCCGCCAGCGCTTGTACTCGCTTCCATCGGTCGATGTATGTGATGTTAGTGTTGAGTTCACCTTGTGGTACGGCATGAAAAGTTTCGCCAATAAGAAAATGCGCTGGGGTTAGCGCATCCAAATCATCGAAGCTATCGGATAGAGGGCATAAGGGCCTCGAATTTAAACACGCTTCTATTTGTGTAAGAAGCGTGGCGAGCTCCTCAAATGTGAGCCTTTCTGTCCCGACAACTCTTTTTAGGTGGTGTTTGACAGATTTCACACCTGCTTCCCATAGACCACCGAAGTGTGGAGAAGCTGGGGGAATAAAATGCCAATTTGTACCGCGATTTGCTAAATTTTCGGCTATCTCCTTCCAGTCATGCGTTGCTTCTTTCAACAATTTTGCTAATTCGTTGTTAGCACCGACGAAATTTGTTCCACAGTCGCTGTAGATCTGCTGACAACTTCCTCTCCTAGCAAAGAAACGGCGAAATGCTGCCAAAAACGCTTGAGTTGTCAGATCTGACACAACTTCCAAGTGAATGGCCTTCGTTGCCAAACAGATGAATACTGCGAAGTATCCTTTCAATATCTTAGCACCACGTGCCTTCCAGCTTTTGATTTCGATGGGGCCGGCGTAGTCGACACCAGTGTGGCTGAAAGGTCGAGACATTTGAACCCTAGCAGCAGGTAAGTTTGCCATTAACTGTTTCATTTCTGATGCCTTTTGCCTATAGCAAGAAGTGCATCTGTGCAGTTGGTACTTCACGCTCCTTCGTATCTGGCCAATCCAGTACCTTTGACGGATGTAGTTAATCATCTGTTCGATGCCGCCATGGAAGGTGTTTTTATGGGCATCTCTGACAACCAGATTCGTGAAATAATGGCTGTTTCGAAGTAGTATCGGATGCCTCGTATCGCAGGGGAAGAGAGAATTCTCCAAACGTCCTCCAACTCTCAAAAGTCCGTCAGCATCGACGAATGCGTTCAACGCCTTGAGTGTTTTGGGCATGCTGGATGTTTCCAAAATTTGTTGTAGCTCGGTCTTGAACATCTCCTTCTGTGCTGCTTTCACGACGATGATTCGCGCAGCTTCCAATTCGCTTGGGTTAAGCGGACCATCAAAAACTCCTACTCTTCGACGACATCTTGTTGCAAAACGACAACACGTTGCGACAACTCGAATTACCTTCAGCAAACTCGAACAGTCGTAGATGATTTGTAGGATACCATCATCGTGATTGACTCGAGCAGTAAGTACCTTGACTGTACGTCGTTCCTCGTCGGTTTCAATTTCAACGGGTTGATGTGGTACATCGAAAGCCCATTGACCTCGTAAAAACTCAGGTCCAATCCACCAAGTCTTCAAAGCCGTTAGTTCGGCGGGATATACGCCTCCAGATGCCAGATCGGCTGGGTTATGAAGCGTTGCTACATGTCCCCAGCAATCGATCCCCACAAGCCGCTGAATTTCAGACACCCTGTTTGAAACAAACGTAGTCCATTTTGCGGGAGTGGCCTTTATCCAGGCAAGCGCGATGGTTGAATCCGTCCAAGCAAATGTTTTGACATCGGGGATGGCCAAAACTTCCTTGATGTACTGCAGCAACTGTGCCAGAATTACTGCACCACAGAGCTCCAAACGGGGAAGAGTAATCGTCCACTGATTTGGTGCCACCTTCGTCTTCGAAAAAAGTAGGTTGACGTGGATGTTGTCATCGCTATCTAAGACTCGAACATACACTGCTGCACCGAAAGCCTTCATCGACGCATCATAAAAACCGTGCAACTCTATCGCCTTGTTGTTGTTGCTCATCTGGGTCCACCGTGGAATTCGAAGTTGCTCGATCTGAGGAAGTTCTCGATGAAAAGCTTCCCAGTCCTTCTTCAAGGCAGGTGGGATTGGATCATCCCAATCACAGCCTATTTCCCAGAGTCGCTGCATCATTAGTTTTGCCGTGATGATGCACGGCGATATCCAGCCAAGTGGGTCAAATAGTTTTGCTATGGTGGACAACATAGACCTTTTTGTTGTTGCTTCCTTTGACGGCTGCAGGTTCTGATAGGAGAAGTGATCATCCACGGGAAACCACTTGATGCCGAGCGTCTTAACATGTTCTGATGTATTGAACGGCAGTTCAAAGTCTAGTTCCCGATCTTGAACCGGAACATCATCCACGAGTTCCTTGACGTTGCTCGTCCATTTTCGCAGGTGGAAACCTGCGGATGCCAACAGTTGCCTTGCTTCGTCGCGTTTGAGGCGTGCCTCTTCAACTGAATCAGCACCACTGATGAGGTCGTCAACGTACATGTCCTCACGGACAACCTTCGCCCCCTCCGGAAAATTTCCACTTTCTTCCTCAGCAACTCTCTTCAGGACCTTGATTGCAAGATATGGTGCACTGGCTGTCCCGAAAGTGACCGTATTCATCTTGAAAATACGTACTGGCGAAGTTTTCTGTTCTCTCCACATGATCAGCTGGTAGTATCGGTCTGGGAAACTAACCAAAATTTGCCGATACATCTTTTCAATGTCGGCCGTGAATGTGACACGATGAGTCCGCCATTTTAGTACGAGATCTATGATACTCGACTGCAATTTTGGGCCCACAAGAAGACGGTCGTTGAGGGATTTCCCATCCGAAGCCTTCGCCGCTGCGTCAAACACTACTCTCAGCTTAGTAGTGGAGCTGGCTTCCTTGAACACCGCGTGATGTGGCAAGAAGTAATGCCATGGGGTCTGTAAAACCGCATCATTCGCATCGATCTCTTCCATATGGTGGAGTTCTTCATATTCCCGTATGCACTTTGTGTACTCCGCACGAAGTTTTGGATCTGCATCCAGTCGTTTCTCAAGATGGAGAAAACGCCGGAAGGCGCTCGGTCGACTCGATCCCATCGCAGGGAGGCCGTCGTCTTTGAAAGGCAGCTTTACCTCGTATCGCCCATCAGGTAAGCGTTTTGTAAACCGATCAAAGTGGTCGTCACAAGCGATGTTTTCTTCTGTTTCCAGGTTGTGAAACGGGGTTTCCTCGATCTCCCAAAATTTCTCCAGTTGAGAATGCAGGTCTGCAAACTGCACGAAACTTCAAACTTGCTGAGGATCTTCCACTGCAACCTTGCCCAAAATTATCCATCCAAGCTCGGTTTTCTGAGCTATGGGACCGATGCCATCGTGAGGTCGCCTCACGTCCGGCAAAAGAATTTGCGCGCAAACGTCGCTTCCCAGCAATAAATCGATGGGTGCAGGTTCGTATAGATGAGGATCTGCTAACGAAAGACCCTTGAGATGGTGCCATTTGCCGTGTATCACTCGTTGGGCCGGGAGAAGGCCAGTCAGTGACTTGAAAACCAAAGCCTGGACGGCCGTCTCAAACGTCGAGTGGCGGGAAGCAAATCGCACTTCGACGGAGTGCTGCGTAGTGCCACTGCTGACCAACCTTAACCCAGATACCTCGGCAAAGGTGCGTCGCTTTTCTAACTTCAGCAGTAACGCGGCAGTTTCAGTGATGAACGACGTTTCGGACCCCGTGTCGATCAATGCTCGCAAGAGGTGCAATCGACCGTCTGCTGCTCGAGCCTTAACAACTGCCGTTGCTAGAAGCACCTGGTGATGACCATCACCATGCGACGCGTGGTAATTAAAAGTATTACCAGTTGTTGGTTGATGCTGTCTTTGTTCAGCCGTTGGCTGGAACTCAGAGGCGTTGAAGTTTAACGGCGCTTGAATCGGCCTAGAACTGTTAAATCTCGGCTGAGATGTTGAACCTTGTTGTTGTTGGCTGGTAAAATGCAACAACGAATGATGTCTCTGATGGCAGAAAAAACACGACGAAAGACTATGACAGTCTTTAAAAAGATGTCCATATCCCAGGCAATTCTCGCACACCTTCAACCTGCGAACAGTGTCTTTTCGTCCCATGGTGTCCATGTTTAAGAAACGCTGGCATTTCCGCAACGTATGTTTGCCTTGGTTGCATAATTGGCATGACAACTGCTCTCCAGAATTCATCCTCGCTGGTTTGTACGGCTGCTTCACCACCTGCTTACTGTGGTACACCTTCATATTGTTGGCTGGAACGCGGGGCCCTTTGTTGACGGTTGGCTCTTCCTTGTTCCTGGACGCTGCTCCACCTTCCTGCTGGCTCAACACCTCGAGAGTGCGGAATCTGGTTTCCAAAAAGTCAGTGAATTCTTTGAAACTCGGTAAGTCCTTTCGATTTCCTAACTTTTCTTCCCATAGTTTTTGACTTGTACTGGGCAATTTCGGGACCAGGAACCAAATCAGCACCGTATCCCACTCTGAAACAGGCACGTCCATGTTTTCCAGCGCAACCACACATTCCCGTGTTGTATAAAGCAGATCTCTAAGTCCAGAGGCCGTCTCGCGATTTAGTGATACCTGACCAAACAAATTCTGCATTTGGATATAGACCAGAATGCGTTTATGATCATACCTATCACTCAAAAGCTCCCAAGCTTTCTCGTAACTGGACGACTCCACTGACAAATTCTGTAGAAAACGTTCTGCATCCCCAACTAAACAAGACTGCAAAAAATGTAACTTGTCAATATCGTCGATAGTCTTGTTGTTATGTACAAGCGCCTGGAACCTGTCGTGAAAGGCACGCCAAGTTGTGTACGAACCGTCAAACTTTGGCAAATCGATTCTTGGCAAGCGAATCCTGGAATGCGACGATGCTGCATTATCAGCAGGGAGCGCAGCACCCGTACTTGACATACCTGCATTGATTGACGTGGCTTTCGAAATAATTTCGATCAACTCTGACCGGTAATCAAAATAAATTTCATTTATTTGTTCATAAATGACTACCATTTCCTCCTTTTTTAGGTTTTCCTCCAGCAAACCTGCGCCGAAAATCGATTCATGGTATGATTTTGCTGTCACCATATCGTTCTCCAATTTTCCTAAACGGCTTGACGCATACGATGATGACCTACGCTCTTTAGGTGATTTTTTAAAATTCGTGAGATCCTTAATAATACTATTTAAGAGCATCTTTTGCAGCTCTCCATATTTATAATTTTTATTCTCAGCGATATTATAATGTTTTTCTTTATTTTATAGGTTTATATAAATGTAATCACAGGTTTACAACACGCAACAGGTAAAAACTTACTGCTTTTTTCCGGTTCTGCTGCCGTCTATATAAGGATGTTCTTCAGATCTGTAGATGTTGACCTTAGAGTCTCTGCTGAACGTTGATTATTATTCGTAGAATAAGTTTTTGTTTTTAAGGTTGATTTAAATATGCTACGCGAAGCTAATTTTATAAAAACACCAGATTTTTCGAAAAATGTTCGCACTTTTATATATATATATCAATCGTTGATTGGATATAGTATTTCGCGCACACACACTTTTTTTTGTACACACTTTATTGTTTTTAAAGTTCGTTAAAAATGGTTCAATTGTAGGCTGAAGGACCAAATGTAATTGTCTACGTTTGAAAATATATAACCTTAGAAATTTTCCGGGAGAAAGATATTCTAAAATAAAAACACACCAAAATTCACTTTGTAACCACTTTGCTTGTATTTCCAATTTGTATTAAGAATTTAGTCATATGACTTCGTGTATAGTAGTAACATTAATTTGCATTATATAAATTCTATGTTTTTGTTTATGAAATGTTTGACACGTATATTTGTGGACTGTATTTAACGATCTGTTTATTTTATGTTATATGTATGTAATATTCAGTACGTTTCCGTACAGTACGTAATGAAATCGTCTATCAGCTTCATCTAGCTGCACTTGATGATACATCTTTGTGATATCAGCTGTCATCACAAATTTGTGCTTCCGAAATCTCAAAGTGATTGAGAAAAGATCGGGTTGAATAATGGGACCTACCATTAGAATATCGTTTAGCGATATACCAGAACTGGTCTTAGCGGTCGCATCGCAAACTACTCGCAGTTTGGTAGATGAACTTGATGGCTTCATGACACAATGGTGGGGAAGAAAATAATGCGGCGAGCTAAGATCTAAATTATTTACTAATTCCATATGACAATTCAATAACATTTCGTTCATAAATTCAGAGTATTATTCAAACAGCATAGGGTTCTTATGAAATCTTCTTTCGAGTGATAGGAGCCTTCTTTTAGCCATGTCATAGGACTTGCCTAATACGTTTGGATTCTGCTTGAAAGGAAGTTTGACAATATAACGACCAGACTCTAAACGCGAATAATACTTCAAAAAATGATTTTCGCACTCTATTTCTTCTTTCGACCTGACATCTGACGAACAATCAAAGTCTTCGATTTCCCAAAATGCTTTTAAAGTTTTGTTGATCTTTTCCTCAGTTTCATATTGGTGCGATGTATCTATAACAGCAAAGCTACGGTTGCTGGAAGTGTTCAAGTTGTTCGATCTCGGTAGTTGACCTGCTACTACCCAGCCAAATAAAGTATTTTGAAGCAAAGGCAAGTTCGACCCTAGTTTGATTTGTCCAACGCGTAATACCGTATAAAATAAATCGACTCCCAATAGTAAATCTATACGCCTAGGAATATTAAATTGTGGATCTGATAGACGAATATTGTTTGGGATGTCCCAATCTCCGATATCGATCTTTTTGTCAGGTAGCAGCCCAATGATTTGCGGTATAACTAGCGCCTCTATTGTTGCTGTAAATCCATTGACAAGAGAACCAATTTTAAGAATAGCTTTATGTTTAGCTAGTGTAACAACGTTGTTGGCACACGTTAATGAGGTGTGAGAAGAGAGACGTTGTATTCCTAAACACTGCATGAGTCTGTCTGAAATCAAATGTGTTTGGGAGCCTGAGTCCAAAAGTACACGGCATGGGACAAGTTGTTGTAACCTGTTGGTTATGTTTATGATGGCTGTGCCCAAAATATTGTTTTCAGTGCTACTGGAATACATTGAATGGTAAGTTTGCGCAGGCAATTCGTCAAGCGATGTTTGCCTTTGAGAAGACGTTGGGTGACTACTTGAACTAAGTGAGGTTTGTGGTACAAAATTTTGGAGCGTTTTCTACCAGATGCAAAAGTGTGTGGTGTTTCTTTCCACAATTACGACAACCGCTGGACGGACAATTCGCACTGCTGTGATCTGAAGATTTTATGCAGTTGTAACATAAATTGAGTCCCTTAATCTTACTGATACGTTCCGGAATAGAAAGATTTTGAAATTTATGACATCGATAAATAAAGTGACCGGGTACAGCGCAAAAGGTGCAAATGTTTTTTGTGGTAATAAATGCCTTTACTACGTTTCTTGCATTAGATTTCTGACCCTTTTGTATATCGAGTTTTGTTGAAAGGTCAGGGGAAGCAAAATAAATGCCTTTACTACGTTTCTTGCATTAGATTTCTGACCCTTTTGTATATCGAGTTTTGTTGAAAGGTCAGGGGAAGCAAATTGATTATAGGTAATATTACCTTCAAGATGTTGTGCCCTCTTTTTAATAAACTCGGTAAGTTCCTTCAAACTGGGTAATCGATCAGTAGGTGCCTCATCGTTCCACTTACTTAAAGTTGCAGCATCCAACTTGGAAGTCATTATATGAACAACAACATCGTCCCAATGTTCAACAGGTCTCTTCAAATTACTTAATCCAGTTAAATGATTGCTGATCTTATCGATTAAGTTCCTTAATTCCGCTGCGGATGCCTTATGAATCTTAGGATGGTTGAAAATTCGTTGAATGTGCTCTTGCGCAGTAATTTTTTTGTTTTCGAAACGCTCCTTTAACCTTGACAATGCCACTTCGTAATTATCGTCTTCTATTTTGGGACCTTCAATTGGAGCAGCCGCTGATTCGCTAAGCTTCGAGAGAAGATAATGAAACTTAGCTTGTTGAGATAGTTTGGGGTTATTATGAACCAGTGAGACAAACCGATTGTACCAAACCGTCCACTTAGTCACGTCACCTGAAAATGTAGGAAGTTCAATAACTGGCAATTTAACAGAATCATGTTTATTAGAAGTTGAGCGAGATACATCCTTTGATTCTTCACTATCATCATGCTTGTTGTTTAACAGAACCTTAAGCGTAGCAATGGTTGAATAATAGATTTCCTCGTTCTGAGATCGCTCTGGATTGAAGATCTCATCATAATCCCCTTCCTCGATTTTTGTCTGTACTACCTTAAAATTGCTAAAAGCGGAGTCTAGGGCTTCAATTCGCACTTGCAGGTCAGGGATAGAAATAGAAGCCGGGTTTTCCTTGGCTTGTACAGCGAATAACCTCACTCTTTCAATCTGATCCATTGCCACAGATCGTCGTGTTCTAAAAGCATCTAGATTTTTGGATTTCCTTTGCTGGGCCTTAAGTGCTGCTGCATCAACCAGGTCAACTGCTGAACTCTTTTCAGAATTGCTGGGTTTCGATGTGGCGTCGTCTTCGGGCATCGTGGAAAGTGCAATGTATGTGATTTAATAGATTCGTTGAAATTGTGATAAAATCACGTCGGGGTCACCAAATATGTTGAAAGAACGCAAGCTTTTTTGTTTCTCTGTTATAAATTAATTAGTTCAAGATACGATCTTGACTGATTATTGAAATAAATTACGATTTTTAAAGACACGGTCCTTGCTGCTTGACTGCTTTATTGAGAAGAGATACAAAGTTAAGTTTTTGACAACTTGAAGAATTTTGACAACTTGTGACATTTACTTGTAAATAGTTCACAATAACATAGAATAACATAGGATGGTATACAGGGTGCATCAGCATGATTAAATACTTGAATAATTTAACTTGTATAAATATTTTATGGCAAGTCAAAATAAAATAGTTCTGCATAATTGTATTTAACATTCAACACGGGCCTACTGCTAGTCTAGCACCAAGCCCCCTGCAAGGTATGACCGACAAAACTGACAAGACGCACGACACACGAGCCTTTTTGGACAGGGAGAACTTGGGAAAAGACGGGCCTACTGCTAGTCTAGCACCAAGCCCCCTGCAAGGTATGACTGACAAAACTGACAAGACGCACGACACACGAGCCTTTTTGGATAGGGAGGGCTTGGGAAAGGATGGGCCAACTGCTAATCCAGCACCGAACCCTCTCCCCCTTCTTGGTAAGAATGTTAAGACTTCAATGGGTCCGCCTGCTCCCTACGTTGATAAAATTCAGCCTAAGAAAAGGCCAACCCCATCGACGGCTGATGCGGAGACTAAAACGTTTACAGGACATAACACGAAGGACAGACAGACAGACCCCAAAGTACGGAAGCACAGCGGAACTTCTAACCCAGTAATGGGTAACGAAGTCTTCGCTGAGGGGAAGGAAGAACGGATGCGTGAAGGTAGTGTAGAAGGCCATAGCCCTCCACTGAACGTGACTGAGGAATCCAACCCCGAAAATCCGGCACTAGACAAAACAACGGACAGTCTGGCAACTGTCATCGACAGAAATGCCGGACAACGACGAGCTAGGGTCCTCAGCAATAACAAATTACTACGGAGACAAAGACGTAACGCGGAAAGGACCGTCAGACGCCTTTCGAAAAAGAACCCCGAATCTTTAACGGTAAAGGCAAAAAGGGCACTGGTCAGGTCCGAACAAAGACTACGGACAGTGACACCAACAGACATAACAAAACGAACTGGACAATACCCAACAGACAAAAAACAAGCTGGCTGCGGAGCAAATACTGGAACTGGTGAGGTGGCCTCCCTGCCCCTTGTCAAGACCGGTATGCCGAGCTGCTCAAAAAGAGCAAGAAATGACAGCTCCTCCCCAAATAACTCCTCACCCAACAGAATATCTAAGAGGATGAAGACGTCCTCAGTCCCTGCTACAAAGGGCCACCAGGTCGCTATCGCCGACTTTGGGAAACCCGACCGCTAACTGAGTGAAGACGAATGGCAGTTACTTGAACTAAGAATCCTGGAAGAGGTAAACGAGGCGATCGTTAAGAGTAGGCAACCGCCACTCTTCGGGGACCACACTACCGTCCATGGTTTCAAGATGATGAACTGCGAAAATGAATGGACCCTTCAATGGCTCCAGGAATTTATGAAAAAGACGGGAGCTCCCTGGCAGAATGCCAATTTACGGCTTGTGACTGCCAGTGAGATAAAAGATCTAAACCGACCAATAGGTAAACTGTTGGTCAGAGGCCCGGCTATTCCCCGCGATCAGCTGGAAAGGTACATCCTTTCATTAAATGCCGAACTTCTGAGCGACCAATGGAAGATCATGAAGGTGGAGAAAACGGAGACAGGCACTGAAGTGATTGTGAGATTGAACCACAACTCCATACCACTTCTAAGACGAGTCAGCTTTAAAGTTCGCGTTGGCATTACCCGATGCAAGCTCAAGCTGATAGCTAGAAGCAAAAAACAGGTTAGTAAGGCATTGTATATAAAACAAAATATGCCATGGATTTGAAGGTAATACAAATAAATCTCTAACACAGTAAAGCCGCCTCCGCCAACCTGGTCTACCTCATGGAGAGTAGACAAATTGATGTAGCCCTTATACAAGAACCTTGGGTCGCAAGAGGAAAAATTAAGGGCCTACACTCCAAAGAACTCACGCTGTACAAATCCAATTTTGTCAGCCCAGACAGTAACCATAGAACATGCATAGTAGCTAGAAAACAGTTAAATCTTTCTCTTCTAACTACTTATAGCACAATAGACCAGACCGCAGTAAAGATGGAACGCGTAGGCCTCCCATCACTAATTTTGGCTTCCATCTACATGCCATGATGGAATTGAATGACAACCAGCGGATATCACTTACCAACTGGTAGAATAAACAAGTAAGAGTAGACTAGATATTATTATGGGCTGCGACGCCAACGCACACCATGTGCAATGGGGAAGCACCGACACAAATTCTAAAGGGGAACTCTTATTTGAATTTTTTTTAAGAAACAATCTTTTGGTTATCAATAGAGGTAACACACCTACCTTTGTTACAAAAAACCGTAAAGAAGTACTTGACATTACCCTCACAAATAACTCGGACACTTGTCCAGTAGAGCAGTGGAAAGTACTAGAAGAAATCTCTTTCTCAGACCATTGTCTGATAATTTTATCATTCCCACTACAGATCGCCCAATCAAACCATTTCGTAATAATAGACGTACAGATTGGGCTACCTTTAGTAGGGAGGTGGACGATAACATAGATTCCCTTAATATAAATAGGAACCTTGAACCGCAAAGCCTTGATAAGTTGACTGCAGAATTCACAGGGATTCTGAGAAATGCCCTGGATAACAGCTGTCCTCTGATCACAACGGTAAAAAAGAACAAAAAACCAATCTGGTGGAATAACGAGCTGAGCAGCATTAGGAAAGAAACTAGAAGACTTTTCAATGCTGCCAAACGGACCGGCTCCGAAAATGACTGGGAACATTACAAATCCAGCCAAAGGAAATTCAAAAATGATACTCAACGAGCGAAACGCTGCTCATGGAGAAATTTTTGCAGTGAAATTGAGTGTACGAAAAAATCAGCCAGACTACGGAAAATCTTCTCCAAGGAGACCATACCACTTGGTTCTCTGAGAAAACCGGATAGCCACTGGACTGAATCCCCGGTCGAGAGTCTGGAACATCTGTTCGATTCGCACTTCCCTGGATGCAGCCCTATAGAGAACAGTGAAATAGAAAACACTAGGTTTTCTAGACACGAAATCCCGGCAGATATCGTAACGGAAGAGAAGTTGGAATGGGCTATCAACTCCTTTTCACCTTTTAAATCTCCGGGTCACGATGGCATTTTCCCTATGATGCTGCAAAAAAGCAGCAGGAAAGTCATCCCACATCTAAAGAACATTTTTGAAAATAGCCTCATATGGGGCTACATTCCCAAAATATGGCGGGAAGTTAAAGTCGTTTTCATACCGAAAGCCGGCAAACCCAGCCATATAGAAGCAAAAGACTTCAGACCTATAAGTCTGACCTCTTTTATACTGAAAACGTTTGAAAGGCTACTTGATTTACACATCCGTAGCTTCCTGAAACCGGAAGTAATATCTACCTTTCAACATGCCTACACAAAAGGACGAAGTGTGGAAACAGCACTTCACTGTGTAGTAAGAACCATAGAAAAAACGCTGCTAGATAAAGAGTACACACTGGCAGCTTTCCTGGACATTGAAGGAGCCTTCAACAATGTACAAAACATTGCAATTGAGAAAGCCCTAAATGATCTAGAAGTAGAAGAAACAATCACAAATTGGATCATGTGCATACTAACAAAACGTCAGGTCCACAGCGAACTGGGAGGTGCAAGCTTGAAAAAGTGTGTGTCACGAGGAACCCCACAAGGAGGTATTCTCTCACCCCTGCTCTGGATCCTGGTCATGAATGAGATCCTCGTAGCTCTCAAGCATGACGGCGTGAAAGTGGTTGCCTATGCCGATGATTTAGCTCTTCTGGCAACAGGGAAATTCCCTTCCACTATTAGCGCACAATTGAATTATACACTAACCAAGGTAAGCGCTTGGACAAAAAGATGCGGCCTTGCAGTTAACCCCCTGAAAACAGAGCTGGTACTCTTTACAAATAGAAGAAAAATACCTACTTTTGCGATGCTTTCTTTCTAAGGCTGAGGTAAGCTCAGCGTGTCCAAGGTATTCTCGACGAAGCACCAGAAGTCGAGATAAAGATTCCACCAAAAATAACCAAACACTACCAACTTTTATCGTTCCAATAAATTCCTTTTTATTTGTCTTCTTAATAACAATAGTTTTCTTAAATTAGTATATATAACAAGAACAACAATTCTGTCTCTAGCGCAAATGCCAAAGAATAATCGGGTGGCCAAAAGCCTGTCCTCGGTACCTTCAGGAGGAAGGGAAGGAGGAATAAACACAGTAATTCTGTCCTCAGCGCAAATGCCGAAGAATAAACGGTTGGCTATAAGCCTGTCCTCGATACCTTCAGGAGGAAGGGAAGGAGGAATAAACACAGTAATTCTGTCCTCAGCCCAAATGCCGAAGAATAAACGAGTGGCTACAAGCCTGTCCTCGATACCTTCAGGAGGAAGGGAAAGAGGAATAAACACAATGATTCTGTCCTCAGCTCAAATGCCGAAGAAATAAACGGGTGGCGACAAGCCTGTCCTCGATACCCTCAGGAGGAGGGGAAGGAGGAATAAACACAAGTATTCTTGTCCTCGGCGCAAATACCAAAGAATAAACGGGTGGCTGTCAGCCTGTCCCCCCTACACTCAGGAGGAGTGGAGAAAGGAATAAACAAAGCAGGTTCTCGCTTCTGCCTTCTGTCCAAAGCGCCAATGCAATGGAATTATCGTTGAAGCTACCTTTGCGTCGGCAGTTTCCAATGTCCGTGAGGATTCCTGACGGGAATTCACACGGAATAAACGTTTGAGCCTTCCGGGCTCTGTCCTCAGCGTACAATGCTGAAGAATAATCGGGTGGCTTTCAGCCTGTCCTCCCTACACTCAGATGGAGTGGAAAGAGGAATAAACAAAGCAGGTTCTCGCTTCTGCCTTTTGTCCAAAGCGCCAATGCAATGGAATTATCGTTGAAGCTACCTTTGCGTCGGCAGCTTCCAATGTCCGTGAGGATTCCTGACGGGAATTCACACGGAAGAAACGTTTGAGCCTTCCGGACTCTGTCCTCAGCGTACAATGCTGAAGAATAATCAAATGGCTTTCAGCCTGTCCTCCCTACACTCAGACGGAGTGGAAAGAGGAATAAACAAATTTGGATAGCTTGCGCCGCCCTTCTCAAAAATGCGGTGGGATAGTACCAAGGTACCAAATCCCAAGTTTTCAATTGAGTGGTGTACACTCTACCGAAGCGGAGCAGAAAACTTAATTTTACCTCTACCAGTTGCATCCCTATATCACATTTTCTACAACATGTGAGTGTGAGCTCTATAAATGAGCAAAACCCATTGACTATTGTTCGTGGCGAATGCATACCCAATGTCGTGCTGATATGCCTGTGTTTGCACATAACGAGTGGGGTGAATGGGCAACTTGGAAATGCGTATGTAACTTGTGTGTGTTGCTGCGTGTGCGGAGGTATTCGGTGCATTTGTTGGTTCGGTTACTCCGATATACATATATCTTGTGTATGTCACTCGAATTTTGTTGAACGAAATATCCGCACTGTGACGGTTCGTTACAGAGCCCCCTCCGTTCGCGAGACGAGAACCTTCTCGGCTAAAATAATATTAATTTTTTCATATTTAATATTTGTTTTCTTTCAAAAACAATTTCATTTTTTCGTTTTTATTTCTAAGATTCTTTTTCTTTTCAAAACTCTTTCTTTTTTCAATATTTTCATATATTTTTTTCTGACTATTCATTTTTTTTTTTTTTTTTTTTTTCAATAATATATTTTCTTTTTTTTTTCTTTTTTTTTTTTTTCATTTTTTTTTTTTTTCTTTAAATTCATTTAATCTTTCAAATTCATTTTTTTTTTTTTTTTTTTTTTTTTTTTTTTTTTTTTCTTTTTATAACTAAAAATTTAATTCGTACAACAAATTTTACTCAAAAAAACTATCTTCCTCTTCATCGTCTGGCCTTTCCGCGTCTCCTATTATGCGATGTCAATGACCTTGGTTTGGGTCTTATACTTCAGGCTCGCTTGTGTTCCCTTCTTATTTAATCGCACCGAAATTCTTCCCCATGGCCTGTGGATATAGAATGTCCGGTGGTGTTGTTTACCCCTTAAGATTATGCCCTCGAAGGGGTCTTCTGGCGTCGCGGGAGTCTGGGAATACTCCCTCACGAAACTGACTGGAATCGCCTGAGGAATTTCCGATAAAGTGGCTGGTACGCCAGGACTTTCAACTGGTGTTGGGAATCGTATTACGGCTTCGAGCCCTTGGCTGGCGAGGGGCTGTGAAGGCTGGCGGTCTTGGCTGGTGGAGAGTTGCGATGGCTGGCGTGCTTGGCTGGTGGAAGGTTGCGATGGCTGGCGTGCTTGGTCGGTGCTGAGAGGCCGTTTAAAGCCCATCCTCTTTGGCTCTCCTTGGGGCACGAGCTTCTTCCTTCTCTGGAGTAAATCCTCTGCAGCTGCTCTCTGATCCCTGATCATTTTCATGCTGCTCTGAGGAGAATCAGGGGCCGTGATTGGTTTTGGTGATGGAGCTCGTCCTTGTTGGTTAATCAGTCGGAAATGCACTGGTTCCCCGGTACGTCTCGGGGCAGACATGGTCGGTCTGGTTGGGGTTCGCACCGTAGGGTCGATCCTTGGATTAACTGGTACCCGTCCTCCTCGCGTTGACGGGTTCGACTTTGACTCGCTTGATTTTGATGGTCGGTTTCTCTCTAATGATTGCAGCCTGTCGAATCGGGGGCTTGTCCTACCTGTAGATTTCTTTTCCATTCTTTTTATTTTTCTTCGTTTTAGACTGCTACCTTGTTCGGTGGTTGGATGATGAGTGACCTCTTTGCGCTGAAGTATCTCTTTATTTATGCATTTTCCTCGGCATGACTGGATGTGAACCGAAGGGCATGAATTTATAGCTGAGGCGTTTGTGGTTGTTGTTGCTTGATTATTTTCTTCGTGTTCGCTTTGGAATCCTTTGAGATCACGTATATGAGCGCGAATATTTTTTGTTCCTCTTCGTTGGTTTTTACCTTTGAGGACAACAATTACTGGGGAAATGAAACGGGCGATCTCGTAAGGTCCTTCGTATCGTGGCGCAAGTTTTTCGGTGAAATACTTTGCACCCGAAGAAAGTACATGTGACTTTTTGTATACTTGGTCCCCAATGCTGGGTCGCCAGGCTCTGCGTCCGATGGCCGAGCACCTTGGTTTGGGGTCGTAATACCCTGGCTTTTTACCTTCTACGATCTGATTCCCTATGAATATCTCTAACCCAGCTCGTCCTAATACGTCTATTCCGAGTAATGCGTCAGCTTCTAGGGATGGCATGTACGTAAGGTCTTCGTTGATTTGTCTCCCATTTAGTTCGAATGAAACTCTGTACTTTTCTTTCGTGGTAGCTGACGTTCCGTTTGCCATGCTTATCTTTTGATACAATTCATAGCTGTTGATGTACGTTTTCGTTGAGCCGGTGTCCAGCAAGGCGTAGTAGACCTCCTCCTCAATCTTGATTGGTGCATAAGGCCGTGGATCTTGGTGGGGTTCGTGGTATACTACGGCTACGTTGTCTCGCCTCCGGCAGGAGCAGTCCTTGGTTAAGGTACCGTCTTGCCCGCAGAAAGTGCAGAACAACCGGAACGGCTTTCGGCAATTTTCTCTACGGTGGCCTCGCTGTTTGCAGTTCCAGCAGTGAGTCTGGCGATCGTAGGCGATTTCGGGAGGAGCGGTTTGGTGTCGCATAGGGGTGGAACTCGTATTTGGTCGTGGCTGAGTTGTAGGAGTGTACCTTTCGTCTTTTTTAATCGCATCGCATTCCTCGACGAGGAGTAATAATTCGTCGACTGTCCGGAAGTCTTGACGACGCGCATATAACCTATATTCGGGTCTCAGACCATCGAATATTCTGTCGAGATTGTCTTGTACAGTCATCCGTGGATGCTGGTGTATCAAGTACTGGGTCTTCGCGATATACTCTTTCGCGCTTTCTCTCGGCCCTTGACGTCTGTGATATATCTCGTCTTCGAGCTTAGTCAGGTATCGAGGTGGTAAGAAAAATTGGATAAAGGCTTGGTGGAAGTCTTCCCATGTCGTCAAATCCTCCAGTTTAACTCGCAACCACTCCAATGCCTTTCCTTTGAAAAACTCGGGGAGCGTGCGAAGCATATGGTCTTTCGGGATATCATAGCACGTCGTTAGTTCTGACACCCGTTTGATGAATTCCAAGGGGTTCCCAGTTCCATCGAACCTGAGACCCCATTTCCGGACGGTGTTCATCACTTCTGCCTCGTAGCTCAAAGTGTACCGACCCGATGACCGAGAGTGTGTTGGTAAACTCTGTGAGGGTCCCATCTGGTTGGAAAGCTGGCCCGAGGGTCGTTCTTCCGTACGCCCCGGGGTGCTAGGTTCCTGTCTAGTCGGACCTCTACTCATAGCTGGCACAGGAAACTGGATTTCCGTATAATACGGGGCTGCCGGTACATGCGGCGTTCTTTGGTCGGTGGTCGTCTGAGTAAGTGAAACAGGGGTAATCGCAACACTACTAGTTGGATCCCCATCCTCGTTGAGGCGTTTCTCGATAGTATCTTCCCATGTCTGGCAAAGATTTTGTGTCGAGCCGTGGTCTCTCAGCTTCCTTAAATGTTGGCTGAGGCGTTTTCGTAGTATTTGTACACTACCTGTCGCATCTAATTTACGAGCTGTCAGCGTTTCAATCAGCTCAGGTTTCCTCATAAAATAAATGAATCCCAAATTTTTGCATGGGTTCAAATATTGATCGTCCTGGTCCTCGGAGTCGGACATAGTGCTGATTCGGGTAGTGTATGCTGTTGACGGTGATCGGAGACAAAAAGTTAATTTCGAAAATTCTCTTTCGTATTTTATCTGGTCCAATAGCGGCGTTGGTGGTGATACCTTTCGAAGAGTGTTGGTTTTGGCTTGGTTGTTTGGAATCTTTTATAGTCCCTGCTCGGGCGCCATTTTGCGATGCTTTCTTTCTAAGGCTGAGGTAAGCTCAGCGTGTCCAAGGTATTCTCGACGAAGCACCAGAAGTCGAGATAAAGATTCCACCAAAAATAACCAAACACTACCAACTTTTATCGTTCCAATAAATTCCTTTTTATTTGTCTTCTTAATAACAATAGTTTTCTTAAATTAGTATATATAACAAGAACAACAATTCTGTCTCTAGCGCAAATGCCAAAGAATAATCGGGTGGCCAAAAGCCTGTCCTCGGTACCTTCAGGAGGAAGGGAAGGAGGAATAAACACAGTAATTCTGTCCTCAGCGCGAATGCCGAAGAATAAACGGTTGGCTATAAGCCTGTCCTCGATACCTTCAGGAGGAAGGGAAGGAGGAATAAACACAGTAATTCTGTCCTCAGCCCAAATGCCGCAGAATAAACGAGTGGCTACAAGCCTGTCCTCGATACCTTCAGGAGGAAGGGAAAGAGGAATAAACACAATGATTCTGTCCTCAGCTCAAATGCCGAAGAAATAAACGGGTGGCGACAAGCCTGTCCTCGATACCCTCAGGAGGAGGGGAAGGAGGAATAAACACAAGTATTCTTGTCCTCGGCGCAAATACCAAAGAATAAACGGGTGGCTGTCAGCCTGTCCCCCCTACACTCAGGAGGAGTGGAGAAAGGAATAAACAAAGCAGGTTCTCGCTTCTGCCCAAAGCGCCAATGCAATGGAATTATCGTTGAAGCTACCTTTGCGTCGGCAGTTTCCAATGTCCGTGAGGATTCCTGACGGGAATTCACACGGAATAAACGTTTGAGCCTTCCGGGCTCTGTCCTCAGCGTACAATGCTGAAGAATAATCGGGTGGCTTTCAGCCTGTCCTCCCTACACTCAGATGGAGTGGAAAGAGGAATAAACAAAGCAGGTTCTCGCTTCTGCCTTTTGTCCAAAGCGCCAATGCAATGGAATTATCGTTGAAGCTACCTTTGCGTCGGCAGCTTCCAATGTCCGTGAGGATTCCTGACGGGAATTCACACGGAAGAAACGTTTGAGCCTTCCGGACTCTGTCCTCAGCGTACAATGCTGAAGAATAATCAAATGGCTTTCAGCCTGTCCTCCCTACACTCAGACGGAGTGGAAAGAGGAATAAACAAATTTGGATAGCTTGCACCGCCCTTCTCAAAAATGCGGTGGGATAGTACCAAGGTACCAAATCCCAAGTTTTCAATTGAGTGATGTACACTCTACCGAAGCGGAGCAGAAAACTTAATTTTACCTCTACCAGTTGCATCCCTATATCACATTTTCTACAACATGTGAGTGTGAGCTCTATAAATGAGCAAAACCCATTGACTATTGTTCGTGGCGAATGCATACCCAATGTCGTGCTGATATGCCTGTGTTTGCACATAACGAGTGGGGTGAATGGGCAACTTGGAAATGCGTATGTAACTTGTGTGTGTTGCTGCGTGTGCGGAGGTATTCGGTGCATTTGTTGGTTTGGTTACTCCGATATACATATATCTTGTGTATGTCACTCGAATTTTGTTGAACGAAATATCCGCACTGTGACGGTTCGTTACACTTTTGAGCTACCAAGACTAAACAAGACCCCCCTTAAGATCTCTGATCAAGCCAGATACCTGGGAGTGATCTTAGACAAAAAACTAAATTGGGGTCCCAATATAAAAGAAAGATACAAAAAATATATGATAGCACTGTATTCGTGTACCAGGATTTTTGGCAAAAAATGGGGACCAAATCCCAAAATCATCCTATGGATGTATACTGCCATTGTAAGACCTATCCTTTCTTATGGCAATTTGGTCTGGTGGAAAGCGCTGGAAAAATCCACGCATTTAAAAACCCTAACCAAAGTACAAAGATCAGCCTGTATTTGCGTAACTGGTGCAATGAGAACTACACCAACCGCGAGCTTGGAAGTAATCCTCAACCTCACACCTCTTGATCTCTATGTTCAAGAAGCGGCAGCAAACAGTGCACTTAGACTAAACCAGTGTAATGTCTGGAAAACTAGCCAAACAGGACACGCACAGATCTTATCGCGATACGCATAAAACAACATCTGCACGGATTACATAACTCCATACATGGACTTTAAAAAATCCTTTACAACTAGCTTCCCCAATAGACAGGATTGGGAGAATGAAACACCTTACTTGAACGAGACGTCTATATCTATCTATACCGACGGTTAAAAAATGGAAGCTGGGCCAGGGGCAGGTTTCTTCTCAGAAAGCCTAAAACTTGCCAGTTCATTCAGACTTCCAAATCACAGCAGCGTCTTCCAAGCCGAGATCTTGGCAGTTACAAACGCTGCAAAACAGGTGTCCATGATGGCACTATCACATGCTGATATCACTTTTTTCATTGATAGCCAAGCAGCAATAAAAGCCACTCTTGTCATATCAAAGCTTGTTTCTTGCTGTCGCCAAGAGCTAAGGGTTCTTGGTACGCAGCATAACGTTAGACTCTGCTGGGTTCCCGGTCATAGTGGTATACCGGGAAACGAAAAAGCTGACGAACTAGCGAGAAAAGGATCAACACTTGACCCTTCTCTCATTGATAAATCGATCAGGATTCCACCCTGTGAAATGAAACAGATCATTGGTAACAAAATAATACCAAAATCCAATGAAAGATGGGAATGCCTCCTGTGACTCCTGTGTTACTTCCAGGAAACTATGGCCGAAATATGATAAGAAAGAATCTGGAAAGCTGCTATCATTGAATAGACCTTCACTGCGAATGCTTGTCAGTATTATAACTGGACATAACCTACTAGGTTATCACAAAAAGAAAATGGGTCTTTGCACCGATGACCTATGCAGAGGATGCAATGACGAAGACGAACACGAAGACACAAGTCACTGCCTTTGTCAATGCCCAGCTTTCTGTCATACTAGGAAAAAATTTCTAGGAAATTACTTTTAAAATGAACTTGAAGAATTATCAGACGCTCCAAAAAGCAGCCTGTTAAACTTCACCAAGGCCACAAAATGGTTAAATACCGAACAGACATAAAATCATAGGTTTCTAGGACGTTACAATACGTCAGGGTATCACAATGGATCTACATTGATCTAAGTGTGACGGAAATAAGATCAACCGTCAGCCCATTTCACCTAACCTAACCTAAGCTCAACATTAACATATCGTTCAAAATAAGCAACAATATCCAGAAAATATAAGTAAAAGACAAAAGACTATGCACAGGTGTATATAAAATCAAATGTAATGACTGCGACAAATTCTACATCGGACAAACAGGTAGAACCTTTTATGACAGGTTCTTGGAGCATAAGCCGAAACAAAACACAAAATCAACATATGCACAGCACCTCATAGACAACACCCATAACTACACTAACTTTGAATTTAACCTAGACACAATCCATATATGTAGGAAAGGAACAACACTTGACATATTGGAAGAGTACGAGCTATACAAAGCAAATAGAATAAACAAAGACAATATATTAAATGACTAGCTGTGCCCGCGACTTCGTCCTCGTGGAATAGTGACTTTCAGCAGCATTCTTAATTTTTTAGGCTACTTATTTTGCAAATAAGACACATTCATGCGTTTTAGTAAACTATTGTTATATTATTTTATTAAAGTATATGTTTGCACACGACGTTCTTATTTTTTTCATCTTTTGCGAAACAAAAAGGTTTTGTGGGATTGATACACGTGATTCTGCCACATAAAGTTGCCATGGGATTCTTTTCTAAACGAACACCTGCAACTTAAAGCCTGAGCCTTATTTATAATGACAAATCAGTGGGAATTAAAGGAAAATGGGGAATCAAAACGTTTTATCCTTTTGCCGTTCCAGTCATAATCAAAATTTGTATTTGAACTTGTTACCACTCCTAATAATCCAAAGAAATTGAGAAACTCTCTAGGGTATGATGTGACTTGCTCAGTGTCCATAATATTGTCTATTGATAGACATTCGACAACATCCCCAAATACGTCAAACGTAGTTTATTAGTAAATATGGTTAACTATCTCAATAGTCGGCGCCGAAATCAATCTTTCACACAGCCATTCCCGATTTTTTTGAAGATCAAGAGAGATATTTCTTCTCAGGTCAAGTGTATTTTCGACAGTTTGACAGAATTCACCCCGCAGTGAAAGAACTTTTATCGATCCAGCAGTTTTAAGGTTCAAGTTTACGGTGTCGATCACGTCGAAATATAGGGACTACTTTTCAAGCCCATGTCCTTTCTCAGGCTCTAGGCTATCTCTGAATAAAATTCCATTTAAATCGGATCAGTGGTCTGGGCGGGAGATGGTTACAAAGAAACACGAACAGACTGAGTTAATTTTGGACTTGTTATATTAGTAAGGATGTCCATATTTGGGTTCTAGACTATCTCTGTACCAAAATTTATATAAATTGGTTCAATAGTTTGGGTGTTTAATATAAACAAAGAAAAATAGACAGAGTTAATTTCGGATTTATAATGTTACTAAAGTCTTCCATTCTCGTGGGAATATGAGGGCCGTCTCCGGAGGATGACTTAAAGTTTATATTACTCGGGAATAAACTCGTATTCTTACGGTGGACATTTTTTTTTTATTTATTAGTTTGGCCGGGAGATGGTAACATAGAACGACGAACAGACAGAGCTTCTTTCACACAAATTATATTAGTAAGAACTCCCGTTCCCGTAGGATTATGTGGATGAATTAAGTTTATGTTACTTTGGGATAGTGAAGCATTCTATCGGTGGAAAAATGTTTGAAATCGGTGTTGTAGTTTCTAAGTTCCCGTATATGTTCCCGTTCCCGTGGGAATCAAGGGATACAATTTATACTTCCTCAGGTTCTAGACTATCTCTGTACAAAATTTCATTTAAATCAGTTCAGTAGTTTGGACAGGAGACGGTAACATAGAAAGCCGGACAGACAGAGTGACTTTCACATTTATAATATGAGTTAGGATAAATTAACAATAAAACAAAACCCACTATACGATACAGCAATCCACTATCAAAACAAGAAGAAATAACAAAAAGAGACAACATATTGTAACGTGCGCTTAGTTCGCAAAAATAAAACTCTACCTTTCAATTTAATTCTACCACTTTTATTTTGTATCTACTTTCGATATACACTTTATTCGAACTCAACTCAATTACGTTTATTCAATATTCACACTATCACTTTCTAAATAAAACTGACTTCTTGTTGCGTCAGCTCCCTCTTTATATAGAAGTGTGAAACATCGAGAGATTTCTAGTAGTTTTTCTATGAACCATGATGTCTAGACAAGTTCCCCTCCCGGTATTTTTCTGCACACACACACACTCACTCACAAACAACGTCTTCCATTAAAGCACTCCATTATAGCGCTGCCAGCACTTGTGTTTTCGGTTTAACGATTTCAATTAAAAAATCAGCATGAAATGTTGGGTGCACATTACACTGCCCCCTCCTTAAGATTGTTCGTCCCGAATAATTCCATTTGCAGCCTCCCCACTATATCGATGCAGCCGGTCACAATGCACTACTTTTAACTTGCCTCTTAGTCCTCTTTGGATGCGGTAGACCACGTCGTTAATCCTCGTGACAACAGTATAAGGACCTTCCCAGTTCTGCTGAAGTTTCGGTGACAATCCCTTTTGACGATGAGGATTATAAAGCCACACACGATCTCCTGCTTGGAATCCTGCCGTTGTCGCTTTTGTGTCGTACCGTGTCTTCATCCGGTCGCTGTAGGTTTTCATCCGTTCCCTTGTTCTTTTATGGATGTCAGCGAGTCTCTCCTTGAGGTCGTCCACATACTCGTTCGTGTCCTGTGGCTCCTGTGTGGGGCATCCAAATTTAAGTTCGCTGGGCAGCCGCATGGTTTTCCTGAACAGGATGTCAGATGGTGTTTGTCCTGTCGAGCTATGTACTGCACTTCTAAAGGCCATCAGGAATAGCGGTACGTGCCTATCCCAGTCTCTTTGGTAGTCGCCTACGACCTTGGTGAGGTGTTCTTTCAAGGTCCGGTTGAATCTTTCAACCATCCCATCAGACTGTGGATGAAGCGGTGTGGTTCTTGTCTTCTTAATGCCTAGTAGTCCGCACACTCCTTGGAAGATGTTTGACTCAAAGTTCCTCCCTTGGTCGGAATGGAGTTCCATAGGCACGCCAAACCTACTCACCCAGTTAAACACAATCTGGTCGACCACCGTTTTGGCTTCTTGATTTGGGATGGCATACGCCTCAGGCCACTTACTAAAATAGTCCATCACGACCAGAATGTACTTGTTTCCAGCGTTGGTCTCTGGAAAAGGCCCAGCCACATCTACTGCAATCCTCTCAAAAGGCGATCCAACGTTGTACTGATGCATCTTACCTTGAATCTTTCTACCAGGTCCTTTGGTTGCAGCACACTTGTCACACGTTCGGCATCACCTCTCCACGTCATCTCTAGCATGTAACCAGTAGAACCGATGTCGCACCTTCTCCAGTGTTTTGTTTACTCCCAGGTGGCCTCCAAAAGGTCCGTCGTGCATCTCCCGAAGAACTTCACTGACTTTCGATTGCGGTACGATCAGCTGCATCACATATGACTTACCGTCAGCGGATTCCCATCTTCGCCTGAGGACACCTTCTTGCACATATAGAGAGTTCTACTGTGCCCAATAGGCTTTGAGAACTGGACTCCTGTCAGAAATGTCTCCCCATTCAGGTTTCTCTTCATTTTCTTTCCATGCGAGAATGGGTTCGATATCTGGATCCTCCTGTTGAGCAGTCCTCACTTCCTCATTGCTCCATCCGCTTATGGGGTCAGCTCTTAGTCGCTGAGCGGTAATATTTTCTTTTTCTTCTTGCCGCCTACAATGCTTGCAATCCACTTTGCAAGGTCTTCGGGATAATGCATCGGCGTTTGAGTGCAGCTTTCCTCTGTGGTGTTGGATCTGGTAGTCATAGGTCTGCAGTCTTTCTATCCACCTTGTGACTTGACCTTCTGGATTTTTGAAGCTCAACAGCCAGTTCAGATCACCATGGTCTGTCCGCAGAAGGAATTTCTGTCCATAGATGTACTTATGGAAGTGCTTTGTTGCCAAGATAAGAGCTAGCAGTTCCCTTCTGGTCACACAGTAGTTTCTTTCGGGCTTCGAGAGGACCTTGCTGTAATATGCCACCACTTTCTCTTCGCCATCATGCACTTGGGATAGTACCGCCCCGATTCCAACGTTGCTTGCATCTGCGTCGATGATGAACGTTTTGCCAGGTGTTGGATGTGCCAGCACTGGAGCGTTACAGAGGCGGTATTTGAGTTCCTGAAAAGATTTCTCGCACTCACCTGACCATTTAAACTGCTTCCCTTTTTCGGTGAGCTGATGTAAACTCTTTGCAACTCCAGCAAAGTTCTTAACAAAACGTCGGTAATATGTGGCAAGACCAAGAAAGCTTCGGAGTTGATGTTTGTCCTGTGGTGTTGGCCAATTTTTGACGGAGTCAACTTTTTCAGGATCAGTTCTCACTCCTTGGGAAGAGATGATGTGTCCCAAATACTTAACTTCGGTTTTGAAAAGTGCACATTTTTCTGGATTCAGTTTAAGGTTAGCCTCTCGAAGTCTCTGAAACACGGCTTTTAGATTCTTGCAATGTTGGTCAAATGTCTTCCCGTAAACAATCACATCGTCCAAGTAGACTAGGCAAGCTCCACGTCAGTCCTTGAAGAACGCACTCCATCAAACGCTCGAATGTTGCCGGAGCGTTGCATAGCCCAAACGGCATAACTTTAAACTGCCAGAGCCCATTACCTGTAAAAAATGCCGTCTTTTCCCGATCATCAGGGTGGATATCAACTTGCCAATATCCACTCTTCAAGTCCAGCGTCGAAAACCACTGGGCTCCCTCCATGGCATCCAGGGTATCACTGATCCTCGGCAGGGGATAGCTGTCCTTCTTAGTCACATCGTTCAGCCTTCGGTAGTCCACACAAAAACGAGTGCTTCCGCCTTTTTTTTCACTAGTACCACTGGTGAAGCCCAAGGACTTTTGGAATTTTCGATAAGACCGTCCTTTTTCATTGCTGTTATCATTTCCTCAACCTCACCTTGTTTGGCCAGTGGAAGGTGTCTTGCGGGTTGACGAATCGGTCTTGCATCTCCTGTGTTGATGCGATGCTGCACCAACTGTGTCCTACCATATTGTCCCTTTTGCGATGCGAAGATGTCAGTGTACTCTTGTAGGAGATTTTCAGCCATCCTTGTTTGTTGGTGATCAAGGTTGGATGAATTCAGTATTTTAGCTCTGATGGTTTTGAGCTCCTCCGGAGTTATAGTTTTTCTCGGGGCTTCGTCTGTGATCTTCGTAATTGCTGCAACCGATTCGCAACGTCCAACGACTTCTCCTTTCTTCAACCTTACATCGTACGGTCTGGTGTTTAGTAATCGTACGGGGACCATTTTATTCTTCGGTGCTACCAGTGTTTTCCCAATGATTACGCTTTGGGAGGAACACTCTGGGTCTGGTTCCACCATGAGGTATCGAAGGCTTCCAAACTCACCCTCCAGTTTCGTCCAAACGAACACTTCAGAAGAAGGAGGCAGAATCAGATCTTCCGTGATGACAGTCCTCAGTGTTGACGTATTTTCATTCGAATAGGTCATTGGAATTTCTTTATTTTGGTATTTCAAAACTTGATTACCGATATCCAAAATAACTCCATGCTGTTTCAAAAAGTCGATTCCAATGATGCACGCGTCACATATATCTGCCACCAGGAATTGTTGAGTAAACACTAGATCGGCTAGTCGGATCTTGAGACACACTTCTCCATATACTCTTGCTGCTTCTCCCGTTGCGGTTCTTAGACGGTAGCTATTGGTGTTATGAAGCCGCCATCTTTACCAGCTCTCGACGTACTATGGATGCTGTGGCACCGGTGTCAATGGTAGCCACATGATTGTTCCCGTTAATAGTAGTCTCCACAGTCAGACTTTTGTTGTCTCGTTTGGTCTGGGAGACCTGGATGGTGGTTTTGGGGCCATCGATACAAGAAACCAGCCTCTGATAGGCAACGCTGGTGTTGTTGTTACCTTGCTCTGGGTTGGATGTTGGATCTCTGGCTTCCACAATGTTGACAACTGGCTTTGTTTGGTGGTAGTCGGCATTGACACTGTAAGTGCCTGGTCTTGTTGCAGTTCCAACATCTTGCTAGTCCGCTCTGCTGGTTCTTTTGTATTTCAGCTCTTTGACACGAGCATTCTTCGACTATGGCTTCTCTAAGTCGATGTACTCCATGAGAAGCCTGTTCTGCTGCTTCAATTGTCAATGCGAATGCTAAATTTTCGGAAAGAGTTCGTGTTCTAGCAGTTCGCACAGATCTCTGAAGATGCTTGTCAGAAATGGCACGAACGAAGGACTCAACAGCCAGATGGTTGATGATTTCTTCTCCAGCATCCGGGTATGCCAGGTGAGCCAGTCTTTCGACGTCTGCTTGGAGCTGCTGTAGACTTTCACCCCTTTTCTGGACTCTGCTATTGAGTTGGACTCGGAAGACTTCTTTCAAGTGGCTATCTCCAAAGCGTTTATCTATAGCTGCCACGAGAGAGCTGAAATCGCCGCTCTTACCAGCTGGAACTGTTTGAAGTAATTCAGCTGCTGGTCCTCTTAGAGCAAGAGTCAGTGCAATGTACTTGTCTTCGTCATCCCAGCCATTTGTTGTCGCGGCTACCTCAAATTGTCTCTTGTAAACTGGCCAAGAAGACTGTCCATCAAATGTTGGGGGTTTCATCTCCTTTTTCCTTGCAAACTCTCCAGCAGATTCTCGAATTTTGATTTTCCGGATCTGGTCTAATTCCTTGGTGAGAACATCACATCGACTTTCTACGCCTTCGAAACGATTCTCTACAACAGAAAGCTGTTTTTCCACACCTTCAACGCGTTCGTCAATGGCACATACATACATTTTCTCAATGTTGCCCAATTTGCCTTCTAGAATGTTTTTCTGACCTTCCAAAACATTCTGTTGCGCCTCACGTCTTTCGAGAATATTCTGTTGTTCTTTCTTTTGTTCGTTGCGTTGTTCTTCAACCAGCTTCTTTTGCTCGTTTCGTTGCTCTTCCAGCTTCTTTTGTTGTACTTCGAGTCGTTCAAGAACATTCTGCTGTTACTTCTTTTGATCGTTTCGTTGCTCTTCCAGACGTCCGAGAATATTTTGCTGTTGCTCTTCAATCAGCTTCTTTTGTTGTTCTTCGAGTTTTTCGAGAACATTCTGCTGTTCCTTCTTTTGCTCGTTTCGTTGCTCTTCAATCATTTTCTTTTGTTCGTTTCTTTGTTCTAATAAATGCTTCATTATACTAGAAAAATCTACATTTTCACTTACTTCCTCTTCTTCCACTTCTGTTTCAAAAACAAAAGTGTTTACGTCTTCCCCTTGCTGTTCCAAATAGTTACGCAAGCGCAGGACGAGCTCATTTTTCGATCCCGCTCTAGAAAGATTTCGCTTACCTAACTCACTTTTAAGCTCAATGCAGTTGAGCTCTTCTAACAACTTACCCATTTTCACTGTATATAATTATTATTTCTCCTTTTAACTTTTTTTTTTTTACACTTTACTAGTCAAATAAGTTTTATCCCACTTCTGACACCAATGTAACGTGCGCTTAGTTCGCAAAAATAAAACTCTACCTTTCAATTTAATTCTACCACTTTTATTTTGTATCTACTTTCGATATACACTTTATTCGAACTCAACTCAATTACGTTTATTCAATATTCACACTATCACTTTCTAAATAAAACTGAATTCTGGTTGCGTCAGCTCCCTCTTTATATAGAAGTGGAAACATCGAGAGATTTCTAGTAGTTTTTCTATGAACCATGATGTCTAGACAAGTTCCCCTCCCGGTATTTTTCTGCACACACACACACTCACTCACAAACAACGTCTTCCATTATAGCACTCCATTATAGCGTTGCCAGCACTTGTGTTTTCGGTTTAACGATTTCAATTAGGAAATCAGCATTGACCTAGTAGATATGGACTGCTAGTAACCAACTTTACGAGGGGTCCATTTAAGAGCAGCGCTTTAGTTTTGGGTGGTATTTTTATGAAGGGTCAATGGTTGCTATAGTGGTAGCTTCATAAAAATACCACCCAAAACTAAAGCGCTGCCCCCCTCGTAAAGTTGGTTACTAGCAGTCCATATCTATTAGGTCAATGATAGCAACAGAATAACCATTGAAGTACTGCAATGAGAAGAACTTTTTGCTTTTCACTGGTTTCAGTAGAACTGGTATTATATTTTTTTGGCACAACAAACTAAAGCAGCACCGTCGCTGTCGACAAAAGTTCTGCAAGGTTTGTATTGAAATGACATTTAACTAGCAGTCCATATCTATTATGTCAATGGAAATCAGCATGAAATGCTGGGTGCACATTACAATATAATAGTATAAAACAACAATAAAATCTTGACAACTGGAAAATTGGCAAAGTAAACAAAAGTTTTTGCAACAGGTAGCCCGAAGATGGAATAATATTTCCAAAACGCGTCGCTTATTAATATTTAATGTTGTGTTGTTAATGTAAATAAATAACAAAAATACCAAAAAATGTTTTCATTTTTGTTTTCAATCTTTGGAAATACATTTTACTTCATATTAATTTTACATACCCCATGTGGTATTTTGACAAATCAGAAAATAATTGCTCATCAAAACATATGTGTGAAGTAGCCCCACTATCCACACACCACCTGCTGACTACTTGTCTACCTTTATAAGATTCGTCAACAACTTCTAATGCCTTTTGTTATGTTGAATAAAGAAGACAAACCAGACTCTTTGTAGTCTATGCAATGACTGACTGATTTATTGTGTAGATAAAGTCTAACAGTTAAGGTAATGATTACATATGTTTATAGAGAGTATTATGTATTAACTGGTAGAGTATTCAAACTATTCTTTTTGAAGAGCGTTTGTAAAAATAATTGCAATCTGATCTTGGCTTGAATGTTTCTTATCTAAAGAGTTTTTCCTCATATTTTTCTCGTATGAAATGAACCCGTACATCAATATGTTTGGTCCTTGCATGAAATTGGGGATTTTTAGCTAGCTTAATGGCTCCTTGGCTGTCGATGTATAATGTCGGGTGTAGTAAAACATTTGGGATCAAGTCTTCCAGAAGCTTCCTGAACCAAATAAGCTCTTTCGTTGCTTCAGATGCCGCTATATATTCTGCTTCAGTTGTGGATAGAGCAGTGCAGTGTTGTCTTCTTGACGACCATGATATTGGATTTGTGCCCATCAAAATAACATATCAACTAGTTGACAATCTCGTTTCGTGATCACCAGCAAAGTCTGCATCACTGTAGCGAGAAAAAGAAAATGAATCAAATTTGGTTAGTATAATACCCAGTTCCTTTGTTGTTTTGAGATATCTAAAAATTCTCTTTACAGCTATTATGTGATGATCTTCTGGATTATCTAAATACCTGCTAACAATACCAACGGAGAAAGCAACATCTGGTCTTGTAGCAAGCATTAGATTCATTATGCTCCCCACCGCTTCACGAAATGGGTAGCGTTTTGCAGTAATCGTACTATCATCGATTGTTACATCGAAGTTTGAATTAGTAACACATGGAGTTTGTAACGATGCATTTGAGAAGCTCGTTACATGGTTTAATATCCATCTCCCCAACACGCCATCTAGCGGCCAGAGTAAGAGACGGGCTTACCAAACGCACGAACCGGAACTATTCCCTCGCTTACCTAAGGCACGAACCGAATATTCTCGTGACTATACGATGCACAAACCGGAACTAATTACACAGCAAAACAATAGAGGAAAAGCTTACCTACCAAAGATCGCATTCTACCATGCGTGGGGAAAGTATACTCCAGTGCCATTACTGGGAGTAATATAATACACATCGTGAAAATACCAAACTTCCCATGTACAAGCAGCGAGCAACACGACCGTCGGCAGAGCTTGATGGTAGGTTTCAGGTACGATATAGCTATGGCATGTATCAAAACATAATGGGTAACTAATAAATATAATATGTGTGGTATGGCTATGGCGTATAGCCAAATATAATGGTGGCCTGCATTAACTATTGCATGTGATATGGTTATGGCGTATAGCCAAATATAATGGTGGCCTGCATTAACTATTGTGTGTGGTATGGCTATGGAGAATAGCCAAGTATCATGGTGACGTACCGGTCGGTCCTGAGGAGATATGGTAAATACATGGGAGTGGGGATATTCCATTGTGTAGATGGATTCCCATATGATTCCATGGTGAGCCGTGGGTATAAAAGAAGCGGCTCGACACCAGAAAAATCAGTTCGCCGGCACCGGCCAAGAAATGCAGTTCACTTGGAACAATAAGTAGTTCCCTAGAAGGAAGTAACAAGTAAGTCCAGCAGTTGGTTTGAGTAAGTCCTTTGCATTAAATTAAATTCTTAAGTATTGTGCCACCAGGGGCAAAGACTAGTGCCTGTGTATCCCCCAGAGATATTGCCTGTGATCTTACCTACCAGGGGTTTTGCCGCCTGTGTTTCTTACCTACCAAGGATTTTGACCGCTTGTGTTTCTTACCTACCAGGGGCGTTTGCCGCCTGCGTTTCTTACCTACCGAGGGTTTCGACCGCTCGTGTTTCTTACCTACCAGGGACGTTGGCCGCCTGCGTTTCTTTCCTACCGAGGGTTTCGACCGCTCGTGTTTCTTACCTACCAGGGGTTCTTGCCGCCTGTGTTTCTTACCTACCGGGGTTTCGACCGCTCGTGTTTCTTACCTACCAGGGGTTTCGACCGCCTGTGTCTCTTACCTATCGAGGGTTTCGACCGATCGTGTTTCTTACCTGGAAGGGGTTCTTGCCGCCTGTGTTTCTTACCTACCGGGGGTTTCGACCGCTCGTGTTTCTTACCTACCAGGGGCGTTTGCCGCCTGCGTTTCTTACCTGCCAGGGGTTTCGACCGCTCGTGTTTCTTACCTACCAGGGGCGTTTGCCGCCTGCGTTTCTTACCTACCGAGGTTTTGACCGCTCGTGTTTCTTACCTATCAAGGGCGTTTGACGCCTGCATTTCTTACCTACCGAGGGTTTCGACCGCTCGTGTTTCTTACCTACCAGGGGTTCTAGCCGCCTGTGTTTCTTACCTACCGGGGGTTTCGGCCGCCTGTGGTTCTGCCTGCTAGGGTCTTCAGACGCCTACGCGCTTCGACTGACCTGCGGCTACCTATAGGGTGAACGTGCCGCACGGGATCGTGCCACTAAGGGCATTAACCATAAAATCCGATAATTACTAATCCATTTCATTCCTTAGAACCTTCAAGTCACAGGGTCGACTAGACCAGAGTTGCCACCTGCCCGGAAGATTAGAAGCCGATTGCGATCCTCGAAGCCGTAACTGAAGTGTACCAGCCAAGAAATTAGCAGCAGAGATAATACCTGACATACTTTTCATACTAAATTGTTAATTATAATATAAATTTAATGAGTTCGTAATAAAGAGACAGTTTCTTGACCTTTGTGAAGTTTCGGCGTTTTCTTCACTAAAACCTTGGCTAGCCCTGAGTATTACCTCGGCTGGGAAAGTAAAAACACGTCACAATTTGGCGCCCGAGCAGGGACTTTTAAGGTCCACTCCGTGATAAAGAAACTCTCTTCGAACTATAAATGAAACCGAGAAATAAGTTAGATATGTCCAACTACGAAGAAAGCTTCGACGTGTTCGCTAGCATAGGGGCAATATACTTGCTCAGAAAGCCAGAGAGCTAGTGACACGCATGAGTCAACCCACACAGGATCTGTGTGCGGATTTAGAGAAGGCTGTAACCGAAAGGGAGTACAAGCAAGTGTCCATACCCGAAAATGAAACCGAACCGAAATCACCGATGTGTACAGAGATCTCCTTTCAGGGACCATCGTATGTACCACCTCCTGCTGTTTCACCCACCAATGACGAACCACCAAGGGACCAAATAAGGTCCAATGTCACGTTCTCCGATGAAGTCGCTGCCCCTCGCACACTCGAACCCGCGCCAACTAGGCCACCTTTCCGACCGGCCGGTAGATTCATACTCAGCTACGAAGCTGAGTTAATGAATAACGTTCGTAAGTGGGAACTGAGGTTTGACTCATCTGGGAACGCGGTTGAATTCCTAGACCGGCTAGAAGAATTAACCGCGTGTTACGACATACGCCCCGACGACATCATCAAAGCTTTGCCCGAGATCTTACGCGGTACTGCGTTTGAGTGATTCCGCATAAACAAAGAGCGCCTAAAAACATGGACCCAGTTCCACACCGTTTTTCTGGATCATTATTAACCAGCTAGGTACCTCTGCAAATTAGAGGAAGAAATAATGCGTAAAAAGCAAGGGCCGTGCGAAAAGGCGAAGGACTTTATACAGGCCACTCAGTACCGGATCTACCGGCACCCGCGTATAAATATCGAGGATAGCATTGATCGCATATTCGATAGTTTACGACCAGAATATCATTTGGATATTAAAAGACGCGACTTCAATACACTCGACGAGCTAATGAAACTAGCCGAGGAGTATGAATTTATACGTGGAGAAGACCGTACTCCTCGTCAAGCACAGCACTATGTTGCTCCTACACCTCGTCCCGTACCTCCTCGAAACATTCATAACCCATTCGCCTCAAACCGACCGCCTCCCGATAGCCGAGCTTTACCTCCACCACGACCAAACTTCAACCGTTCCGATCCACCGCCACCAGCACCGCACTTCGGTCAATACGACAGGGATACGCACTGCTGGAATTGTAAGCAGAGAGGTCATAATAAAAGTAGCTGACGGAGGCCGTTCCGTCTCTTTTGCTCATATTGCGGAGAGGACGGACGGCTAACAAAGGACTGCGGTTGCCATCCGAATAGAGCTGCCATTATGTCCAGTCAGCAGCCTAAAACGCAACAACAAGGTCCGCCACATAACCAGACTGTAGCTCTAATCGAGACGACGCAAGGGTTCGCTCAACCAGCGGTTACGGAAGAGAGTACTGACCCCAGATGTTTCGTGACTAAACGAGTGGGCGGTCAGGCCATCAAGGAACTACTAGACACCGGGGCCACGAAATCGTTCATTAATGGGAGTACCCGACGTTTGTTACGCCGCCTTAACGTTCCCGTTCGATATCAACCGCACCAAACGCATTTAGCCAAAGGCGAAGTAGTGGTCAGTCGGGAACATTATCCGGTAGCAATGACTTTCTAAGAACGAACCATCCACGGGACCGTAACATATATGAAACAACTAACCGAGGAGATGGTGATCGGGGTAGATATATTGAGAGACGCTGACTTTCGTATGAGTCTAAGCGGTACGGAAATACCATGGCTGCCCACACAGAATGCGACGAAGAAAGTCGTGACTGAGCAGCGAGAGCATTTATGTGCTTTGGGAGGTTAACCATTGACCGGTTCGCAAGAACGGAAACTACAGTTGTTGTTAGACGAGGAACTACCTAAATTTGAATCCCTGCCGAAAGTCACGGATACCGCCGTGCATTATATCAAACTAAAAACCGACCAGCCGTTTAAGCAAAGGTATTACCCCAAGAGCCTTGCTATGCAGAAGGTGATTGACGATGAGATTAACGAACTACTCCAAGACGACATAATAGAAACGTCCAAAAGTCCGTACAGCTCACCCATCGTACTCGTAAAGAAGAAAACCGGTTCATGAAGAGTATGCGTTGATTACCGCCAGTTAAACAGTATAACAATCATGGACGCGTACCCTCTTCCCCAGATTGTTGCTATATTAGATAAGTTGAAACGAGCCAACTTTATATCGACCGTTGATCTCAAGCAAGGATACTGGCATACCCAGAGTCTCGAGCTTATACCGCATTCAATGTACCAGGACGTGGATTATACCAGTGGAAAGTCATGCCGTGTGGATTGAATTCTGCCGCCGCCACATTCCAGCGAATGCTAGACAGCATCATTGGCCCAGATATGGACGAGTATGCGTTCGCTTACCTGGATGACATCATCGTCGTGAGTGTCACGTTCGAAGAACATTGAAAGCACCTGCGGGAAGTTTTCTCTAAACTACAAGCGGCAAACTTACGCATCAACCGTGAGAAGTGTGAGTTCTGCAAGAGCCAGTTAAAATACCTGGGTCACGTGGTGAGTGAACAAGGTATTAGTACCGACCCCGATAAGGTCGCAACCGTCCAAGATCTGAACGCACCCCGAAATGTGAAGGAGTTAAGACGAGTTATGGGGATAACTTCCTGGTATCGCCGATTTATAAAAAAATTTTCTCAAGTGGCGACACCCTTGACCAAGCTACTCAAAAAGAGCCAAGAATGGATATGGGGAACAGAACAAGAACAATCTTTCTCAGAGTTAAAGAAACGGTTGACAGAAGCACCTGTACTGATGGGTCCGAATTTCGATTTGCCGTTCACGTTGCAAACGGACACCAGTCAATACGGACTGGGGGTCGTTCTCTCTCAACATAAAGACAAACAAGAAAGGGTAATAGCATACGCCAGCCGCACACTTACCGACCTAGAAAAGAAATATTCCGTGACCGAAAAAGAGTGCCTGGCCATACTATTTGGAATACGCAAAATGCGACCGTATCTCGAAGGTTACCATTTCAAAGTCGTCACTGATCATCATTCCTTGAAATGGTTATACTCGCTTGATAATCCATCCGGCCGACTGGCACGATGGGCAATAGAGCTACAGCAATATGATTTCGACATCAAATATCGCAAAGGCGCCATGAATGCCGTTGCTGATGCTCTATCGAGAGACCCCTTGCCATTTAATCCAAGCGATCTGTCAATCATCTGTAGTGTTACCGATGATTGGACTAAGCGACGCGCCAGCAGCCCCGGATCTTCAATTTTTTAAAGGCGGGGCAAATACTGAAAAATGCCGCCCCCACCAATTTATATTTGCTTTTACCTTTATAATCTTTATTATTTCAGCTATCAGATCTTCACTAATTGACTGACAACTGGACACAAGCCTTTCAGAAAAAACGATTAGACCGCAGTTTTTTCTGTTTTAATCCTATTTATTTACAGATATGTAGAATATATATTTTATACAAAGCACAGGATAGAACTTAAAATAAAAATGTTTATAATAAAGACCAAATCAAATTTACTATTGTATTTATCATTTGCAATTACAATTTTACTCTTCGAACTTTTTGTTCAGCAAATAAATCTATGACCTCGCCATAACTTAATTCGTGTCCGATTCGATTTTCTATCGCTAAGATTGCTAGACTGGATAAGCGTTCCTGACTCATAGATGATCGAAAATAGTTTTTAATTAGTTTTAGTTTGCTAAAACTTCGCTCACAGCTTGCGGATGTAGTGGGAAGCGTAGAGTAAATTCGCAATTCAACACAAATATTTGGAAAAGCATCCTGCAAATCATGCGCATAGATCTTTTGCAAGAGATAAAAACCGTAAGCTTTTTCAATATCACCAAATAAAAGCGGAGCTTGCTCTTTAAAAACGTAGAGTTCCTGATAGAATTCAACAGTGCTCACATCTCGCTCATATTTTTTAGCCACATCCGCTCCATACTTTTCCAGTTCTTCAATTGACATTTTAAAAATATTAGAGCCATTAAGAAAAGCGAAGTTCATATTCAGCGTTGTAGCACAATCAAACCTCTTTTTAATTTCTGATATGATTTGATCAAATACCATCATTATTTCCTTAGAAAAGAGTTGAACAGTTTGATGTGTTTGTAATTCATCTTCACATATATCTTATCGGAATGTTTCATCCATTAGTGCGACGGAATGGGCAAGGATTATATCTTCTTTCTGAATCTCAATATTCACTCGATTGATTTCGCGGAGAATATTCGCCCAAATAATTAAATTGAGAATAGATTTAAAATTCTTTATAGCTGTTAACATATTACCTGCCTCTTACTTAGTTTCTGGAGCATGAGAAATTTGATTTACTTCTTCTAAGGTTTCCGCTTTTTCTGGCAAATTATTTAATAGAGCATTCACAGCATCGTGTTCCGCCGACCATCTCGTCTGACAACTTCCTTTCAAATTTGCCTTAACATATTTTTTTATAGTGTCCCACCTAGTAGTGGAGCCAACCAAAAAAGCAATATACTTTAGGTTAATAGCTTCATGGCATGATGAGGCAGAACGAACACCTACAAGATTTAAAGAGTGACCCAAGCACGGTACGAACTCGGCCAGTTTTTTTCTTTCTGCAATCCTGGCTTGTACTCCTTTATGGATGCCGGCCATATTGGACCCATTGTCATAATTTGGCCACGACATTGTCCAATATCTAAATCATCAATAGCCAATTTGTCTAAAATCTGTTGATAAAAGTCCTCTTTTGACTTCCTTTGGACTGTGCTTCTCTTCGCTCGCAACCACAGTGGCTGTTTTGAAACCGGCAAGGCGGCAAGTAGAAAAGTTGTCCTCTTCTCGGTCACAACTACCGTTGCTGTTTTGAAACCGAAAAGTTGTCCACTTCTCGGTTGCAGCAACCGATGCTGCTTTGAAACCGAAAGGTAGAAAAATTGTGTACTTCTCGGTCGCAACTACCGTTGCTGTTTTGGAACTGAAAAGTAGCTAATTTTTTTTCCGCTTGCAACCTTCGTTACCTGCAACCAACGATTTGTTGTAGCAGACACGAGTGCTGCAGCTTTCTGTGATTCCTGTGGGCGAGCGGCAGCGAATTTCGAACTTCTTTTTGCCGCCCCCTAAACTTGCCGCCCGGGGCATGTGCCCCGGTCTGCCCCCCCCCCCCTAGATTCGGGGCTGCGCGCCAGGCAGATAGAACGTAACCCTTCGCAATATCCCGAGTACCGCATCACCGACAGTAAATTGTATCGTAAATTTGCCGCTCATCCACTCTCGAGCCAAGAAGAGGATTGGAAGCTATGCGTACCATTCACCGAACGTAAAAAAATAATGTTTGAAAATCACGACGCCACGACAGCTGGGCATCTTGGTATTGCTAAAACAGCAGATCACATTATGAAAACATATTACTGGCCGGGAATGTATCGAGATATTGCGCGTTATATAAAAAAATGTGCAGTATGTCTAGCCCCTAAGGCACCGCAACAAAAACCTGGCGGGCTGATGCATACCAACATACCTAACACTCCTTGGGATACGGTATGTGTGGATTTCGTTGGTCCCCTTCCACGTTCCATGAAAGGTCATACCATGATATTGGTAATGGTAGACCGCTTTACTAAATGGGTGGAGGCGGTGCCTTTGAGATCGGCAACCAGTCAGGCCGTAGTCAAAGCACTAAGAGAGCGCATCATAACAGGTTTCGGAGTTCCCCGCATTCTACTCTCCGACAAAGGCAGCCAATTTACCAGCACTATCCTTACCGAATTCCTATATCCTATGTGACATAGGAATACAACAACGTTTCATCGCCCCTTACTCTCCGCAAGAAAACCCAACAGAACGTGTCAACAGTGTGCTTAAAACGATGATAGCACAATACGTACACAACAACCACCGCACATGGGATGAACATATACCTGAACTGACTTTCGCGATAAATACAAGTAAACAAGAGTCAACCGGTTTCTCTCCTGCTTTCCTTAATTTTGGCAGAGAACTCCCCGCCCCGCACCAGCCGATCGTATCTACCACTGACGACATAGAAACGCCTTCGGTAAGACAAGAGAGGATGAGAATGTTATATCAACTGGTGATAAGCAATTTGCAAGTAGCCTCACAAAGACAAGCACGGCATTACAATTTAAGGAGAAGGGCGTAGCGTCTCAGTATTGGTGAGCGCGTATACAAAAAGGTAAGAGTGCTCTCCTCTGCCATCCACCACTTCACCGAGAAACTAGCACCGAAATATGAGGGACCGTTTGAAGTGGTTCGATTCGACTCTCCGGTCATTGTCGTGTTAAGGAGTGCAAAAGGGAAAGGAAATCTCACTCGCTCCCATGTAAAAGATTTGCGAGGTTTCTTATCCGCCGATAAGGATGGTACATTAGTGGATGATCAAATGCATTATATTCAGTCAACGATCAGTAGTCAACCAGAGACGATGCAGAAAACAGAAAGCGAAGATTAAATAATGGACGCTGCCCAACCGTGGAAGCGGCTACTTACTAGGCCGATGAAAATAAACGCTCCCCGCCGTACTACCATTCTGTTGCCACACTAACCAGTCACCAGCAGTACGCATCCAGAACCAAGGGTCACCCCAGCTGCCAAGCAAGATACCAGGCAAAGGATATCGTGAGTTCCCACAACGGCACCGAGAACTGTCGGCCCACATGACCGCATCAGCCAAAAAGCAGGCCACAAACCAAACGCAAGGAGCCAGTTGCAACGCCAGCAGTACAAGCCAACTTCCCGGGGAACACCATCCGCCGCAGCTGGTCCAGGCCATTCCAGCAGCCAAAAACCAAGCGCAAGTAGCCCGTCGCAAATCCCGCAGTACCAGCCAACCTCCCGGGGAACACCATCCGCAGCAGCAGGTCCAAGTCACTCCATCAGCCGGAAACCAAGCGCAAGTAGCCAGTCGCAAATCCCGCAGTACCAGCCAACTTCCCGGGGAACACCCTCCGCAGCAGCAGGTCCAAGCCACTCGTCCAAGACACCAGTAGTCAGAGGCAAGACGACTGTCCCACCGATAAAACAAGGGCAGGTAGGCGTATCAGGAAATTCACCGGCAACCAGTGCACCCGCGGCCATGGAGCTCTCCTTACCCAATCCGATCCCGTCAGACTCCGTGAAGAGTCGCACGCCATCCACAATGTCGACCATAGAAAGCAACCGGCCAAAGAAAGCAAAACCCGAAGCTCAAAATAAGGAGGATCGAGACCCATTCCGGGGAATCGACATCCGTCACCATGACTTTTATAATCCGACTAGGCGCCGCCAATACCTGATATTTAAACGGAGGAGTGGTATAATCGAGTGCCGAATCAAGAAACGAGGGGAAGCCACCCTCACGCACCGTCAATCCGAGCGCTTCAAGCACCTCAAATTCGACCCGTAAAACCAACCAGCATCATTGTCATTACCACGAAGGTATCCTGCGTTATTGCTCTTTAAGTTAATTTTTTTCTTCTTCTTCGTTAAATTACTTTGTTATTTTGCTTAACTTCGTTCTGTTTTTGTTCCTTGGATTACTTTGTTATTTTTTTTTTTAAGTTACTTTGTTAAAAAAAAAAAAAACACAAAACAACAACAAAAAGAGTTATTTACAATAAAATAGTTCAAAACAAAGTCCGAGTTGCGTGTACTTCAGGAGCCAAGGCTAAGAGGGAAGTCGTTCGCCGGCAGATTCGTTTTTTTTTTTGTCATTCCAGGCTCAAGGGTTAGACGAGGAGGTCCTCGTCTCCAAAAGGGGGAGGATATGTAACGATGCATTTGAGAAGCTCGTTACATGCTTTAATATCCATCTCCCCAACACGCCATCTAGCGGCCAGAGTAAGAGATGGGCTTACCAAACGCACGAACCGGAACTATTCCCTCGCTTACCTAAGGCACGAACCGAATATTCTCGTGACTATACGATGCACAAACCGGAACTAATTACACAGCAAAACTTACCTTCCAAAGATTGCATTCTACCATGCGTGGGGAAAGTATACTCCAGTGCCATTACTGGGAGTAATATAATACACATCGTGAAAATACCAAACTCCCCATGCACAAGCAGCGAGCAACACGACCGTCGGCAGAGCTTGATGGTAGGTTTCAGGTACGATATAGCTATGGCATGTATCCAAACATAATGGGTAACTAATAAATATAATATGTGTGGTATGATGGCGTATAGCCAAATATAATGGTGGGCTGCATTAACTATTGCATGTGATATGGTTATGGCGTATAGCCAAATATAATGGTGGCCTGCATTAACTATTGTGTGTGGTATGGCTATGGAGAATAGCCAAGTATCATGGTGACGTACCGGTCGGTCCTGAGGAGATATGGTAAATACATGGGAGTGGGGATATTCCATTGTGTAGATGGATTCCCATATGATTCCATGGTGAGCCGTGGATATAAAAGAAGCGGCTCGACACCAGAAAAATCAGTTCGCCGGCACCGGCCAAGAGGTGCCGTTCACTTGGAACAATAAGTAGTTCCCTAAAAGGAAGTAACAAGTAAGTCCAGCAGTTGGTTTGAGTAAGTCCTTTGCATTAAATTAAATTCTTAAGTATTGTGCCACCAGGGGCAAAGACTAGTGCCTGTGTATTCCCAAGAGCTATTGCCTGTGATCTTACCTACCAGGGGTTTTGCCGCCTGTGTTTCTTACCTACAAAGGGTTTCGACCGCTTGTGTTTCTTACCTACCAGGGGCGTTTGCCGCCTGCGTTTCTTACCTACCGAGGGTTTTGACCGCTCGTGTTTCTAACCTACCAGGGGCGTTGGCCGCCTGTGTTTCTTACCTACCGAGGGTTTCGACCGCTCGTGTTTCTTACCTACCAGGGGTTCTTGCCGCCTGTGTTTCTTACCTACCGGGGTTTCGACCGCTCGTGTTTCTTACCTACCAGGGGTTTCGACCGCCTGTGTTTCTTACCTACCGATGGTTTTGACCGCTCGTGTTTCTTACCTACCAGGGGCGTTTGCAGCCTGCGTTTCTTACCTACCGGGGGTTTCGACCGCTTATGTTTCTTACCTACCAGGGGCGTTTGCCGCCTGCGTTTCTTACCTACCGGGGGTTTCGGCCGCCTGTGTTTCTGCCTGCTAGGGTCTTCAGACGCCTACGCGCTTCGACTGACCTGCGGCTTCCTATAGGGTGAACGTGCCGCACGGGATCGTGCCACTAAGGGCATTAACCATAAAATCCGATAATTACTAATCCATTTCATTCTTTAGAACCTACAAGTCACAGGGTCGACTAGACCAGAGTTGCCACCTTCCCGGAAGATTAGAAGCCGATTGCGATCCTCGAAGCCGTAACTGAGGTGTACCATCCAACAAGTTAGCAGCAGAGATAATACCTGACATACTTGTCATACTAAAAATATACACAAAGTAAAAGCACGTCACAAGTTGAAACTGGGTTCGCTTCTGCCATTCCAAACTTTTTCAGCATACGTTCGATGTAACTACACTGGTTTACGCAATGGAGCCACATTTGTAATTTATTTGAAGACCCAAGTAGAAGTTTGCTTCAGTCATTGTTATCTGGAAGTTTCTTTGAAGTTCCTCTAAAATCTCCATTGCATCTTGTGTTTTGCTGACAGCAATAAGTCCGTTATCAATGTAAAGGGCAAGCAGAGCTCTCTTACTGTCGCGACTCAATGAGAAAACACAAAGCATCTGCCTTGCATTCAATAAATCCTAGTTTTCTAAGAAGTTGGGTGAACTTACGGTTCCAACATCGTGAAGACTGTCTTAGGCCATAAATGCTTTTTAAAAGCTTTCAGACTCTACCAGTCTTATCTTCGTATCCTTGAGGTTGAGCCATAAACACTTCTTCTTCCAAATCACCGTTGAGGAATGCGGTCTTTACATCAAACTGCTTTAAGTGCAGATTTTCTTTAGCTGCTATAGATAAGATGGCACGAATAGAAGTAAACTTGGCTACTGGACTAAACGTGTCTTCATAATTCAGACCAAGCTCTTGATTGAAGCCTTTGGCTACCAGCCAGGCCTTGTGTCTTTGAATAGTGTTATCTGGAGAAAGTTTAGTTTTATAAACCCATTTAAATCCTATTACTTTTCTATTCCGTGGTGGCTCAACAAGTTCCCAGGTAAAATTCTCTCAATGTGATTGGATCTCCTCATGCATTGCAGTTTGTCAAAACTCGGCTTTATCTGAGTTCAAAGCATCTCGATAGGAAAGTAGCTTGTAAAAGTTAGCTTCAAAAGCATAACCTTGTTCAGCACAATCAAACTTGCTTGAGCTCTGTGCCTGTGTTCTAGTGTGACTTCGCAAAACTCTTCCAGAGTTTAAAACTTGTTTGTCAGCTTCATTTTCATTTTCGCATATCTCTTTGTCAACTAGCTTCTTTTCATCTGCCTCTAACTTGAATCTTTTACCATCTTCCTGATCATGCTCTCTTTTTTGCTCTTCTGCATTTTGAGAGCTAGTATTAAGATGAAAGTTTGGTTGTTCTTTGAAGATAACGTCTCTTGCAACATCAGTTCTATTTTCTTGTTTATTCCAAACACGGTACCCTTTGTACTTTCTGAGTAGCCAACAAGTAAACCACACCAAGATTTTTTGTCCCATTTCCTTCGTTTTTCTTTAGGTATATGGACGAATACTTCACACCCAAATGTTCTAAGACCATGAACGCCTGCCTTCTTACCATACCATAGCTCGTACGGACTTTTTTTGGGAATAGGACTAGGACCAAAGCGATTCATTAGATGAACTGCGGTATTTGTTGCTTCCGTTCAAAGCCTGGTTGGCATGTTCTATGAGTGAAGCATAGTTCGAGCTATTTCAGTTATAAAGCGTATGTCTCTTTCAGCTCTACCATTTTACTCTGGAGTATAAGCAACTGACGTCTGATGTTGAATTCCGTGCTTCGCGAGAGTCATTTATATTCTAGGCCGTTGTCTGAACGCATGAATTTAACTTTGCCATTAATCTCATTTTCAAAACGATTCAGAAAAGTTTCAATCAATAACGGCACTTCCGATTTTTCTTTGATGAAAAACACATTTCTAAGATGAGAAAATCATCTTTGAATAGCAAGAAATATTTTGAACCCGCTATAGAATTCTCTTACATTGGCCCACATAAATCTGTGTGAATTAATTCACCACATCTACCAGCTCTTGAGCTACTAGCATGATAGGGTAGTTTATGCATTTTCCCTAAAAAAAAAATATATTACGCTCTTTAAGAGCATTTCGTACTTGTTTAACGTTCATATGACCAAACTTCTGGTGCCACATTTCTATTGGTTCACCGCTGATGAAAAGTTCGCAGAATGATCATCAGCAACTTTAGTTTGCGGTGTCATTACCTTGAAAAACATTTTATATAGTCCATGACTTCGTACACCAACTGCAATAGTATATAATTATAATTTTTATCCAGAGTACTTCCAGATGAAAATAAATTAACTTTAATTTCTGGAACAAAATATACTCCTTCAAATCTTTTTCGTTCCCAATTTTTTCTATCAAAAGCTGTAACAAACCGTCACAGTGCGGATATTTTGTTCAACAAAATTCGAGAGAACCAAACAAACAAACGCACCAAATACCTCCGCACCCGCAGCAACACACGAGTATACACACATTCCTAGGTTTCCCATTCACCCCACTCGTGTATGCAAACACAGGCATCGGCATGCGACATTCTATATGCATTCAATGGTCGATGGGTTTTGCTCATTTATAGATTTCACACTCACTTGTGGTAGGAAAGATGATATAGGGATGTATTGCGAACAGGTAAAATTAAGTTTCTGCTCTGCTTCGGTAGAGTGTAGATAGTACTTAATTGGAACTTGGGGTTCAGCAGTACTTGGTACTAATCCCACTTACTTTTTGAGAGGACGGCACCAGCTATCCAAATTTGTTTATTCCTCTTTCCACTCCGTCTGAGTGTAGGGAGGACAGGCTGAAAGCCACTTGATTATTCTTCAGCATTGTACGCTGAGGACAGAGTCCGGAAGGCTCAAACGTTTATTCCGTGTGAATTCCCGTCAGGAATCCTCACGGACATTGGAAGCTGCTGACGCAAAGGTGGTTTCAACGATTATTCCATAGCATTTGGTGCTTTGGACATAAGGCAGAAACGAGAACCTGCTTTGTTTATTCCTCTTTCCACTCCTTCTGAGTGTAGGGAGGACAGGCTGAAAGCCACCTGATTATTCTTCAGCATTGTACGCTGAGGACAGAGTCCGAAAGGCTCAAACGTTTATTCCGTGTGAATTTCCGTCAGGAATCCTCGACATTGGAAGCTGCTGACGCAAAAGTGGCTTCAACGATAATTCCATTGCATTGGTGCTTTGGACATAAGGCAGAAGCGAGACCCTGCTTTGTTTATTCCTCTTTCCACGCCTTCTGAGTGTAGGGAGGACAGGCTGACAGCCACCCGTTTATTCTTTGGCATTTGCGCCAAGGACAAGATTACTTGTGTTTATTCCTCTTTCCCCTCCTCCCGAGGGTATCGAGGACAGGCTTGTAGCCACCCGTTTATTCTTCGGCATTTGAGCTGAGGACAGAATTATTGTGTTTATTCCTCTTTCCCTTCCTCCTGAAGGTATCGAGGACAGGCTTATAGCCAACCGTTTATTCTTCGGCATTTGCGTCGAGGACAAGATTACTTGTGTTTATTCCTCCTTCCCTTCCTCCTGAAGGTATCGAGGACAGGCTTTTGGCCACCCGATTATTCTTTGGCATTTGCGCTAAGGACAGAGTTATTGTTGTATTGTATATGCTATTTTAAGTACACCTATTGTTATTAAGACGATAAATAAAAAGGAATTTATTGGAAAAAATAAAGTTGGTCGTATTTGGTTATTTTGGCTAAGTTTTGGTGGAATCTTTATCTCGACTTCTGGTGCTTCGTCGAGAATACCTTGGACACGCTGAGTTTACCTCAGCCTTAGAAAGAAAGCATCGCAAAATGGCGCCCGAGCAGGGACTATAAAAGATTCCAGACAACCAAGCCAAAACCAAAAAGTCACACCTTCTAAGAGACCACATACCAACCACTGCCGTAATTTGGCTAGATAAATTACGAGAGCAAAAAAAAGGGGTCTGAAGTTCGATGGAACTGGGAACCCCTTGGAATTTATAAAAAGAGTAACAGAATTAACGACATGCTACGATATCCCGTGAGATCATATGCTCCGCACCCTCCCCGAGTTGTTTAAGGGAAGTGCATTGGAGTGGTTGCGAGTTAAGCTTGATAGTTTAACAACGTGGGAAGATTTCCACCAATCATTTACCCAGTTTTTTCTACCACCGCGATACTTTACTAAACTCGAGGATGAAATATATCGCCGACGTCAGGGGCCAAGAGAAAACGCAAAAGAATATATACTGAAGACACAATATTTGATACACCAGCATCCACGCCTGACAGTACAAGATAATCTTGACCGAATATTTGATGGACTAAGACCCGAATTTAGATTATATGCACGTCGTCAAGATTTTCAGACAGTTGATGACTTGTTACTACTCGACGAAGAGTGTGACGCTATCAAAAGAGATGAAAGGTATATACCTACTACTCCGTCTCGACCGAACGCGAGTTCCACCCCTATGCGCCACCAAACCTCCGCTTCCATAGTCTCCTACGATCACCAGAGTCACTGCTGGAATTGTAAACAGCAAGGCCACCGTAGAGAGAATTGCCGAAAGCCGATTCGTTTGTCTTGTACTTTCTGCGGACAAGATGGCACATTATCCAAGGACTGCTCGTGTCGGCGTAGTGATGTAGCCGCCGTATATACCAAACCATACCAAGATCCCCGACCTTACACGCCGATTAAATTTGAGGATGACGTCTACTACGCTGTACTAGGCACTGGCTCAGCGGAAACCTACATCGACAAACGATTCCGAGACCATCTCCGCCGACTCAGAATACCTAGCTTTCAATCATATGAAAAGATAAGTATGGCGAATGAAAATTCCACCACAACGAAAGAAAAATACAGGATCTCATTTGAATTAAACGGGATGCAAATCAATGAAGACGTAATATACATGCCATCCCTAGAAGTTGACGCATTACTTGGACTGGGAGCATTACGACAAGCCGGTTTAGAAATACTTTTAGGAAATCAGATCGTAGGAGGTAAAATGCCAGGTTATGTCGACCTCTCAACCAGAATCCAGACTCGACCACCCATGGCTGCCCCCACACGCAGCAGCGAACCCGTACATTTAAGGGTATTGAGCCGACCAGAAAAGGCTCCGTCACCGCAGCAAATCACAATCCCCGATTCCCCCAAGAAGAGTTTGAACGCTATCAGCGACCAAAGGCCATCCATCGCTGCCCCCACACACATAAGCGAACCCGTGCATTCCAGAGTACCGAGCCGACCAGAAAGAGCACCATCACCGAAACCAATCACAATCCCCGATTCACCCAAGGAGAATATGAAAGCTATCAGAGACCGAAGTACAACTGCAGAGGAGTTGCTCCAGAAGAAAAAGAAACTCGCCCCACCAGAAGGGCAGAAGATGAGAGGTTTCAAACAACCACTCGCCACAGATCAAAAGAAGGAGAGACAGCAGTCACCCCAACTATCCACCAGCCAAGGGCTCATAGCTGAACCATATACCCTTGTGCAACAGAAGGAAGCTATACGCCCCAATTTTACCCCACCGACCATCTCAGTAACGCCAAAGGCCATAATACCAGTCTATTCTGTGATGGAGTATACAAATTTGGAAGAAGGCGATCGATATCGCGAAGTAGAGGAGATTGTAGAAAGCGATAAACCATTATTTTGGTTGTATAAAAAAAAAAAAAAAAATTTTTTTTTCTTGAAAATATTGAAAAAATTGATTGTAACAAAAAAAAAAAAAAAAAAGAAAGGAAATATATTTTAAGTTGTTATTCAAAAAAAATTGAAAAAAAACGAATGAAATGAAAAAAAAAACACAAAAAAAAAAAAATAAAGAAAAAAATGTAAATAAAAAAAAAAATTTTAAAAGAGTCAAAAAAAAATACATGAAAAAAAAAAAGAAGAAAAGAAAAAAAAAATATAGAGGGGGCTCTGTAACGAACCGTCACAGTGCGGATATTTTGTTCAACAAAATTCGAGAGAACCAAACAAACAAACGCACCAAATACCTCCGCACCCGCAGCAACACACGAGTATACACACATTCCTAGGTTTCCCATTCACCCCACTCGTGTATGCAAACACAGGCATCGGCATGCGACATTCTATATGCATTCAATGGTCGAAGGGTTTTGCTCATTTATAGAGTTCACACTCACTTGTGGTAGGAAAGATGATATAGGGATGTTTTGCGAACAGGTAAAATTAAGTTTCTGCTCCGCTTCGGTAGAGTGTACATAGTACTTAATTGGAACTTGGGGTTCAGCAGTACTTGGTACTAATCCCACTTACTTTTTGAGAGGACGGCACCAGCTATCCAAATTTGTTTATTCCTCTTTCCACTCCGTCTGAGTGTAGGGAGGACAGGCTGAAAGCCACTTGATTATTCTTCAGCATTGTACGCTGAGGACAGAGTCCGGAAGGCTCAAACGTTTATTCCGTGTGAATTCCCGTCAGGAATCCTCACGGACATTGGAAGCTGCTGACGCAAAGGTGGTTTCAACGATAATTCCATAGCATTTGGTGCTTTGGACATAAGGCAGAAGCGAGAACCTGCTTTGTTTATTCCTCTTTCCACTCCTTCTGAGTGTAGGGAGGACAGGCTGAAAGCCACCTGATTATTCTTCAGCATTGTACGCTGAGGACAGAGTCCGGAAGGCTCAAACGTTTATTCCGTGTGAATTCCCGTCAGGAATCCTCACGGACATTGGAAGCTGCTGACGCAAAAGTGGCTTCAACGATAATTCCATTGCATTGGTGCTTTGGACATAAGGCAGAAGCGAGACCCTGCTTTGTTTATTCCTCTTTCCACGCCTTCTGAGTGTAGGGAGGACAGGCTGACAGCCACCCGTTTATTCTTTGGCATTTGCGCCAAGGACAAGATTACTTGTGTTTATTCCTCTTTCCCCTCCTCCCGAGGGTATCGAGGACAGGCTTGTAGCCACCCGTTTATTCTTCGGCATTTGAGCTGAGGACAGAATTATTGTGTTTATTCCTCTTTCCCTTCCTCCTGAAGGTATCGAGGACAGGCTTATAGCCAACCGTTTATTCTTCGGCATTTGCGTCGAGGACAAGATTACTTGTGTTTATTCCTCCTTCCCTTCCTCCTAAAGGTATCGAGGACAGGCTTTTGGCCACCCGATTATTCTTTGGCATTTGCGCTAAGGACAGAGTTATTGTTGTATTGTATATGCTATTTTAAGTACACCTATTGTTATTAAGACGATAAATAAAAAGGAATTTATTGGAAAAAATAAAGTTGGTCGTATTTGGTTATTTTGGCTAAGTTTTGGTGGAATCTTTATCTCGACTTCTGGTGCTTCGTCGAGAATACCTTGGACACGCTGAGTTTACCTCAGCCTTAGAAAGAAAGCATCGCAAAGCTATAACTTCAACATGACCTTTCCCATACGCCATTATCTTTGCTCCATTTCCTACTGTTATACTCATTGGTAATTTTAATTGATAATAGTTTGTAAGCCATTCTCTTTTGTACGTCATATGATGGCTTGCACCAGAGTCCAGAAACCAACTGTCTCCACCAGCACCACTTGCATTTAAGAAATTTGCTCCAAATACAAGGGCATCGCAGGATTCATTTTATGATGAATTTAAATTATTATTAGCGAAATTTACATGATGCCAATTTTTCACCGTACAATCTTTTTTCCAATGCCCATATTGGTTGCACTGAAAGCATTTACCAAGTCTTCTTTTTGTAAAAAAAATTTTTCTTACCTTTTTGTACCATAAAAGCACTATCATTTACAATGCTGTTGGATGACGATGGCATGCCTATGGGTGATTGGTGTGACTGTGTGCTATTCATGCGTGCCTCTTCCATTATTAATCGGGACGTCAAATTTTCAAAAGTCTGCTCTGACTGTGCTGTTGACTTCCAGGCACTGAAAAAATGTGAGAACTATTTTGGTAATGACGTTAGAATTTTAGTTGAAAGCATCGACACAGAAATTGTTTCTCCAGCTTCTCTGAGTTGAGAAGCAAGAATTTCTATTTTACTGATATGTGTGACGATGTCATCTTGCGATTCTTTTACAAAGCTGTGAAACCGTTGATGTAAGAAATTAACAGTGGTACTACTTCGGTGTTCATACACTGATAACAGTTTATTCCACATTGCATTAGCGTTAGAATAATTTATGATATGAAGCAGGGCTTGACCACCCACTGACGTAGCAATAACCTTTTGTGCTAAACGATCCTTTTTAAGCCAAACAGCTAGTTTGGCAGCTTCCATAGGCTGCACTTCATCTCCATTGGCTACTTCAAAAAGGTCACTAGCATTTAGCAATATCTTAATTATATATCTTAATATTATATCTTAATTATCTTATCTGGAACTTCCATGTGGCCCATTGATCCGCGCATTGCAATTTGTCAATTTTTATGATCTCATGCTCCATCGTATGAGCAAAACAAAAACAATAACTTTATAAAAAAAAATTCTATCGTAGTATCTTTCGAAACCGAATAATTCAATTCTTTCTGGCAAAACAAAAATTCTTTCGAAACTGCAACTTCTTTTGTTTCTAGTTAAAATCAATTTAAAACCGATACTTGGTTATACTGGGCCCATAACCTGTTATGTTGAATAAAGAAGACAAACCAGACTCTTTGTAGTCTATGCAATGAGTGACTGATTTACTGTGTAGATAAAGTCTAACAGTTAAGGTAATGATTACATATGTTCATAGAGAGTACTATGTATTAACTGGAAGAGTATTTGTGAGCTAATTCAAGATGATGTTTAATAATACAGTGAGTCCAAACATTTTCAATACCATTAATGACGTTGCCACAGATAAGAACTCTTGAATGATAAATCCACTCTCGCTTTCGTCATAAACCTGGGGTCGAATCACGGCATCAGTGATCGAATAATACGTGACTGAATTGTGTGTATTTGGCACTACCTCTCACGTTATCGAGTTAATTATCGAGCATCTAGTACAATAATTTTAAATTTTGTCTTCAGTTATCGAACTGAATTTCATTCGAAACATAAAGAGCTCACGGATAGTAGGAAATTGCCTTTAAAATATGTAAATATTATTGTTTGATTTAATTAGTATGAAAATTTTATCCAATAATCTTTTTAGGTCAAACTTAAATAAATTAAATATCTAACAAAAAAACATGATGGCAGATTTTATGGCCAAACATCCCGATTTGGCAAAAAACATGTTGCCAAATTGCCAGCAGGGGAAGGCCACTTCTTCGAGGCTTTGGAAGGAGCTGACAGAGCGGCTCAACTCAATTGGACCACCAATAAAAGATCAAAAAGGCTGGAGGAAGGTTAGTACCTACTTTTATTCATTAGACGATGATTTGCATTATACAGGGTGATTCGCATAAGGTGTGACAAAAAGATAGGGTGTGTAGGTTGGACCTAGACAAGCAAAAAATCGTATGGGAGGGGGGGGTCCATTTTCCCCCGTTTAGGCGGGAGGGGCAATTTAAGAAAAAAGTCACTAAAAATTGGAAAAAATTATTTAAAAATAACGGTAGTACCTACAGAGTCGTACTATAGCATTTTGAAAAGCCAAAAACTTATACATTAATTAAAATTTAAAAATAAATTGTTCAAATAAATAGTTTTTGAAATATTAATTTTCAAAGTCAAAATTTTGAAAAAAAAAACATAATTTTTTTTTTTAAACCACTTTTTTTTTCCAAATTTTACGTTATTAAGTAGTATTTTTCTGGCTTATTTTCAATGCTCTTATTTATTTTTGATCAAACACAAAAAACCGGATGCCAAAATAACCTGTAGTTTTTGAGAAAACCAAAAATTACAAAAACGACTTTTTTCAAATTTTTTTTCTTTAAAGTTTTTTTTTTCGTTATTGGATTCTTAATTGAACTTACGAAATAAAGGATGAATTTTCTCTTTACTTTTTTTATTGAGAATTCACTTAAAAATCCAATAACGAAAAAAAAACTTAAAAAAAAAAAAAATTGAGAAAAGTCGTTTTTATAATTTTTGGTTTTCTCAAAAACTACAGGTTATTTTGATATCCGGTTTTTTGTGTTTGATCAAAAATAAATAAGAGCCTTGAAAATAAGCCAGAAAAATACTACTTAATAGCGTAAAATTTGGAAAAAAGTGGTTTAAAAAAAAAATTATGTTTTTTTTCAAAATTTTGACTTTGAAAATTAATATTTCAAAAACCGTTTATTTGAACAACTTATTTTTAAATTTAAATTAATGAATAAGTTTTTGGCTTTTCAAAATGCTATAATACGACTCTGTAAGTACTACCGTTATTTTTAAATAATTTTTTTCCAATTTTTAGTGATTTTTTTCTTAAATTGCCCCTCCCGCCTAAACGGGGGAAAATGGACCCCCCCTCCCATACGATTTTTTGCTTGTCTAGGTCCAACCTACACACCCTATCTTTTTGTCACACCTTATGCGAATCACCCTGTATACGCCAAGATCTTAGGAAATATATGATGAGAAATTATTATGTTTATAAATCTGAGCCGAGGCTAGATAATTACTTTTTAATGTTTTATTTTCTTTCGTTTAGACATTTGCAGACCAAAAGTACCAAGTGAAGAACAAATTGTCTTTCAATAAAGCCTCCAAAGTGCGAACTGGCGGTGGTCCATTCGAGGAGAAATTGTTGACAGTGGCTGATGAGCTGATTTTGTCAGCAGCTGGGCTCGATGTTGCAGTGGAAGGCATTGCAGTAAAAAATTTTGGAGCTTCCAACCCGGTGAGTCTACTTGAAGAAACTCCGTCATCACCCGCGCATTTGCCTTCCACGTCAACAGCAGCTCTTCTAGCTGAAACATTTGAGAACATATGTAGATCCGCTCACTTCCCTAAATTCAATGCTCCACACAGAGTTTTTGGAAATGGGGACGATTACGCCCATCAGTCAACTCCGCTGGCTCCTGTCCAAAGCCAAAGAAAGTTAAGCTCGAAAAAAATTGCTGATTTAAAACTTTCCTTGCTGGAGGAAAAAAATAAAACTGAGTCAATTTATTTTGCTTCCATTTCAACTAAATTAGACAAGCTAACTGAAATCGAAGAAAAAAAACTTAAAATTGAAGAGAAAAGGTTAAGAATTGAAGAGAGGCTCCTAGAAATCAAGGAAGAAAAGCACCAGTTATTATTTGGGTCTGACTGATTTTAGACCAGGGTCGATAATTTTTAAAATGGTAAAAAAAGAAAAAAAATTATAGTAGGATGAAACAAGTTGGAAGAGGTAGAAAATAAACCAAAAAAAAAGGAAAAATAAATTACGGGCGATCTGAGGTCAGGAAGGGGGCGGGGGGTTGTATTTAAGGGTAAAAAACGGTTAATCTCGATTTCCGGTAAAACTGCAAGTCTTAGGAAAAAAAGTTAAATGGCAAAGTTGTAGGTATTAAAAAGATCTACAACTTTTGTAAAAACTTTTTTCACATAACCTCAAATGTGAAAAATTCGAATAACTGAGTTTTTTTATCTTTTGCAAAAAAACTTATTTTTTCACGAAATTTGGTGAAAACATACCTTTGTATTGTAACGTGAACCCAACATTTTATACCAATTTCCTAATCGAAAAACGTTCAACCGAAAACACAACTGGCAACACTTTAATGGAATGGTATAAATGACAGGCGTTGCTTGTAAGCCAGTGTGTGTGAGTGTATAGAAAGACAGACAGACAGAGAGTAGACAGCAAATGTGGAGACAATGTAGAAGTTACTGGAGAGTTCTAGATGGCATGTCATTCGATATAAATAGCCCGCCCGAGGCAACCAGAGAGCAGTCTTGTTTATAGAGTGATAAAGTTAAGAGTAAATACAAGTGATAGTCCAAAAGTCGAGTTGAGTTCAAATAAAGTGTATATCGAAAGTAGATACAAAATAAAGTGGTAGAATTAAATTGAAAGGTAGAGTTTTTATTTTTTTGCGAACTAAGCGCACGTTACATTGGTGTCAGAAGTGTAAATAAAACTTATTTGACTAGTAAAGTGTAAAAAAAAAAAAGTAAAAAGAAAATAATAATTATATACAGTGAAAATGGGTAAGTTGTTAGAAGAGCTCAACTGCATTGAGCTTAAAGGTGAGTTAGGTAAGCGAAATCTTTCTAGAGCGGGATCGAAAAATGAGCTCGTCCTGCGCTTGCGTAACTATTTGGAACAGCAAGGGGAAGACGTAAACACTTTTGTTTTTGAAATAGAAGTGGAAGAAGAGGAAGTAAGGGAAAGTGTAGATTTTTCTAGCATGATGAAACTTTTGTTAGAACAGCGAAACGAGCAAAAGAAGGAACAGCAGAATGTTCTCGAAAGACTCGAAGTACAACAAAAGAAGCTGATTGAAGAGCAACAGCAGAATATTCTCGGACGTCTGGAAGAACAACGAAACGATCAAAAGAAGGAACAGCAGAATGTTCTCGAACAACTTGAAGCACAACGAAATGAACAAAAGAAGCTGATTGAAGAGCAACGAAACGAGCAAAAGAAGGAACAGCAGAATGTTCTCGAACAACTGGAAGCACAACGAAACGAACAAAAGAAAGAACAACAGAATATTCTCGAAAGACTTGAGGCGCAACAGAATGTTTTGGAAGGTCAGAAAAACATTCTAGAAGGTAAATTGGGTAACATTGAGAAAAATGTATGTGCCCTAGACGAACGCGTTGAAGGTGTGGAGAAACAGCTTTCTGTTGTAGAGAATCGTTTCGAAATCGTAGAAACCCGATGTGATAAACAGTTCTCTGTTCTGACTAAGGAATTGGACCAGATCCGGAAAATCAAAATTCGAGAGTCTGCTGGGGAGTTTGCAAGGAAAAAGGAGATGAAACCCCCAACATTTGATGGACAGTCTTCTTGGCCAGTCTATAAGAGACAATTTGAGGCAGCCGCGACAACAAATGGCTGGGATGACGAAGACAAGTACATTGCACTGACTCTTGCTCTTAGAGGACCAGCAGCTGAATTACTTCAAACAGTTCCAGCTGGTAAGAGCGGCGATTTCAGTTCTCTTGTGGCAGCTATAGATAAACGCTTTGGAGATAGCCACTTGAAAGAAGTCTTCCGAGTCCAACTCAATAACAGAGTCCAGAAAAGGGGTGAAAGTCTACAGCAGCTCCAAGCAGACGTCGAAAGACTGGTTCACCTGGCATACCCGGATGCTGGAGAAGAAATCATCAACCAGCTCGCTGTTGAGTCCTTCGTTCGTGCCATTTCCGATATACATCTTCAGAGGTCTGTGCGAACTGCTAGAACACGTACTCTTTCCGAAACTTTAGCATTCGCATTGACAATTGAAGCAGCAGAACAGGCTTCTCAGGGAGTACATCGACTTAGAGAGGCCATAATCGAAGAATGCTCGTGCCAAAGAGCTGAAATACAAAAGAACCGGAGCGGACTAGCAAGATGTTGGAACTGCAACAAGACCGGGCACTTGCAGCGTCAATGCCGACTACCACCAAACAAAGCCAGTTGTCAACATTGTGGAAGCAAGAGATCCAACCCAGAGCAAGGTAGCAACAACACCAGCGTTGCCTATCAGCCCGTAAGAACCAACTTCGAGGGGCAGAGGCTGTTTTCTTGTATCGATGGACCCAGAACCACCATCCAGGTCTCTCAGACTAAACGTGACAACAAAAGTCTGACTGTGGAGACTACTATTAACGGGAACAAACATGTGGCTACCATCGACACCGATGCCACAGCCTCCGTAGTACGTCGAGACCTGGTAAAGACGACGTGGCTTCATAACACCAATAGCTACCGTCTAAGAACCGCAACGGGAGAAGCAGCAAGAGTATATGGAGAAGTGTGTCTTAAGATCCAACTGGCCGATCTAGTGTTTACTCATCAATTCCTGGTGGCAGATATATGTGACGAGTGCATCATTGGAATCGACTTTATGAAACAGCACGGAGTTATTTTGGACATCGGTAATCAGGTTTTGAAGTACCAAAATAAGGAACTTCCAATGACCTATTCGAACGAAAGTACGTCGACACTGAGAACTGTCATCAGGGAAGATCTGATTCTGCCTCCTTCTTCTGAAGTGTTCGTTTGGACGAAACTGGAGGGTGAGTTTGGAAGCCTTCGATACCTCATGGTGGAACCAGACCCAGAGTGTTCCTCCCAAAGCGTCATCATTGGGAAAACACTGGTAGCACCGAAAAACAAAATGGTCCCCGTACGATTACTAAACACCAGACCGTACGATGTAAGGTTGAAGAAAGGAGAAGTCGTTGGACGTTGCGAATCGGTTGCAGCAATTACGAAGATCACCGACGAAGCTCCGAGAAAAACTGTAACTCCGGAGGAGCTCGAAACCATCAGAACTAAAATACTGAATTCATCCAACCTTGATCATCAACAAACAAGGATGGCTGAAAGTCTCCTACAAGAGTACACTGATATCTTCGCATCGCAAAAGGGGCAATATGGTAGGACACAGTTGGTGCAGCATCGCATCAACACAGGAGATGCAAGACCGATTCGTCAACCCGCAAGACGTCTTCCACTGGCCAAACAAGGTGAGGTTGAGGAAATGATAACAGCAATGAAAAAGGACGGTCTTATCGAAAATTCCAAAAGTCCTTGGGCGTCACCAGTGGTGCTAGTGAAAAAGAAAGACGGAAGCACTCGTTTTTGTGTGGACTACCGAAGGCTGAATGATGTAACTAAGAAGGACAGCTATCCCCTGCCGAGAATCAGTGATACCCTGGATGCCATGGAGGGAGCGCAGTGGTTCTCGACGCTGGACTTAAAGAGCGGATATTGGCAAGTTGACATCCACCCTGATGATCGGGAAAAGACGGCCTTTTCTACAGGTAATGGGCTCTGGCAGTTTAAAGTTATGCCGTTTGGGTTATGTAACGCTCCGGCAACATTCGAGCGTTTGATGGAGTGCGTTCTTCAAGGACTGACGTGGAAAGCTTGCCTAGTCTACTTGGACGATGTCATTGTTTACGGGAAAACATTTGACCAACATTGTAAGAACCTTAAAGCCGTGTTTCAGAGACTTCGAGAGGCTAACCTTAAACTGAATCCAGAAAAATGTGCACTTTTCAAAACCGAAGTCAAGTATTTGGGACACATCATCTCATCCCAAGGAGTAAAGACTGATCCTGAAAAAGTTGACTCCGTCAAAAATTGGCCAACACCACAGGACAAACATCAACTCCGAAGCTTTCTGGGACTTGCCACATATTACCGACGTTTCGTTAAGAACTTCGCTGGAGTTGCAAAGAGTTTGCATCAGCTCACCGAAAAGGGGAAGCAGTTTAAATGGTCAGGTGAGTGTGAGAAATCTTTCCAGGAACTCAAATACCGCCTCTGTAACGCTCCAGTGCTGGCACATCCAACACCTGGCAAAACATTCATCGTCGACGCAGATGCAAGCAACGTTGGAATCGGGGCGGTACTATCCCAAGTGCATGATGGCGAAGAGAAAGTGGTGGCATACTACAGCAAGGTCCTATCGAAACCCGAAAGGAACTACTGCGTGACCAGAAGGGAACTGCTAGCTCTTATCTTGGCAACAAAGCACTTCCATAAGTACATCTATGGACAGAAATTCCTTCTGCGGACAGACCACGGTGCTCTGAGCTGGCTGTTGAACTTCAAAAATCCAGAAGGTCAAGTCGCAAGGTGGATAGAAATATTGCAGACCTATGACTACCAGATCCAACACCGCAGAGGAAAGCTGCACTCAAACGCCGATGCATTATCACGAAGACCTTGCAAAGTGGATTGCAAGCATTGCAAGCGGCAAGAAGACAAAGAAATAATTACCGCTCAGCGACTAAGAGCTGACCCCATAAGCGGATGGAGCAATGAGGAAGTGAGGACTGCTCAACAGGAAGATCCAGATATCGAACCCATTCTCGCATGGAAAGAAAATGAAGAGAAACCGGAATGGGGAGACATTTCTGACAGGAGTCCAGTTCTCAAAGCCTATTGGGCACAGTGGGACTCACTATATGTGCAAGAAGGTGTCCTCAGGCGAAGATGGGAATCCGCTGACGGTAAGTCATATGTGATGCAGCTGATCGTACCACAATCGAAAGTCAGTGAAGTTCTTCAGGAGATGCACGACGGACCTTCTGGAGGCCACCTGGGGGTAAACAAAACACTGGAGAAGGTGCGACATCGGTTCTACTGGTTACATGCTAGAGATGACGTGGAGAAGTGGTGCCGAACATGTGACAAGTGTGCTGCAACCAAAGGACCTGGTAGGAAGATTCAAGGTAAGATGCATCAGTACAACGTTGGATCGCCTTTTGAGAGGATTGCAGTAGATGTGGCTGGGCCTTTTCCAGAGACCAACGCTGGAAACAAATACATTCTGGTTGTAATGGACTATTTTAGCAAGTGGCCTGAGGCGTATGCCATCCCAAATCAAGAAGCCAAAACGGTGGTCGACCAGATTGTGTTTAACTGGGTTAGTAGGTTTGGCGTGCCTATGGAACTCCATTCCGACCAAGGGAGGAACTTTGAGTCAAACATCTTCCAAGGAGTGTGCGGACTACTTGGCATTAAGAAGACGCGAACCACACCACTTCATCCACAATCTGATGGGATGGTTGAAAGATTCAACCGGACCTTGAAAGAACACCTCACCAAGGTCGTAGGCGACTACCAAAGAGACTGGGATAGGCACGTACCACTATTCCTGATGGCCTATAGAAGTGCAGTACATAGCTCGACAGGACAAACACCATCTGACATCCTGTTCGGGAAAACCATGCGGCTGCCCAGCGAACTTAAATTTGGATGCCCCACAGAGGAGCCACAGGACACAAACGAGTATGTGGACGACCTCAAGGAGAGACTCGCTGACATCCATAAAAGAACAAGGGAACGGATGAAAGCCTACAGCGACCGGATGAAGACACGGTACGACACAAAAGCGACAACGTCAGGATTCCAAGCAGGAGATCGTGTGTGGCTTTATAATCCTCATCGTCAAAAGGGATTGTCACCGAAACTTCAGCAAAACTGGGAAGGTCCTTATACTGTAGTCACGAGGATTAACGACGTGGTTTACCGCATCCAAAGAGGACTAAGAGGCAAGTTAAAAGTAGTTCATTGTGACAGGCTGCATCGATATAGTGGCGAGGCTGCAGATGGAATTATTCGGGACGAACAATCCTAAGGAGGGGGCAGTGTAACGTGAACCCAACATTTTATACCAATTTCCTAATCGAAAAACGTTCAACCGAAAACACAACTGGCAACACTTTAATGGAATGGTATAAATGACAGGCGTTGCTTGTAAGCCAGTGTGTGTGAGTGTATAGAAAGACAGACAGACAGAGAGTAGACAGCAAATGTGGAGACAATGTAGAAGTTACTGGAGAGTTCTAGATGGCATGTCATTCGATATAAATAGCCCGCCCGAGGCAACCAGAGAGCAGTCTTGTTTATAGAGTGATAAAGTTAAGAGTAAATACAAGTGATAGTCCAAAAGTCGAGTTGAGTTCAAATAAAGTGTATATCGAAAGTAGATACAAAATAAAGTGGTAGAATTAAATTGAAAGGTAGAGTTTTTATTTTTTTGCGAACTAAGCGCACGTTACAGTATATTCCAAACATACAGTAATTTTTTTGATTTAAAATATTTATTTTTTCACCCATTTTGACAAAATTTCGAAAAATCACCCTAATTTTCAATCGAAAAATCTCACGTCAAAATATCTGCTTTTTTAAAAAAATTGGTGTGTTTCTTGTTCGTTGAAATCTCTACTTTCAGATGGTTAAAAAAAAAATTTACATTACTATGGTAAATGTTCTCAGAAAATGCAAATAATGAAAATAACCCAAATCCAAATTTTTTTTTTTATTTTTAAAAAATTCAAAATTTTTTTTTTTTTTTTTTTTTTATAATAAGCGCACACATCAAGGGGTTATGACTACCCTTATAATGTTATAGAACAAAGTGCGAGCATTTAGGAAAATAGGAGAGGATTTGAAAGGAGACACCGATGCACATTGCTTTTGAATCTTTGTAAATTGTAATGTATGGGAAATACAGAGCCAGGTAAAGCATTCCACATTCGGGTGGTACGACTAAAATAAGAATCTCTATACTTGACTGTACGCCCGAAGTTGGGCTCAAGGTAAAACTGATGAGCATTCCTAGCGAGGCGGGTGTTGCGGCTTAATTGTTTCAGGGGAGGAATGCAGCTGGCTATTTCACTAGAGCACTGTTTGTGAAAAAAGCGATAAAAAAGAGAGAGACAGGTAACGTTTCGACGATGTCCAAGAGAATCAATCGATTCTACGATTGAACTATCACCTATCATTTTTAACGCTCTATTTTGTACCCTATCAAGTAGGCGCAAAGATGTTTGAGAAGCACCTGACCAGATATGATAGTTATACTCCAGTTTTGGGCGGATGAAGGCCTTATAAATTGTAGCCAGATCAGAAGGGGTAAAGAACTTCCTGCATCGTCTCAAGAAGCCTAAGCATTTAGCAGCGTTTTTGGCGACTTCAAATATGTGGCCATTCCAACGAAGATCATCGTTTACACACATACCAAGTACTGGCAGCTTTTCGGTTTCTTCGATGCAGGTACCATTCATGGATAATGGCAATGGGGGAATGTTAAGCTTCAACGACAAGAGACAGCATTGAGTTTTCGAAGCATTGAATTCTACTCGGTTCATTAGACCCCATGCAACAATGCTGTCAAGGTCAGAATTCAATGAGGTTATCATACGCAACCGTTCCAGTTCCACATCCGAAGAGCAGGGATGTGAATTTGGAAACGAATATGAAAAGCTGAGGGTCGAGTCGTCAGCAAAACAGTTGAGTGGATTAGAAGTTTCAGACAAGAGATCATTAATGAAAATGAGGAAGAGAGTCGGAGACAAAACGGAGCCCTGGGGCACACCAGCATTTATGAAGTGAGTATCAGACTTGAAGCCATCCAACACAACTTGTATTGAACGGTCGGAAAGGTAGTTTCTAATCCAACGAAGAAGAGACTCATCGATACCAAAAGCACGCATTTTCGATAAAAGAGCCTGATGCCAAACTCTATCAAATGCTTTAGAAATATCAAGCGCAATAATCTTACTTTCTCCAAAACAATGTAAAGATTGGTTCCACTTTTCGGTGAGATAAGCCATTAAATCACCAGTGGACCGTTTGCTACGAAAGCCGTACTGACGGTCATTAAGAAGCTTTCGTTCTTCAAGATATTTCATAAGTTGACGGTTTATCAACGTTTCCATGACCTTGGAAAGAAGGGACGTAAGTGCAATTGGACGGTAATTGGAAGGGGAGGAAGATTCGCCTTTTTTAGGGACCGGCTGGACAAATGCAGTTTTCCATCTGCTCGGAAAAATCCCAGCAGAATAGGAAAGATGGAAAAGTTTACGCAGAGGTTTTGCCAGCGTAGAAGAACACCTCTTCAGAATAACGGCGGGGATACCATCTGGACCAGCGGATTTGTGTATATTGAGATCTTTGAGGACTCTCGCAACCGAGCGAGTTCGAAAAAATATCTGCTTCATCAAAGAATTTGCACACTCGAGCTCAGGTGGAGCCAATATGCTATAAGGAAGTGTTGAGTTGGCAGCAAATTGAGCTGCCAGCAAATTGGCTTTGTCGATGGAGCTGACATACGGAGAGTCATTGAAGACGAGCGTTGGGACCGATGACGTGGTCGAGTTCTTAATGTTCTTGACAAAAGACCAAAAGTTTTTACTTCCTTTTGGACACAGCAGTATTTTTTGCCTTACTTTTTGGTCATGTAAAAACTTAGCCTTTTGTATTTGAGCATTGCAGATATTTCTGGCCCATTTGAACAAATTTCGGTTTTCTACTGTAGGGTTGCCTCTTTACAGCTAGAATCAAACCACGAATTCTCTTTGGGGATGATACTTTTTGTTCTGTGAGGAACGAAATTTCTCATGCCGTTGAGAATTACGTTAGATATCATATCAGCTGATGGATCAACGTTTCCGTCGAGAAAGCACAATGACCAATTAAAATTTCGAAAGAAATTATTCAGGCCGTCCCAATTGGCTTTCTCGTATAGCCACACAGTTCTTTTAGGGACTTTATCTTTTTTTACAGTGACGGAAAACGAAAAATCTACCGATATGACACAATCGTCCGATTTGCCTAAAGGAGATGATACTACAACCCTGTATTTTTCGGGATGAGAAGTGAGAAATAAGTCAAGAGTGTTGGCCGCATGGCCTTCAATATCTGGAACCCGAGTGGGCTCATCAACAAGTTGAGTTAATTGGTTTAACTCAGCGAAGATCTCAACATATTCTCCTTCGGGTGTTGTCTGGCCAGAATGTCGAAGCCAACCTGAATTGTGTACATTGAAATCGCCCGCAATTGCGATTTCAGTGTGAGGATATTGGGAAACAATTCTTATTATGGAGTCAGATAGCGCACCAAACTCGTTAGAGGTTGAATTGCTATCTAAATTGGGGCTTCTATAAATAAAACAATAATGAATGATATGCTTACGGACAGTGAATTTTAACCACACGAAATTAAAGTTCGTATTGGAACAGAGGCCGTATTGTGGTAGAAGTTGGTAAGCAATATCATGTCTAACATATACGGCGAGGCCATGGGAGGAAAAGAATAGTGGCACTAAGCTATATCCAGGCAGGTTGAACTCTGAGGGATCAGAATCAACACCCACCTGTGTTTCACTCAGTGCCAAAACAGCTGGCCTGCATTTTGCAGTGTGAGCGTACACAGCAAAGAAATTTGATCTTAGCCCCCTAATGTTGCTAAAATCGACCCGAAATTTACCCGACATTACAATTCACAGAAACACACAAAACAAAGTATCAAACGCAGACGCAACCTAAGTCAAAACAACAAGTGAAAATTCCTATCAGAAAACCAAAACAAATTACTAGCGGTGTTATGCCCAGCCAGCAACTTGCTTTAGTTCACTAACGGAATCAACACCCGTTGATTGACTATCCGCCTAACAAACTCGCAGCCTGAGTACCTGCACACACTATATTGATAAGAAAAAAAAAAATCAAATCAAAGGTAATGTATGGGAAGCCGAGACTACGAGAGTGGTGTGGGATAGGAGATGGCAAAGAGGGGACCGCACTATGTGTTTAATTATTATGGCTGTTGTTTTTTTTATGTGATTATTATTTTTTTTGATTATGATGGGTGGCACGCTAGCACTAGAACACTTTTCACACTTTTTATGTAATTAGTTCGCTGCGCAGCAGGAGAATTTTAACAAATTGATTTTTGGCAGGATTTTATTGATTTGTTTTGTTTTAAAAGGGAGGTGGACAAAGATTAGAATTTTTTTATTGTTTTTTTTTTAATTGCACGGAAAACTGAACTGGGGGTCGGACACTGTGTACGGCGCGTGTTTATGCGTTCGATGGCAAATCGGAACTTTACACTTTAATTACTAGAAAAACGTAAGATAGTATGTAGTATATTTCGAGTAGCAATTTTTTTGTTTATCGGTATAACATGAAATCTTACGTTTTTCTAGTAATTAATGTGTAAATTTTGAATTTTTTAGAAAATAAAAAAAAAATTTGGATTTGGGTTATTTTCATTATTTGCATTTTCTGAGAACATTTACCATAGTAATGTAATTTTTTTTTAACCATCTGAAATAAGAGATTTCAACGAACAAGAAACACACCAATTTTTTTAAAAAAGCAGATATTTTGACGTGAGATTTTTCGGTTGAAAATTAGGGTGATTTTTCGAAATTTTGTCAAAATAAGGAAAAATAAATATTTTAAATCAAAAAAATTACTGTATGTTTGGAATATACAAAGGTATGTTTTCACCAAATTTCGTGAAAAAATAAGTTTTTTTGCAAAAGATAAAAATAAAAAACCAAAAACTCAGTTATTCGAATTTTTCACATACATTTTGAGGTTATGTGAAAAAAGTGTTTTTACAAAAGTTGTAGATGTTTTTAATACCTACAACTTTGCCATTAAACTTTTTTTCCTAAGACTTGCAGTTTTACCGGAAATCGAGATTAACCGTTTTTTACCCTTAAATACGCCCCCCCGCCCCCTTCCTGACCCCAGATCGCCCGTAATTTATTTTTCCTTTTTTTTTGGTTTATTTTCTACCTCTTCCGATTTGATTTATCCTACTATAATTTTTTTTTGTTTCAAAAATTATCGACCCTGGTCTATTTATTTTGATTATTTTTATTTTTTTTATTATTTGTATATAATTTGTGATCTCCAATAATGTTCCTTTTTATTTTTGAATTATTTAATTGTTTTTGTTTAATGAATTCTGTGTTTTTTATTTATATTATTTTATGATTTGTGATCTCGAATAATGTTTCTTTTAATTTCATTACTAACCTTCGTTTTTGTTTAACGAATTACTGACTGAAATATTGTTTTTTTTTTCAATAAAATTGTTACTAAAGTGTGTGTTGAATTTCAAAAATTTATTAGGATGATGTGATCAAAGTCTACGGCATTACTTTGATTAGTCATTTCGAAATTACAGTGTAAAATGTCTTGCAGTTTTAGGGATTTCCTCATTCATTGGTTGAGATGTAAAGGGTTGAGGTGCAGAGGGTTGTGGTGGTGGCACTTTGACTGACATCACTATGATCGGTTCGCTTGAGGATCTCATAACTTCGTAAGCGAATCCAACTTAATTTTCTTTATGTTTTTTAAAATGTGTTTCGGGATCGATTCTATTTCCATTGTTATGATATTGATTTGGAGACATATTTATCATTGCGAAATGTAGTGTGTAGCTCTATTGGAATACATAAAAAAGTGATTTCTCGAACAAATGAACGAAACTATCAAACTTACGATATTGTTTGTCATCGTTGCTCTCTGTCGGTTGTCGAGGGTAAAGCTTCAATCGATTCAGATTATCACTGGAATCGAAAATGCAATCAGGACCCATGGACAAATACTAAATGTTCAAAAATTAACTTTAAAATTCTTGGTTTCTTAAAGACGTGGGTTTCTTGAGAAGAATCATTTTACGGAAGCCGTCGTTTGTCTTGGATGGGCTTCTGATGATGGCAATGAGGTCTTTTGCTTCCTTAATACATGAGGAATTAGGGACATTTCTGATTAAGCTGCCCGGCTAGTTTTCGTTTTCTCTGTGCTTATGTCCTTGGCAGAGGAAGGCTTTGGTGGAAGTGTTGATTTATGGCAACAAATCTATTTAAAAAAAAGGAAATATGAAAAAATGCAAATAAAGTGTGCGGGTTGGCTTACGCTTACAATGTGTGCACGTAAAAATGTAAAAGAGGTTGTTGAAAGTGTTTTAAACTGAACAAAGCAATAACTATTATTCTACTTGTAATGGTTTGGACTATTGTCTTCGAAGAATTGCTGATCTGAATTTCTCAATTCCGATACTTGCTGCAGAAGCAACGGAATAATAAAGCACAAATAAGACTCATTGATTGCACTCCTTTGTCTGCGCCGAGGCCGGCACAAGACAATTCGGTCAACGGAAAACGTGGTACTTCAATTTTTGTTTCCAGACACTTGTGGATGAAGTCCTTGCCACTTTATTTCGTTAATTCATAGACCAAATATTTGGTTTTCGTAAATGTGCTGAAAGTGCTCGAGCACTATTGCCTTCAAGAATCCTAAAAAATAACAATTACAGTAACTTTTAGAGTTTTATTTTGCATTTGAAGATTTAAACTCATATGAAGACAACTGAACTTTTGCTCTCCATTTCCCAATTCATCTTGAACAACACACAAGAACAGAGTGTTCGTATACGATCGGATGAAATTGGCAATGTTATTTTCATTCAACATTGTTGTGCAACTGCAATATTCTTCACCCAAAAGTTTCTTAATTGTGATAGTTGGGGTAATCTGGAATTAATTTGCTTTTATTGGTTTTGTTTTTTTGTTTTTAATTAGCTATAGAGTAAACTTACTGTTCGAGCTGTACTGCGTTCCTAAATAGCTTCGATGTTACGCGATGCTGTAGTGTCAAAATCATCGTTGTTGTTGTGTATGTTTGACTTTGTTACAAAATCATGATTGCATTTAGGAACGACTCGATGTTACACTTTGTTGGTCTGTCAAAAATAAGAATAAAGTATTTCTTAAAATATAAAACCAGATAAAAGAAACATGTTTTTGATGAAGAAAAAAGAATTCTGAAATGAACAAGATTGAAAATTAATAACTGCTTACAGAATTTTTAAAGATTAATGAAAAAAAAAAAACAAACACAAATCTGAGCAACAACAATTTTAGAGGGGTTTGACAGATCAACATCGAAACTCAAGTCCCAGAACCCAGTGGTCTGTTCTTTTATTCTTGGATGTTACGCGATGTAACATCGGGTAACATTATGTCGTTCCTAAATGCAAAAAAGTTACGAAATGTAACATCGAGTCGTTCCTAAATGCAATGTTGAACTGTCAGAATGTTACGTTTCGTAACTTTTTCCAACTCATCTCTGGGACTTGAGTTTCGATGTTGATCTGTCAAACCCCTCTAGAATTGCTGTTGCTCAGATTTGTTTTGGTTTTTTTTTTCATTAATCTTTCAAAATTCTGTAAGCAGTTATTGATTTTCAATCTTGTTCATTTCAGAATTCTTTTTTCTTCATCAAAAACGAGTTTCTTTTAGCTGGTTTTATATTTTAAGAAATACTTTATTCTTATTTTTGACAGACCAACAAAGTGTAACATCGAGTCGTTCCTAAATGCAATCATGATTTTGTAACAAAGTCAAACATACACAACAACAACGATGATTTTGACACTACAACATCGCGTAACATCGAAGCTATTTAGGAACGCACCACAGAGATGATTTGGAAAAAGTTACGAAACGTAACATTCTGACACTTCAACATTGCATTTAGGAACGACATCGATGTTACATCGCGTAACTTTTTTGCATTTAGGAACGACATAATGTTACCGGATGTTACATCGCGTAACATCCAAGAATAAAAGAACTACCACTGTGCTACTTCAGATATAATATCCATTTCGCTGGTAGTACAGTTTGTTGATGTGTTATTTCTTATGGCACTTTCCATTGGACGAAAAGAACCGTCCAGGAGCGTCCAGAAGCATTTTCATACCGTTCCATTGGTGCAAAAAGATCGCTTCTATGATTCTGAGGAGTGACAGCCGCTTCTCGATTTGAAGTGAGAATCGACTCAGAAGCACTAACACATGTTACTCAAATGTCAAAATGAAAATTTTCTTCAAGGAATATTTTCAAGAGCCATAGGTGTTTCACTCACACAAAGGAAATTAGTAGTAGTAGTAGTAGTAACTTTATTGAGCTTTGATTTTTTTTTTTACACGGTTTGTTTTTACAGAAAATTCAATATGAGCTTAAACTTAAAATTTATGTTACCGCCGACTTAGAAGTGGTCAGGCTAAACTGTTTACAAAGTTAGAATGTTTATTTTGTATTTTATTAATTACTTCAAAGAAAAATAAAGGAAATTATCCGAATGTTGTATAAAATATGTCTGCTCAACAAGACGATACATTTTTTATGATTTTTTTTTTTTTTTTTGTGAGAACTTAACCTAAGGAAAAGATAGAGAGAGAAGCAGAAAGAGATGACAGCTATAACAATAAGAGAGACAACAAAAGGTCTACTCTAAATTCTTTATTAGCTGCGTTTCACAAAATTGAGTTCGTAATGTTTAACTATTCTTATTTTTTATTCGCAAAGCGAATATAGTGTTGCATCTTTCCCGCATAAGTATGACAGATGAGGTTATTGTATGTTTATGTTTTCAAACTAATTTAGTTTAATTTTTTCTTCTAGATACTAGAACTTAATGAAATAAGATACTTAAATAATCAGGTAGAACACAGTGTCTGGTTTCTAATTTCTATGCTTAGTTATATGAATATGACAAGATAAGTATACATTGCTGCAATGAAAATGAATTCTTAATATTAAGTGGCACGTCAAGGTGAATCTATAACTATGTTTTACAGTCTTATGATTATTTTGCACATATTTACATTTCGTAGGAAAGTTTTATGCTGGTAAGAAGATACAGAGTAACAAGCAGTCTTATCCTCTATAGGTGTTGGGAGTACATTTCTTATAAAAAGGACATAGGAATGAACCATCATCAATAGTGGTTTCAAATAAGGGGTTCGAATTCTCACAAGCCAGGCTTATTGGAGAAATATAATATCTGTCCGAGACTGAGAAGTTAATATTTTCCTCGAAGATGTTTTGAAGGATAGGGTTTGCGTGGTGTCTAAGGGTGGCAATTCTTTTTTTTGAGAGAGTGGTTATGTAGTCCAGAAGTGGTGAGATACCTGACTCTTCGTATAGGGTTTTGTTATGAAACCATTTACCGGATGGCCTTCTATATTTTGAGAGACATTTCCTTATGATATTCCTTTCAAATCTTTGCAGCTCAAGTGCAACGTTGGGAGTAATTTGGAACCAAGACAAAAAACCATAAACTATTACAGGGCGTATTAGAGTCTTATACATTAAGAGTTTGGTTCTTACCTCTACTTCTCTGGAGGTTAGTAAAACTTTAAGCATTGCGGCCGCTGCTTTACCTTTATTCAGGGCACCTCTGGCATGAGGGTTCATTTTGAGACGCTCGTGGAGAGAAATCCCAAGGTATTTTATGGACTTTTTAAGCGGTATTGTGTTGTTATCTATTATTAGTTTTAAGAACTTGCTCTCTCGCACGGCCAAGTGGTGGCCCCGCCCGGAGGAATTTCTAAAACAGACCAGCTCACATTTGCTAAAATTAATGTCTATGCCCCACTTCCTGTAATAGGGTAAGATTGTATTAAGGTGAATTTTTACGTTATTCAGGGCTTCATTTGGTCTTTCGTGACTACTAAAAACAATCGTGTCATCTGCATATAGGATAGAGTTGGAGTTAGAGCATCGTATGGGAAAGTCTGAGAGGTAGATATTAAATAAAAATGGGCCAAGGATAGATCCCTGTGGCACGCCTGAAAATATAGGAACTTGGTTGGATGTTTCATTATCGATAAGGACAGATAGGCTACGGTTTTCCAGGAAGCTTTTCAAAATTTTTATAAGATGAGGCGGAAAATTTAAGAGGTTTAATTTGTAAATTAGACCCGCGTGCCAGACAGAGTCGAAAGCCTTGGTTAGATCAATGGTACAAGCAACTGTGCATCTTTTACTTCTTAGATTATCCAGAATATTGTTTTGCAGGCAAAGAATACCATGTTCAGTGGAATGTCCGCGTTTGAAGCCAAACTGCTCGTGTTGAACTAGTACAGTGTCCTCGAATAGGTCATGTATTTTAGTTAACAAAATTTTTTCCAGGATTTTGCCTAAATTGGAGAGTAAGGAAATGGGACGGAAGTCTTCTATTCTATTTGAGTTGGCTTTCTTTTTAAGAGGAATAAGAGTTGCTTGCTTCCAAGCTGTCGGGAAGTAACAATTGTTAATACAATTATTGAAAATGGGTGTCAGAATCTTTGATAAAGTGAATCTTGCTTTGCGGATAATATAGTTAGGAATTTTGTCGGGCCCGTATGACTTTTTGTTATTCATGGAGAAAATTAGAGACTCGGTAAAATTTGTAGATACAAAAGGTTCTGAGACAATTAAATTGGATTTGTTCGAAGGTGAAAAATTTACTATTGAGAGATTCTGATTCCAGGATGAGAAAGAACTAGTAAATGTGTTTACTGTTAACACGGTTACATTATCGTGTTGTGGGGTTTTGGGGGCATACAGGTTGGCGTAAAATTGACTGAAGGCTTCGGCTTTTGCGCTTGGGGTTGAAAGCAGGCGATTGTTCCACTGGAGATCATGAAGAGAAGCACTGTACTTATTTTTCCTTTGAGTAATTTGGTTGATTGTTTTAAAGACATGAGCAGATGGTTTCAATCTGTTAAGCTTCTTTCGAAATTCCTCGTTGCGTTCGATTCTAACTCTATCCCTGATAATCTTGCTGAGACAGTTAACTCTGGCTGAAAGCTCCAAGTACTCTCGACTCAGACGATCTCCACTCCTGTGAAATATTCTTTTCAGTTTTACTTTCCAATTTTTCCTGGTTTTGAATAGATTCAGAGTATCTTGTGAGATGTTAATGTAATGAGCTTTGAGAGGTTTTGAAGTGCTATGCCTTTCCATACAATTTGAGAGAACATTGGTAACTTCCAGGATTATAATGTCTAATTCCTCATTTGACAGATTTCTGTCAGTTGGTAAGAGAATACCGTCTAGTCGAGAGTTCAGGGAACGATTAAAAGCCTCCCAATTTGTGTTTTTGAAACAGCGAAAATTAGGATGTTGAAACGGGAAAGGTGAAAAATTTTGGAGATGGATGTTCATTAAAACAGAAAAATGATCAGAGATAGAATCAAGAGTGATGCAGGCAATGTTACTATTTAGGTGACAGGGGCCACGGAGGTTGGATGAGATTAAAAAGAAGTCGATGTGAGAGCCCGAACTGGGCCGAGTAGGACCTTCAGCTGCGACCAAGTCAAAGTTAAGAAAATGGTTGTCAGAATACCATTGGTGGAAGTGGTAACCGTTTATATTGACTTTTGAATCTCCCCAGAGATGATGCCTAGAGTTAAAGTCCCCGCCTATAATTATGAAATCATAGTCACTCAGGGTATCCAGAAGGTCATTAAGGGCTGCTCCAATCCTGGAGCCGGTATTGCATGGGATATATATTGACACCAAAGCCAGAGTTTTTGTCGTATTTTGGAAGCTAATTGGGATGATTAAAATTGTCGTAAAGATGATGCTGTTGTAGAAAATTTTAGGAAAAGATTTGTAAGTGTTTTTGAACAGAATGCCTGTACCACGACCTGAACCATTGTTTATATAATCGTAATCAGCGTTGAAGCGGATTTTCTTTTGGTTTTTAAGAAGAGTTTCTTGCATTAAGATAGCTAGAGGTTGAGATTCTCTGAGTAACAACTCAACTTCAATCTTTTTGTCTCCAGAGTTGAAAGAGTTTACGTTGGCGGTAATTACTTTCAGATTCATGGGGTGAGTGTAGAAAGGAATGCCAGATAGGCTTCTGGCTTTTGGGACTCATCGAGTTTTAGGTAATTTGGCCAAAAGTTTTTGATTTTGGCAAACAGCGAGTTAAAGGGGAGTCCAAACAGCTTATTGGACTCATTTAAGAAGTCTGAGACCATATTGCCGCTGGCCGCAACAGGCTGTGAGGCAACTTTAACATTACTTACTGGGTTTTGTAGGATGGGGATTGGGGTTCTGGACCCTCTGACCATATCGGCAAATGAGATGCCCGTTTGTGGGGCACTGCCGCCTAAAGCGGGGGATATATTAGGAACATGCTCTTTTTTTCTACCAGCCGGGGAGCGGGCTGTCTCTCTATTGGCAAGATATTGCAGCCTTTTAGGGCAACTCTTGAAATTGGCAGGGTGGCCAGGGGCACCGCAGTTGACGCAGGAGGCCACGGAATTTTCGTTTTTAGGGCCCAAGTCACATTCTTTTTCAGCGTGTTCCTTAAGGCACTTCACGCAACGGTTAGGGTATGTACAGTAATTGGAAACGTGGCCAAAACGTTGGCAACGATAACATTGGATCGTTCCCGACCCTCTTATCGTCTCCCACTTTATTCTGTGGCTCATTATTGTTTTTAGTGCCTTAAGTTTGATGAGGCATTCCCTATCCTTCAAGACACAAAGGAATAAATCCAGACAGACATTATTTTCCCTTGACCATTTCGTTTCATAACGTTTAACTTCTACCTCTAATGAGGGAGCTTTCGCAATAATTGCAGCCTTTATTTCCTCTGGCGAGAAATTATTCGAAATGCCCTTAAGTATGACGTTAAATTTTTTAAGTTCCCTAGGCGTAAATGAGTGCCCATTGACATTTGAATTCTTTAAAAGATTGAGGATAAAACCATGTAACTCTGAATCTCTTACCTTAATTTTTATTCCTGAGCGTCTTGCATCAATCTCGTAGTCGTTTGGGTCCACTTTTGACTTGTTCATCACTTCCGTTATGATTTTAGTGGAGACTCTTTTGGCGAAAATTGTTGGACACCACGGTCTAAGTTTCGGTGTCAGCTTTGCGCTTGGGATGGCATTGTCCTGCGGTTTCGCATTGTTGTTGCTGTTTACGCTGGGTCCTGGCGTTTCATCATCATCGTCTTCCAAATCGATTCCAAGTTCATGGAAGTAATTTTCGTTTACTTTTACTTCAGACGCAATTTTTTTTGCGCTTCCAGATAATTGAGTTTGCCGCCTTTTACGAGCGACAATTTGGGTATATTGGTCCTTGTCTAGCATTTGTTTCAGTGCTGCTACAGTCTCCTCGCTCATTTGGCCTGGTGGCCGATTCAAATTTGAATTATTGGCTGTGCCAATAATAACGCTGCTGCTTAAGACAGGAATGTCTCTGTTTTCAGATGTTGTCTCTCTCCTTTCAGTAGATACCAAAGTATCTGTCTCCATAGTCTCAGAGAGAGAACGATCGTTATTGTTTGGTGTGGCGGGAACGAAATCGTCATCGTACCAATTCAACTGATGTTCGATTTTTTTTTTGTCTTCAGCATTTAATAATGCCGACGGCAACTTTAGATTTTTAATGATTTTCACGTCACTTATTTTAATCTTATCCCGAGGGATATTGTTGTTCGGTAATAGGATATTACCTTCCATAAAGAGAGCTTTAGCTTTCTTTTTTTTATATAATTTACTTATTTTTTGTTTCACAATCTTGAAAGTTTTTAGAACGCGTCCGTACTACTCAACGATCCAACTTCGAATCACAAAGGAAATTACGTTAAACTGATTAGAAACAATTTTGGGTGTTCCATTGGTTTTTAAAATGAGTGCTTCCCCGAGTGTAACCAATGGAAAGCGCCATTAATGGAGTGTTGATAACTAGTTGTCAACTGCCAAAAAAAAAAATTATGTTTCAATGATGCTTTTGTGACAAATATTTCATTGAATATAGAAATTACAATCGTTTGTTGAATGAGAATTATTGCAAGTGAATATTTTATATAATTTCTAATTCTTTCCGCAGCTCGGCTAACGTTCTCATTTGTACTTGCAATAACCTCATCAGGAGTGTTATTTTCTTGTGCTGATAGGACTTCTCCAAAGGGAACTTTAAAGTCAATACAAATGTTGTGCAGTGAACAGGCTACATTTCCAAAACTAGCGTGTTTTTCGGGGCTATATCTTCCTCTTTTTTGGTTATTAAGTATCCGCCACCGGCCTTTAAGGACTCCTATAGTTCTTTCTACAGTGCTTCTAGCTTTGGAGTGAATCTCATTTAAAATTGCCTCATCGGAGAAGTCCTGAGCAGACCTATATGGAGTGATGCACCATGGTTTGAAAGGGGGCTGAACGTTGCTTCTCCGGGACGGGAGTTGGGGGTTGAAACTTTTTTTACAGGTTGGGGGGCATCTAAATAGATTATACTAATGGCACTTTCCATTGGACGAAAAGAACCGTCCAGGAGCGTCCAGAAGCATTCTCAAACCGTTCCATTGGTGCAAAAAGATCGCTTCTCATGATTCTGAGGAGTGACAGCCGCTTCTCGATTTGAAGTGAGAATCGACTCAAGAAGCACTAATACATGTTACCCGAATGTCAAAAAGAAAAGTTTCCACAGGAAATATTTTTTATATGTTATAGGTGTTTCACTCACACAAAGCCAACACGTTAAGTTGAGCAAAAACAATTTTAGGTGTTCCATTGGTTTTCAAAATGAGTGCTTCCCCGAGTCAAACCAATGGAAAGCGCCATAAAACTCATTATGTGTGAGTTAAGCCTTTGAATTATAAAATAAATGTTTTAATTTTTCGTTTTTGACCTCACTTTAAGTTTTTTTTTCTTTTTAAAATAGGAAAAAATTAATGAAAACATTTATTTTTCAGTTAAAAAACACTTTGTATTTACATACATCATTTAATAATACAATAAAATAACACTTTTTAACAACAAAAATGCCTTTTTTTATTTAGAATTATTTGTTCAATTTTACACATTTTCACCCATTTTTTGTTTTGACATTTACTACCGAGCTAAACAAACTGCTGCCATATGGATGTCATTTTGACTTTTTTAGTTTTTGCAGTGATGCCAAATATTCGTTTTTTGAAGTACTTTTCCGGAAAATGTTGTTTTTTTTTAGTTATTTTTCGAGGAAATTTCTTTTTTATTCCAAGGAAATTATTAAAACCTTCTACTCGTCTCTACGGTTAAGGGAAAATTTGTGTTAACAGTTAGTTTTTTAACGGGTAAACATGCTGAAAGTTTTGACAAGTATAAGCACATTGTGGTTTAGAAGCAAGTAAAGTTTAAACGTGATTAAAGCAAAAGATGGAAAATCAAGAATTTATCGCTACGGTTGACGAGGAATTGCCTTCAACCTCGGGTGTTGTATGGCAACGACCCACAGCAGAGGTGCTCAGGAACATGTGGTAAGTATATAATTATATTATTTTTATTGTAAATGCATTTTAATAACACAATCTGTAGGACTCTGGTAGGCCTTTCACGGAGGACGGCAACAGAAAAGCTAGCCGTGGAGTTAGCTGAGGAGCTAGGCATGCTGCTAAAAAGTAAAAGATGTCGTAATCATCGACAAGAAATACGTCTCTATACAAGAGAAAGCCCGATTGGTTATTTTGAATGTTCAAAAGGTGTGTGCAGGGGCAAGCGATTTTCACGTGCTAAGGGTACGTGGTTTGAAGACGTTCACATCCCTGTGTCTAGAGTCTTTTATTTAATGTATGGATTTGCGGAAAAGTTTTCGTATGAGTTTCTTATGGTATGTATATATATTATATATATGTATTTATAGTAAGGTATTTTCAAATTTCATTTGACTATTTTTAGAAACAGGATTACACTTCTGAGCGAACCTGCATTTCATCTCGAACAATAGCTGACTGGTTCAGCTATTGCCGAGAACTTGTGTTGGACCATTTTTTGGACACTCAGGAGGAGGAGGAGAAGATAGGCGGACCTGGATGGGTCGTCCAAATTGACGAGAGCAAGTTTGGACGGCGCAAGTATAACAAGGGTCGGCGGGTTGAGGGGCATTGGGTCTTGGGCATGATCCAAGATGGGTCACAAGATCTGCGGCTCGAAGTTTGCACAGACAACATAAGGAGTGCTGAGGTAATTATTTTTTAAAATAATATTGTTTATTGTACAAATTGCGTTTTTATTTAAGGTTTTAATTCCTCTAATTCAAAAGCACGTAAAGCCTGGAACAACAATACATACGGATTTCTGGAAAGCTTATGATTGTTTATCCGAGTACGGGTTCATTCATAAAAAGGTAAATCATAGCGATCCAGATAATCCGTTTGTAGGCGAGAACGGGATTCACACCCAGAAGATAGAGTCGCAATGGAGGGTTGTAAAAAGGCATTTTTACAACGAAAATTATTCCAAAAACTTTGCCGACTGGGTAATTGAGTACCAGTGGCGAAAAAATATCAAAAAAAGTTACAAGGATCCGTTTAAGGAGCTTGTAAAAGCAATCAACCATGTTTATGGTCAATTCAATAATTAAAAAGTGGAATAATTTCAATTAATTCTTTTTATTTCATATTTAAATCTCTTCTACAGATCAATTAGAAAATGCTAAGACTTTTGTTGTTGTTAGAAAATGATACTTTTTCATGAACTTTTAGCCTTAAAAGTTTTATTTTCTATCCACAAAACTAATAATAGCTTAAAATTCGCGCGGAAAGCTGTTGCATACGGAAATTAGTTGCTTTTTTCATATTTAGCATGAGTAGCTTAACCCTGCGGAAAAGAGGGTTAAAATAATGAGCCCCGCGAAGCGGGCCATGCGGAAAGCTGTTGCATACGGAAATTAGTTGCTTTTTTCATATTTAGCATGAGTAGCTTAACCCTGCGGAAAAGAGGGTTAAAATAATGGGCCCCGCGAAGCGGGCCATGCGGAAAGCTGTTGCATACGGAAATTAGTTGCTTTTTTCATATTTAGCATGAGTAGCTTAACCCTGCGGAAAAGAGGGTTAAAATAATGAGCCCCGCGAAGCGGGCCATGCGGAAAGCTGTTGCATACGGAAATTAGTTGTTTTTTTCATATTAAGCATGAGTAGCTTAACCCTGCGGAAAAGAGGGTTAAAATAATGAGCCCCGCGAAGCAGGCCATGCGGAAAGCTGTTGCATACGGAAATTAGTTGTTTTTTTCATATTTAGTATGAGAAGCTTAACCCTGCGGAAAAGAGGGTTAAAATAATGAGCCCCGCGAAGCGGGCCATGCGGAAAGCTGTTGCATACGGAAATAAGTTGTTTTTTTCATATTTAGCATGAGTAGCTTAACCCTGCGGAAAAGAGGGTTAAAATAATGAGCCCCGCGAAGCGGGCCATGCGGAAAGCTGTTGCATACGGAAATTAGTTGCTTTTTTCATATTTAGCATGAGCTTGGTGAATTTTTATACTTTTATTACTTTATTTCTTAACATTTATTGTAAATTCGTATGTATTTCCATCATGTTTTGAAAATATTATTAACTTTGTAGTTAGAAAATGAAACTTTTGAGGTTAAAAATTCATGACAAATTTTCTTTTTTAAACGAAAAAAATCCCACTTCTACTATTCTGAGTTAAAAATTTCCTATTTCAGAATAGAAATTTGGCATCACTTTTAGTCTACTTTGACAGACCAGAAAAAGAGTATGTCACCTGTATTTGTTGTCAAATACAAACTTTTTGAAAATTTTTAAATTGTAAAAAAACTGTGTTTTGTGCAATAAAATAGTGAAGTGTGTATTTAAAAAGTGTTGTTTTGTTCTGTAGTGTTTAATTCCATTCCATTTCCTTGGTTTTGTGGAGAAAAAATAAAAAAAGTGAGGTTAAACACGAAAAATGAAAACATTTATTTTACGATTTAGGGGGTGAACCCACAAGTAATTTTTGAAATTTTTACTATAGAAATGCCCCCCCGAACCTGTAAAAAAAATTTAAACCCCCAATTCCTGTCGCGGAGAAGCAAAGCGGCCCCCGAAAGGGTATCCAAAATCGCCTTTAAGATAATTAAACATAAAATTGAAAAAAAAAAAAATTAAGAAATAGAATGCGATTTACCAAGCAACCAAAAATTTTCATTTCTCCTAGGGTCAAACTTTTGTTCCAAGAATCTTCTTTCTCCAGAATGCTTCCAGACAAAAGAGTCATGAGCAGCTCCGCCATAGCGAGAATCCACGGCAAGGATCCTATACTCATGATCGCAAATCTGAAAACATAATGTTAATATAATATTTGTTAATTTTTATCATGTATTGAAGATTCTACCTACTATCATTGAGTTCAAGCTGTGGAATCCTTTCCAGTTGAAGAACATAGCTTCGTTTTCGGTAGGTTTTTGTATGCCAAAATGTGTGCCGTCAACACAACCTATAACTGTGAAGGACATAATATTGTCATTAACTTTGAAAAAAAATGATTATCTTAATTTACCTCCTGGAATTTTATATTTTCTAAAAAACCACTGCTTGCAGCTACTCCACCAAGTTTCGGTAAAATTGATGTGCTCCGGGCATAGTTTGGTTTCCATTTCATCGATCACGTTTGCTGCTATTTTTGATATAGTAGATTGGCCCATTCCAAGAAGGTAGTCATTTCCTTTTTAAATAAATTTACCAAATAATATTTGTTACAACCCTTTCTAAATATGCTAACCAATAGAATATTGGTATCCTCCACTTGTCAAAAGATCAAGCATTGCAGCTAATTGCAAGGGAGCTGGTACAGCTGTTGACACATGTCCTTTGAAATTCAGCTTCGATAAGACGTAGACATAGGCGTCTTTGTTAAGCCTGAATCTTTTTATAAATCTGAAAAGTAAAAAAGCTTTGAATAATACAAAGTAGAGTAAGTAAATTATCGAATAATTACGCAGAATTGGTTAATGCCAAGGGGTTGATTTTATCCCTCAAGATTCTTCGTTCCAAAGCTTCATCAATCTCGTCTTCTGTTAATAATCAAGCTGTTTTATATGAAAACAAAATAAATTTAAAATTTCTACCTTCTGAATCGCTCAATAAATAAAAATAATCCATTTCGTTTCTCTGTTTTGTTATTTATCTGAAAAGATGTAAATGCAAATTCTATCTGTCGTTCGTTCGATCACTGATGAGACTCACTCACTCGTTCACGTGAGCGGTATTTCGGCCCCAGATATGAAGTCTGCTAATTGGCAGATTCCAATGGAAAAGGAGTCCAGGAAATTCACTGCGTTTACAGTTCCTGGGCGTGGACTATTTCATTTTTTGAGAATGCCGTTCGGATTGCACAATGAACCCGCAACTTGGCAACGCTTTATAGATACAGTCCTTGGTCCTGAGTTAGAACCTTTCGTTTTTGTCTATCTCGATGATATTATCATCGTAACAGACACTTTTGAAAAACATATTGAGAACTTGGGAGAAGTTTTAAGTAGGCTCATTAAAGCAGGTTTGAAAGTAGGGACATGGACCCTGAAAAGGTTGAAAGTATGCTAGGTATCCCACAGCCAAAGAATGTTAAGGAAGTTAGGAGCTTTTAAGGAACGTCTCCTGGTATAGGAGATTTATACCGAACTTCGCTAGTTTGGTAAAACCGTTGAATGAGCTATTAAAGAAGAGTAGGAAATTTATATGGACTGAGGAATGAGAGGATAGTTTTCGTAGGGCAAAAGAGTGTTTGGTTGCGGCTCCTATCCTGACCTGCCCGGATCTTACGAAGGCATTTGTAGTTCAAACGGATGCTTCGGATTTTATGGTTGGAGCTGTCCTTAGTCAGACTTCTGACGAAGGGAAAAAGGTGATCTGCTATTTGAGTAGATCCCTCAACCGATGCGAAAGGTTTGGCAGTGCTATGGGCCATAGAAAAACTGAGACCTTACTTGGAGTGAGTAAGGATTACAGTTATAACAGACCACCATTCCTTGGTCTAGTTGAGTAAATTGAAAGATCCTGTTGGTAGACTGGCGCGGTGGGAGGTACGTCTACAAGAGTTTGATTTCGAAATAGTTCATAGGAAAGGCAAGGATCATGTGGTTTCATATATGCTTTCTAGAAGCGTATCGGTCTTATCCGGGATTTCGGAACACAACACAGATCCTTGGCTGAAGAAGATGATCGATCAGATCGAGAAGGACCCATTAGCGCTTCCATCATGGAGGTTCGAAAACGGAACACTTTTCAAACATGTAAGGGTAAAACATATTTTAGTTAGGGACAACAACAAATGGAAAATTGTTGAAGGTAGGAGTGATAGGAAAAATATTTTTGAAAAATGTCATGATCATCGTGATCATGATCATTGGTGGATGGGCGTTCGGGTAGGCTCTGATTGGTGCCAACTTGGCGGCGCCCAGATGCTGTAACTTATAGTACACGTCAATTGTGCTTACTATACCTCCAAGCGGTATCCACTGGGACCTGGGATGCTTCGTCCAGAGCTGACCTGCTAAACTAGTAAGTGCGAGTGTTAACGAAGGAATCCGGAACAAAAGAATTGTGAGCGATCAACACTATAATTGCTCTGCGAACAATGACTGACTGCACGAATCTCAGTGGTCTACGAGAGCTTTCGTGTAAATGTCCCAGCGGATGAATTCGAAGGACAGAATCAACGGTGGAATTCAGCAGCTATAAAAGGAGAAACCCCTGAAGGAGCTACTACAACATATTTGGTTTAAAGGTATTTCGGGGTTTATTCAATACTATGTAAGGAAAATTTTTTTTATATAGTGGCACGAAAGTGCAAATGCCTATCTACAATAATTCACGGCAATCGGTCAGAGCCCAGGCTCTCATGTGCAAGCGCCCTCAAATCCATTGTAGGTAGTGTAGTCCGCGAAAGGTGCGGAATCCCTGTTTCTGCATGTCTGGCAACGCCGCGCTGAATAGAATCGCGCACTTTTATTGTCAGCACACACACACTAGTATGGGTGCGAAAGTACATTTTTATTCATCGGTCGGCCATTTCTATTTCTGGCACAGATCGAACAATACCTCGGGCGTGGCACACAACCAAAGTTTAAAGTTTAACTACCAATTTTCCCACCAGGAGAATTAAAGGCAATTTCCGAAATATATTTCACGCGTGTGGTGCGGCAAATTACTGGGTCGTGTGCGACCCAGGAATAAGTGGTATCTTTTAGGAAACCAAAGCAAATTACCGAGCCGACAGCGTAACAGCCCCAAATTTGTACTGGCGTCCCCCAACCCTAGTGGTTAACATCCTTTTCAAAGGTAAGTTTTTATTCTGTTACGACGGGAATCAGTTTAGCCTGTTGAGAGAATCAACTGATATCCTCCTCTGTGTTTTTTCTTAAGGAAAAGGCGTTTTTTCCGCCGAAGTAACGACTAACCTCGCCCAACGTGACTCCACGTGGAGGAAGGCGAACCACGCGCCGAGGCTAGTGCCTGGCCAGAACACCATCCACGCACCAACTATCAAGACCACATAAAAAGCGCTATACCACCCCCCACGGCCGACTAGGATCGTCCTGCTGTCACCATTTTCGGAATTTTCTAATTGCCCGACCTAACCTCATGTCAACGGAGGAATATCCACATGGCAAATCGCTTAGGCAAAGTGTAAGATATTACTGGGGCACTTACTCCCCCCAACAATAAAGAAAGAAACAAAATTTTAAGCTTCGAATAAGGTACCTCTTTTTATTATTAGTATATTGATTTTTTTTTGGTATTGTAAGTTATATGCCAGAGCGCTACTACTTAACTACTTAAGAGAGGGCGAAAAGCCAAGCCCCATTGCAAGACGACTAGGCTCCACGTTACCTGTCGGGAGTCCTAGTCCATGTTTCCTTCGATTGAGACGGTCCAAAGTATCTTCGATTAAAGAGATAGAGAAAAAAAAAAGAAAAAAAAAAAATATATCTAAAGATAGAAAAAGAAAAAGAAAATATATTATCATTATTACTTAAGATAAGGAATCACAAACAAATTAGTGACCACATGCTCGGCGGCAAGACCGGCAGTGGCAACATAAGATTATCGGTATCAATAGTATTGTAGAGATAAGATTTAAGGAAACTGTGAGGCTACATTTCTATGAGACATCCAATTTTCAATTTTTCGATCGTGTAGCGGGTATGATATCAAACTAGATACGCTAACATCATAGATACCTAGGGCATCGCTACGCCTAAGTCAATTCAACAAAGGGTGTCGCAGTCAGCACTAGACGTTGCGCACACTTTCGATCGGCCGAAAAGAAATACGACCAATATTAATTGCACGAAAATATATAGATAGTTATCAATAGGCGTGTTTTTTTTTATGCTAGTATATAGTACAGTAAAAATTTCCCTTGGGGAACAACAACAAATCATTTTACTGTCGTAATTTTCCACAGTGAAAACAGGGATGGCATTGCTGTGGATTGATAGTTTCCAGCTTTGAAAATAAGATGGCGCCACCAATGATTTCAGTTCATCAAAGCTTTTTCGAAAGGACGTGTTCAAAAAAAATGTGGTATTCGCAAAGAAATTTTTTCTCTCGATTAAAAATTAAAGAAATAAAAACTATATTCATATTGAATTTTTGCCCTGTTTCTTACCTGGTGGTGTATATAATACAGGATTTTGCACTAGTTCTTTTTTGCTGAAGCTAATAGCTTTAAGCCTTGCCCAAACCAACGCGGTGAGTGCGTGCGATGCGATTGCGATAAGTCAAATCCCTATGTAATCTTATGGACGTTTGACGTAATGCATAGGGATTTGACTTATCGCAATCGCATCGCACGCACTCACCGCGTTGGTTTGGCCAAGGCCTTACTCATGGAATTATTTGAATAAAAAATATAGCCCAATGCAAGAAAAAAACAAATCAAACAAACAAACAAAGCAGTAAAAAACTGTCAAAAGGGAAAGATATATGTATGAAAATTAAACATTCTTCAATAGAAATTCAAGTCTTGCTAGTACGTGTTTCAACTTAATTTAATTTGGGTTGTGTTTATTTGTGCGGAATATTATAGTTCAATTTCACGGTTTTGTAAATAGAATCAACTTATTTTCTTTCTAAACCTATCGAAAAGACTGGTCAATAGTGTAAAATTGCTTTACCACAGGTTTGGATAAAAAATAAATTGATTCTGTTTGCCAATGGAAAATCTCATCAAAGATTAGTTTTTAATATCTTACATACTCCCCGAACATACCCGAAAGTTTTTTTCAACAAAACAGCTGACTTTGACATAGAGCTTTCTTCACTGCTGGACGATGCCTCCAAAAATAGCTAAAAAGAGCTGTAAGAGAGAATCTGATGTATGGAAAATAAGAAAAAAAAATACAAATTCATATCTGGCCTGGTATCGTTATTCATTTGATAGAACAATTAACGAAACAAACCTAGTATGAATTTGATTTTGTTTCATCTTGAATTTCACAGAGAGCTTTGAAAAGTAGCAGCAAGCTTTGACGTTGAGCTCCATCTTGTTGCTGAAAATAGTACTGAAAATACTGTGGACGGATCGTTTTTTTTTAACTCGAATGCTGTACTATATACTAGGTTAAAAAAAAACACGCCTAATATTATCCTTATGCATGTAACCATAAAATACTATTTCGTAACTTTAACCTTACAGCCCAACAGTAGTGCACTCCTGCGACGGCGTATGGGAGGGTTTTCCGAATTGGGAAACTCCCCAGTGGTAATCAGGTAAAAATTTTACTTTATATTAAAAATTATGATATATGAACATAGTAAACAGTGTGGGTACATGGGTAGAGATGGTAATGAGCTGTTAAGATGCCGATAGCATCCAGACAGATGTAAATCGTGTTATAGTTGGGTTTTGGGATTTGTTCGCGTTGAGATCTCTCCATAAAGGAAGAGATGATATGGACGATTAGTAGTAACTCGGTGTTAAAAGATAGCGTGAGAGGGGCATACGATACTTTTTTTTTGTTTGTTTGCCTAAATGCAATAAGATTTCGAGACTATGAGTTTTTTTTTGGCGTGTGTAGTATTACGGGTTTACGTGCTGTGAGTTGGTATCATAGAAGCACTGAAGATTACAGGTTCATGATAATCGCAGACTTTGATGAACATAAAGAAAGATGTCTATGGGGAATGAAGCCGTTTAAGTTATAGTAATACAATGGTAGTTACAGATAAGTTATAGAAACACGATTTTAGTTACAAATAAGTTATAGTAACGCAGTTTGTGGAAATTAATTATACGCTATATAATTATGAAAACGTTGGCCATAAGCGGCGACAGGTATACGAGCCTGATATAAGATGACCTATGGTTGTTTTTTTTTTGCGTAATGAGCAGAAAGTAGTTAAACTATAAGTAATAACGATCACTATTTTTGCATATACACAGTTAGTATAAGCGAATCAGTAGAACTGAAAAAAAAGGAATAGATGTTAGATATAAGCTTCTGTAAGAATAAACAAATACTTAATGTCATGTTTTAAAAAAAAAATATAGTGTTTGTTTTGCGGAACTCGACATGAGTAGACAGGGTTTGTAAGGACAGAAGGAATGTGGGTGACTGACGTCGGGGCAAGGTAGAGTATTGAGCAACATGGAGGGATAAATTAAGTCAAGTGAGTAAACAGGTGCAGCCTGATTAGTATAGAGTTTTAGTTTTTGGGTTGATATATACCATAATAGGGGTCCTTTTTGATAAAAATTGTGTAGAGGGCTATAGAGGACCATGGTTTGGAACGGGAGAGCTGAATCTTGTTCCAATTTTGGGTGGGTTATGAGGCCATGGGGGTTCTTTACAACATCTTTGATCCCCCACCATTCTAGTGAGACACCTTCCTCCCTCATCTTCTTAATATAGTAGAACGTTTAGATGTAGGTGAAGTTAAATTTAATTCAAGGTGTATACGACCAGCTATATAAACATTTTTTTTTTTATGCTTTCGTGTTCGGTTCGTGGGAATTAATGAAAGTCCTTTCTTTTTCAATGTAAAACTAGCACGCACCTTGCGTGTCGTCAATCAAACTCAGTAGGTCGAGATTTTCTTTTTGTGTCGTAGGGTGATTAATGTTGAACGGGCCCCAGCGAATTAAAATCGATTAGGGTTCAGAACACCAGAACCCAGATCTGCAGGATAAAAATATGTAACGCCAGTCTATGATCCCAGAGCAAGAACCCGCCCCCTTTTTGCTGAGCTACTATAGGGCAGAGCGGCTGCAGATCATTCAAGCGATGGTCGATCGTAGGCAACGAGCTCTTCTGTTTCATATAGGTAACCTACCACTACAAGAGTGTTTGTTGTAGTGGAGGAGATCGATACGATTCGAAGAGCGGAGTCTTCCTTCCATTACAGGGGTTCGCGGCTTGGTGAGTGATATGGCTATACTATAGTCTATTCCCTGGACGTTGGGGTGGTCCTTACTAACCCTGTGTATATTTTTTGGGATTTCTAGTCTTTCACTCCGGGGGTCGCGGACCAGCCCTTTGACATCTCGAGTATGTAACGAGGAGTTGAAGGCTGAGATTAGTTGAAGGTGCAGATAGGTCGTGTGAGGTGTAAGGTATTATTGGTGTTTGAAAGTGTTAAGGGTATGAGGAACAACTGGGCATATCCGAAGGATAGACGTGAGTGTGAGGAGGATAGTGGTCTGGCCGATTCCGAGGTCTCAGATGTTTGGGAGTTGTGATAGGTCGGATCCAATATCAGCTCGCGTTTCTGTGGTCGTATGGTGGAGGGAAAGAAACTTATATGTGTATATACGTCATAGTTGATGTATGATGTATATATATATATATATGAAATTTTATATTTCAAAATCTAAAATTTACGTTACAGATGGCGCCCAACGTGGGGCCCGAATTGCCCAATCGACCAAAGGGAAGATTTTCGTAGAGTTAGGTTGACCTTTGAGTTTTAGGAAAAGTTGAGTGGATTTCTGGTGGTAGAAATTTTTTTTTTTGAAGTTTTTTTTTGGAGACCGTTTCGGTAGGATGAACAGTTTTCTTGCTAGGGGTATGTCACCGAGGACTGGTGGTTGGATGCTATTTTGTCCGGAGATCTAGTGATAAAGTCCTGAGTCTTGTCTGTTGCATTAGGTCCACCCTCAGATTCCTCATCTCGTCGTCGTATGTGATTTTTTTTTACTTTTGTCCGAACTCGGCGTATATAGGCCAAGTTGTCAGTTGCGAAGTGAGAAAAGTTCCAGAGCGATAGCAAGGAAAGGATTTCGGAGGCCGAGCGAACAGGGGTTTTGACCGGTGGTTAGTGATTTATGTCCTGACGCACGTCAGTTGCAGAAGCTGTTCACTCACCAGAAGATTTCCCCCCCCCCCCGTTTCAACCTATTGAACTTGTCTTCTAACCTCTCGCAGATTATCAACAGTCCACATCACACGGATGGAAGATTTGGTCGATTAGCGGGATTCATTTCGAAGAAGCTGTGAGGTGTCGTGAAGTGCTAACCGGTGGTTAGGGATGAGTATCTTGACGCACGTCTGTAGTAGCATAACGATACGGAACCACTTTGACGAGGGATCCTTTAATTGGCTGATTTGTTCTTTTGAGCACGAATAGCTTAGAATCAATACACACTAAAATTTTTTTTGTTTTTTTTTGAAGACGTGACCAGTAGTTCCAAACTGATCATGTTACACACCTTGCACCGGCGAAAGTTGCCCACTTCCGAATCTTTTCATGATAAGCAACATTATACATTTTTTTTTGAGGATTAGCTGATTAGAACTGAGAAGTTTATATTTGATTAGGATATCTAAGTATCCGAAAACGTTTTTTTTTGAATTAGAGTTTTCTTTTGAGAGTAAAGTCTAGAGAGTATAGTTCAGTGAGGCGGTTAAGTTGCGAGTTTTTCCGTCCATTGATAAGTCAGATTTAAGAGTAAAGCTTTGAGAATAGGAAGTTGTGAGTTTCACTTTCTCAGGAGCACAGTTTGTTAATTTAGAAAGTCTTTAAAGGAGATTTAGGTATTTTAAGATTGAGGTAGTTTTGAAATACCGTACTTATAGCAATTAAGTTTATCATATAGTCGTAGGGAGTTACGGTTGTTTCGTAGAAATCGGCGACCGTTAGTTTTACAGCACATAAGTAGACAATAAGATTGAAGATATCTTAAACTACTATTAGATTTTTTTTTGTATTGACGCTATATATATTTTCTCTTTTTTGACGTTGTGAGTCGAATTGGCGGGGTGAGTCTTCCTCTCCGCGTAGAAATAGTATTTCAGAAGTTTTTTCTCGTTGACAATTTTTTTTCGACACAATAAATGAGTGGGAAGGGACGTAAAGTGATTGTCACAAGCGCCTATAACCCACAACTACAAGACGTAATCATAATGTCTCCCGCAGGCGGCAGTCAAGGCCAGAGTGGCCAGACGAATGCGCAGGGAGCTGTTTCCGAAAACTCTGGAAATAATACGCGAGGTTATAATGAAGAGAGTGACGGGGAACAAAATACGGAAGAACTAAGGCTCCTCCAAGAAGCAGCTGATCGGTCTGCGTATATACAAGAAGTAGTTTCAGCTACTATTGAGCTGCATAGGTTAGATGATAGGCGGTTTATGAAGGAAGAATTGGCTCGCAGCCAAGCCCTCCTGTTAGAGCAAGTAACGAGGTTAATCCAAAACCGTCCAGACAACCCTAGTCCCCCTACCTCCTCGAGCGTTTCGGTTCCTCGCCACGCGTCTGCTTCAGGTGCTCCGGCCCTCATGCCGACCACCAGTCAGAATGCTGCTCGTGGCAGAACGGCGAATGTTCCTTCCGGATCAATTACGATAAGTAACGGGGTAGGGCAAGCTACAGTCGCACAGGACTTGGCAACACGCCCAACGCCCCATGTAGAACCAGTAGCAGTACCGAATGTTCCGATGGTACAGCCGGTAGATATGGCTCTGGGTTCAAATATTGACGATTTTCTGACGCGAATGAACGCGCTTAATTTAGGTGATTCACCGGACGTGCTCGGCTACCTTAAAGAAAAAGGCATTGCCGTTAAAAAGATGGGTTCGACTGTGTCCACAGCAGACGGAACCAAACAGAAAGTTGTAGGGATGATCACGACCGTGATCCAGTATAAAGACATGAGGAAGAGAATGAATATATGTATCGTTCCTTCACTAACTCAACGTCTAATTTTAGGCATAGATTTCTGGCGAGAATTCCATCTCGCACCACATATAATCTCAGGAATTTCGGGAACCATACTTGGTGACCCAAATGATAGATCTTCCAACCAAATAAAGTTACACGGCGAAGAGTACAGTAGGCTTCAAGAGGTTATCCGCAGTTTTCCGTCTTTCGCAGTCCATGGACTCGGGAAAACGAATTTAGTTCAACATAGTATAGATACAGGTGATGCCACTCCTATCAAGCAGAGGTATTACGCGGTTTCTCCAGCGATACAATCCCTGATGTACGCGGAATTGGATCGGATGCTTTCGTTGGGGGTCATCGAAGAGAGTTCCAGCGCATGGAGTTCTCCAGTGGTGCTAGTACGAAAGCCTGGCAAGAACCGACTGTGTCTGGACTTTCGGAAGGTGACATCGGTAACCAAGAAAGATGCGAGACCGATTCCGCATATAGAGGGACTGTAAGCACGCCTTTCAGATACACGTTTTATTTCAAGCATAGATCTGAAAGATGCGTTCTGGCAGATACCGCTGGAGGAATCGTCGAGAGAAAAAACAGCGTTTCAGGTACCTGGCCGACGTTTATACCAGTTCAAAGTCATGCCATTCGGTCTATGCAACGCTGCGCAAAGTTTGAGCTACTTGATGAGTCGTGTAATCCCTGTAGAATTGCAAGATAGAGTCTTCGTCTACCTCGACGATCTCTTGGTCGTGTCCAAGGAGTTCGACGAGCATCTCCGGATTCTGAAATTAGTTAGCGATTGTTTGGCCAAGGCTGGCCTGACTATTAATGTCGAAAAGTCTAAATTTTGTTTTGACGAGCTTCACTATCTCGGATATAAAGTAGGACAAGGGTGTTTAAAAGCTGACCCTGACAAAATCGCAGCAATCACAGAATTTCCAGAGCCAACGACGACTCGTCAAGTCCGACGCTTCTTGGGCATGGCGGGTTGGTACCGGAGATTCGTGAAAAATTTTTCCACCCTCGCTGCACCGTTGACCGATACGTTAAAAAAAGGTCAAACTTTCAAGCTCAGTCCAGAAGCGGTTGAAGCCTTCCAAACGATCAAGCAGGCGTTAACGTCAGCACCCGTCTTAGTGAATCCTGACTTCTCAAAAGAGTTTGTTATCTTGTGTGACGCATCAGCTTCTGGTATCGGCTGTGTTCTCTGTCAGCGGAATGAGGAAGGGGCGGAACAGCCAATTTATTACTTCTCACAAAAATTGAACGCTGCACAGAGAAATTATTCGGTTACCGAGCGAGAATGTCTCGCGGCTTTTCTGGGAATCCAGAAGTTTAGATCCTACGTTGAGGGATACCGCTTCCGAGTAATCACGGACCATTCCAGTCTGAAATGGCTGATGAGTCTGAAAGATCCTACCGGAAGACTGGCCAGGTGGAGTATGCGTCTCCAGGGCTTCGATTTTGTAGTGGAACATCGGAAAGGAACACTAAACGTCGTGCCTGACGCACTGTCGAGGGATATGCTCCTCAGTCAAACGATAGTGAGCGGGTGAATCGCTCAATCCTGGCGGCCATTAGATCATATGTGGATCCCAGGCAAACCGATTGGGATGCACATTTGTCTACGATTAGCATTGCGTTACGCACGACAGTACATTCGACTCTTACAATGTCCCCATATGAGGCCCTATTTGGTCAGCGAATGATAGAACACGGGGCAGATTATCGACTGTTAAGAGACCTGAATGGACTGAACCATTCTGAAATAGATTGGCTACCAAAGTTCGCGAAAATGAACATTCTTCACTCCTATTTAAAATCCGCTTTGGAAAAGGCCCATGAAGCCTACGAGAAAACGTATAACCTTCGCAGCAGGAAAATCGAGTTCAGAGTAGGAGACGAAGTTTTCAAAAGGAACCATATTTTGAGTGACGCGGCAAAGCACATAAGTGCCAAGCTGTGCCCGAAATTTGTTAAAGTAAAAGTTCTCAAAATCATTGGTAACAATTTGTATGAAGTGGAAGATCAAAAAGGCCATAAATCCGTTGCGCATACGAAAGATTTAAAAAAATAATTGGATCACGAGAATATTCTGTCCAAGAACGCTTATCCGTAGTGTAGATTATGCCCGGCGCTCAGCTGCGCATGAGACCCTTGTTTTTTCTTTCCTTTTTTTTGCGGTACAGACTGGTCCCAACTATCATCGTCACTCCCGAAAGCAATCCTATTATCCTCTTTCTTGGGTTTTTGGTCTAAGTGGACTCAGTCAAAATCCCAAGTTTTGTAAGGAAAATTTTTTTTATATAGTGGCACGAAAGTGCAAATGCCATTTCTACAATAATTCACGGCAATCGGTCAGAGCCCAAACTATCATGTGCCAGCGCCCTCAAATCCATTGTAGGTAGTGTAGTCCGCGAAAGGTGCGGAATCCCTGTTTCTGCATGTCTGGCAACGCCGCGCTGAATAGAATCGCGCACTTTTATTGTCAGCACACACACACTAGTATGGGTGCGAAAGTACATTTTTATTCATCGGTCGGCCATTTCTATTTCTGGCACAGATCGAACAATACCTCGGGCGTGGCACACAACCAAAGTTTAAAGTTTAACTACCAATTTTCCCACCAGGAGAATTAAAGGCAATTTCCGAAATATATTTCACGCGTGTGGTGCGGCAAATTACTGGGTCGTGTGCGACCCAGGAATAAGTGGTATCTTTTAGGAAACCAAAGCAAATTACCGAGCCGACAGCGTAACAGCCCCAAATTTGTACTGGCGTCCCCCAACCCTAGTGGTTAACATCCTTTTCAAAGGTAAGTTTTTATTCTGTTACGACGGGAATCAGTTTAGCCTGTTGAGAGAATCAACTGATATCCTCCTCTGTGTTTTTTCTTAAGGAAAAGGCGTTTTTTCCGCCGAAGTAACGACTAACCTCGCCCAACGTGACTCCACGTGGAGGAAGGCGAACCACGCGCCGAGGCTAGTGCCTGGCCAGAACACCATCCACGCACCAACTATCAAGACCACATAAAAAGCGCTATACCACCCCCCACGGCCGACTAGGATCGTCCTGCTGTCACCATTTTCGGAATTTTCTAATTGCCCGACCTAACCTCATGTCAACGGAGGAATATCCACATGGCAAATCGCTTAGGCAAAGTGTAAGATGTTACTGGGGCACTTACTCCCCCCAACAATAAAGAAAGAAACAAAATTTTAAGCTTCGAATAAGGTACCTCTTTTTATTATTAGTATATTGATTTTTTTTTGGTATTGTAAGTTATATGCCAGAGCGCTACTACTTAACTACTTAAGAAAGGGCGAAAAGCCAAGCCCCATTGCAAGACGACTAGGCTCCACGTTACCTGTCGGGAGTCCTAGTCCATGTTTCCTTCGATTGAGACGGTCCAAAGTATCTTCGATTAAAGAGATAGAGAAAAAAAAAAGAAAAAAAAAATATATCTAAAGATAGAAAAAGAAAAAGAAAATATATTATCATTATTACTTAAGATAAGGAATCACAAACAAATTAGTGACCACATGCTCGGCGGCAAGACCGGCAGTGGCAACATAAGATTATCGGTATCAATAGTATTGTAGAGATAAGATTTAAGGAAACTGTGAGGCTACATTTCTATGAGACATCCAATTTTCAATTTTTCGATCGTGTAGCGGGTATGATATCAAACTAGATACGCTAACATCATAGATACCTAGGGCATCGCTACGCCTAAGTCAATTCAACAAAGGGTGTCGCAGTCAGCACTAGACGTTGCGCACACTTTCGATCGGCCGAAAAGAAATACGACCAATATTAATTGCACGAAAATATATAGATAGTTATCAATATTATCCTTATGCATGTAACCATATAATACTATTTCGTAACTTTAACCTTACAGCCCAACAGTAGTGCACTCCTGCGACGGCGTATGGGAGGGTTTTCCGAATTGGGAAACTCCCCAGTGGTAATCAGGTAAAAATTTTACTTTATATTAAAAATTATGATATATGAACATAGTAAACAGTGTGGGTACATGGGTAGAGATGGTAATGAGCTGTTAAGATGCCGGTAGCATCCAGACAGATGTAAATCGTGTTATAGTTGGGTTTTGGGATTTGTTAGCGTTGAGATCTCTCCATAAAGGAAGAGATGATATGGACGATTAGTAGTAACTCGGTGTTAAAAGATAGCGTGAGAGGGGCATACGATACTTTTTTTTTGTTTGTTTGCCTAAATGCAATAAGATTTCGAGACTATGAGTTTTTTTTTGGCGTGTGTAGTATTACGGGTTTACGTGCTGTGAGTTGGTATCATAGAAGCACTGAAGATTACAGGTTCATGATAATCGCAGACTTCGATGAACATAAAGAAAGATGTCTATGGGGAATGAAGCCGTTTAAGTTATAGTAATACAATGGTAGTTACAGGTGGAGGGAAAGAAACTTATATGTGTATATACGTCATAGTTGATGTATGATGTATATATATATAAATATGAAATTTTATATTTCAAAATCTAAAATTTACGTTACAACTAGGACAGGGTATTGAAGTAGAGATGGTGGCGGACGAGCTCCTGGTGAGCCAACGTTAGCACTCACACACCTGCAGCAGGGTATTGACTCTGGATATTCCAGCCCTTTGTGTCCGAAGGGATCCAAAAGGTTCTGGCCCTCCAGGTTTAGGGTTGTGCGTAGGGTTAACTACCCTACCACGGAAAAAAGGACAGTTTCGAAACAACAAATAGCCTCGGATAACGATAATGATTTTAAAGTTGACGACCCAAGCAAACGAAAAAAGGACAATGACCTCCGGATCTGCACGTGGAACGGATCTCTTAACGGACTACGTGCAGCCTGAGAACTAGCGAACGCCCTGGACTGCTGCAAAGCAGACATAAGTGCGATGGAGTGGACCGGGCATAAAGAAGATAAAAAACTGTGACATCTACTATGGCGACTGCTACAGACAACAGAAACAGCGCTTATTTGGGTGCGGATTTGTCGTAAGAGGAAGACTCAGGGATAAGTTGATTAGCCAAAATCCAGTCAATGAGCGTATAATGACCATCCGCATCAGGGCTAAATTCGCCAACATTAGCCTTATATGCGCCCACGCCCCCACAGAAGAGAAAGGCGACGATTCCAAAGACTGTTTCTACGAGCTCCTCGAAGAAACGTATGAGCAGTGCCCTAGACACGACGTGAAATCGTTCTTGGTGATCTTAACGCAAAGCTAGAGAAGGAGGACATCTTTGGAAACACAATCGGTAAGCATAGCCTCCATTAAAAAACCCTTGAAAACGGATTGAGGCTATTCGATTTTGCTGCGGGCTAAATCTTGTTATAAGTAGTACACGCTTCCCGCATCCCAAAATTTAGAAAGGTATATGGCGATCCCAGATCAGTTAACCGTCAAGGCACTCTTCCAGTGTGCTAGATGTCCGAACTTTCTGAGGGGCCAACTTTGACTCGGACCACTACCTTGTTGTAGCCAAGGTACGAATGAGGATATCTTGTTCACGACCTGCACGAACTAACGCTGTGAAGAGATATGACGTCGGAAAGCTACAATCGCAAGAGATTCCCAATGCCTTTTCCAATCGAGTGTCCCTTTAATTATCATTGAATCCCATGCCGCCAGCATTAAGCATTTGAAGACCAGTGGCAGCAATACCAAGAAGCCATCAGAACCGCTGCCTCTGAGTTTCTGGGTTTCACTCGGCCACCAAAACGAAACCCATGGTTCGATGAAGAATGCAGGTAGGCAAATGCAGCCAAGCAAAAGGCACGACAAATGCTTATGCAAACACGGACGAGGGCTGCTTACGATCGGTATAACGCGATTTACAAGGAGAAAAGAAGGGAAGAACACCGAATTCTCAAAAAGAAAAAGAAGCAGCAAGAGAAGCGCTCGTTTGAGGAAATAGAGAGGTGCCATGACAGGAACGAGTTTCTGCAGACTGCTTAACGGCGATGAGGACACAATTTCCGCTGTCTGGCAGATTGCCTCATTCAGCTTTTACGATTATCAAGAATGCCGCCCTCCCGACCTAGAGGAAGTTAAGCTTGCTATATGCAAACTTAAATCAAATAAGACTGCAGGTGCAGATGGCCTTGATGCCGAACTCTTCAAGGCAGCTGGAGACCAGCTGGAAGGGAGCATGCACCAGCTGATCTGCATGATATGGTCGGAAGAAAGCAACCCCACGAAACAACTTGATAGGTCCATATCAATGTGGTTTTAGACCAGAGAAGTCCACAATAGACCAAATTTTCACATTACGGCAGATCTTCGAAAAAACCCGAGATCATAATATAGATATTCAACATCTTTTTATTGATTTGAGTATTTACAGAGACGAGCTGTATAGAGCCATGTCTAGTTTTGGCATCCCTGCGAAACTCGTACGACTATGCAGGATGGCTTTGGAGAATTCACGCTTCTCAGTCAAGGTCAGTAAAGAGCTCACCGAGACCTTTGATGTAGAAAAAGGTTTAAGGCAAGGCGACAAACTGTCATGCGATTTCTTCAACATCATACTTGAACAGATTGTAAGGAACTCAAGCGCCAACACCAGAGGAACAATTTTTCAAAAGTCTTTAATTTATTCGCCTATGCAGACGATATTGACGTAATGGGAAGAAAAAAGCGTGATGTCATAGGTGCTTTTGCGAATATTGAAACAGAAGCGGCAAAAATGGGCTTGATGGTTAATGAGGGCAAAACGAAGTATATGTTGTCATCAAACAAGGACACAGAACATCGACAAATTGGACAATACGTCACAATAGACAGACATAACTTCGAGGTAGTACAGGATTTCGTCTACCTAGGATCCGCTGTAGACACGGACAACAACATCAGTGCGGAGATCAAACGGAGAATAACTCTTGCCAACCATTGCTTCTTTGGGTTAAGAATGCAATTGAGAAACAAAACCCTCTCCAGAAAAACCAAGGTAACCTTGTATAAGATCTTAATCATCCCAGTCCTGCTTTACGGCGCGGAAGCATGGACCTTATCGAAAGCGGATGAGGAAACCCTTGGTCGTTTCGATAGAAAAATTCTCCGAAAAATCTTTGGTCCCATATGCGAAGACAATGTGTGGAGAAGAAGATACAACAACGAGCTGTATGAGCTGTACCGCGACATGGGCATAGCCAGAAGAGTACGCATCGCGAGGCTACCATGGTTGGGCCATGTTGAGCGGATGGACCCAAACGCTCCGGCTCGTCGGGTGTTCGAAAGCACATTGCAGGGAAATCGCGGAAGGGGAAGACCTCGTCTTAGGTGGCGCAATCAAGTGGATGAAGACCTCAACCGACTTGGAGTGTGAAACTGGAGAGAGCTCACCCGAAATCGAATTCGTTATAGAAGGATGTTGGTGGAGGCCCAGGTTCACCCCGAACTGTAATGCCCACCTAAGTAAGTAAGTAAGTAAGTCATGATCATCCGCTAGCAGGACATATGTGAGTTAGAAAGACTTTTGCTAGGGTATAAGAAAATTATTATTGGCCGAAAATGAGATCAGTGGTGCGTTCCTAAATGGCTTCGATGTTACGCGATGCTGTAGTGTCAAAATCATCGTTGTTGTTGTGTATGTTTGACTTTGTTACAAAATCATGATTGCATTTAGGAACGACTCGATGTTACATTTCGTAACTTTTTTGCATTTAGGAACGACATAATGCTACCCGATGTTACATCGCGTAACATCCAAGAATAAAAGAACAGACCACAGATCTTAGATGAATAAAGAACAAGATGGAAAACCACACTAACACATTGATACCACCCCACAAGCTGCTGCACGCACTCATTCACAAAATTTCACTAGCCCCACTTTATATTCGGATCTCAACACTGGGCTTACACAAAATTTCACTAACACCACTTTATATTCGGATCCACACACAGGGCTTACACAAAATTGTACCGTAGTATTGGTATTCTCGTCTGGGAACCGGTTTTTTTTTTTTTTTTTTTTACTTTTAGTCACCTTAAGGCTACGTCTGGCAGAATTTTTGGATTTAAAACTTTTTTTTGGGTTTTGTAAATAAAATTTATTTGTGATTATATACTTTTTAAAGTATTTGGAAATAAAAATTTAAGCATCAAAATATTAAAATATTTTGTTTTTTGTTAAACATTTCTCTGAGTAGTCTCCTCCCTTCTATTTCTTCTTTTTTAAAAAACGTTTCTTAAGAGAAATAGACAGAAAAGTATGACTGTTAAAAACATATATACTAAAGCAAAAACAGTTACCAATAAATATGAATTCATTTTGCATTTGTTTGATGAAAGAGATTCCAACTTAAGCTTTCGATTCTCTTCTTGAAGCTGAGTTGAAAATTTAAGCAGTTAATTAATTGAATTAAAAAAAAATCAAAAGTAAAAGAATTGAAAGCGGATATCAAACTATGTAGAAATTTTTTTAAAAACTAATCTCAATCAAAATATTGAAATGCAGAAATCTTGTAGATATTATGGAGAGCTCAAAAAGCCTTCACTCATCTCTGTAGCACAATTACTGACAAAGCACCAACACTTTAATTTTAATTTTTTTTTTGTGTTAAGAAAAATTGAAAACTTAAAGTGTTGGATCTTTGTTAATAATTGTGCTACAGAGATGAAGATGGCTTTCTGAGCTCAACACAACGTAAACAAAAATTCCACATTTAAAGATTTTGATTGTGACAATTTTTTAAAAAAATTTCTACCGAGCTTTTAGTAAAAACAAAAAATCAAAGCTTAAAGTGTTGGCGCTTTGTAAGTAATTGTGCTACAGAGATGAATGAAGGCTTTCTGAGCTCTCCATAATATCTACAAGATTGCTGCATTTCAATATTTTGAATGAGATAAGTTTTTCAAAAATTAGGTGTAAAACCCGTTCATGATAAACCGGTAGGTCTAATGACGGAGCGGAAAGGGGTATCCAATTCGTGGGAGATGATTTGTGTGGATCTCGTTGGTCCGCTACCTAAGTCTAGTAAGGGATATATGCATATCCTCACCGTTGTGGATTATTTCACAAAATGTCCTCTTTTATTTCCCCTTAGGTCTGCAACAGCGAAAGCTGTGTGCAAGGAACTTGAAGATAACGTCTTTTTGCTATTTGGTGTTCCAAAAATTGTAGTGTGTGATAATGGTCCTCAATTTAAGAGTAGGGAGTTGAAATCTTTATGCGATGGATATAGTACGTCCATTAGGTTTACTGCGCACTACCGCCCTCAGGCTTAACCAGCAGAACGGATTAACCAGATTTTGAAAACGACACTACGGGCTTACATATGTGTCGGACAACCACCGCGTTTGGGACTCTCAGTTGGCGAAAGTCGCGTATCCGCACTTTTGGTAATTTAATAAATCTACTTTGTAAATAAAAGACAACAAGCTAAATAATTAAATTACTTCAGGAATTTATTTTAATAGTTAATGATTTCAAAATTATTTTAGGATTAGAAAATACGAATTATCTTTACAGAAGTTCAAGGAAGAAGAAGGATTAGGAAAAAGGAAATGACAGAGGTAAAGTAGTATGACATTTGATTTTAAGAGCATACAGCTGATCATGATAAAGTGTTATATTGCGAAAGTTGCATTTTGTAGAAAGCGATATTTTCAACACTCCCTCTCGCATTCAGAAAACTAACATCAATCATCCAATAGTCCATACTGCTCAACCAACCTTCGAAATTTCTCTTTTGGTAATGCCTTTGTTAAAGGATCAGCTAATTGGTCATTAGTCGGGACATACTGTACATCTACCTCCGCCCTTTTCTGCATATCACATGTGTAAAAATACTGAGTGTCGATGTGTTTTGTTCTTTTTGATGGCTCAGGACTCTTAACCAGTGTAATTGCTCTTTGGTTGTGACATTTTATTATCGTAGGTTTAGTCTGATGTTGGTCCAGATCTGACAGTAGTCTCCTCAAGTGTATAGCCGATTTCGTTGCAGAACATAGAGCTACAAACTCGGCCTCAGTTGTTGATGTCGCAGTCACGGTTTGTTTCTTAGAACTCCAAGCAATTATGCTTCCGTTTAATAGCACGATCCATCCTGTTGTACTTCGCCGCGTTTCAAGGTCCCCAGCCCAATCTGCATCACAGTAGACCATCATGTCAGTACAGTTGGAATCTCTACTAAAGGTTATTCCTCGCTCTAATGTTCCTTTCAAGAATCTTAAAACGCGTTTAATTGCTTAACAATGAGTTAATGAAGGAGTCTCCATAAATCTGCTAAGAACACCGACAATGTACGAGATATCTGGTCGTGTACACACCATCAAATACATCAGCGAACCAATCGCTTCTCTATAGGGAAAAACTCCAGGCTTATTGACTTTTTCTTCTTTCGTAAATTTTATTCCAAGCTCTGCGGGTATAGAAACAGATGAACAATTAGCATGATTAAAACGACTTAAAATTTTATTTGTATAAATGCTTTGATAGATTTTAAGAGTCCCATTATCTCTATCTCGATTAATTTGCAAACCCACGAAATGTTCGGCTTCTCTGAAAGTAATTTCAAATTCTTGGTGAAGGTTTTTAACAGCTGTTTTATGAATATAACATCATTCCCACATATGAGCCCATCATCTACATAAAGTGCTAAGTAGGTTATAGATTCTTTTACCTTGCAAACAAATATACATGGATCAGCTCTTGATTGTTCCAATCCAAATTGTGTCAGGAATTCAACAATTCTTTTATTCCATTGCCTCGATGCTTGTTTAAGGCCATATAAGCTTTTACTTAAGAGACATATTTGATCACCGTCTTCAAAACCATAAGGTTGCTCCATACAGATACGCTCTTCTATATTGCCGTGTAAAAACGCTGTTTTGACATCGAACTGATACATTTCAAGGTTTTGGGCGCCTACTATTGCTAATAAAGTTCTTACAGAATCGTGTCTAACGACCGGAGCGAAAGTCTCTTCAAAATCAATACCATACTTCTGTGAGCAACCTCTTGCGACTAGTCTTGCCTTATATTTATCTATCGCACCGTTTGACTTATACTTTATTTTAAACACCCACCTGTTAGATATGACATGCTCTTGCTCTTTTCTTGGGATCAGCACCCATGTTTTATTGGTTTCCAGTGAGTCGATCTCTTCATTTATTGCGTCTAACCATTTTTGCGAATCTGCTGCTGTCATGGCTTCTTCCAGGGTCTTCGGTTCCAGCTCACATGCACAAACTTCAGCTACTGTCAGCTCTTGATCAGACAACTCTTCATTATTTGGCTTTGCACGTTGTCTCGTGTTATACGGGCTTCTATGAACTGAAGGTTTTGGATTCTTATAAATTCTTTTAGGCTTTGTCTTTTCAGTGGAACCGTCATCCTGCAAATCAGATGTTTCATTTTTACAGTTTATCTCACCTGAAATACAGTTTTCAACTATTTCGTCGATTCTCAGCTCCCCTTCATTGAATATCACATCTCTTCTGATTAATATTTTCTGCCAACAGAATCGAAAATTCTATACGCTTTACTTTCATCATTATAGCCAATCATTAGACATTTCATTGAATTTTTCTCCCATTTAGTTCGCTGCTCTTTTGGAACGTGTATATAAACTTTGCTGCCAAAAATTCTAAGATTTTTCACCGATGGTTTTGAACCAAACCATTTTTCATAAGGCGTTACTCCTCCGATCGTATGTGATGCCGTCCGATTTTTCACGTAAACTGCGGTATGTGTAGCCTCTGCCCAAAAATATAAGGGAAGTTGTTTCTCGTGCAGCATACATTTTGCACTTTCGATTACTGTTCTGTTCTGCCTCTCGATAAAACCATTCTGCTCTGGAGCCCTTGGGGTAGAAATCTCATGTTTGATTCCCCTCTTCAAAAGAAAATCTCGAACAGACTCATTGTAAAATTCCAGACCACTATCTGATCTCAAATGCTTGATGGTATGTCCATGGGCTTCAACATCTGTGTAAAACATTATTAGGTTGACTAACACATCTGTTTTGTTTTTGAGAAAATAAACATAACAGTATCTTGAGAAATCGTCTTTTAATAACATAAAATAATAAGCACCACCAATTGATGAAATGCTCATCTTACCGCAGAGATCAACATGAAAGGTTTCACCAGCAATACTTGACCTCTTATCTCCGAACTTTGGAAAAGTTTGACGATGTTGCTTGCCGTAAGCGCAGCCTACACAGAATGGATCTTCATTTGACATCTGTTTGATTTTAAGATCGTCTACAACTCCCTTGTTATTCATTTCTCGCAGCGTCTTAAAATTGACATGACCTAAACGCTCATGCCACAGCATTAATGTGCTTGACGATGCAACGTTTAATTGAGCAGTCTTTGTTGGCACCAAGTTCATTTTGTAAAGCCTGTTTTCTCGAACATCATCCGCAACGACTTCCTGATTTTTCATAAAAACGACACGTTGAGCACCTTCTTCGGAAATAACCTTCATACCCTTTTCTGTAGATCTTGAACCAGATATAAAATTACGGCCAAGGTCTGGAACAAAAAGAACGTCTTTAATAGTATGAATAACATTAGCTTCTTTAAACTTTATAGTATGAACGTCAACGTCGCCAATTCCTACTACTTGAAATTTTCGACCATCTCCAACACGCACTTCACAATTACCATCTTCAAATGGGGTGAAGTTCTTGAACCACTCCCTCTGGAATGACATGTGGTCGGTAGCTCCGGAGTCCGCATACCACAGGTTTCTTATCTTACCTTTTGTTGCTACTGATTGCAAATTGAACAAATGAGAACTCCTATCTGAAACTGATGCCTGACAACTTGGATGAGCTTTATTTGATTCTTTCCAACTAGGAGAACAATGATCATTATCAACAACTTTGTTTTGTCGATCTCGCTGTGGCTTAAAACAATCTCTTGCCCAATGCCCTTGCTTTTGAGGCTGCTCTTGTTGTTGTGTTGTTCTCTCCGTTGTTCGATCGAAGATTAATAAGAGACTCCTCATTGACTTAGTGGTCTGTTAAACGTTCAAGGTTTTGATCAGCACCTGGCACTGCATACCACGCAGTTCTTACATGATCAAACTTACTTGGTAGACTGCTTAGAATTTTGACTATAACTACTGGCTCCTTTTGTTCAAGGTTCATATTTTTCAGTCGCTGCGTGAGTGATGTTATTCTGGCTACGTAATCCACCATGCTTTCTTCCTCTTCTAATTTGGAATTAATAAACTTCTCAAGAAGAACTTGTGTTGACTGCTCACTTCTTTCAGAATGAACAGTTTTCAATCTCGACCACATTTGAGCAGCTGTAGTACAGTCTGTAAGATATTTTAATTGTTCCAACTCTATTCCTTTCTTTATGAATGCTTGCGCTTCAGCATCTTTATCATCCCAAGCTTGACCATTGGTACTGGGTCTTAGTGTTGTTCCTATAATGTACGGTTTGAGTTTATTTTCAGCCATGTAAGTTTCCATCTGTCGTCGCCATAATTGATAATTCTGCCCGTTGAAACGATGAATGTGGTAAATTTTTGATTCAGCCATACAAAAACCGGGTGTCTCTGGCTCGGTGAGTTCTCCGTCGTCTTGATTACTCAAATCTATTGTTTGATCCGTAAGTGTTGTATCGTCAATTGCAGAATCGTCCTCAAAGGATTTTGTATCTGTGGCTTTGCTTGTGTCCATATAAAAAGCAATTTATTTATTGTACAAAGTGCAGGTGATTAACTGGGCCCATAACCTTTTGGTAATTTAATAAATCTACTTTGTAAATAAAAGACACCAAGCTAAATAATTAAATTACTTCAGGAATTTATTTTAATAGTTTATGATTTCAAAATTATTGTAACGTGCGCTTAGTTCGCAAAAATAAAACTCTACCTTTCAATTTAATTCTACCACTTTATTCAGTATCTACTTTCGATATACACTTTATTTGAACTCAACTCGACTTTTGGACTATCACTTGTATTTACTCTTAACTTTATCACTCTATAAACAAGACTGCCCTCTGGTTGCCTCGGGCGGGCTATTTATATCGAATGACATGCCATCTAGAACTCTCCAGTAACTTCTACATTGTCTCCACATCTCTAGACTCACACACACTGGCTTACAAGCAACGCCTGTCATTTATACCATTCCATTATAGTGTTGCCAGTTGTGTTTTCGGTTGAACGTTTTTCGATTAGGAAATTGGTATAAAATGTTGGGCTCACGTTACACTGCCCCCTCCTTAGGATTGTTCGTCCCGAATAATTCCATCTGCAGCCTCGCCACTATATCGATGCAGCCTGTCACAATGAACTACTTTTAACTTGCCTCTTAGTCCTCTTTGGATGCGGTAAACCACGTCGTTAATCCTCGTGACTACAGTATAAGGACCTTCCCAGTTTTGCTGAAGTTTCGGTGACAATCCCTTTTGACGATGAGGATTATAAAGCCACACACGATCTCCTGCTTGGAATCCTGACGTTGTCGCTTTTGTGTCGTACCGTGTCTTCATCCGGTCGCTGTAGGTTTTCATCCGTTCCCTTGTTCTTTTATGGATGTCAGCGAGTCTCTCCTTGAGGTCGTCCACATACTCGTTTGTGTCCTGTGGCTCCTCTGTGGGGCATCCAAATTTAAGTTCGCTGGGCAGCCGCATGGTTTTCCCGAACAGGATGTCAGATGGTGTTTGTCCTGTCGAGCTATGTACTGCACTTCTATAGGCCATCAGGAATAGCGGTACGTGCCTATCCCAGTCTCTTTGGTAGTCGCCTACGACCTTGGTGGGGTGTTCTTTCAAGGTCCGGTTGAATCTTTCAACCATCCCATCAGATTGTGGATGAAGCGGTGTGGTTCTCGTCTTCTTAATGCCAAGTAGTCCGCACACTCCTTGGAAGATGTTTGACTCAAAGTTCCTCCCTTGGTCGGAATGGAGTTCCATAGGCACGCCAAACCTACTCACCCAGTTAAACACAATCTGGTCGACCACCGTTTTGGCTTCTTGATTTGGGATGGCATACGCCTCAGGCCACTTGCTAAAATAGTCCATTACAACCAGAATGTATTTGTTTCCAGCGTTGGTCTCTGGAAAAGGCCCAGCCACATCTACTGCAATCCTCTCAAAAGGCGATCCAACGTTGTACTGATGCATCTTACCTTGAATCTTCCTACCAGGTCCTTTGGTTGCAGCACACTTGTCACATGTTCGGCACCACTTCTCCACGTCATCTCTAGCATGTAACCAGTAGAACCGATGTCGCACCTTCTCCAGTGTTTTGTTTACTCCCAGGTGGCCTCCAGAAGGTCCGTCGTGCATCTCCCGAAGAACTTCACTGACTTTCGATTGCGGTACGATCAGCTGCATCACATGTGACTTACCGTCAGCGGATTCCCATCTTCGCCTGAGGACACCTTCTTGCACATATAGTGAGTCCCACTGTGCCCAATAGGCTTTGAGAACTGGACTCCTGTCAGAAATGTCTCCCCATTCCGGTTTCTCTTCATTTTCTTTCCATGCGAGAATGGGTTCGATATCTGGATCCTCCTGTTGAGCAGTCCTCACTTCCTCATTGCTCCATCCGCTTATGGGGTCAGCTCTTAGTCGCTGAGCGGTAATGATTTCTTTGTCTTCTTGCCGCTTGCAATGCTTGCAATCCACTTTGCAAGGTCTTCGTGATAATGCATCGGCGTTTGAGTGCAGCTTTCCTCTGCGGTGTTGGATCTGGTAGTCATAGGTCTGCAATCTTTCTATCCACCTTGCGACTTGACCTTCTGGATTTTTGAAGTTCAACAGGCAGCTCAGAGCACCGTGGTCTGTCCGCAGAAGGAATTTCTGTCCATAGATGTACTTATGGAAGTGCTTTGTTGCCAAGATAAGAGCTAGCAGTTCCCTTCTGGTCACGCAGTAGTTCCTTTCGGGTTTCGATAGGACCTTGCTGTAGTATGCCACCACTTTCTCTTCGCCATCATGCACTTGGGATAGTACCGCCCCGATTCCAACGTTGCTTGCATCTGCGTCGACGATGAATGTTTTGCCAGGTGTTGGATGTGCCAGCACTGGAGCGTTACAGAGGCGGTATTTGAGTTCCTGGAAAGATTTCTCACACTCACCTGACCATTTAAACTGCTTCCCCTTTTCGGTGAGCTGATGCAAACTCCTTGCAACTCCAGCAAAGTTCTTAACGAAACGTCGGTAATATGTGGCAAGTCCCAGAAAGCTTCGGAGTTGATGTTTGTCCTGTGGTGTTGGCCAATTTTTGACGGAGTCATCTTTTTCAGGATCAGTCTTTACTCCTTGGGATGAGATGATGTGTCCCAAATACTTGACTTCGGTTTTGAAAAGTGCACATTTTTCTGGATTCAGTTTAAGGTTAGCCTCTCGAAGTCTCTGAAACACGGCTTTAAGGTTCTTACAATGTTGGTCAAATGTTTTCCCGTAAACAATGACATCGTCCAAGTAGACTAGGCAAGCTTTCCACGTCAGTCCTTGAAGAACGCACTCCATTAAACGCTCGAATGTTGCCGGAGCGTTGCATAGCCCAAACGGCATAACCTTAAACTGCCAGAGCCCATTACCTGTAGAAAATGCCGTCTTTTCCCGATCATCAGGGTGGATGTCAACTTGCCAATATCCGCTCTTCAAGTCCAGCGTCGAGAACCACTGCGCTCCCTCCATGGCATCCAGGGTATCACTGATTCTCGGCAGGGGATAGCTGTCCTTCTTAGTTACATCATTCAGCCTTCGGTAGTCCACACAAAAACGAGTGCTTCCGTCTTTCTTTTTCACTAACACCACTGGTGACGCCCAAGGACTTTTGGAATTTTCGATAAGACCGTCCTTTTTCATTGCTGTTATCATTTCCTCAACCTCACCTTGTTTGGCCAGTGGAAGGCGTCTTGCGGGTTGACGAATCGGTCTTGCATCTCCTGTGTTGATGCGATGCTGCACCAACTGTGTCCTACCATATTGTCCCTTTTTCGATGCGAAGATGTCAGTGTACTCTTGTAGGAGATTTTCAGCCATCCTTGTTTGTTGGTGATCAAGGTTGGATGAACTCAGTATTTTAGGTCTGATGGTTATGAGCTCCTTCGGAGTTAACGTTTTTCTCGGGGCCTCGTCTGTGATCTTCGTAATTGCTGCAACCGATTCGCAACGTCCAACGACTTCTCCTTTCTTCAACTTTACATCGTACGGTCTGGTGTTTAGTAATCGTACGGGGACCATTTTGTTTTTTGGTGCTACCAGTGTTTTCCCAATGATGACGCTTTGGGAGGAACACTCTGGGTCTGGTTCCACCATGAGGTATCGAAGGCTTCCAAACTCACCCTCCAGTTTCGTCCAAACGAACACTTCAGAAGAAGGAGGCAGAATCAGATCTTCCCTGATGACAGTTCTCAGTGTCGACGTACTTTCGTTTGAATAGGTCATTGGAAGTTCCTTATTTTGGTACTTCAAAACCTGATTACCGATGTCCAAAATAACTCCGTGCTGTTTCATAAAGTCGATTCCAATGATGCACTCGTCACATATATCTGCCACCAGGAATTGATGAGTAAACACTAGGTCGGCCAGTCGGATCTTAAGACACACTTCTCCATATACTCTTGCTGCTTCTCCCGTTGCGGTTCTTAGACGGTAGCTATTGGTGTTATGAAGCCACGTCATCTTTACCAGGTCTCGACGTACTATGGATGCTGTGGCACCGGTGTCGATGGTAGCCACATGTTTGTTGCCGTTAATAGTAGTCTCCACAGTCAGACTTTTGTTGTCTCGTTTGGTCTGAGAGACCTGGATGGTGGTTCTGGGGCCATCGATACAAGAAACCAGCCTCTGCCCCTCGAAGTTGGTTCTTACTCGTTTCCCTGATGGGAAACGGGCTGATAGGCAATGCTGGTGTTGTTGTTACCTTGCTCTGGGTTGGATCTCTTGCTTCCACAATGTTGACAACTGGCTTTGTTTGGTGGTAGTCGGCATTGACGCTGTAAGTGCCCGGTCTTATTGCAGTTCCAACATCTTGCTAGTCCGCTCCGGTTCTTTTGTATTTCAGCTCTTTGGCACGAGCATTCTTCGACTATAGCCTCTCTAAGTCGATGTACTCCCTGAGAAGCCTGTTCTGCTGCTTCAATTGTCAATGCGAATGCTAAAGTTTCAGAAAGAGTACGTGTTCTAGCAGTTCGCACAGACCTCTGAAGATGTATATCAGCAATGGCACGAACAAAGGACTCAACAGCAAGCTGGTTGATGATTTCTTCTCCAGCATCCGGATATGCCAGGTGAACCAGTCTTTCGACGTCTGCTTGGAGCTGCTGTAGACTTTCACCCCTTTTCTGGACTCTGTTATTGAGTTGGACTCGGAAGACTTCTTTCAAGTGGCTATCTCCAAAGCGTTTATCTATAGCTGCCACGAGAGAACTAAAATCGCCACTCTTACCAGCTGGAACTGTTTGAAGTAATTCAGCTGCTGGTCCTCTAAGAGCAAGAGTCAGTGCAATGTACTTGTCTTCGTCATCCCAGCCATTTGTTGTCGCGGCTGCCTCAAATTGTCTCTTGTAGACTGGCCAAGAAGACTGTCCATCAAATGTTGGGGGTTTCATCTCCTTTTTCTTTACAAACTCCCCAGCAGACTCTCGAATTTTGATTTTCCGGATCTGGTCCAATTCCTTGGTCAGAACAGAAAACTGTTTATCACATCGGGTTTCTACGATTTCGAAACGATTCTCTACAACAGAAAGCTGTTTCTCCACACCTTCAACGCGTTCGTCTAGGGCACAAACATTTTTCTCAATGTTACCCAATTTACCTTCTAGAATGTTTTTCTGACCTTCCAAAACATTCTGTTGCGCCTCAAGTCTTTCGAGAACATTCTGTTGTTCCTTCTTTTGCTCGTTTCGTTGCTCTTCAATCAGCTTCTTTTGTTCGTTTCGTTGTGCTTCCAGTTGTTCCAGAACATTCTGCTGTTCCTTCTTTTGCTCATTTCGTTGCTCTTCCAGCTTCTTTTGTTGTACTTCGAGTCGTTCGAGAACATTCTGCTGTTCCTTCTTTTGATCGTTTCGTTGTTCTTCCAGACGTCCGAGAACCTTCTGCTGTTCTGTCTTTTGTTCTAATAAAAGCTTCATTATACTAGAAAAATCTACACTTTCACTTGCTTCCTCTTCCTCCACTTCTGTTTCAAAAACAAAAGTGTTTACGTCTTCCCCTTGCTGTTCCAAGTGGTTGCGCAAGCCCAGGACGAGCTCATTTTTCGATCCCGCTCTAGAAAGATTTCGCTTACCTAACTCACTTTTAAGCTCAATGCAGTTGAGCTCTTCTAACAACTTACCCATTTTCACTGTATATAATTATTATTTTTCTTTTTTTTTACTTTTTTTTTTTTTTTTTACACTTTACTAGTCAAATAAGTTTTATTTACACTTCTGACACCAATGTAACGTGCGCTTAGTTCGCAAAAATAAAACTCTACCTTTCAATTTAATTCTACCACTTTATTCAGTATCTACTTTCGATATACACTTTATTTGAACTCAACTCGACTTTTGGACTATCACTTGTATTTACTCTTAACTTTATCACTCTATAAACAAGACTGCCCTCTGGTTGCCTCGGGCGGGCTATTTATATCGAATGACATGCCATCTAGAACTCTTCAGTAACTTCTACATTGTCTCCACATCTCTAGACTCACACACACTGGCTTACAAGCAACGCCTGTCATTTATACCATTCCATTATAGTGTTGCCAGTTGTGTTTTCGGTTGAACGTTTTTCGATTAGGAAATTGGTATAAAATGTTGGGCTCACGTTACATTATTTTAGGATTAGAAAATACGACTTATCTTTACAGAAGTTCAAGGAAGAAGAAGGATTAGGAAAAAGGAAATGACAGAGGTAAAGTAGTATGACGTTTGATTTTAAGAGCATACAGCTGATCATGATAAAGTGTTATAATGCGAAAGTTGCATTTTGTAGAAAGCGATATTTTCAACACGCACTTCCCAACATGAGGTCTTGGGATTATCACCTTATTATGCTGTATTCGGGAGGACGATGGACACCTCCGGGTCAGGGCTCGCGAGCGCCACACCTCCCGACGAGTCTGTTACCAATAACTAATAATAATAATGATACCAGGGGATAAAGGGACATGGGCGAAATAGAGAATAGGTTTAGAAAGCTTAGGGAGGAAATAGGTAGAAAATTAGAAGCGGCTAGCAAGAAGTCCGCCAAAACTTACAATCTTCGAAGAAGGGACGTAAAGTACTTCCCGAACGAATTAGTTTGGAAAAGAAGTTTTACATTGTCCGACGCCGCAAACTATTACGCCGCTAAGCTGGCCCAAAAGTAAGTGGGCCATTCAAAATAAAAAAAGGAGTTTCGGCATGGACTTATGTCCTAATGGACGAAAAAGGCATCGATAAAGGTACATGGAATGTAAAGGACTTAAAGCTGTACCACGATGAGCCCGATAACTCCCAAGATTAGTCGCGTAGCCGAGGATAGGCTCGCTAAAAGATACTGAGAGCCGAAACGCTCTGTGATGTGCATACACTCTCACCTAGAGCGATTTAGATATGGTCGTGTTGTGTATTAGAGTTTTCCTTGTGTTGGTGTTGTCTAACCTTATCTGATCCTTGTACTTCGGCTTTTCTTTTGAAAAGCCAATTTCAACTCTTGGTAGGTAAGGAGGGAGTTTGTTACGGTAATATTTCACCGCAACAAAGATCTTCGCTTAAAAACTGATTTATGTTTTTATTCCCTTCTTTTAGCCCCGAAACCCTTCTCATCATTTCTTCGACCCACAATTTTTCCGTTGTTTGTTCTTAGCAATGTAAAAGGAACATTGCTTTGAACAAATAACAAAAGCAAGTACATCTTATTTGCGGATGAGCTGAATGGTTTGTTGAGCGAATATACAAACCTGGTATATGGCTAGAGCAAATTGCCGTGGTTGGAAACACAAATCAGATACACACATAGAAACAAACATCACATAAAATGGAAGACACCATGTTCACAATATACATCATCATCTAATATACAACATCACATAATATACAACATCACACAATATACACTATCACACATTTCACATTACACATCATCATCAGAAATACACATCACAAACATTGTATACATGATGTAATCAAGGCTTAAGCCCACCCTAAATACTTAATTGAATATCAAAGGTTGGAACGTTAATAGTTTTCCCCTCTTTCCCCAAATCTGCAAAAGGGTCCACCGTATGTTAAGGTTTGCGAGTATAAAAGATTTCTTCCGGCTATGATTCTTCTCAGAAAATTGTACATTGAAAATAGAGTATTTTGGAGACTGTGCCTTCCTCGATTCACTATTTGCGCGATTTAGATTAACTGGGAGAATGCCCAGATGAAACTTGGTTTTTGGTTCAATACTTTTCAATTTTCTCGAAAGGTTTTGACATTGGGTAATTGGGGTCTGGACTCACCCATGAGATCGGCAAGTTTTGGACGACACCAACAACTTGTCGAACTCGCTGAATTGAGAGAGTGAGTACGAGAACTTTCGTTGGGTATTCGACAGCGATGGCAGAACCCCATTGGTAGTTGATGTCGTGGAACTGAATCTCACGAAACGTGATTGGTTGAGAGATCGGATTAGTGTGTGTATGATTGAGGTGTTGGGTCCAGACAGGGAGCTAGACTTGAAGTGGGAGACACTCCTTGGTTAGCTATCAAGCTGAAAAATAGTTTTCAGCGATTCAGAGATCAGAGAAAGCTCAGAAACTTTCAAGCAGAAATCAAGTTTTTTAGTTTTGTGCGAAGGAAAGAAAACTGTAGTTGAGAAAAACAAATAAAATAGTTAGTCGGGGAAGCAGCAGGATTCAAGGATTAAAACAGAGCAGAAAAACTTGTCCAAAAAAAAAAAAAGTAAAGTGTTATTTTTTTTGAGTGTCGTAGTTTTTTTAACTGGTGATTTGTGAGAATTTTTAACCCTGTGGCCCCTTTCCTTTTTCTATTTAACCAGAAAAATATCTGATTTAGAACCCTTTTAAATCCTTCACATATTGGAATCTTCATGAAAGTTCCATTAACGGTCCAATCTTCATTACTTGCCCTTGTAAAGTCACATAGTGGTCCTCCAGACCCCTTGTACATAATTGTATAACGACGTTCATTTACTTTTTTTACATCATCCATTTTATAAAATTTACTTTGTTCGAAAAGATTTGGGTTTTTAATCCAAGTTTACAACGGTTTTCCCAACACAAAATAAATCATTGCATTTCCCATTTGAAACAATCGTGTTGTTTACATTTTCATGTGTCGTTCTTTTTCCCTTTGGTTGTATTTCCACTTTTTCTTTTTCAGCAAAAGGTTTGAAAATTGCTTTTTCAAAAAAAGATTTTCTGGCGCCCACCCTGAATTGAACAACCCCTCACTTTATTAATACTTGCCTATTATTTCATATCAAAACCCTTTTTAATTAATTCGCAACCTACCTTAATAAAAAAATTCATATCATAATCTACATCGAACATACCCAACACCCAGCTGAGTACCCGCTACTGACAACATCAATACATGCTGTGTGTTGCATTTTTTGTTTTGTTCGCGGTTTTCAAGTTTCCAAATTCATCCTAAAATTTAGCTTACCTTTTTTTTATATTAAATATTATTGGATATAACCCTCTTTGGAAGGGAAGTTCAAGAAAAAAAAATAGTGCAACAGAGGCTCGAATCCCAGCAGAGGCAAAAATGTTTTTCAACGGGTATCGCCTTTCGCAAGGAATTGGCAAAGTCCTCCGATAGAAAATTCAATGCCATGAAAAGCGCTTTCTCAATGAGCCGTTCGTAACCGGCAGAAAATTGCAGGTTCCCTCCATTCCTTCAAAATTCATGGTTGTTAGAATTGCGCTAGGCCCAGGGACTCTTCGCTCTGTTGCGCCTCTCCATTTATTTTTCTTTCGTATTGTAACGTGCGCTTAGTTCGCAAAATAAAACTTCACCTTTCTATTTATTTCTACCTCTTTTATTCAGTATCTGTACGTTATTCGATCTCAACTTGACTTTTGGACTATCACTTGTAAACAACAATTCACTCTTCACTTTATCACTCTATAATCAGAACTGACATCTGGTTCCCTCGGGCGGCCTATTTATATCGAATGACATTTCATCTAGAACTCTCCAGTAATTTCCAAATGGTCTCCACTCTCCACTCTTGTCAAACCCAAAGGTATATTTCTACACTTACACTAGTGTTGCCGCTTGTGTTTTCAGTTGAACGATTTCGATTAGGAAATTGGTAATAAATGTTGGGTTCTCGTTACACTGCCCCTCCTTAAGATTGTTCGTCCCGAATAATTCCATCTGCAGCCTCGCCACTATATCGATGCAGCCGGTCACGATGAACTACTTTTAACTTACCTCTTAGTCCTCTTTGGGTACGGTAAACCACGTCGTCAATCCTCGTGACAACAGTATAAAGACCTTCCCAGTTTTGCTGAAGTTTTGGTGACAATCCCTTTTGACGATCAGGATTATAGAGCCACACAAGATCTCCTGCTTGGAATCCTGTCGTTGTCGCTTTTGTGTCATACCGGGTCTTCATCCGGTCGCAATACACTGTGGCCCATGTCCCTGTTCTGTTAGGTCCATCTGTAAGCCAACCTACCCCTATGTTTGAATCACAGACATTACAATTTCGGAGCCACTTTTCCACGTCACCTCTAACATGCAGCCAGTAAAAGCGTTTTCGCACGTTCTCCAGCGTCTTGTTGACTCCCAGGTGGCTTCCTGTAGGGCTCCTATTAATCTTTTGTAAAACCACCTTGATTTTCGATTGAGGAACAATAAGTTGCATTATAAAAGATTTACCGTCAGTAGATTCCCATTTGCACTGGAGTACGCCTTCTTGCACGCGAAGCGAGTCCCACTGTGCCCAATAGGCTTTTACAACAGGGCTTTGGTCAGAAATATCGTTCCAGTCAGGTTTCGTGTTGTTCTCTTTCCATTTGAGAATCGGTCCGATGTCTGGATCCTTCTTTTGAGCAGACCTCAATTCTTCCTTGTTCCATCCGAATATGGGTTCCATTCTCATCCGCTGAGTCTTGGTCTCTACTCTCCGCTAGTAATTCCATTGGGGGTTTTCTACTTGATGTCCAATTTGGTACTGATAGGTCTCTGCGGTCTTACTCTACAGCTCGCGGATTAATTTTCTTGGACTTCACAACGTCGACAAGCAGTTTCAGTTTTAATTGGTGGCAACCGGCATTGTCGCTGTAAGTGACCCGTTTTATTGCAATTCAAACTTCTGGCAAATCCGTTCCGCTGGTTCCTTTGCAGATTAACTCCTAGACATGATCCAGCCTGGACTATGGCTTCTCTTTGACAATGTACCAGTTGAGAAGCTTGCTCAGATGCTTCCATCATTAATGCAAATTCTAGAGTTTCAGAAAGATTTCGTGGTCTAGCAGTTCGCACAGATCTGTGAAGATGTTTGTCAGAAATGGCACGAACGAAGGACTCAACAGCCAGATGGTTGATGATTTCTTCTCCAGCATCAGGGTATGCCAGGTGAACAAGTCTTTCGACTGTTTGGAGCTGCTGTTGACTTTCACCCCTTTTCTGGACTCTGTTATTGAGTTGGACTCGGAAGACTTCTTTCAAGTGGCTATCACCAAAGCGTTTATCTACAGCTGCCACGAGAGAACTGAAATCGTCGCTCTTACCAGCTGGAACACTTTGAAGTAATTCAGCTGCTGGTCCTCTAAGAGCAAGAGTCAGTGCTATGTATTTGTCTTCGTCATCCCAGCCATTTGTTGTCGAAGCTGCCTCAAATTGTCTCCTGTAAACTGACCAAGACGACTGTCCGTCGAATGTTGGTGGTTGTACTCTTCTCTTTGCTTTAGATAATCTCCAGAAGTTTTTCGTAACTCCATTTTCCGCATCTGGTCTAGTTCCTTGGTCAGAACAGAGAACTGTTTATCACATCGACTTTCTACGATTTCGAAACGATTCTCTACAACAGAAAGCTGTTTTCCCATACCTTCAACGCGTTCGTCAAAAGCAAATAAATTTTTCTCAATGTTGCCCAATTTGCCTTCTAGAATGTTTTTCTGACCTTCCAAAACATTCTGTTGCGCCTCAAGTCTTTCGAGAACATTCTGCTGTTCCTTCTTTTGATCATTTCGTTGCGCTTCCAGACGTCCGCTGTTGCTCTTCAATCAGCTTCTTTTGTTGTACTTCGAGTCTTTCGAGAACACTCTGCTGTTCCTTCTTTTGCTCGTTTCGCTGTTCTAACAAAAGTTTCATCATACTGGAAAAATCTACACTTTCACTTACTTCCTCTTCCTCCACTTCTGTTTCCAAAACAAAAGTGTTTACGTCTTCCCCTTGCTATTCCAAATAGTTGCGCAAGCGCAGGACGAGCTCATTTTTCGATCCCGCTCTAGAAAGATTTCGCTTACCTAACTCACTTTTAAGCTCAATGCAGTTGAGCTCTTCCAACAACTTACCCATTTTCACTGTATTTTACTTTTTTTTTACACTGCACTAGTCAAATTTGTTCTTTTTTTTTTTTCAAATAAGTTTTATTTACACTTCCGACACCAATATTACATGCGCCTAGTTAGCAAAATAAGACTTCACCTTTCTATTTATTTCTAGCTCTTTTATTCAGTATCTGTACTTTATTCGATCTCAACTCGACTTTTGGACTATCACTTGTAAACAACAATTCACTCTTCACTTTATCACTCTGACATCTGGTTGCCTCGGGCGGCCTATTTATGTCGAATGAGATTTCATCTAGAACTGTCTAGTAATTTCCACTCTTGTCAAACACTTTTTCCAAGGGTATATTTCTACACTTACACTAGTGTTGCCGCTTGTATTTTCGGTTGAACGTTTTCGATTAGGAAATTGGTATTAAATGTTGGGTTCGCGTTACACTATTAAGACGACGAGTTTAAATTCTACCTGTATTTGATGACCTACGAATTTCGAAATTCATTCCACTCCGAATGGATTATGTGATAGTTACATCGGGAAACTTAGGCTTTTTTCGATTATGATGGAATCTGTGATATAGTGGAGGGCCGTTAGACATAAAAAAAGCAAAACCTAGGAATCCAGGGCCAGTCCATGGATTTTCATAAAATTTTCGTAAATGTGTTTTGAATAGCGTACAGAAAAAAGTTAAAAACAAAAATCTCACCGCTCTCAATTTTCTTAATATTTTTAAAGTTAATTACTAACTTTTAGAATTTGCTTTTATTTATGTAGGGCTTTTTAGATACGGTTTTCCAAAGGCTCATTGATAGGTTTGATCAAGACAAAAAAAAAAGATGTATGGGAGGGGTACCCATATCCCTCCATGTATTTAGGTGCGAGGGGCAATTTTATATGAAATTTACTCAAGTTCTTAAAAAATTATTGAAAATCAACAAAGCCACTTTCTTTCCCATACTTAAGTGTTTTTGAAAGTTATTGCTTTGTTCTTTAATAGAAATTTTAATTTGAGTTCACTTAATGAAAAGTTTTGTAGAGACCAAGCCTCAAAGTCAAAATTTTGAAAAAAGAAAATATTTTTTTCTGAATTATTTTCTCTTAACAAAATTTAGCCTTTTTAAGGGCCATTTTTTCTTTCCATATTCAATGCTTTGTTAGTTTTTACTAAAAAGTAAAAAACCGAACAAAAAAATTTTTCTTTGTTTAAGAGAAAATAAAAAAAAAACGAAAGGTATGTACTTTTATCCAGAGAGCAAAATATCGTTAATTTCCTGCTAATTGAACTTTATTCCTGGAAATGAAATATGAAATGTTTTTTTAAAAGCATATAAAAAAATGTTAAAAAAAAAATTCGTGTGATCTTAATTTTAATATTATATAAATATGTTTACAGAAACAGAAAACTGGTCGACAATAATTTTGCACCCAAAAGCGAACTATATTTTTTAAAAGTTTTTGGCTCGCTGAACTCAAATCTGCCCTCAGAATTGCTCTGCCACATCACATTTTCAAAATACTAAACATTCAAGATCGGAAAAATCCAGTTTTTGCTATTTTTGAGCCTATGTTTTAACATAAAAAATTTTAACCCAAAAACAAACCATTGCTTTTCCGATGATTTGCTATCCGCTGAATCCAAATCTGGTCTCAAAAAGGCCATTGTAAATGCAACGTGTGTATTGATATGTGGCAAGTGAAATTGAAGTATTTTCATGTTTTTGTTGATAAATTTGTTTCAAATGGTTCTTTTTATTATAACTGACTTTTTCCATCCAGTTGTATCTTTCTGTCTTTCCCACAAAGAATCTGCGACGACACTATCTCATTTTTTGAATACGCTGATGTTCCGAAAAATTTTCAAAAAGCAATAATATTCCCTTTACATAAAATAGGAGCACCGGAAAACTATAGAGGCATTTCGGGAGAGTTTTCAACAGAAATGGGAGTAAAGCAGGGTTGTATCTCGCTACTCTTCATTCTATTCATCAACGACATATTGGAACAGATTGGAGGAGGAATCTCGATCAGAAATATGCGAATCCCAGGGCTTATTTTTGCGGATGACATCGTCTTTTTCTCGGATTCGGTTGAAGGATTGCAGCGTATGATTAACCGGTTGGAAGAATATTGCGGGAACTGGAACCTGTCTGTTAATTTGCAAAAATCCAAAATAATGATATTCAGAGATGGAGGCGGTCGATATGCTAATAACGATAAGTGGACTTACAAACGAGAAAATATCGAAATAGTTCGTGAATATAAATATTTAGGTGTACTAGTCACTTCAAATCTAAGCATGAAAAAACATTTAGAGCTAAAACTAGCGGAAGCAAAAAGAGCAATTTCTTCAGTGTGGGTTCGTTGTATAGGAAATGAGCACATCGAAGGAGTGTTGCCGAATCTCATGATTTATCATGATTCTCATGATTTTTGACCCCCATCTCATGATCTCATGAATTCATTGAAAATCTCATGATTTTTCAAATTTTCCTAAAAAAAAGAATAAGAAAACAAATAATTTGTTGAAAACTTAATTTCAAAACAAACATAACTATTTGCCCATTATAATCAGCCCATGCAATTTCCCTGTAATAATTTTAAAAGATTCAGAACATGACCTATCCAGTATCCTTGTTATTAAAATGACAACTCAAATGACAACCAAAAGGGAAATAAAAAAATAGATACATAGAAATAAACCAAAACAAAAATTAAACGGTAAACATCCAGCTTCACAGTTATTTTTGTTTTGGGCTTTTAAATTTCCAGCCAGAGTTCAATTTCTCAACTCAACCATTTATTAAATGAGGTAAGCTGCATTTTTAATATCAATATTTTATAACATTTCCTAATACGTTCTGACTTTCAATAAAATTTAGTTTCTATCAATGGACAAATTCCTCATTAGAAAGAAAAAAAAATGTCACTGAAACCCCAAAATCGGGGAACAATGAAGAAGCTGGTGATGCACTCACCCAAAATGTTCCACCAATAGTTCCAATCGCTTCATCATCAAGCGCTAGCGCTAATTTCTTGGAAACAAGTGAAACAAATGTTTCTGTGACTGCTGAGATTTTACAGCAAACATCAGCATCCAGATCCCTCGTTTTATCTGTTTCTGAAGACGATTGCGAAACTACCCCCAGAAAGAAAAAAAAATTGAGGTACGACCAGATTTACACAAAAAAGTGGGAAGAATTATCTATTTGTAAAAAATGGATTCAGCCCAGTGAAAAAGGTATGAGTATAAAATCCATGCATAATAATCATAAACCATGGTAGACTGTAGAAAAAAAAAATTCAAGAGTATTTCTATTCTGATTTTTAATGGTGCTGGTCAACTAAACTAGTAACCATTTATCTTAATAAGGTGTCGTGTGTGTATTATAGTTAACTGTAGAATTCTATCATTTAAAACTTCAATGAAAATTTTGCAGTGTATGAAATGCAAATGTTTTGACTTCAAAGTCACTAAGCCATTAATCGACAAGTATTTCAGTAAAGTTTATAACCAAAAATAATGTACATGTTTAACTAATATTATATAATTTATTTATTTGTTTCTAAAATACCTATAACTATTATTAAAAACATTTATTATTTTAAAGCTTAATAAAATGAAATGAAATCACATATGATTTTTTTATTTAAAATTATAATTTTTTTGAGAATTATAAGATAATCATGCCTATTACAGAATCCGATGAATTCGTTGCGGCGGGAGTCGGACTAAAGGCTTACCCACACCATATGGGCAAACCTTTTCGGACTAAAGGCTTTCTCACATGGTGTGGGTAATCCCTTAAGTCCGACTGCCCGGGAGTAAAATATTGCGAATTCCATAATAGGCATGAATATTAATTATTCTGAGGGTCCAATGAAGAAAAAGCAATCTCATGATTTTTTTTGGGATCTCATGATAAAAATCATGATAACTTTTTTTTTGAGTCGGCAACACTGTACGAACATAGTACAAAGCTAAAAAATTTTCATTCGACCTCAGCATCTATTCTTCTTTATGGTCAAGTCTGGGGTTACACCCAGTTTGAGGAAGTAGAAAAGTTCCTCAGGTACTTTTTAAAACGAATTTTTCGGTTACCAACTAGTACCCCAAACTATACGCTTCACTTGGAAACCACAGAACCACCTTTGTTCCTTAGGACTCTAAAACTGCACTTCAAGTACATATTAAAAGTGATGGAAATGGATGAGCAAAGGCTACCTAAAAAAGTTCTTCAGGAGGTGAATTTATCCAGGGGAGATCTCGTCGAAAAGTGGGAGGAGCTAGCTTCGCAAGTAGGAGAAAATTTAAAATTTTCCCTCAATATGAACCCAGTTACATAAGTCAAAAATTCAGCACCATACTAGAGAAATTGAGTCACACCATGCATGAAAATTTTAAACAAGAAGCACATTCCTCACAATATATGCAGATTTACAGCAAACTAAATACAAATTAAAGAGAGAGCACATATTTAATGAACCGCCATCACATTAATATGATAAACGTTATATTCAAACTCTGATGTGAACTTATAAAACTAAATTACATTCCACACCGACTCGATCTGCCGATTCTATGCGATCTATGCAACCTCAAGGAAAATTGAAGATGTGCACCATTTCATCGCCAGATGTCCCATTTTGAAGGAGTTTCGGATAAGGTACTTTGGAGTAGCTGTTATGGAATTTAGCAATACGTTAGACGTCCTAAATGGAAAACTAGGCTGGGAAATTTTGTATAATTATACTACCACCGCACTCAAATACAGGCAACGCATCTTCGAAGGAAACTTTTGAAATAAACAAATAATTATTATGTATACATAAAAGTTCAATCATAATGTCAATCTGGTAGACGGCTATTTTGGCCAAACCATATTAAATTTAAGTTAATCGAAATTGTAAAATTTTCTTAAAGCTAGTTTCTTAAATAAAGTTTTCAATTAACTAACTAACACTATCTCATTTCATGAATCAAGTTTATGAATATTTCCTCTTGTGCAGTATTCTTATTCTATCCCTTGTTTAAAACAAATTTCTAGTAAAATAAACAAATTTTGTGTTTGGAACGAAGTTTTTTTACTTACATTTTTAAACGCGTCTGTTTTCTTCTACCATCCCACACAGATAAATTAGGGTGATTTCAAATCATTTGGAAACCGGCGAAATCAGATTGTGGAACACAGCGCTTTCGTTTCACATTGATTTGCAGAAATGCAGAAAACCCAATCTTGATTTCGATCGATTTCGATTTCATTTCACGTGACAGTGAGATGTGGATCCTAGCTGTTAGTTTTAAAATTTAACTTAAATCTACTATAATTATTTATAATTTATATTAAAATTAAGATCACATGAAATTTTTTTTTATCTTTTTTTATATGCTATTTAAAACACATTTAATATTGCATTTCCGGGAATAAAGTTCAATTAGCGAAAAATTAACGACATTTTGTTTTCTGCAAAAAAGTATCTTTCGTTTTTTTTAATTTCTCTTAAACCAAGAAAAATTTTTTTTGTTAGAAACATGTAAGCAGTGCCTTAGACACGACGTGAAAATCGTTCTTGGCGATTTTAACGCAAAACTAGGGATCGAGGACATATTTGGAAACACAATCGGTAAGCATAGCCTCCACGACAAAACATCCGAAAACGGATTGAAGCTAATCGATTTTGCTGCGGGCTAAATCTTGTTGTAAGTAGTACACGCTTCCCGCATTAAAAAATTCATAAAGGTACATGGCGATACCCAGGTCAATTAACCGTCAACCAAATTGACCATGTTGCGATCGACGCAAGGCACTCTTCCAGTGTGTTAGATGTCCGAACTTTCCGAGGGGCCAACTTTGACTCGGACCACTACCTTGTTGTAGCCAAGGTACGAATGAGGATATCGTGATCACGACCTGCATGAACTAACGCTGTGAAGAGATATGACGTCGGAAAGCTACAATCGCAAGAGATTCCCAATGCCTTTTCCAATCGAGTGTCCCTTTAATTATCATTGAATCCCATGCCGCCAGCATTAAGCATTGAAGACCAGTGGCAGCAATGCCAAGAAGCCATCAGAACCACTGCCTCTGAGGTTCTGGGTTTCACTCGGCCACCAAAACGAAACCCGGGGTTCGATGAAGAATGTAGGCAGGCAAATGCAGTCAAGCAAAGAGCACGACAAATGCTTTTTCAAACACGAACGAGGGCTGCTTACGATCAGTATAACGAGATTTACAAGGAGAGAGAAGGGAAGATCACCGACTTCTCAAAAAGAAAAAGAAGCAGCATGAGAAGCGCTCGTTTGAGGAAATAGAGAGGTGCCATGACAGGAATGAGATTCGGAAGTTTTACCAAAAGGTAAAAAGATCCTGCCAGGGTGGCAAACCCCGAACTCAAGCCTGTAAAGACCAGCAGGGAAACATAGTTATAGAGTCACAGTAGATACTGAGGATCTGGAAAGATCATTTGCAGACTGCTTAACGGCGATGAGGACACAAATTCCGCTGTCAGGCAGATTGCCCCATTCAGCTTGGACGATGATCAAGAATGCCGTCCTCCCGACCTAGAAGAAGCTAAGCTTGCTATATGCAAACTTAAATCAAATAAGACTGCAGGTGCAGATGGCCTTGATGCCGAACTTTTCAAGGCAGCTGGAGATCAGTTGGAAAGGAGCATGCACCAGCTGATCTGCATGATATGGTCGGAAGAAAGCATGCCCGATGAATGGAACCTCAGTATCGTATGTCCGATCCTAAAGAAAGGAGACCCTCACAATTGCGCCAAATATAGAGGGATAAGCCTCCTTAACGTCGCTTATAAGATCTTGTCTGCTGTAACATGTGAACGTCTGAAACCCCACGTCAACAACTTGATAGGTCCTTATCAATGTGGTTTTTGACCAGAGAAGTCCACAATAGACCAAAATTTCACATTACGGCAGATCTTGGAAAAAACCCGAGAACATAGTATCGATATTCACCATCTTTTTATCGATTTCAAGGCCGCGTATGACAGTATCTACAGAGACGAGCTGTACAAAGCCATGTCTAGTTTCGGCATCCCTGCAAAACTCGTACGACTATGCAGGATGACTTTGGAGAATTCACGCTGCTCCGTCAGGGTCGGTAAAGAACTCACCGAGACCTTTGATGTCGAAAAAGGTTTTAGGCAAGGCGATAAACTGTCATGCGATTTCTTCAACATCATACTTGAACAGATTGTAAGAAACTCAAACGTCAACACCAGAGGAACAATCTTTCAAAAGTCTGTACTCGCCTATGCAGACGATATTGACGTAATGGGAAGAAAAAAGCGTGATGTCATAGGTGCTTTTGCGAGTTTTGAAACAGAAACGGTAAAAATGGGTTTGATGGTTAATGAGGGCAAAACGAAGTATATGCTCTCATCAAACAAGGACACAGAACATCGACGAATTAGACAATACGTCACAATAGACAGACATAACTTCGAGGTAGTACAGGACTTCGTCTACCTAGGATCCGCTGTAGACACGGACAACAACATCAGTGCGGAGATCAAACGGAGAATAACTCTTGCCAGCCGTGGTACCCGTGGTGTGATGGATAGGATGTCCGCCTACTAATCCAGAGGTTCGAGTTCGAATCCCACCAGAGGCAAAAATGTTTTTTCTACGGGTATCACCTTTCGCGAGGAATTGGCAAGTCCTCCGTTTGTATCCATTGCCATTAAAAGCGCTTTCTCGATTAGCCGTTCGGAACCGGCAGAAAATTGTAGGTCCCTTCCATTCCCTGACAAGGTATGGTTGTGAGAAATGCGCTAGGCCCAGGGGCTCCTCGCTCTGTTGCACCACCCTATTTATTTATTTTAACCGTTGCTTCTTTGGGTTAAGAAGGCAATTGAGAAACAAAACCCTCTCCAGAAAAACCAAGGTAGCCTTGTATAAGACCTTAATCATCCCAGTCCTGCTTTACGGCGCGGAAGCCTGGACCTTATCGAAAGCGGATGAGGAGACCCTTGGTCGTTTCAAAAGAAAAATTCTCCGAATGATCTTTGGTCCCGTATGCGAAGGCAATGTGTGGAGAAGAAGATACAACAACGAGCTGTACGAGCTGTACCGCGACATGGGCATAGCCAGAAGAGTACACATCGCGAAGCTACGATGGTTGGGCCATGTTGAGCGGATGGACCCAAACGCTCCGGCTTGTCGGGTGTTCGAAAGCAAATTGCAGGGAAATCGCGGAAGGGGAAGACCTCGTCTTAGGTGGCGCAATCAAGTGGATGAAGACCTCAACCGACTTTGAGTGCGAAACTGGAGAGAGCTCGCCCGAAATCGAATTCGTTATAGAAGGATGTTGGTTGAGGCCCAGCGCCCAGGTTCACCCCGAACTGTAATGTGTACCTAAGTAAGTAAGTAAGTAAGAACTCAAAATAAAATTTTCATTAAAGAACAAAGCATTAACTTTTAAAAACAATAAAATATGAGAAAGTAAATTGCTTAGTTGATTTTTAATAATTTTTTTTTGAAAATTGAGTAAATTTCATATAAAATTGCTCCTCTCGCCTACACGGAGGGATATGGACCCCCCTCTCATACAAATTTTTTTTTGTCTTGACCAAACCTATCCATCGTGAGCCGTTTCTAAAAACCCTACATAAATAAAAGAAAATTCTAAAAAGTAATAATTATTTTTAAAAATAGTAAAAAAATTGAGAGCGGTGAAAATTTTTTTTAATTTTTTTCTGTTTCTGTAAACATATTTCCGAAAATTTCATGAAAGGTAAAAAGCTTACGGCACTCCACTAATAAGGCTGAATAGATTTATTATTTAGATACAGTGACTGCGATTTAGATTGATTATTTAGTATCTTATTTTGAGACAGTGAACAAAATGGGTTTGATTTTTTGTTTTGAGTCGATGAATTCAGTGAATTTGATTTGTTGCTTTGAGACAGTTGATTCAGTGAGTTTGATTTGGTTTTATGAGACAATGAATTCAATGAATTTGTTTTTTATTTTTTGTTTTGAGACAGTGGCTTCAGTGGATGCAGTGAGATTTAATCTTCATTTGGAGATTGTTCATGCTGGGGATTAAACGATTTTTTTTTTTTGATTTTGATGAATCATTGGATACAATGTGTAACGTGAACCCAACATTTTATACCAATTTCCTAATCGAAAAACGTTCAACCGAAAACACAACTGGCAACACTTTAATGGAATGGTATAAATGACAGGCGTTGCTTGTAAGCCAGTGTGTGTGAGTGTAAAGATGCTTGACAGCAAATGTAGAGACAATGTAGAAGTTACTGGAGAATTCAAGATGGCATGTCATTCGATATAAATAGCCCGCCCGAGGCAACCAGAGGGCAGTCTTGTTTATAGAGTGATAAAGTTAAGAGTAAATACAAGTGATAGTCCAAAAGTCGAGTTGAGTTCAAATAAAGTGTATATCGAAAGTAGATACTGAATAAAGTGGTAGAATTAAATTGAAAGGTAGAGTTTTATTTTTGCGAACTAAGCGCACGTTACATTGGTGTCAGAAGTGGGATAAAACTTATTTGACTAGTAAAGTGTAAAAAAAAAAACAGTGAAAATGGGTAAGTTGTTAGAAGAGCTCACTTGCATTGAGCTTAAAAGTGAGTTAGGTAAGCGAAATCTTTCTAGAGCGGGATCGAAAAATGAGCTCGTCCTGCGCTTGCGTAACTATTTGGAACAGCAAGGGGAAGACGTAAACACTTTTGTTTTTGAAACAGAAGTGGAAGAAGAGGAAGTAAGTGAAAATATAGATTTTTCTAGTATGATGAAACTTTTGTTAGAACAACGAAATGAGCAAAAGAAGGAACAGCAGAATGTTATCGAACAACTTGAAGCACAACGAAACGAGCAAAAGAAGCTGATTGAAGAGCAACGAAGCGAGCAAAGGAAAGAACAGCAGAATGTTCTCGAACAACTTGAAGCACAACGAAACGAGCAAAAGAAGCTGATTGAAGAACAACGAAACGAACAAAAGAAGCTGATTGAAGAACAACGAAACGAACAAAAGAAGGAACAGCAGAATGTTCTCGAAAGACTCGAAGTACAACAAAAGAATCTGGAAGAGCAACGAAACGAACAAAAGAAAGAACAACAGAATATTCTCGAAAGACTTGAGGCGCAACAGAATGTTTTGGAAGGTCAGAAAAACATTCTAGAAGGAAAATTGGGTAATATTGAGAAAAATGTATGTGCCCTTGACGAACGAGTTGAATGTGTGGAAAAACAGCTTTCTGTTGTAGAGAATCGTTTCGAAGGCGTAGAAAGTCGATGTGATGTTCTCACCAAGGAATTAGACCAGATCCGGAAAATAAAAATTCGAGAATCTGCTGGAGAGTTTGCAAGGAAAAAGGAGATGAAACCCCCAACATTTGATGGACAGTCTTCTTGGCCAGTTTACAAGAGACAATTTGAGGCAGCCGCGACAACAAATGGCTGGGATGACGAAGACAAGTACATAGCACTGACTCTTGCTCTTAGAGGACCAGCAGCTGAATTACTTCAAACAGTTCCAGCTGGTAAGAGTGGCGATTTCAGTTCTCTCGTGGCAGCTATAGATAAACGCTTTGGAGATAGCCACTTGAAAGAAGTCTTCCGAGTCCAACTCAATAACAGAGTCCAGAAAAGGGGTGAAAGTCTACAGCAGCTCCAAGCAGACGTCGAAAGACTGGTTCACCTGGCATACCCGGATGCTGGAGAAGAAATCATCAACCAGCTCGCTGTTGAGTCCTTCGTTCGTGCCATTTCCGATATACATCTTCAGAGGTCTGTGCGAACTGCTAGAACACGTACTCTTTCCGAAACTTTAGCATTCGCATTGACAATTGAAGCAGCAGAACAGGCTTCTCAGGGAGTACATCGACTTAGAGAGGCCATAGTCGAAGAATGCTCGTGCCAAAGAGCTGAAATACAAAAGAACCGGAGCGGACTAGCAAGATGTTGGAACTGCAACAAGACCGGGCACTTACAGCGTCAATGCCGACTACCACCAAACAAAGCAGGTTGTCAACATTGTGGAAGCAAGAGATCCAACCCAGAGCAAGGTAACAACAACACCAGCGTTGCCTATCAGCCCGTAAGAACCAACTTCGAGGGGCAGAGGCTGGTTTCTTGTATCGATGGCCCCAGAACCACCATCCAGGTCTCTCAGACCAAACGAGACAACAAAAGTCTGACTGTGGAGACTACTATTAACGGGAACAAACATGTGGCTACCATCGACACCGGTGCCACAGCCTCCATAGTACGTCGAGACCTGGTAAAGACGACGTGGCTTCATAACACCAATAGCTACCGTCTAAGAACCGCAACGGGAGAAGCAGCAAGAGTATATGGAGAAGTGTGTCTTAAGATCCGACTGGCCGACCTAGTGTTTACTCATCAATTCCTGGTGGCAGATATATGTGACGAGTGCATCATTGGAATCGACTTTATGAAACAGCACGGAGTTATTTTGGACATCGGTAATCAGGTTTTGAAGTACCAAAATAAGGAACTTCCAATGACTTATTCGAACGAAAGTACGTCGACACTGAGAACTGTCATCAGGGAAGATCTTATTCTGCCTCCTTCTTCTGAAGTGTTCGTTTGGACAAAACTGGAAGGTGAGTTTGGAAGCCTTCGATACCTCATGGTGGAACCAGACCCAGAGTGTTCCTCCCAAAGCGTCATCATTGGGAAAACACTGGTAGCACCGAAGAACAAAATGGTCCCCGTACGATTACTAAACACCAGACCGTACGATGTAAGGTTGAAGAAAGGAGAAGTCGTTGGACGTTGCGAATCGGTTGCAGCAATTACGAAGATCGCAGACGAAGCTCCGAGAAAAACTATAACTCCGGAGGAGCTCGAAACCATCAGAGCTAAAATACTGAATTCATCCCACCTTGGTCACCAACAAACAAGGATGGCTGAAAGTCTCCTACAAGAGTACACTGATATCTTCGCATCGCAAAAGGGGCAATATGGTAGGACACAGTTGGTGCAGCATCGCATCAACACAGGAGATGCAAGACCGATTCGTCAACCCGCAAGACGCCTTCCACTGGCCAAACAAGGTGAGGTTGAGGACATGATAACAGCAATGAAGAAGGATGGTCTTATCGAAAATTCCAAAAGTCCTTGGGCGTCACCAGTGGTGCTAGTGAAAAAGAAAGATGGAAGCACTCGTTTTTGTGTGGACTACCGAAGGCTGAATGATGTGACTAAGAAGGACAGCTATCCCCTGCCCAGAATCAGTGATACCCTGGATGCCATGGAGGGAGCCCAGTGGTTCTCGACGCTGGACTTGAAGAGTGGATATTGGCAAGTTGACATCCACCCTGAAGATCGGGAAAAGACGGCATTTTCTACAGGTAATGGGCTCTGGCAGTTGAAGGTTATGCCGTTTGGGCTATGCAATGCTCCGGCAACATTCGAGCGTTTGATGGAGTGCGTTCTTCAAGGACTGACGTGGAAAGCTTGCCTAGTCTACTTGGACGATGTCATTGTTTACGGGAAAACATTTGACCAACATTGTAAAAACTTTAAAGCCGTGTTTCAGAGACTTCGAGAGGCTAACCTTAAACTGAATCCAGAAAAATGTGCACTTTTCAAAACCGAAGTCAAGTATTTGGGACACATCATCACATCCCAAGGAGTAAAGACTGATCCTGAAAAAGTTGACTCCGTCAAAAATTGGCCAACACCACAGGACAAACATCAACTCCGAAGCTTTCTGGGACTTGCCACATATTACCGACGTTTCGTTAAGAACTTCGCTGGAGTTGCAAAGAGTTTGCATCAGCTCACCGAAAAGGGGAAGCAGTTTAAATGGTCAGGTGAGTGTGAGAAATCTTTCCAGGAACTCAAATACCGCCTCTGTAACGCTCCAGTGCTGGCACATCCAACACCTGGCAAAACATTCATCGTCGACGCAGATGCAAGCAACGTTGGAATCGGGGCGGTACTATCCCAAGTGCATGATGGCGAAGAGAAAGTGGTGGCATACTACAGCAAGGTCCTATCGAAACCCGAAAGGAACTACTGCGTGACCAGAAGGGAACTGCTAGCTCTTATCTTGGCAACAAAGCACTTCCATAAGTACATCTATGGACAGAAATTCCTTCTGCGGACAGACCACGGTGCTCTGAGCTGGCTGTTGAACTTCAAAAATCCAGAAGGTCAAGTCGCAAGGTGGATAGAAAGATTGCAGACCTATGACTACCAGATCCAACACCGCTGAGGAAAGCTGCACTCAAACGCCGATGCATTATCACGAAGACCTTGCAAAGTGGATTGCAAGCATTGCAAGCGGCAAGAAGACAAAGAAATCATTACCGCTCAGCGACTAAGAGCTGACCCCATAAGCGGATGGAGCAATGAGGAATGGGGAGACATTTCTGACAGGAGTCCAGTTCTCAAAGCCTATTGGGCACAGTGGGACTCACTATATGTGCAAGAAGGTGTCCTCAGGCGAAGATGGGAATCCACTGACGGTAAGTCATATGTGATGCAGCTGATCGTACCGCAATCGAAAGTCAGTGAAGTTCTTCGAGAGATGCACGACGGACCTTCTGGAGGCCACCTGGGGGTAAACAAAACACTGGAGAAGGTGCGACATCGGTTCTACTGGTTACATGCTAGAGATGACGTGGAGAAGTGGTGCCGAACATGTGACAAGTGTGCTGCAACCAAAGGACCTGGTAGGAAGATTCAAGGTAAGATGCATCAGTACAACGTTGGATCGCCTTTTGAGAGGATTGCAGTAGATGTGGCTGGGCCTTTTCCAGAGACCAACGCTGGAAACAAATACATTCTGGTTGTAATGGACTATTTTAGCAAGTGGCCTGAGGCGTATGCCATCCCAAATCAAGAAGCCAAAACGGTGGTCGACCAGATTGTGTTTAACTGGGTGAGTAGGTTTGGCGTGCCTATGGAACTCCATTCCGACCAAGGGAGGAACTTTGAGTCAAACATCTTCCAAGGAGTGTGCGGACTACTTGGCATTAAGAAGACGAGAACCACACCACTTCATCCACAATCTGATGGGATGGTTGAAAGATTCAACCGGACCTTGAAGGAACACCTCACCAAGGTCGTAGGCGACTACCAAAGAGACTGGGATAGGCACGTACCGCTATTCCTGATGGCCTATAGAAGTGCAGACCATAGCTCGACAGGACAAACACCATCTGACATCCTGTTCGGGAAAACCATGCGGCTGCCCAGCGAACTTAAATTTGGATGCCCCACAGAGGAGCCACAGGACACAAACGAGTATGTGGACGACCTCAAGGAGAGACTCGCTGACATCCATAAAAGAACAAGGGAACAGCGACCGGATGAAGACACGGTACGACACAAAAGCGACAACGTCAGGATTCCAAGCAGGAGATCGTGTGTGGCTTTATAATCCTCATCGTCAAAAGGGATTGTCACCGAAACTTCAGCAAAACTGGGAAGGTCCTTATACTGTAGTCACGAGGATTAACGACGTGGTTTACCGCATCCAAAGAGGACTAAGAGGCAAGTTAAAAGTAGTTCATTGTGACAGGCTGCATCGATATAGTGGCGAGGCTGCAGATGGAATTATTCGGGACGAACAATCCTAAGGAGGGGGCAGTGTAACGTGAACCCAACATTTTATACCAATTTCCTAATCGAAAAACGTTCAACCGAAAACACAACTGGCAACACTTTAATGGAATGGTATAAATGACAGGCGTTGCTTGTAAGCCAGTGTGTGTGAGTGTAAAGATGCTTGACAGCAAATGTAGAGACAATGTAGAAGTTACTGGAGAATTCTAGATGGCATGTCATTCGATATAAATAGCCCGCCCGAGGCAACCAGAGGGCAGTCTTGTTAATAGAGTGATAAAGTTAAGAGTAAATACAAGTGATAGTCCAAAAGTCGAGTTCAGTTCAAATAAAGTGTATATCGAAAGTAGATACTGAATAAAGTGGTAGAATTAAATTGAAAGGTAGAGTTTTATTTTTGCGAACTAAGCGCACGTTACAAATGGATTTATTGATCTATTTGAATTTTGATCGATTAGATACTGTGGATTTAGTGATTTAATATCGACTTCACACCTTAATACATGTGCTTTATCTGACTCCGGGTGATGGACGGGCCAGATCTTTGATAGTTTCCCGAACTTATATTGGCTACATATTGCGATGAATTGTCTTGTTTTCTGTTGTTAAACTGTTTTTATTTTTGCATTGGACTATTGTGTGACCCAGATTTTTGCAATAGCGACATGAAATATTATTTTCTACGTTATGGACTCTCACAGGCTGACTAGTATTTGGACTCGAACTGTAAGTTATATTATCCCTTGGCTGAAGATGACACTCTGTTGTATTGTGTGTCTTCATTCGACAGTTGTGGCAGTAATTGTTTTCAACATTAGCAGTAGTAAGAAGTTTTTCTTCCTCCATTGCAATATCTAGACGCTTTTCACCAAATTTTTCAACTGGGGTGTGTATCAGCTAATTCCACAAACTGTTTAGAATCGTTTTCCTGTTAAAACTTCTGATAACTGTATTATCAGCATCGTCTCTTGTGCTAGGATTTGCTTTGTTGAGCTCATCAAAAAAGGCATAAGCTCTTTCTGCGTAAGAACTGACAGGTTCCTTATAACCCTGTTTGAATTGAAAAAATTCAGTTTGTATAACTTTTATAGACCTAGATATTTCGGAAATTCTTTATTTGGGCTTCTTAAACTTCTTCCAAGGCATTATAATTACTATTGGTATTTGATAATAATATTGTTATGTAATCGAAAACGATCAACCGAAAACACAACTGACAACACTTGAATGGAATGGTATAATGCAAGGCGTCGTTTGTGAGTGAGTGTGTGTGTGTGCAGAAATACCGGGAGGAGAATGTGTCTAGACAACATGGTTCATAGCAAAACTACTAGAAAGCTCTCGATGTTTCACACTGCTATATAAAAAGGCCGCTGACGCAACCAGAGTCAGTTTTGATTATAGAGTGATAAATTAAAGAGTAAATTGTTGTAAGCAAGTGATAGCCCAAAAGTCTAGTTGAGATCGAATAAAGTATATATACTGAATAAAAGTGGTAGAAATAAATTGAAATGTGAAGTTTTATTTTGCGAACTAAGCGCACGTTACATTGGTGTCAGAAGTGTAAATAAAACTTATTTGATTAGTAAAGTGTACAAAAAAAAATTTAAATACAGTGAAAATGGGTAAGCTGTTGGAAGAGCTCAACTGCATTGAGCTTAAAAGTGAGTTAGGTAAGCGAAATCTTTCTAGAGCGGGATCGAAAAATGAGCTCGTCCTGCGTTTGCGGAACTATTTAGAACAGCAAGGGGAAGACGCAAACACTTTTGTTTTTGAAACAGAATTGGAGGAAGAGGAAGTAAGTGAAAGTGTAGATTTTTCTAGTATGATGAAGCTTTTATTAGAACAACAAAAGAAGCTGATTGAAGAGAAACAGCAGAATATTCTTGGACGTCTGGAAGAGCAACGAAACGATCAAAAGAAGGAACAGCAGAATGTTCTCGAACAACTTGAAACACAACGAAACGAGCAAAAGAAGGAACAGCTGAATGTTCTCGAACAACTTGAAACACAACGAAACGAGCAAAAGAAGGAACAGCAGAATGTTCTAGAACAACTGGAAGCACAACGAAACGAACAAAAGAAGGAACAACAGAATATTCTCGAAAGACTTGAGGCGCAACAGAATGTTTTGGAAGATCAGAAAAACATTCTAGAAGGTAAATTGGGTAACATTGAGAAAAATGTATGTACCCTAGACGAACGCGTTGGAGGTGTGGAGAAACAGCTTTCTGTTGTAGAGAATCGTTTCGAAATCGTAGAAAGCCGATGTGATAAACAGTCCTCTGTTCTGACCAAGGAATTGGACCAGATCCGGAATATTCGAGAGTCTGCTAGGGAGTTTGCAAAGAAAAAGGAGATGTAACCCTTAACATTTGATGGACAGTCTTCTCGGCCGGTCTACAAGAGACAATTTAAGGCAGCAGCGACAACAAATGGATGGGATGATGAAGACAAGTACATAGCACTGACTCTTGCTCTTAGAGGACCAGCAGCTGAATTATTTCAAACAGATCCAGCTGGTAAGAGCGGCGATTTCAGTTCTCTCGTGGCAGCTATAGATAAACGCTTTGGAGATAGCCACTTGAAAGAGTCTTCCGAGTCCAACTCAATAACAGAGTCCAGAAAAGGGGTGAAAGTCAACAGCAGCTCCAAGCAGACGTCGAAAGACTGGTTCACCTGGCATACCCGGAAGCTGGAGAAGAAATCATCAAGCAGCTTGCTATTGAGTCCTTCGTTCGTGCCATTTCCGATATACATCTTCAGAGGTCTGTGCGAACTGCTAGAACACGTACTCTTTCCGAAACTTTAGCATTCGCATTGACAATTGAAGCAGCAGAACAGGCTTCTCATGGAGTACATCGACTTAGCGAGGCCATAGTCGAAGAGTGCTCGTGCCAAAGAGCTGAAATACAAAAGAACCAGCGGAGCGGACTAGTAAGATGTTGGAACTGCAACAAGACTGGGCACTTACAGCGTCAATGCCGACTGCCACCAAATAAAGCCGCTTGTCAACATTGTGGAAGCAAGAGATCCAACCCAGAGCAAGGTAACAACAACACCAGCGTTGTCTATCAATCCGTTTCCCATCAGGGAAACGAGTAAGAACCAACTTCGAGGGGCAGAGGCTGGTTTCTTGTATCGATGGCCCCAGAACCACCATCCAGGTCTCCCAGACCAAACGAGTCATCAAAAGTCTGACTGTGGAGACCACTATTAACGGGAACCAACATGTGGCTACCATCGACACCGGTGCCACAGCATCTATAGTACGTCGAGACCTGGTAAAGATGACGTGGCTTCATAACACCAATAGCTACCGTCTAAGAACCGCAACGGGAGAAGCAGCAAGAGTATATGGAGAAGTGTGTCTTAAAATTCGACTGGCCGATCTAGTGTTTACGCATCAATTCCTGGTGGCAGATATATGTGACGAGTGCATCATTGGAATCGACTTTATGAAACAGCACGGAGATATTTTGGACATCGGTAATCAGGTTTTGAAGTACCAAAATAAGGAACTTCCAATGATCTATTCGAACGAAAGTACGTCGACACTGAGGACTATCATCGCGGAAGATCTGATTCTGCCTCCTCCTTCTGAAGTGTTCGTTTGGACAAAACTGGAAGGTGAGTTTGGAAGCCTTCGAAACCTCATGGTGGAACCAGACCCAGAGTGTTCCTCCCAAAGCGTCATCATTGGGAAAACACTGGTAGCACCGAAAAACAAATTGGTCCCCGTACGATTACTAAACACCAGACCGTACGATGTAAGGTTGAAGAAAGGAGAAGTCGTTAGACGTTGTGAATCGGTTGCAGCAATTACGAAGATCACAGACGAAGCTCCGAGAAAAACTATAACTCCGGAGGAGCTCAAAACCATCAAAGCTAAAATACTGAATTCATCCAACCTTGATCACCAACAAACAAGGATGGCTGAAAATCTCCTACAAGAGTACACTGACATCTTCGCATCGCAAAAGGGACAATATGGTAGGACACAGTTGGTGCAGCATCGCATCAACACAGGAGATGCAAGACCGATTCGTCAACCCGCAAGACGTCTACCACTGGCCAAACAAGGTTAGGTTGAGGAAATGATAACAGCAATGAAGAAGGACGGTCTTATCGAAAATTCCAAAAGTCCTTGGGCGTCACCAGTGGTGCTAGTGAAAAAGAAAGACGGAAGCACTCGCTTTTGTGAAGACTACCGAAGGCTAAATGATGTGACCAAGAAGGACAGCTATCCCCTTCCGAGGATCAGTGAAACCCTGGATGCCATGGAGGGAGCCCAGTGGTTTTCGACGCTGGACTTGAAGAGTGGATATTGGCAAGTTGACATCCACCCTGATGATCGGGAAAAGACGGCGTTTTCTACAGGTAATGGGCTCTGACAGTTTAAAGTTATGCCGTTTGGGCTATGCAACGCTCCGGCAACATTCGAGCGCTTGATGGAGTGCGTTCTTCAAGGACTGACGTGGAAAGCGTGCCTAGTCTACTTGGACGATGTCATTGTTTACGGGAAAACATTTGACCAACATTGCAAGAACCTAAAAGCCGTGTTTCAGAGACTTCAAGAGGCTAACCTTAAACTGAATCCAGAAAAATGTGCACTTTTCAAAACCAAAGTTAAGTATTTGGGACACATCATCTTTTCCCAAGGAGTGAAGACTGATCCTGAAAAAGTTGACTCCATCAAAAATTGGCCAACACCGCAGGACAAACATCAATTCCGAAGCTTTCTTGGTCTTGCCACATATTACCGACGTTTTGTTAAGAACTTTGCTGGAGTTGCAAGGAGTTTGCATCAGCTCACCGAAAAAGGGAAGCAGTTTTAATGGTCTGGTGAGTGTGAGAAATCTTTTCAGGAACTCAAATACCGCCTCTGTAACGCTCCAGTGCTGGCACATCCAACACCTGGCAAAACATTTATCATCGACGCAGATGCAAGCAACAATGGAATCGGGGCGGTACTATCCCAAGTGCATGATGGCAAAGAGAAAGTGGTGGCATATTACAGCAAGGTCCTCTCGAAGTCCAAAAGAAACTACTGCGTGACGAGAAGGGAACTGCTAGCTCTTATCTTGGCAACAAAGCACTTCTATAAGTACATCTATGGACAGAAATTCCTTCTGCGGACAGACCATGGTGCTCTGAACTGGCTGTTGAACTTCAAAAATACAGAAGGTCAAGTCGCAAGGTGGATAGAAAGACTGCAGACTTACCAGATTCAACACCGCAGAGGAAAGTTGCACTCAAACGCTGACGCATTATCCCGAAGACCTTGCAAAAAGGATTGCAAGCATTGTAGGCGTCAAGAAGACAAAGAAAATATAACCGCTCAGCGACTAAGAGCTGACCCAATATGCGGATGGAGCAATGAGGAAGTGAGGACTTCTCAACAGGAGGATCCAGATATCGAACCCATTCTCGCATGGAAAGAAAATGATGAGAAACCTGAATGGGGAGACATTTCTGACAGGAGTCCAGTTCTCAAAGCCTATTGGGCACAGTGGGACTCACTATATGTGGAAGAAGGTGTCCTCAGGCGAAGATGGGAATCCACTGACGGTAAGTCATATGTGATGCAGCTGATCGTACCGCAATCGAAAGTCAGTGAAGTTCTTCGGGAGATGCACGACGGACCTTCTGGAGGCCTGGGAGTAAGCAAAATACTGGAGAAGGTGCGACATCGGTTCTACTGGTTACATGCTAGAGATGACGTGGAGAAGTGGTGTCGAACATGTGACAAGTGTGCTGCAACCAAAGGACCAGGTAGGAAGATTCAAGGTAAGATGCATCAGTACAACGTTGGATCGCCTTTTGAGAGGATTGCAGTAGATGTGGCTGGGCCTTTTCCAGAGACTAACGCAACAAGACAAGTACACACTGGTTGTAATGGACTATTTTAGCAAGTGGCCTGAGTCGTATGCCATCCCAAATCAAGAGGCCGAAACGGTGGTCGACCAGATTGTGTTTAACTGGGTGAGTAGGTTTGGCGTGCCTATGGAACTCCATTCCGACCAAGGGAGGAACTTTGAGTCAAATATCTTCCAAGGAGTGTGGGACTACTTGGCATTAAGCTGAGATCCCACGGCAAGAGGCTTACAAAACATTTTAATAGCCTCAGCCTACTTCCCGGGTGATACTACCTCCGCACCACCTGAAAAGGTTAAAAAACTTGTTAGCTACTGCAACGCAAGGGGAAGACAGCTACTACTTGGTTGTGATGCCAACTCCCATCACACCATATGGGGTAGCAAAGACATCAACAAAAGCGGTGAGTCACTTTTAGATTTTCTCATGCATTCAAACTTAGATATTCTAAACAAGGGAAATGAACCTACTTTTGTCACCTCCACTAGGAAAGAAGTGTTTGATATGACAGTGGAAAGTTTTGCCATAGCCAACAACATTCTCAATTGGCATGTCTCGAAAGAGATATCATTCTCGGACCACCGGCACATCAGATTTGATCTGTCAAGGGCGAATCACAACAATATAGAAAACAATAGGGTACCAAGACACACGGACTGGAATCTCTACACAGAGACACTTCGTTGTGAATTTGAACCATCCTATCCAAACATTGACTCTCCTTATCAACTTGAAAGGGAAGCAACACGCTTAAGCTCACAAATCACAAGCGCATACGAGTCCAGCTGTCACATTAGACAGACCAACTCAAATCGCGATGTTCCCTGGTGGAACAGTGAGTTGGAGAAGTTAAAAAGAAAGCTTCGAAAGATGTTCAATAAAGCTAAACGAACCAATTCGTGGAGCGAATATCGAACAACTCTAACGACTTAAAACTCGATGATAAGAAGGCAAAAACGACTTACCTGGAAAAACTTCTGTAAAAGTATCGATAACCTGCCTTCTTCAATTAGAGTTCAAAAAGCCTTAGCTAAAGATCATAACAACGGTATTGGTCTTTTAAAAAAATCGGATGATAGTTTTACCCAAAGTTACAGAGAAACTCTGAGCCTACTTTTGGCCACTCATTTTCCTGACTGTATACATACCACTGATCAATCTCTAACCAAAAATGTGAGTTACACTACACCTAACAGCACAACAAGAAGTCTAGCTAGAAAAATTTTTAACGAAGACTCCATCAAATGGGCAATATCCTCCCAACAACCTTTCAAGGCGCCCGGGGAAGATGGTATCTTTCCTGCTCTCTTGCAGTATGGAATTGATAACACAATCTGCTCACCTATACTTATCTATAGATCCAGTTTTGAATTAAGCTACATCCCTCAAACTTGGAGAAAGGTGAGAGTAGTATTCATACCAAAAGCTGGCAATAGATCAAACTCAGACCCAAAATCCTTCAGACCAATCAGTCTCACATCCTTCTTTCTAAAGGTCATGGAAAAAGTGATTGATTTACACATTCGAAATACGGCCTTAATAGCAAATCCTCTCAATTCTAACCAATTCGCTTACCAAACTGGTAAATCCACTGTTACAGCTGGTCAGCAAAATTGAGAATGCGTTTGCTAAGAAAGACATCATACTCCGCTCTTTTCTTGATATTTCTGGCGCCTTTGACAATACTATGTACTTGTCAATTCAAACCGCTGCAACTGTCAAAGGAATTGACACACCAACCATTAAATGGATTGACTCTATGTTAAGTGGCAGAATCATCTCCACCACACTAGGTCAAACATCAATAACAGTTAATGCTGTTAAAGGCTGTCCCCAAGGGGGTGTTTTATTTCCCCTACTCTGGTCAATTGTAATAGATCAGCTCTTGGATGACCTCAATAAGCTGGGCCTTGATACACAAGGCTACGCTGATGACCTAGTCATCTCTATTCAAGGCAATCAAGAAGCACAGGTCACAAACCGTATGCAAAGTGCCCTGAACAAAGTTAATGACTGGTGCAATAAAGAAGGGCTTGAGGTCAACCCCACCAAAGCAGTCATCATTCCATTCACCAGGAGACGTAAAATCGATCTCCAAACACTATCCCTAAATAGTTTTCAAATTAATTTTTCCAAAGAGGTCAAATATCTAGGAGTAACCCTGGATAATAAACTCAATTGGAAACCACATCTAAGGTCTGTTCGTTGAAGCCCTGGGGTTGCACTAGGGTCGCCACAAAGCGTTTTTTGAGAAACCTAAATTCACCCTGAATGTCAAATTAAGTGTTTTTTGAGCCACAGGTTTGCCATAGGTTTTCCCCAAACTCGCCCTAGCTTTTTGCTGTGGCGATTTGAGGGCTGTCAAATGGCATGTATTTTTTTTTAATGACAGGGATGTGTGGTGATTTGTGGTTTAGCGTTTTTTGAGGAGTGGAAAACCCAGATTTATTTGACAACTCATAGGGTTGTCAAGAAAACCTGGGTCAACCCTGGGGAAAGTTCAACGAACAGACCTCTAGACAAAACTATAGCAAAAGCAACAAATACTTTCTGGGCCTGTTCTAGACTCTTTGGTAAAAAGTGGGGACTTAGGCCAAAAATGATTAAATGGACTTACCTCACTATTATCACACCCATAATAACCTATGTGCTTAGACTCGTTTGTCTAATGAACGATATCAAGCACATAAACTTGAAATCTTTATTTAGTGAGTGAACAAGCACTTGAACTTGGTACTCATTCATTGATACTGGAGAAATTGATCACAAAAGAAACACCAAAATGCTTGTTGACTTTCGTATGAATGAATGGGTTTATTATTATTCTTTCAGTTTCTTTTATACCTACTTAAGCTACAATAATTAAATGACAAATTGCCTTCACCTAGATTAATAAATAAAGAACAGTTATGAAATGCCAAATTGCTTACACCTAAATTAATACATATTGAATGGTTATGAAATGCAAAATTGTTTACACCTAAATTAATACATATTGAATGGCCCAGTTGCGAAATCCTCGTTGTTTACTCGTGTTGCAGCGTCAGTACTCCATTGAGTGCAGTTTGACCCACTGACGCTGTTTTTGGTGTTGACTTGAACATTCTCCCCCGCGTTGAACGATGGTTCAACTATTATGAAATCTGACTCTGGTTTTGTTTGCCGCGGTTTTGGCTTTGGTTGCGTATAGATAACAGATGATCTTGATGAAGTGATACCCGTCGCACTAGATGTTTTACGTTTTTTCGTGGGTATCTCATGCACTGGTTCTGATGAAATCTTGTTTTTTGCTTGTCCGCCTTCATCTCTCCATGTTATATCATTGCTCATCTCTTCCTGAATTGGAAAGGGTGCTAGTCGGTGGATAGGACGTTTCCAGACCCAGATGCTGTTTTAACTTCCGCAACTCTTATTGCGCCGTCATCACCCTTGAATGTCTTGACGATTCTGCCTAATGGCCACTGCAGTGATGGAACATTGTCTTCTTTTATGATGACCATGTCTCCTACCTTGATGTTGGTGGAACATTCTTTCCATTTGTACCGGTACTGAAGTTCTTGTAGATATTCCTGAGACCATCGTTTCCAAAATTCATGTTTCAGGTGAGAAACCAGATTCCACCTTGACAATAGTGTCTGCCTTGTAGACGTTGCGTTGACATAAGTTTTTGCTGTGAGAGGTTCACCGATGAGGAAGTGTCCTGGAGTTAATGCTGTTAGATCGTTTGGGTCGCTGGATAGTGGTGTAAGTGGTCTTGAGTTCATGATTGCCTCAATCCCAACTAATACTGTTTCCAGTTCTTCATAAGTTAAAGATGCTGTGGAAACACTCCTTTTTAACAGATTTTTTGCTGATTTTACTGCTGCTTCCCACAGTCCTCCAAAATGAGGGGCTCTCGGTGGAATGAAATTGAATTGTATAGCATGACGTCTGCATTCTTTTGTTATAGTTTCACGTGCATTCTCGGAGTAGATTGTGTCATGTAATTCCGATAATTTATTATTAGCTCCCACAAAATTAGTCGCGTTGTCACAGTATATATGTTGGCAGTGTCCTCTGCGACCGATGAAACGTTTTAACGCTCCAAGAAATGAATCGGTGGTTAAATCACTTACCAGCTCTATGTGTACTGCCTTTGTAGCGAAGCAGCAGAAAATTGCCACATAAGCCTTTTGAGGTCGCTTGCCACGGATTTTGTAATGAATCCAAAATGGTCCACAGTAATCAACTCCAGAGTTGATGAATGGTCTCGCTGGTGTTATCCTTGGTGATGGTAAATTCCCCATTACTTGTTGAAGCAATTGTGGTTTAGCTCTTGTACATCTAATACAGTGGTGTACGATTGATCGTGCCATAATTTTTCCTTTTATGGGCCAGAATCTTTGTCTCATGTGAGCCAATAATGATTGCGGGCCACAGTGTTTATTTTTCTCGTGAATTTCTTTCATCAATAGTTTTGCCAATGGATTGTTGTATGGTAAAAGCATCGGATGTTTGGTGTCAAATGGAAGTAATCCAGAATCTAATCTCCCTCCAACTCGAATAATTCCCTTGTCATCAATAAATGGAGCAAGACTACTGAATTGGCTGTTTCGCTTCGATTCCTCGTATTTCTGCAGGTCACTGATTTCTTCTTTAAAATCAAATGCCTGCATAGCTCTTAGTGATTCTTCCAATTCTTGAGTGGTTAAGTGGATTTCTTGTATACGTTCTTTATTTCTGGCATGATTGCCGAAACGTCTGATATATGAAACTATCCGCTGAAGTTTGTTGAATGATCCTCCATGGTTGATGTTATAAATCATATTCTGGTCACAGTCGTGAGTCGCTATTGCTACAGTTGGTCTTTTTCTTTCCATGTCATCTGAACTCGCCATTTTTTGGGAATACGTTGCTGGCCACATATTTTCTTGACCGTTTAGAAAAGGTGGACCCTAGAACCACAGTGTGCATGACGTGAATCCTTGTGGTTGCACCCCTTTTGAAATCACATCTGCTGGATTTTGCTTTGATGACACATGTCGCCATTGCTCGGGAAGTGTAAGTCTTTAAATAGTGGAAACTCGATTAGCCACAAATGTTTGAAAAGATGCTGATGGTGAATTAATCCATGCGAGGACAATTTCAGAATCCGTCCATAAGAATGTGGGAACGTCCTTAAGATTCAGATCGTTCTTGACCCTTGCTGTTAATTGAGCGCCCAAGACTGCAGCGCATAATTCTAGTCGTGGTAATGTTTGTTTTTTCAGTGGTGCCACACGGGATTCTGAACATAGTAGCCTTACAATTATTGTTCCATTTTTCTGAACCGAGCGCAAATACACCACTGTGCCATATACCTTTTCAGATGCATCAGAAAAAGTGTGAATCTGTATTTTCGTTGGTGCATCATTGTTGAACATGTGACGTGAGAAGTGGAAATTGTTTAAGCTTTTCAGGTTTTTACGAAATTGCATCCATCTGGTATGTAGTGCAGCTGGTAATGATTCGTCCCACGACAGCTTTAGTAACCATAGCTCTTGTACGAATATTTTTCCTGTAACAACTACTGGAGCCATTATACCCAATGGATCGAATAATTTGGCAAGATCTGAAGTGACAGTACGCTTTGTTATTCGATTTGTATCAATTAATGTTGTTTTAACACAAAATCTGTTGCTCTAAGGTTGCCATGTTAAGCCAGAGCCTTAATTGATGTGTTATTTTCATTTCCAAAGTCCAGATCGATTTCCTGATCCTCTTTAGTAATGCCTTGAAGTAGTCGTGGGTGATTAGCACACCACTTCCTTAATTTAAACCCTGCTTCTTTTAATATTTGTGTTACTTCTTCTTGCATTTTGAGGGTTACACATAAGCTATTATCCCCAGTCAAACAGTCATCCACATAGAAATCATTGTGTAGGGTTTTTGATCCTAATGGAAATCTTTCGCTGTTTTCCTTGGCAAGCTGTTGCAGACATTTAGTAGCCAAATATGGTGCTGCTCTTGTTCCATAGGTCACTGTGTTGAGTTGATAGTAATTTAGAGGTCTTTTTTTGTCAGTTCTCCACACAATAGTTTGGTATCTTCTATCTTCTGGATGCATGTTGATTTGTCGATAAATTTTTTGTATATCAGTGCAAAAAACATATCTCGGCAATCGAAAACGAAGCAACAATGAAAATAGTTCACCTTGCACTGTTGGTCCTGTATACATGATGTCGTTTAAGGAACAACCTGATGATGTTTTTGATGAAGCATCAAAGACTACTCGAAGTTTGGTGGTGCTACTGTCTTCTTTAAAGACACAGTGGTGGGGTATAAAGTAATTAGGCGGTTGTATGTTATTGATATCAATTTTGGTCATGTGGCCTAGATCTTCGTACTCTTCCATAAATTGAATGTATTGGTCTTTCACTTCTCTATTCTTTGATAACACAGGTCTGCAATGGTTTTCCTCTCTGAAATCTGCGTAACGTTTTCTATAGATTCTGATATGCTGATTACGATAAAAATTATGAAAAAAATCCATCACGTCAGGATTTTTTGATATTGAATATTTAAAATGTCTGAACGCCTGCATTTTAATATTTATATAACGTCATTAAATTGCTTTAGCTTAGTTTTTATTGCATTTAATTAGTGTAAGGGGACATAGACATCAATGCAAATCAGTAATTTGTTAACTACTACATGATGAGTATAAGTAATTCGTAATAAGCATGTCGAAAAAGGGGTATTTTGGCTTAATTTAGTAATGAGCTCATTCATATACAGGGTGTTCCGTAATTCGTGTGACATACTTTGGGATGAGATTCTTGGTCATATTCTAAGAAAAAAATTGTTTACACTAAAGTCCGTTTCTCAACTTTGACATCACTTTTTGGCAATTTAAGAAAAGGCTAACTTTGGTATACCCTGACCTGTGTTAAATTCGATAACTCTGTCAATACTGATGATAGAGACCTAATCTTAGACTTAATTTTTTTGTTAAAATAATGATCTTTAAAACTGCATTTAAATAAATGAACTTCTTGGAATATATATTTTTTTAATGCGAAAACTTGTGATTTTTTTCCTATTTTCTATCTGTACCTTTTTTTGAAAAATCTAAGGACATTTTCGTAATCAGCGTACCAAAATACCCTAGAATCAGCTATCAAATTCCAGAGAGGAAGTTATGACCCTCATTTTGCAGGCCTGTGAATCTTCGTTCTAGTGCTAAAAACCTGTTGACTGCTATGTCCTTGGATTTTCCTAATGCCGATGTGGGTCCATGAAATGGTAACCTGACAATGAACCGTCCTTCACTGCTTTTTTGTGTGTCTTGTGCAAAATGAGCTTCACACATTTCTTCATCTTTTGATAAGTTGTTGAGCTGGGATTCCACTTCTTCGAGGCTCGACAATCGTTCAATCATTTGATGGAGGTCGTTCTCATCATAACTATAAATAAAACAAGTTGCAGTGTTTGAACTTGCTTCAGCTAGTTTTCCCGCTATCACCCATCCAAGAACTGTATTTTGTAGTGTGGGCAGATCATCTGCTAAACGTATCTGCCCAATGGAAAGTAGCTGATGATAGAATTCTGCTCCAAGAAGAATATCAATTTTGTCTGGTCGATTGAAATATGGATCTGCTAATGGCACATTCTTTGGAATTGCCCATGATGATATGTTGAAGTGTTGAGATGGCTGTGGAGCTTTAATATGTGGTAGAACAAACGCTTCTAATTGAGTATTAAAGCCACTTGTTCTTGACTGCAATTTGACGTTGACACGCTGATGAGATTCTTTCCTTCCGTCGCCAATGCCTTGGATGCTCATTGTAGTATGTTTTGAATGCAGGCCTAGTTTTTTCACTAAGCGTTCTGTTATTAAATTCACTTGTGATCCGGAATCCAATACTGCTCTACATTCTAACCTTTGACCATTGTTTGTGATCTCTACGACGGCTGTGCTGAGAAATATGTATTGATGCTTTTCTGGATTGTTGAATGCCGATAGCGTTACTGATGAACTAACATTTGTCAGAGACCTTGAATTGTTGTCCCTGTCCATGTTAGTTGTTTGCCTGTTAATGGTAGGTAATTTGTAATTCTCAATATGCAAGAGTGTGTTGTGTTTCTGGTTGCATTTGAGGCATCCTCTTGAAAGGCAATTTTTGGCCCCATGGCCAAACTTTAGGCAATTAAAGCAATTTTTTTGTTTTTGCACAAATTGAATTCGTTCGGATGTTCTTAGTTGCAGGAACTGCTTTCAAGCAAATAAAGGATGTGTTCCAGATTGACAGACCTTGCAAGTTCCTTTTTCGTTTGATGTTACAGATGCACAAGCTCGAGCTGAATCCTTTCTTTTAGGTCCAATTGATTCCAATGACTGAAATCGGTTTTCCAAGAACAACAAAAACTCTTTTATTGATTGTAGCTCTTTAGGTTTGACAAAGAATTGCTCGTACAAGATCCTTGTGCCTTGGTCAAGCTTGCTCACAAGAAGATGCAATAGAATGGGGTCCCATGATGTTGTATCTACGCCAATATTGCAAAGCGCCATTAAACTTTCTTGTGTTGTATCATGTAGATTCTTGATGGCCACTGATGATGGTTGTTGCTGTGTATGGTTAGGTTGCCCAACTATCTTTTGCACGAGTGCTGATGTGAGAACCCTGATATTGTTGTATCTATCTTGAAGACTGCTCCATGCTGTTTTGTAATTTTCTTCGGTCAAACATAAATGACGAATCAAATTCTCTGCTTCTCCGCTTAGATGTGTTTTGAGGTACCACATCTTTTGAATATTTGGGATTGACTGTTTGTCCACCATTTGTGAAAACAAATCGAAAAATTGTCTCCATTTCATGTAGTCACCATCGAATTTTTTTAGTACTACCTTTGGTAACCTTACCGCCTGATTGCTGACTGCAGCCGGTCCTGAGTTTGAATTGGGTCGACCATATAAGATTGTAAGTGCATCTTGCACTTCCACCTCAATTTGAAAATAATGATCTACATCGTAGACCATTGCATCCGGCTCTTCGAGCAGGTCCCAAATCTTGTAATGGAAACCTTGCACGGCTAACCAGTGCTGCTCAATCGTCCTTAGCCTTATTATATAGAAATCCTGGGCGTGGATTTCCCTGTCATCAATAAGATGCTTAAGGGACGTCTTAATCGTAGCTATCATGAACGCCTGTTTTTTGATAAAGTTTTTCACTTGATTGATTGGCGACACGTTTGATGATGCAGTTGCGGTAGTTTGAACCTGACGCAGAGATGGTGCAGGCTTAGAAACGGTTGGAACAGTTCCCGTTCCTCCTTTACTCTCTACAGGAATGATGGCTTGAAGAGTTTGTATTATCTCTTCAGATAATTTTTGGACCTTGTCATACGTGTTTGACTGTATGTATGGTGTGTCCATCTTTACATGAGACTTGACCTTTTCGTGGTTTTCATGGAATTCCAACCAAAGAGATCATACTGCTTGCAATCTTTTTGCTTTATACTCAGCAGTTTTGCGGTCAGCACCGTCCTTTGACATATTTATCTTGAGATGAAGTTCATCATATATAGCCTTCTGGCGGGCTACGAATTTGTATACCTCCAAATCTTCCATTGTAGTGCTCTGCTTTCATAGGGGTAACAACTGGAAATCTGGATATACTGGATATGAAGAATTTGCGTTTGCAAATCTGCTCGATTGAATACATTGCTATTGAAATCTATAGCTATTGCGATTGCTGTTGCTGAACCAGTGTTTAAGCCCTGGTGACGCTGAGCACAATTATTTAATGACAATTAGTGTTCTTTTGTGATCACGTCGGGGTCACCAAAATGTTTAGACTCGTTTGTATAATGAACGATATCAAGCACATAAACTTGATATCTTTATTTAGTGAGTGAACAAGCACTTGAACTTGGTACTGGTTCATTGATACTGGAGAAATTGATCACAAAAGAAACACCAAAATGCTTGTTGACTTTCGTCTAAATGAATGTGTTTATTATTATTCTTTCAGTTTCTTTTATACCTACTTAAGCTACAATAATTAAATGACAAATTGCCTTCACCTAGATTAATAAATATAGAACAGTTATGAAATGCAAAATTGCTTACACCTAAATTAATACATATTGAATGGTTATGAAATGCAAAATTGTTTACACCTAAATTAATACATATTGAATGGCCCAGTTGCGACATCCCCGTTGTTTACTCATGTTGCAGCGTCAGTACTCCATTGAGTGCAGTTTGACCCACTGACGCTGTTTTTGGTGTTGACCTGAACACTATGCTTCGCTGATCTGGTGGCAAAAAACAGAACAAGTTTATGCCCGCAAATCTTTGCAAAAGTTACAAAGACTAACCTGTGTAGGCATCACAGGTGCAATGCGCACCTGCCCAACTTAAGCGTTAGAAAGTTTATTAAATTTTCCTCCGCTTCATCTCACTAGCTACTCGAGAAAGGAAAACTTACAAGGACATATGAGTATTCTGCAGGTGCTCCCAATACTGAAATCGCCTGCAGCCCACTTCTCGGACTTTATGCCTAAACGCATAATGTTACACCACCCCTTTGAAGTAATCTTTCCAAACCGCTCAGCTTGGAAGAACCCTGTAATTCTTACAAATAACTTCCAATACATCTGGTATACTGACGGTTCAAAAACAAACAACGGTGTAGGTGCAGGTATTTACGGTCCCAACTTTAAATCACCTTGCGGTAGCACAACTACTATCTTTCAGGCAGAGGTAATGGCTATAGAATTCTGTATTAGGGAATGCATTAGAAGAAACCTCCGGAGATCAAGTATCCTAAACTGCTCTGACAGTCAGGCAGCACTAAAGGCTCTCGACAAAAATCGAATCCAAACTAGTTTGGAACTGCCTGACATGTAGGCGTTTAAAGGTCTCTTAAATCCAAATTTAAAATTCATTCTGACGTTTAGGGAAAATCGGTGTCAATTTTGATCTGTTGTTTTGGTAATATAATTTCTAAAAAGAAAATTTTCTTAAAACAAAAATATGAAAGATTTTATTCGCGATTTAAATGTTTTCAATGTGCTAAGAATTTTTCAGATGTCATGATTAATAAATAGAATCCTAAAGCTGGCACAAAAGCTCCACAGAGCTACAAGGCCAAACGCGTTGTTCTCGCAACAACCATTCTCGTGATTGCGGTTCTTTTGTGATCACGTAGGGGTCACCAAAATGTTAAGACTCGTTTGTCTAATGAACGATATCAAGCACATAAACTTGATATCTTTATTTAGTGAGTGAACAAGCACTTGAACTTGGTACTGGTTCATTGATACTGGAGAAATTGATCACAAAAGAAACACCAAAATGCTTGTTGACTTTCGTATGAATGAATGTGTTTAATATTATTCTTTCAGTTTCTTTTATACCTACTTAAGCTACAATAATTAAATGACAAATTGCCTTCACCTAGATTAATAAATATAGAACAGTTATGAAATGCAAAATTGCTTACACCTAAATTAATACATATTGAATGGTTATGAAATGCAAAATTGTTAACACCTAAATTAATACATATTGAATGGCCCAGTTGCGACATCCCCGTTGTTTACTCGTGTTGCAGCGTCAGTACTCCATTGAGTGCAGTTTGACCCACTGACGCTGTTTTTGGTGTTGACTTGAACACTTTGCTTCGCTGATCTGGTGGCAAAAAACAGAACAAGTTTATGCCCGCAAATCTTTGCAAAAGTTACAAAGACTAACACGTTGTTTTCGCAATAACCATTCTCGTGATTGCGGGTCTGAAAAGTTAAATTGGAAAAGCATTCTTCAAGGCATATTTTCCTGCTTTGAGACCAGAGAAAAATCATTTTCGATGTTTATGGTTGTCGAACGCGCACGCAGTAGTTATGCTTTATCCATTTCGCCATGGATGTCGTGTGCCTACAAACTGGGTTAAGAGATTGTTAGGGAATTGCAGTTTTGCTTGGCAAAGAAAGATTGTTCCTTGGTCGAATGGTCGATTTGCTACTCATAATAAGGGCCTATAACCATTAATGCGCTGCGTTAGTTTTAGATGAAAATTCGAAAGAAATTCTCATCACATTTTAGGTTGATGATACTCGTACATAGTGTTTTTTTTTTTTTTTTTTTGGTAAGCAAAAAGGCACCACATTTGTTTACAAACGAATGGTTGTCAAAACGTAGTTTAAATTGGACTAGATCTCTGTTTTTATTACTTTATTTTGACACAACTATCAATTAGTTTAGCATCAGCGCAGAATCGATTATCGATAAGAATTTAATCAACCTCTCCTAAGTTCCAATTAAATTTTAATTGAAACTTAACTAATCGACGTCTAAGAGACGTCTTAAGAAAATCTAATAAATACGGCTGGTATAGTTCAATTAGCTACTCACAATAAAATAACACTTTCATGGGTGCCTGGTCATGAAGGCGTACCGGGTAACGAAGAGGCTGACCGACTTGCTAGACTTGGCTCTCAGTCCCAATTCAAAGGCCCTGAACCCTACTGTGGTCTCCCAATCAGTAGCCTTAAAAACGATTTAGCTACCTGAAAACGACAGAACATGATCAGCACCTGGAACAACTCAAATGGCCATCGTCAGTCAAAACTATTCATTGACTTATCCCACAAACGTATGAAAGAAATTCTTGACATGAGCAAACGTGACACAAAGTTACTTACGGACTTCTTCACTGGACACTGCTCTCTCAAGTATCATCTTAAAAACTTGGGCATCAGCCAAGATGACACCTGTCGTCTCTGTCTTGAAGACATAGAAACAGCTGAACACATTTTATGTGAATGCCCTGCCTTAGCTAGATTCAGGCTTAAAATATTCAATAAAGGGTTTCCTGTCCCCTTGATATCAGAAACACCTCTTCCTCGAAGATTCTTAGGTTCTTACATGACCTCAGCTTCGAATGAACAAACCTATACACTACGTGTTTTTAAACCTAAGGGAACAGCACAAAAGATCTTTCAGGTCGACCGACGTGCTTGTAAAGGTTATTTTCACCTCCACCCTATATAATTAAAAAAAAAAAAAAAAAACTTGGCATTAAGAAGACTAGAACCACACTGCTTCATCCACAGTCTGAACCGGACCTTGAAAGAACACCTCACCAAGGTCGTAGGCGACTACCAAAGAGACTGGGATAGGCACGTACCGCTATTCCTGATGGCCTATAGAAGTGCAGACCATAGCTCGACAGGACAAACACCATCTTACATCCTGTTCGGGAAAACCATGCGGCTGCCCAGCGAACTTAAATTTGGATGCCCCACAGAGGAGCCACAGGACACGAACGAGTATGTGGGCGACCTCAAGGAGAGACTCGCTGACATCCATAAAAGAACAAGGGAACGGATGAAACCTACAGCGACCGGATGAAGACACGGTACGACACAAAAAAGACAACGGCAGGATTCCAAGCAGGAGAAACTTGTCACCGAAACTTCAGCAGAACTGGGAAGGTCCTTATACTGTTGTCACGAGGATTAACGACTTGGTTTACCGCATCCAAATAGGACTAAGAGGCAAGCTAAAAGTAGTTCATTCTGACCGGCTGCATCGATATAGTGGCGAGGCAGCAGATGGAATTATTAAGGACGAACAATCTTAAGGAGGGGGCAGTGTAATGTAAACCCAACATTTATACCAATTTCCTAATCGAAAACGTTCAACCGAAAACACAACTGGCAGCACTTTAATGGAATGGTATAATGCAAGACGTCGTTTGTGAGTGAGTGTGTGTGTGCAGAAATACCGGGAGGAGAATGTGTCTAGACATCATGGTTCATAGCAAAACTTCTAGAAAGCTCTCGATGTTTCACACTGCTATATAAAGAGGCCGCTGACGCAACCAGAGTCAGTTTTGATTATAGAGTGATAAATTTAAGAGTAAATTGTTGTAAACAAGTGATAGTCCAAAAGTCGAGTTGAGATCGAATAAAGTATAAATACTGAATAAAAGTGGTCTACTAAATTGAAATGTGAAGTTTTATTTTGCGAACTAAGCGCACGTTACAATATTATTTGCGCCACCTGTTAGTTGTGATTTAACAATATTAAGAAGTTCAGCCTTATACGTTGACTCGGGTGAAGTGGATTACGCACTACATAACTTTGAAGTTACTGAACTTGATGAGGAATCGAACCAAAAACAATAAAGCTCCTGGTATGGATGGCATCCCAGTCGAATTTTCTAAACACGGTACGACTGAATTCAAGAATTATCTCTTACATTTTTATAATAGAGTGTACGATGACGCATCTGTTCCTATTAGTTTTAATTCTTCTGTGATATTCCCGATTTACAAAAAAAGGAGATGTGAATGATGTACAGAATTATAGAGGAATATCCGTACTAAACGCAATAAGAAAGATTTTTTCGGTAGTTCTTAATGGAAGGCTAACAAAGTGGATTGAGGATACTAATCGCTTAAGTATATTCCAAGCGGGTTTCCGCCCAGGTTTTTCAACAATGGACCACATCTTTGCCATATCCAGCATTGAAAGAAAATTTATCGAAAAGAAGAAGAAGCCTTACGAATGCTTTGTTGATTTTAAAGCTGCTTTTGACAAAGTCAATAGACAAGCCTTAATTTACAAACTATCTTGCTTAGGTCTTTCACGGAAATTTCTATTGATGTATTCAAAACTCATATTTTCATCTAATGCAAAGGTATGGGACGGTTGTGAGTTCTCCACTACATTTGAAACTACGGCAGGTGTTCCACAAGGATGTATTCTCAGTCCGTTACTCTTTGCTCTTTGCATAGACGAGGTCAGTGATATCCTACCTGGCGGCATTGCTTTTGGTAACACAAGGATTAAAGTCTTGTTATACGACTTGGTTATGTTTGCAGACAATCCTTTTTTGCTCCAGTTGCAAATAAACAGGTTAAATTCTTTTTGTGAGTCTTGGGGACTGTGCATCAACACCGAAAAAACCAAAATCATGATCTTTGAAGCGAGAAGTACAAGGAGACTTCCAGAAGAAAGTTGGTCATTAAACTCTACACGGATTGAAGTTGTGCAGGAGTTTAAGGGGGGACGCTGCACAGTGGGGCAGAAAGTGCCTTTTAACGGCGATAATTATAAACTTTTATGTTGGCTATGATCAAATATACTTTCTGAAAGGATTTTGGTATGCTGAATTCAAATCCGAAGTAAAAACAACGGTACTATTTCAGATTTTTGAGATAATGCCGTTATAAACTTAAGTTGTTTGGTATTTTTTGTGTTGTGAGAAACTTAAAATAATAGAAAGTACAAAAATCAGTTATGATCTCAGTGTTTTTCTTATTTTGAACACAATTTCCAAAAAATTGTTTTTAGTGGATTGATCATATCTAAAAAGCTCTTTACACATATTAAGGGTTGAAAAAATTGCATGCATAATGCACATTGGGACTCATCTATAGCGACAACTGGCCTGTCGAAGTACTTCATATAGGTTCAAATTAGAAGTAGTGATTTGCTAACATTTTTAAAATGAAAATGAAAGCAAAGTAGCAGTAATAAAGCACCCATATTAGTTTTTTTTATTCTATTTAAAACATTTTGTTATGCTCGTGCGTGCATTGCTTTCCAACATTTGATTAATTATTTATCTATTTTTAAAAAATCTCAAAGAAAACACTAATCTATATATCTCCAATAAAAAATTATTTGGGCTGTCAAAACAGCCATTTTTCTTATGTTGTTAATAGAGCTGCAAATCAGCCCTGCAGAGAGAGCGAATCTCAATTTGATGAGTCCCAATAGGAATTGAAGTCTTAGAAACTGAAACAAACAAACAAAAATGTTTTCTGAAATGATATTTATAATTCAAAAGATCTATGGTTTACCTTTTCTTAATATTTTTTAACAAATTATTTGTGTAATTATGACTATTCTGAGTCCGAAAAATTATCAATCATTTCAGTCTGTGGTTGGTTATTTAAGTCGGGCTCTAAAAACATTTTGATAGCTTCAGAATCAAAAGGAATTTTTTTTTTAGGTTTTCTTATTCTCTGATGGGTTATAAATGGATCTGAAGATATTAACATTCGGTTAATTATATCCGTTAATGTGTCTTGTCTCGATGTTTTACGACTGTAATGCTCTCTGTACATTTTGAAGTCTTTATTCCGGGTTTCTAATGCTTCTTCGCTTAATTCTCCAATTGGCAAAGCACTTTGAGAGACAATTTCATGTCCATGAATCAAGATTTTATGCACTGAAGTGCTCTTATAATACCAAGGGTACAGCAATACGAAAAGCTTAGCAGTTTCAAAACAATATATTTTAAATTTCTGAACATCTATATCAAAACCACTTGATAAACACTGCAAAATTATGTGAAATCTTTTTATCAGATTAACATCTATAGCAGTTATTTCGCTTGATTTACAACTATTTTTAAAAAAACGCCTGGCTACATTTCCTGTGTTCGTATTGCCATATCCTGGCTTTGGTCGATCAATTTTTAGCCCCTTTTCTTTTTGAAACGCTTGCTGAATGCGTAGCTTGTTTTCTGCCACGCAATTTTCAGTGATTTTTGATTTGCGCCATTCTTTTACAGGCAATTTGTAAGCGTCGTGGAGCAGACATTCAAACATCCTTATCCATGCATGCAAAACGGATATTCCAAAAGATAAAAATTGTACGTTGATAGGAAGTGAAATCATTCTTTCAATGTTGTTGAAATCCTTGGATGTTGCCTGACAAAGATAACACCTCTGAGCCGAGCGATTACCACTCAAGCTTGATGCAAAATATAATTTTCGCCAATATATATGTACTGCCAAGTACCAACTCACCTGGAATTCTACGTTGATTTTTCTTCTTTTTTTTGTGTCCTTTTCCTCTGAGGACGTTTTCTTCCCTTTTATTTCTATTCGATTTATCTGTTTTTTTTCTATCCCACTATGTATGTTATGCTATGTATTAAAATAAAACAAATTAACATACGCGACCACGTTTCGCCCAATTCCAATCACAATGGCCACCAATTCTAGGCACCAAGGTGAAGTTGGCCTTAATTGTACGAAAATTGAGTGCATCCAGCAACAGGTAGTCTGCTGCCGACCTCGACTGCTCAGCTGGGTTGGGTTCAGTACCACAAAAGGAAACTTATTTTTCTTTTGTTAAAAGTTGAAAATGCGATTATGTAAATTACTTATTTATGGTTGAAATGTTTATAATAGAATATTAAAATAAATCTTGATGGGCGCCAGGAAATTTTTAAAAGGAAATTTCCAAACTTATTAACCTGAAAAATATGAAAATATAGTAACACGGGAAAAACACAACCAGATGCGGATACGACGGCGATAAAAGAAAAGAATTAGTTGTATTCCCAAATTGGGTTTGTAAAATAATTTTATCTTTATTGTGGGAAAACCGTGACACAGTCTGGATTAAAAACCCAATCTTTTCCGAAAATTTCTATTGAAGTTAAAATATAATTTAGATAGATAGCGGGTCAGTAAGACCGTTACAGAAAATTAGTGGTAAAACAAAGTAAAGGTATAGTAGGTTGGACCGATATTGTCCTACCTGAAAGTTTCCAAATGGACGTAAATTAAGAAGGGGGGTTTTCTCTAATACGAACCAGGTCAAATCCTGGAATTTGGTACGCGATACTATCAATTAAAAAGGGGCCACTCAAATTCACCGTCGAAACAACTCTTTTCAAAGTTCACACGCAACGCTATATGTATATGTATAAATCTATATGTACTTATCTTTTCTTTTTTTTTTTTTCCTAATTTCCTTCCTCTATGTTTCCTCTCGAATACTTTTCTCTGGTTCCCTTCTGAACCCTTCTTTGTGCTCCTGTCCTAGCTTCCTCGGCTCACTTCCTAAATTTCTTTAACACTTTTTTTTCTCTGGCAAAATAATTAACTAAACTCGCTTCGCTTTTAGCTTTCTCAGATTTTCTCTCTCTATTCAAAAACACCTTAGCTGCTTGCTAGCTGACCAAGAAGTGTCGTTCACTTTTCGGCTAGCTCTTTGTCTGTCCTCAACCCCACGCTCTTACACGCATACATCCACACAATCCAACAACCACCAACGTCGATTCGGTATCTCGACGTCAACCACCATGGGTGTGTTGCGCCATCGCTGTTGAATCCGACGAGAGTGCGCATGCGCTCTCTCACATCAAAAAGTTCGTCAAGTTGTTGGTGTCGTCCAAAACTTGATGATCTCAATGAGTGAGTTCAGACATCCAACATTCAAGGAGTCGACAAGCTGTTGGTGTCTTCCAAAGCTTGCCAAACTCGATGGGTGAGTCCAGACCCCTAACTTACTATTTTACATCTTTTTGAGAAAAATTCTAAAAACTCCTCAAGCGAAACGAAGTTCTTGCTGGGCATTTTCCCAGTTACATTTAAACGCACGGAAGGTGAGTCGAGTAAGTCTAGACCGAAATAAAAATTACCTCGAGAAATAACGTAGAAGGAGGAAATTCAAATCGCGTAAATCCCTAACTCTGGAATTGGTGGACCCTCTTTGCAGATTGGGGGGAGAAGGGGAAGAACACTTATCGTTCCAACCTTTATACCTTTTATTAATGTAGGATGGGCCAAAGGCCATGCTAATTCCATCTCGTCAGGAGGATGTGTAACGTTGGGTAGGAATTTTCCTTCTACCTTTATCAATTTGGTGATCAACTCCACTTGTCGTGAGACCGCCCGTCTGCACGTAGTTTGGATTCGCGTTGGGGATCGCCTGTCCCTTTACGGTCTGGTTTCGACTGGTTTCACCTCGATACCTATGAGGGGTGCTTTTGCAAAATGCTCGACGAGAAGACCAAAGGCTGATGGAGACCTTGGTTGCCCCCAACTCTTCCAGCATTGTGCAGCCACATCCAACGACGACAAAAAGGGTAAGGATAAGGAAAGGATCCAAGAGTGCTTTTCGTAACGGTAAATTTTACCGTGACAAATCCCACCCTTTCCTCCAAGAAAATGTGTTTGCACGAAATGTAAACCATTTTCCACGGCGGAACTAGGTATAGGATTGGATAATGGAAAGACAACACCACACAATTATCCATCATGATCAAGTTATAAATAAAACAAAGCACCGGAAAAGTTAAAGTGAAAGCTGGAGATTTATAAAGCAATCCAAGATGGAAAGCATAGATGAAATGAACATTTAAAAGTTAAGTATGAAAGAAAAATTAAAAGGTAAGTAATTAAAGAGCTAAGCTTGTTGATGAAATGAAGAAATGGAATGAAATGAAATGAAATGGAATAATCAAGTTAAATCAAGCAAGCTACTAAAGTTATTAAAAATTAAGTGCGAATGGACTTTAGCGATTTGAATATTATAATAATTTGTAAGTGGGGCCTTAGTCCTTTTACGCTGGACAGTTATCATAAAATGGCTTTAAATCTTTCGCGTGCCATGTTCCCCGATCTTTGCCATTCTCATCAACCAGTAAGTACGTCCAAGATGACGTTCGCTTTGAGATGCGATAAGGCCCTACGAATTTAGTAGCCAATTTAGCCGTGATGTAGTTTGCGGCATCGGAAAGAGCGAAGTTCCTTCGCCAAACTAAGTCGCCAGGTTGATACTGGGTATCTCGCCTGCGAAGATTGTATGCTTGCGCTGACTTCTTGGTCGCAGCGCCTAGTTTCCTGGCTATATCTTCTCTCAATTTCCTAAATTGGGTATCAATATCTATTGGCCTTTCTTGGTCCCTACCACTATCTCGAAAACCTATCTCTCGGCCACATGTGGCCATGTTCCGGCCAAAATTGGCGAAATATGGTGACACTCCTAATACTTCGTGTTGAGAAGTTCGAATCGCACAAGCCACTTTTGCTAGTTGCGTATCCCAACTGCGCTGATTCTCTGAGACATACGCACGTAACGTTGTCTTGATGATCTGATTTATGCGCTCCGCAGGATTTGCCTGTGGATGATAGTGCGCGGTGAACCTGAGTTGCGAATCGTACGTTTCACAAAGAGATTTGAGTTCCCTACTCCGAAATTGTGGGCCGTTATCACAGACAATATACTTTGGTACCCCAAAGAGTAAAAAGACATTATCCTCTAATTCTTTGCACACCGCCTTTGCGGTTGCAGAGCGTAATGAAAACAACAGTGGAAACTTGGTAAAATAGTCGACTACTGTTAAGATATAAATAAAACCCTTCGACGATTTGGGCAAAGGACCTACCAAATCGACACAAATCATTTCCCAAGGCTTCGAATTCCCTACTCTCTCCGTCATAAGACCAGCTGGTTTTTCGTTCAACGGCTTTACTTGTTGGCAAACTTTACAATTACGAACGTATCTAGTTATATCCCCCCTCATTTTCGGCCAGTAATACTTTTCTGAAACCCTAGCGAATGTTTTACGCACCCCCATATGACCTGCTAACGGTTTATCGTGACATTCATTCAAAATCCCTAATCTTTCTTTCTTCCCAATCACCAGTTTCCATTCATCCTGATCATTATGAACTACCACATGCGCAGACTTCACATACTTAAACAGCTTCCCATCTTCAACTCTCCACGATGGATATTTTAAGGGGTCTCTCTCTACCCATTCGATCATTTTAACCACCCAAGGATCAGGTTCCGCTTCTGAAATCCCAGCCACTACTGGAACTCCCCGCGATAGCATATCAGGAACGACGTGCTCTTTCCCTTTCCGGTGAATGATCTTAAAATCAAATTGTTGAAGCCTAATGGCCCAACGAGCTAATCTACCCTGTGGATCTTTGATGTTACTAAGCCACACCAAGGAATAATGGTCCGTTACGACCGTAAACCTGACTCCTTCAAGGTATGGTCGCAACTTCTCAATCGCCCAAAGTACGGCTAGGCATTCCTTCTCGGTTGTGGAATAGTTTCTCTCACTCCTATTCAATGACCTACTGATATAGCACACCGCCTTTTCACCTTCTTCAAAACTTTGAGACAACACCGCTCCAATCCCGTAGTCTGACGCATCCGTTTGGACAACAAACGGCCTGGAAAAATCAGGACACGTCAGGATTGGTGCCGTCACCAGACATTCTTTTGCTTTTCTAAAACATTCCTCACATTCATCCGACCATACAAACTTTTTACTTTTTTTTAATAAATCAGTAAGGGGCCTAATCAGAATAGCAAAGTTAGGTACAAATCTGCGGTACCACGAAATTGTTCCTACGAAGCTCCTAACTTCCTTTACGTTTTTGGGTGCCGGAATCTTTACCATACTTTCCACTTTTTCCGGGTCGACATGGAGACCATTTCTGTCGACAACGTAACCCAAAAACTTCAAGGAAGGCCTACAGAAGTTGCACTTCTCTCTGCTAACTTTAAGACCTGCCTCCCTAATCCGCTTAAAGACTTCTTTTAAAATTTCAAGATGTTTATTGAAGGAATCGGTAACTATAATAATATCGTCGAGATATACAAAGACGTATGGTTCCAAGTCGGGGCCCAGAACATCGTCAATGAAACGTTGCCACGTTGCCGGCGAGTTGTGTAAGCCGAAAGGCATTCTCAAAAATTGATAGAGCCCTCTGCCCGGAACTGTGAACGCTGTGAACTTTTTAGACTCCTCCTCCATGGGAATTTGCCAATAGGCAGACTTGATGTCTAAGGATGACAAATACTTTGCGTTGCGAAGTTTGTCAAGAATTGCGGATATAAAGGGAAGGGGATACGCATCTCTATCTGTGACTTCATTCAATTTACGGTAATCCACACAAAACCGAAACGACCCATCTTTCTTCTTCACTAGCAAAATCGGCGATGCCCAGGCACTCTTTGATTTCTCTATCACACCAGCTTCAAGCATCTCTTTCAACTCCTTATCGATATGCCCTTGTATCGCAGGGGATACAGGGTAGTACCTTTGCTTTATTGGCTCCGCGGAGGTCCTAATCTTGTGTTCGACCAAATTCGTACATCCCAAACCCTCAGACATAGACTTAAAAAGATCACTCACAACATTCTGCAACTCAAGTTTCTCACACTCTTCTAAATCGGATTGTTCCCTAATAGCTACTAAAGATCCACAGCTCTCTTGATTCGAGAAACTCCACATCCCTGACCTTAAATCCGGAACTATGCCCGTCAGTGCCCAGAAATCTGCACCAAGGATAAGGATTTGTGGAAGTTTCGGAATCACCAGACATTCTAACAAAACAGCCTTACTCTCAACTTCCATTGGTAGACATAAGCTGCCTTCCACACCTACACCCGCCCCATCTGCTAACGCTACTGACCCAATGTTACTTTTCCCTAAACTAAGCCCTAATCCTTTTAAAATTTTCCATCCCTCACCACCAACGATGGTGCGTGAGGCCCCTGAATCTAAAAGCCCTAAAAATTTTATCCCATAAATGTTAACCCTTAAATATGGCCTACAGTCCCTATCGTTTGCCGCTAGAGTGAAACCTAACTGAATTTGCTTAACCAGCTGATCGCCAGCAGGCGACCTATCTACTTCCTTCGGAGCTCTCGCCCTGCTGATGCGAAAGTCCGCTGCCCATTTCCCGAACAACGACGACAATCTTTACGAGACACACCAACTGTACCACAACCAAAACATTTCTTAGGAACAGAGCAAGCGGAAGCAAAGTGCCCTTCCCTATTACAATTAAAGCACCTAACGACCCTAGGTGGTGGTTTATCGGGAGCAGGTTCAACTACCGCAACACGATGTTGAGTCGAACTGCTTGGCCGATACCCACATTCTGGTTCCAAAAGATTTTTTGATCTCGAAGGGGGGGTGAAATTCTCCATATTAGTCCTAAGCGTATCTAGTTCCCTACCTAAAACAGCTAACTCCTTAACTGAACTCGGTTTCGCGAAAGCAATTTGTTGCTGATAGAAGGGGTCGACGTTTTTCTTTAGGATAGTAAGTTTCCTTCCCTCGGTCAATGGTTCTGTTAACCGCCTAAAAAGGGTTCTCATAACGGCGAGGTATGCGCCGAAGGTTTCGTCCTTCCCTTGGGATCTATGATTAATCTCCTCCAAGAGAAGATCATCATAGTTCGCGGGAAGGAACTCCGCCTTAATTTCTTGAACCAGCTCTTGCCAGTTCTTTAGCTCGCTCCTTACAGTCCTATACCATAAGAGGGCTTTTCCACACAACAATTCAGTCGCAGACTTGAATAAATGTGCCTCCGACACATCATTCGCTATACGCAGTTCTTCCACCCGTTCTAAGAATGAATTCACTGATGAGCCATCCGACTCACCAGTAAACTTCACTCCCCATTTTCCCACGCGTTCTTTTTCTCTATAAATCACCCTACGATCCACATTCTCTACCGGTACTCTTTCAACAATCGCATCTCCCACTGAATTCCCTGATTGTTCCCTGTTCACTCCTCCAGTTTCCCTATTCACTCCAGTCTCCCTCTCTCTCTCTCTCAACAATCGTATTAGCTCAATTTCTCTTTCGAGTTCTCTAATACGAGCCTCGCTCTCGCTCTCACGTCGAGTTTCATCGTTCACACGACCAACCGGCAACCTCTCATTCGACAACCCATTGCCCCTACCATTCAATCCTTCATTCATACGCCCTGTTCTACTACCACTTGCTTCCTCACAAAATCCTCCCAAATTCGCATTCGTTGCATTACTTCGTGACGGACTTATGCTCACCGAGCGGCCACCTGTGACTCCTGATGCTACGACCTTCTTCGGAATTTCATCTTCTAAGTCGCTGTCGCCACTATCACCCATGAGTACACCTAACAAAATCAACAACTCATTCTTCAGTTCGCTCTGTTCCTCTTCATCCTTCTCATCCTCAACCACTGCCCTACCAATACGGCCTAATGCCCACTCAATCTTTGTAATTATCTTCACGCACTCTGAAGATTTCGGGTCTTTCGGAGGATCTTCCAAAAGAACCCTAATCTCTTCCGTCTTTGCTATCACCGCATCTCTATCGTCCTCAAAACTAAACGGATAACTCTTCGAGTTCTCCAATGTCCCCCGAGACTCTAACACTCTTGAAGATCTGAGGGCCTTCCTCATCACTTCCACTGTACCCACTCTCAGACCACGAATCTGCATCTCATATGCGAGTTCGTCTGCTGATAACCGTCCAATATTCATTTCAAACTACTCAAATTAATCGACTTAATTCCAAAAAAAAACACTTGAAAACAAAACCTTGTTCTCAATCAAACCCCTGCTAAACGTTCAAAATATTCAACTCAACAACTAAAAACAAAACCTTGTTCTCAATCCAACAACTGCTAAACGTTCGAATTATTCAACTTAATTCTGAAAACCACCGACTGAAACAGAAAATGATTCTCACTCAAACACTACTAAACGATCAATTTATTCAACTCAATTCCGAAAAAAAACCCAATTGAAAACAAAACCTTATTCTCAATTCGACCACTGTTACACGTTCGAATTATTCAACTTAATTCTGAAAAACACCGACTGAAACAGAAAATGATTCTCACTCAAACACTACTAACCGATCAATTTGTTCAACTCAATTCCGAAAAAACCCAATTGAAAACAAAACCTTATTCCCAATCCGACCACTGTTAGACGTTCGAATTATTCAACTTAATTCTGAAAAACACCGACTGAGACAGAAAATGATTCACACTCAAACACTACTAAACGATCAATTTATTCAACTCAATTCCGAAAAAACCCAATTGAAAACAAAACCTTATTCCCAATCCGACCACTGCTAAACGTTCGAAATATGTTAATGTTTTTATTTTCAAAAGCTCAAACGCTTTCGAAAAGTATGTTCTTAACTTTAAAAAAAAATTCCAAAAACAAAATAGTTTGTCTTAGACTAACGAAATATACTATCAAAATTCAAATTTAAAATAAGTGTAACGATATCTATTTGTCTCCGCTTAGTACGTACACCCAAAATAAAACTCAACCTTGGCACAAAAAGTGTCTTAGCTAACCTTGGTTGTTATCTCTCTGAGACACAAACCACACAGAAATTACACTAAAAATAAAAGTTTGACTTTCTCCCTATTGCTCCCAAACTTAACAATCGCAAACACACAACAAAAAAAAATGAACTTAGAAAATTTATGCAGTGAAATAAAATGAAATGAATGTAATTTATATGTAATGAAATGGAAATGAATGCAATGTATATATGAAATGAAGTGGAGATCAAAAGGATTTGAAGAAAAATATAAATAATTCTTTACTCACGAAATTTCTCTTCAAATGGTAAAGTTATGTGGTCTGGTGGTTGAAATCTGCTTTCTGCTACAGTTTAACCAGTACTTGTGTACTAATGTAATGTTCTTGAATCTTGATTGTAATGATCTTGATTGTAATGTTCCCTAGAGAGAATTAAAACGTGATAAATAACCAGAATAATATTCAATCCAAAAAAAAAAAATATATGTTATTTATTCTACTCACTATCCTTGCACGTTCAACCTAAAACAAATAACAAATTCCTTGATTTGCCCCACACGTTGGGTGCCACTGATGCAAAATATAATTTTCGCCAATATATATGTACTGCCAAGTACCAACTCACCTGGAATTCTACGTTGATTTTTCTTCTTTTTTTTGTGTCCTTTTCCTCTGAGGACGTTTTCTTCCCTTTTATTTCTATTCGATTTATCTGTTTTTTTTCTATCCCACTATGTATGTTATGCTATGTATTAAAATAAAACAAATTAACATACGCGACCACGTTTCGCCCAATTCCAATCACAATGGCCACCAATTCTAGGCACCAAGGTGAAGTTGGCCTTAATTGTACGAAAATTGAGTGCATCCAGCAACAGGTAGTCTGCTGCCGACCTCGACTGCTCAGCTGGGTTGGGTTCAGTACCACAAAAGGAAACTTATTTTTCTTTTGTTAAAAGTTGAAAATGCGATTATGTAAATTACTTATTTATGGTTGAAATGTTTATAATAGAATATTAAAATAAATCTTGATGGGCGCCAGGAAATTTTTAAAAGGAAATTTCCAAACTTATTAACCTGAAAAATATGAAAATATAGTAACACGGGAAAAACACAACCAGATGCGGATACGACGGCGATAAAAGAAAAGAATTAGTTGTATTCCCAAATTGGGTTTGTAAAATAATTTTATCTTTATTGTGGGAAAACCGTGACACAGTCTGGATTAAAAACCCAATCTTTTCCGAAAATTTCTATTGAATTTAAAATATAATTTAGATAGATAGCGGGTCAGTAAGACCGTTACAGAAAATTAGTGGTAAAACAAAGTAAAGGTATAGTAGGTTGGACCGATATTGTCCTACCTGAAAGTTTCCAAATGGACGTAAATTAAGAAGGGGGGTTTTCTCTAATACGAACCAGGTCAAATCCTGGAATTTGGTACGCGATACTATCAATTAAAAAGGGGGCCACTCAAATTCACCGTCGAAACAACTCTTTTCAAAGTTCACACGCAACGCTATATGTATATGTATAAATCTATATGTACTTATCTTTTCTTTTTTTTTTTTTCCTAATTTCCTTCCTCTATGTTTCCTCTCGAATACTTTTCTCTGGTTCCCTTCTGAACCCTTCTTTGTGCTCCTGTCCTAGCTTCCTCGGCTCACTTCCTAAATTTCTTTAACACTTTTTTTTCTCTGGCAAAATAATTAACTAAACTCGCTTCGCTTTTAGCTTTCTCAGATTTTCTCTCTCTATTCAAAAACACCTTAGCTGCTTGCTAGCTGACCAAGAAGTGTCGTTCACTTTTCGGCTAGCTCTTTGTCTGTCCTCAACCCCACGCTCTTACACGCATACATCCACACAATCCAACAACCACCAACGTCGATTCGGTATCTCGACGTCAACCACCATGGGTGTGTTGCGCCATCGCTGTTGAATCCGACGAGAGTGCGCATGCGCTCTCTCACATCAAAAAGTTCGTCAAGTTGTTGGTGTCGTCCAAAACTTGATGATCTCAATGAGTGAGTTCAGACATCCAACATTCAAGGAGTCGACAAGCTGTTGGTGTCTTCCAAAGCTTGCCAAACTCGATGGGTGAGTCCAGACCCCTAACTTACTATTTTACATCTTTTTGAGAAAAATTCTAAAAACTCCTCAAGCGAAACGAAGTTCTTGCTGGGCATTTTCCCAGTTACATTTAAACGCACGGAAGGTGAGTCGAGTAAGTCTAGACCGAAATATAAATTACCTCGAGAAATAACGTAGAAGGAGGAAATTCAAATCGCGTAAATCCCTAACTCTGGAATTGGTGGACCCTCTTTGCAGATTGGGGGGAGAAGGGGAAGAACACTTATCGTTCCAACCTTTATACCTTTTATTAATGTAGGATGGGCCAAAGGCCATGCTAATTCCATCTCGTCAGGAGGATGTGTAACGTTGGGTAGGAATTTTCCTTCTACCTTTATCAATTTGGTGATCAACTCCACTTGTCGTGAGACCGCCCGTCTGCACGTAGTTTGGATTCGCGTTGGGGATCGCCTGTCCCTTTACGGTCTGGTTTCGACCGGTTTCACCTCGATACCTATGAGGGGTGCTTTTGCAAAATGCTCGACGAGAAGACCAAAGGCTGATGGAGACCTTGGTTGCCCCCAACTCTTCCAGCATTGTGCAGCCACATCCAACGACGACAAAAAGGGTAAGGATAAGGAAAGGATCCAAGAGTGCTTTTCGTAACGGTAAATTTTACCGTGACAAGCTATTGCATAGTTTGCCATCAACCATTGAAAATATCAACTGATGTTTAACTGTATGTTCACTTTCTTCAAAAAATACTTTTGTTGGTTCAAGTTCACTTATTTGTGATTGAATTGATTCATTTTCTCTACTGACCAATATATCTGACTCTTTTTCGAAGGATATCTTGATAGGCCTACAATATCTTGGAGAAGAAGGACAAGGATTCTTCCATAAAACATTTGTGTTGTTTGACAGCTTAATTGGTACTAAGCAAATTATAAATACAAATCTATCATCTGCATCAGTTTTGTTTGTAAACCTTTGATGGTATTCGCTATGCCCCGAGCTACCATCAAAACCCAATTTAGAATAAAGAGTAAGTTCATTACAGCTCGCACTACTCAGTACATCTTTCTGTGATGCACAAATTCGTTCAGCAGTGTGATCAAGCAGCTTTTGTATCGGAACTTCAGCTGTTTGTTCACTTACAATAAGATTTGTTGGGTAACATTTCGATTCTTCTTTTTGCACAACTTTGTAAGAAGGTAAAATATCAGGTGCATACTTCCTTATGGTATCGTATTGCTCTCGAGAGAGTTTTGCTTCTATGAGCAACGATAAAGCTTGCTCAGGCGTTAGCATAGTTTTTGAGCTTTTTGGAGTACAAGGTGGGGGAGACAAGGTTTGTTCTAAAGATTCTGCAGATTCCTTGTCTCCAGCAGCTCGGAAATTCATTTTAGCAGCGAATACAAGCTCTTCTGCAACAGCATTACGAAGATCAGCTACCCTTTCACGTTTTCTTCGGTTACTCAATTGATCAAAACTAGTCTGAGGGCGACCAGGGGGTAATGAAAACATTTTAAATTTAACAGATTCCTGAAGCCAATCCGACTCATTTTCATTGAATACTGTTCTTGAATAGTAACTTTTCTTCCACCTACGCTTAAGCTCAAATTTGAATCGTATTAATTTTGTCGTTAAGCTTGAAATATGATTTTTTGGGCAGTTTGTTCTGATCACTAAGAATGCCTCAACTTCTTCAAATTTTTTCTCCAGAGTCTTAAATTTACTCTTGATAAAGATTTCACAGAGCTCCTGCTTTTTGCAAGAAAAATATTGCATGTTGAGATCTATGTACATGTAAACGATGAAAATGTTTGATACCATACTTAATTAAGAACACAACAGATTTAAAATTAAGTATTTCAGACAAACGTTTTCTACTTTTTATTTTGAATGCGAATAAAAAATATTGATCCGTGAAAAACACTTTTGACATTGAATAATTACATATAGAAGCTGACACCCGACCTACACGACTTTCTCAAACACGACATAAGAAGCTTGTTACCTAGCAACAGTCACCCTATTTATTATTATTTATGTTTTTGTCTATGCTTTGCTAATTTCATACACAAACCATTTTCAAATGAAGGAAATTTGGCAGTTTAGATTTTAAAATATGTTCCCTAAGGTATTTATTGTAATTGATTATAATCAAATACATAATACTCAGCCCCATCATCAATTCAAAACCATTTTTAGCCTTAACAACATCATTGGTAACCAACAAAACAGTAAAAAAAAATATCCTTTGGGACTAAATTTGCAAAAGGGTTGTTAAACTAACTAGCTCCAATATCGATACTATCGGCATAAGAACTCCTGGTGGCGATTTATTCCGGTGTCACTTCTATTTATGTAATTATTCAATGCTTTTTTTGAAAAGTACCGTTACTAAAAATTTTTCTCTGGCTTTAATTTCAAATTTGTTTCCAACTTACAGTTGCTATAATCGAGTTTAAATCAATGCATTTATCGAGAACTTACCTTATTTAACAAATTCTTTGCAAAACTTTCACTTTAACAATTGATTTTCAATGCACTTAATCAGTTAGTTTAACACAACTATAACACAACCATACACAACTCTCTTCTTTGATGCCGAACGGCAAAGTGATAGAAACATGGATGGAAAAAACTACTGAATAATGAGAGTCATATTATCAGTTGATCGAAACAGTTATCTTGTTAGAAATTAAGTTCATAACCAAAATGACTTCTTGCCAGTGAAAGACCCGATAGTCACAGTGGGGAAAAACGCATCAATTTAACGTTGAGCTCTTAAACATGGTGAAAATGGTTTTTAGCACAAAAAAATTGAAAAAAAATATTTCATGGAAACATTCCGCACTTTTTACTTTTGTTTTCGATAAATAATATATTCAACTATGATATACAATTTAAATTTAATTGGAATGTTTCCGTAATCAAAAAGTACCGCTATTTTACAAATTTTTTAGTATTCTTATCATAAAACGCTTCTTTTTTTTATTTTTCAGCCAATTTTTTTACATAGTATAGCTGACAAAAGTGCCGTTATAATGAATATACCTACTTAAACAAACTCTATGCAAAATTTCTAGCAACAATACATTTTTTAAATATTTTCAAAACAATTTTAACTGAATTGTCAACTTTGATGTTGATTGGTACAGTGATGGAGACACTGACTGAGAAATCGTTTTTTGATTCATGTGAGGAATTTTTTCAACTAATAGAAAAAGTTATTTTCAAAAAAATTGGTTTCGTTTTGAAAAAATGACTTCTCGCCGCTTTTCCGTACCCCAGACCCCATAGCGCGCTGGTCTAGAGCGTTAAAAAATGGGCATAATATATGAATTTTTTATGACTCAACAAAAAGATCTATCGAAAATCTGTGAAAGAGGTCTTATAGTTTAAGTTTTAATATACAAATACAAATTTTTTCGTGTCAATCAAATTCAAAATGGCGGCTGTCCAGCATTTCTTCGGAGGCAAATCATTTTTTAGATGGGTCAATGGCCGAAAATGTAACCTTCTTAATTTTGATCCTGGAATAAAATCTCGAAAATTTTTAGTTTCTATATAACAACAGCAAGAGCCGTACGTAGGATTTTTTCGATATTTTGTTTTTTGGCGAAATGGTGCACGGTTGAACAAAAAATTCAAATTTTCACTAAAAAAAAACGACAAAACTAATGATTAAAAAAAACTATGCAATATAAAAAAAAAATCCTACGTACGGCTCTGGAGAAAGGTATTTTGAATGTACTGTCAAAATTTCGTATAGATCGGTGAAGATTTGCTCGAGTTATGCTTTCGGCCAGTCAAAAAAAAATGATTTCGAGAAAAACGCGTTTAAAGTTTTAAATACTATGAAATCATACGGCATACCAGAGGGGCGCTGTCGCAGAATGGAAAGTTTGGGCATTTAGACATTTTTGCCGGCATCCATCCTTTGGTATGTTATTTTAAAGACCCTAAAGTACCTTTTCAGACAAAAAAAAAATTTTCGGTTTCTTCAAAATTCTAGACCAGCGTCCCCCCTTAAGTATTTAGGTGTTCTGCTAACATATAATTTAAGTTTTGTCAAACACTCTATCGAAAAAAGTAACCAAGCCAAATTGGCTTTAAATCTGACGTGAACTAAGTGTTTCTCCAATCAAAACGTCGATATAACGTCTAAATACCAGTGTTTAATGCATACGGTAAATACATGTATGTGTTATGGTGTGCAAGTTTTTGGGTACATATACCTTAAAGCTTTTGAATGTTTTCAAAGGCATTTTTTCAAGCGCCTGTTTCGACTTCCAAACTCCACACCGAGCTATGCAAATATGTAGAGTCAGGTATAGCTCCTATATACTTACAAAATCTTAAGACCAACGCAGACTTTATTACTAAAGTAATGCAAAAGAGTGATTCTTGTCTCCACAAGATAATTATGAAAAAATTATTACAAGCCAATGCATCCCCTTTCAAGGAGTGGAATCAACTAGCCACTAATCATGACTCTTCTTTAAATTTGTCGGAATCTAACGTCGATAATTGGCAAGCTCAGTTTGCAGACGTGATCGCGAAAGTTGAACAAAAAATGTTTATAGAAAATCTTTCTAGAGCAAGTTCGTATGCTTCCAGACTTATCTACAGGCAGTTAAATCACCAAATAAATTCAAATGTCAGTTACTTTGTAACGGTATATGTTGACCCTAATCTACGATATGCGCGGATATGTTTCCCACTAAATCACAAAAAGGAACAGGAACCCCTTTAGGTTCAAAAGGACGTAGACTAGGTTGTCCGGGTAGGGAAGTGCGGCAGGCATGCTTGCGATCGCGCGACACAAGCTCGACGGAGGCGTAGGATCTTGCACTACTATGCCGGACCCGTTAAATTTTACATGCCTGATTTCTATGAGAAATCTACACATCTACTCAAACCACAAATGAAAACAAGAAAAGATGGTTTAAGTATTCTGAATAATAATGTTTGGAAACTGTGAGATGGTATCAGTTTCCTTTGCGTTGCCCACCCTCAGTCGAGTTCGATGAACTCTGACCATCCTTGGCTAATGTCTCGCAAAATTATCTTATGACGTTAGCCCCTATTTTGAAGTCGGAATGAATTAATAAGATTCACCCGCTATCCGTCGAACATACTCTCTCATTACACGCCCCCTTCCAGCACCACATAAATACTTTAATTACTCATTTCACTTAAAAACGTCATTCAATAATTTGTATACTCGCCGAAAACAGAAACCATATTTTCCATTCTAAAATTTCAATTTTGTTTTATTTGCTACCGATTATTCCTCTCTTAAAATTAACATTCTTATTTATTCAACGCTCTCTGTGGTTTTCTACGATATTAACGCGTATAATTTCGTTATCTTTAAATTCACTTTAATATTTCATTGCAATTATGTAGGTGTATGATCTTATTCTTAGTGTCTCTTTAATTTATTTTGATTCATTTTATCTTTTGTTTTTCTCTTTTAAACTTTCTCTTAATATTTTCTATTTCTCTTTTCCCTTTCATTAATTTAAAATAGACTACGCTCTGTTATCAATACTTCAAAATTCTCTCTTGAGTCCCTTCTTCTTTCTTTATTGTTGAGCTTAAAAAAAATTGCTCACTTTCTTTTTTTAACCCTTATAATCTTTCGTTCAATAGTTTTAAGATACTGTAATTAAGAATAGCGAAAATTTGGACTTACCAGAATGCTTCTTTAGTAAGCTTACGTTTGTTTACTTTTCGACCTTGAGTTGGCTCATACTCCGACGATGGTGTGCACAGCATACGTTGAAGGATAGCTCTCACGGGTAGGCTTATCGCTAGATAAAGGCAAAAACAAAATCTTAAAGCACTCGAACGATTCTTATAAGAGATAAATTTTTTTTTTTTTTTTTTTGATACTTATCTTTTTTTTCTGTTTCTTTTCCCTTTTGACTTTACTTTCGTTTTGCCAAGTGAAATTCTACCGCGGACCACAGAAGAGCTTACATTAAGTTTAATATGCTTATCTTAATCGATACCTATTTGCGTACGATCCATAGGATCATACGTAATGACTGAGCGCATTAATTGTAGAGCGCAGGTGTAGGTTTTAGGGCTTTCGGGCGCGGACAGGTTGGAGGAGTAGGTGCTCGATGCGTTGCTGCTGCTAGTGATCGCCACGTAGGTAGTGATTTCGATCGACTGACTTCGTGTTGGTGTGGCTTAAAAACCAAATTGTGTGATGCCGCTACAGCACGTACGATCTGTGTTCTCGCTCCCTATTGCAACGTACGTCGGTGACGTAGTCTGTCGACTGATAGTGGAAGACTGAATGTAGGTGGTTGACGCTGCGGGCTCCAATCAATGGAAGGACCACAGGTAAGCTTTTTCAAAAAAACTCGAGTCGATCTTGTAGTGGAGCGGACGACTTTTGTTGGTAGTTTCACTGACCGAATTGGTCGTCTGGAATGGAGAGGATTTTCGCTACTCCCCGTGTCTTCGCTCGATTGCCAATCCCCTTGCCTCGTGGCGTGCCTGCGTAGTGGATCCTCATTATTTTAATTGACACAATTACGAGTATTTCATTTCTTTTTTTTCTTTTTTTAGATATATTTTGTTTATATTTTCCTTTTTACTTTGTTTGTTCGTTTGGGTAAAGGGGTCCCTACAAAACTTTTCAATTTTGTAAAATCTATTTCATAAAATTGAAATGAACAAGGACTATTCGCTCTGAAAAAGTTGTGCCTATCATTTGATTCTGCCATAGAGTTATTTATTATAAGACTGATTGTCTGTCTATATCCGGATATCTTTCGCGTGGAATACTCCCAGTATACAGTCTCTTCAGTCAGTGAGTTCATATAAATTGTTGCTGAGTACGCTTTAAACTACCGCCGGGGTAAATTTTAGGCATAACTTAGCATTCCGTTTTTTTGCTTTATCACTCTGAACGAAATTTCTTTTAAACACTTTTTGTCCGACGGCAAATTGTTTGTGTTTACTTCGCAGATTATATGTATTTTCATAAGTTTTATGGCTACTTGCCAAAGATTCTTTTAAGCGCGTATGTATTAAGTTTATTTTGCAGGTTTTTGGTAAGATTTCTATTTCGGAGTTATTGAGCGCTTTGAGTTTCTTAAGAAGAAGGTAATCGTTCCCATCATTGACATAATAGATATGGACTGCTAGTTAAATGTCATTTCAATACAAACCTTGCAGAACTTTTGTCGACAGGCTGCTTTAGTTTGTTGTGCCAAAAAAATATAATACCAGTTCTACTGAAACCAGTGAAAAGCAAAAAGTTCTTCTCATTGCAGTACTTCTATGGTTATTCTGTTGCTATAGTGGTAGCTTCATAAAAATACCACCCAAAACTAAAGCGCTGCTCTTAAATGGACCCCTCGTAAAGTTGGTTACTAGCAGTCCATATCTATTATGTCAATGGTTCCCATGTTCCACTTTCGATTGCCCGAAAAGGGCTTCATGCGGTGACATTCCTATAGCGGCATGGGTGGTTGTTCGTAACGCACTTGCTATGGACGAAATATGTCTATCCCAGTTGGATTGATTAGGTTCTTGGGCGATGTATGAACGTATAGCAGTTAGGATTGAGCGGTTAACTCTTTCGCTGGCATTCGCCTGTGGCGAATACGAAGCCGTTCTTACATGCCTAATTCCATGTGAAATTAAAAGTTTTGAAAAGTCCTTACTTATAAACTGTTTCCCGTTGTCGGAGAGCAACGATTCGGGTATACCGAAAATTGAAAAAACATGTTCTTCCAGAAATTTTATAGCTGACTCACTCGTAGCCTTGCGTAAAGGTTGGATAACCACAAATTTGGTGAGTTGATCTAGATTCTAGACAAATGATTATATACGCATTACCTTGTTTTGAACGGGGATAGGGGCCTAAAAATTCGATGAAGACGTGTTGAAAAGGTCGCTCCACCACGAACGCTTGCCCCATTGGTGGTCTTAGAATTGAGTTTGGAGCTTTAGATGACTTACAAATACTACAGTCCGCGATGAATGTTTTGACTTGAGCCGCCATATTAGGCCAGTAAAAACGCTCGCGCAGGCGATACAGCGTTTTCGCAACTCCACCATGCGAAGCCTTGGGTGGATCATGTGCCAACCGAACCAAGTGAGACGTCATTGCCGAAGGTATCCATAATTTCCATGTTTGGTCATCCTCAACTGGATTACCTGTACTGATCTTGACCTTCTTATAAACAAAACCTTCTGTCACTTGAAGATCTGGCAGTTGGCTTTTATTTTTCTCCACCGTTTCAATCAATCTAACATACTCATCAGACTTAAAAGATGGGTCTAATAGATTGACGTGTAGAACATCGAAAGAGTTAACATCATTTATATTCCTAGAACTAATCTCATCAACACAACGAACTCGAGAGAGTGCATCAGGTACTACATGCTGTGAACCCTTTCGGTGCTCTATCTCGAACGAAAAACGTTGGAGTTTTAGACTCCATCTAGCAAGACGTCCACTTAAGTCCTTCTGACTCATGAGCCATTTCAGACTCGCATGGTCAGTCACTATTTTGAACTCTTGCATCTCAACATACGACCTAAATTTTTCAACGCCTAAGACGGCCGCGAGGCACTCCAGCTCCGTAACACTATAATTACGTTGCGCCGCGTTGAGCTTATGCGAGTAGTAGTAGATCGGCCTCTCCACCCCATCTTCATCTACTTGGCATAAAACGCACCCTATACCATAAGTCGAAGCTTACTTACTTACTTAGGTGGGCATTACAGTTCGGGGTGAACCTGGGCCTCAACCAACATCCTTCGATAACGACTTCTATTTCGGGCGAGCTCTCTCCAGTTTCGCACTCCAAGTCGGTTGAGGTCATCCTCCACTTGATTGCGCCACCTAAGACGAGGTCTTCCCCTTCCGCGATTTCCCTGCAATGTGCTTTCGAACACCCGACGAGCCGGAGCGTTTGGGTCCATCCGCTCAACATGGCCCAACCATCGTAGCCTCGCGATGCGTACTCTTCTGGCTATGCCCATGTCGCGGTACAGCTCATACAGCTCGTTGTTGTATCTTCTTCTCCACACATTGCCTTCGCATACGGGACCAAAGATCATTCGGAGAATTTTTCTTTCGAAACGACCAAGGGTTTCCTCATCCGCTTTCGATAAGGTCCATGCTTCCGCGCCGTAAAGCAGGACTGGGATGATTAAGGTCTTATATAAGGTTACCTTGGTTTTTCTGGAGAGGGTTTTGTTTCTCAATTGCCTTCTTAACCCAAAGAAGCAACGGTTGGCAAGAGTTATTCTCCGTTTGATCTCCGCACTGATGTTGTTGTCCGTGTCTACAGCGGATCCTAGGTAGACGAAGTCCTGTACTACCTCGAAGTTATGTCTGTCTATTGTGACGTTTTGTCCAATTCGTCGATGTTCTGTGTCCTTGTTTGATGACAGCATATACTTTGTTTTGCCCTCATTAACCATCAAACCCATTTTTGCCGCTTCTGTTTCAATACTCGCAAAAGCACCTATGACATCACGCTTTTTTCTTCACATTACGTCAATATCGTCTGCATATGCGAGCAATTGCACAGATTTTTGAAAGATTGTTCCTCTGGTGTTGACGTTTGAGTTTCTTACAATCTGTTCAAGTATGATGTTGAAGAAATCGCATGACAGTTTATCGCCTTGCCTAAAACCTTTTTCGACATTGAAGGTCTCGGTGAGTTCTTTACCGACCTTGACGGAGCAGCGTGAATTCTCCAAAGTCATCCTGCATAGTCGTACGAGCTTTGCAGGGATGCCGAAACTAGACATGGCTCTGTACAGCTCGTCTCTGTAGATACTGTCATACGCGGCCTTGAAATCGATAAAGAGGTGGTGAATATCGATATTATGTTCTCGGGTTTTTTCCAAGATCTGCCGTAATGTGAAAATTTGGTCTATTGTGGACTTCTCCGGTCTAAAACCACATTGATAAGTCGAAGCGTCACATAAAATTGTAAACGGTTTTGAAAAATCGGGATTTATCAAAACAGGGTCAGTCGTAAGAGCGTGTTTGAGCTCTTTAAAAGCTTCCATGGCTTCCGGTCCAAATATGAAAGTTTTTCCCTTTTTAAGCGTGTCCGAAATCGGTGTGGCGATGGCTGAAAAGTTTTTTATGAATCTCCTGTACCAACCGGCAAGTCCTAGAAATCGACGAACTTGTCGAGCCGTTTTTGGTACAGGGAATTCTTGGATCGCCGCAACTTTGTCGGGATCTGTCTTAAGACACCCACCTCCTACTATATAACCGAGATATTTAAGATACTTAAAACAAAACTTGGATTTGTCTAAGTTTATTGTTAGTCCAGCTTTTCGCAGACACTCAGCTAATTCCTTTAAGACGCATATATGTTCTTGAAAAGAACTCGAAATCACCAAAAGGTCGTCCAAATAGACAAACACTTTTTGTCTCAACGCGTGTGGAACCACCTTGTCCATAAGTCGACATAGCCTTTGGGCTGCGCCGTGTAGACCAAATGGCATAACCACAAATTGATACAGGGGCCTACCTGGCACAGAAAACGCAGTCTTTTCCCGTGAAGACTTCTCCAGCGGTATCTGCCAGAAGGCGTGCTTCAAATCTACACTTGATAATAATTTTGAAGCCGTTCATGAAAAGATTTCGGTTTTTCCTTGGGAACAGGATCCTTTGATATTCCTGGTGGTCTCTTTGATAGGGTTATCTGCTGAGGATTATTTAAATTTAAGTCCTCTCCACCTTTTCTTTCTGAATCAGGTGTATTTAATTTAGGTAAGTCCGGTAGGTTAAATTTATTGTATATGTAAGTATCCGAATATGGTTTAACGTTATTTAGTTTTCCGGGTTCTTCGCCTGGGGGCAACTCTCTCCGGAAGTTGGATCGCCCCGCTTCCGGTTTCCCGTACATCTCGGACAATTAGGAGATGTTGAGTTTTGGAAGCCACACTTATAGCAGAACAATGTTACCTGTGTGCTTGGGCACTCTCTGTACGAATGACCCTTTTGCCTGCAGTTCCAGCATACATACGACGATGTGTCAATTTTTTTCTGAGTATAAGACATTGCCTCAATCTGCGGCAGTGGATCATAAGGATCTGAATCCAAGTCTAACTCGGCGACCTGTTTTCGAAAATTAGTAGGCGGACATGCTTTTAACCGGGCAGCGTCTTGTTTGTTTATATACCTTTCGATAGTTCTGCATACGTGAACCATTTCCGGCAAGCTGTTTGTATAAAAGGTTATGATAAGCTCCCCTATTCGTCTCTTCACATTTTGTTTCAAAAGATCAATAAGCTCTCGCGCCGTCTTTGGTCTGTAGAGACGGGTATTGAGTTTTTGTATCTCACTGAAGAAATCATCAAGGTTTTCGTTACTTCCTTGACGTCGATCAAACATAATCCGAGATAATTCGGAGTCCGTCTCCAAACTTCTAAATTGTTCGAATAACGCAACTCGAAAAGTAGACCAGTCGGTGTTAGGATGAGCGTGTAGATATAGCCAGTACCAGGTTTCCGCATCACCCGTAACAAACTGATGAAAATTTAAAAACACTTCTTGCCATGTTGTGTTGTAACATTCCCTTAGCCTACTCAGTCTAAATATGAAATCATCCACAGTCATTTTCTTCGAATCAAATTTCAGACCCCATTTATGATAATCTACTCGTTTAGATGTAGATGTGGACGTGGCACTACCAGTAGCCGTGGGAAGTATCCCATTGGAAGGTGCTACAATGGGTGTTTCCGAATTTAAGTCAAGATTTTCAATTCGATTTCGAAAATTCTGTACATTCTGACTATACTCTTGTTCTGCTCGAGAGGTTTGGGTTGAGGCTGAAGGATGTAGCGTAGCTTTAAATTCTCGAGGATTTTGCTGTCGAATGACATCGTAATCTTCGGTTTGGTTCCGTGTAGGAGTTGGCGCATTTAAATATTTGCGAACAGTAGCATCAACCATCTGTTGCATTTCCTCCTTTTCTTTTGCAAATTCTTCTTTTCTCCTGCGAAGATCCTCAGTTCTACTTAGCCCAATCGCCGCGTTAACTACTGATTGGATATGCTCTGCGAGGTTTTCGTTATTTTCAACGCGAGGGTTGTCATTAGCTCTACCCGCATTCGAGCCAGACGGAATATCATTAGTGATATCATTAGAAGGTCCTTCTTGAACAGGTGTTGGCGGAACATTGCCTGATCTATTTTTATTAGCTTTATTTGTCTTTGGACTCATTTTAGATAATGAAGGTTTTAGTTTTATTCAAAATTTTTAATATTTGTTTACGTATAGTTACAGTATACTGATAAACAAAAAAAAGGGTAATTGTAATCTTTCCACAATAGGATTAATGTTGATTCGCAATAAAGTTTGTTTAGTTTGGTTTTATTCAATTCATAAAAGTGCTAGGGTTTGTGCAATGAGTAATTAATTCGACGGTTTATTCAGAATAAATGAACCTATTTAAAACTAGTATGTTTATGCCCACAACCTTCAATAAAAAAAAAAATCTAAAGCGCAATGCCAAATGAAAGTAACTTATTTCTCAATTGAAGACGAAAATTATTTTTATATTGAAGTTTGCATATGTCTATGGTTCTCACATTTGTAAAGTTCGTAAATAGTAGTGTATTAGATTGTAAAGCAACGATGTAGATGGTACGATATTTTAACGTCAAAATCACTGAAACAGAACCGAGGCGCATTGCGAAGAGTAGTAGCCTGTACTGACATTTCGAGTCGTCTCAAGAACTCCTTCAGGATGGAATAAATTGTTTTCTTCAACTTTCGATGCTGAATGTAGCGCATCTGACGAATAGTGGTTTCTGGAACCGATAATTCCGGTCGCCATAATCAAATCGAATATGTGTTTGTAACTTCTACCCCAAAAGATAGTTGCATCTAACTAAGAATAAAACTCTGCAGTTAGGTCAACCTAGTTTGAGTGTAGAGAATTCATCGTAATAAATAGATTATGAGATAGTTCACACAATTTGATATATTGAAAAAAAAAAACTAGGATATTCAAAACTTGTATTTTAAACAAGAATATATTATTAAAATAGTTGTTTCGTTGCCCCACTTTGGGCGCCACCTGTGTAACGGTATATGTTGACCCTAATCTACGATATGCGCGGATATATTTCCCACTAAATCACAAAAAGGAACAGGAACCCCTTTAGGTTCAAAAGGACGTAGACTAGGTTGTCCGGGTAGGGAAGTGCGGCAGGCATGCTTGCGATCGCGCGACACTAGCTCGACGGAGGCGTAGGATCTTGCACTACTATGCCGGACCCGTTAAATTTTACATGCCTGATTTCTATGAAAAATCTACACATCTACTCAAACCACAAATGAAAACAAGAAAAGATGGTTTAAGTATTCTGAATAATAATGTTTGGAAACTGTGAGATGGTATCAGTTTCCTTTGCGTTGCCCACCCTCAGTCGAGTTCGATGAACTCTGACCATCCTTGGCTAATGTCTCGCAAAATTATCTTATGACGTTAGCCCCTATTTTGAAGTCGGAATGAATTAATAAGATTCACCTGCTATCCGTCGAACATACTCTCTCATTACACGCCCCCTTCCAGCACCACATAAATACTTTAATTACTCATTTCACTTAAAAACGTCATTCAATAATTTGTATACTCGCCGAAAACAGAAACCATATTTTCCATTCTAAAATTTCAATTTTGTTTTATTTGCTACCGATTATTCCTCTCTTAAAACTAACATTCTTATTTATTCAACGCTCTCTGTGGTTTTCTACGATATTAACGCGTATAATTTCGTTATCTTTAAATTCACTTTCTCTTAAAATTTTCTATTTCTCTTTTCCCTTTCATTAATTTAAAATAGACTACGCTCTGTTATCAATACTTCAAAATTCTCTCTTGAGTCCCTTCTTCTTTCTTTATTGTTGAGCTTAAAAAACATTGCTCACTTTCTTTTTTTAACCCTTATAATCTTTCGTTCAATAGTTTTAAGATACTGTAATTAAGAATAGCGAAAATTTGGACTTACCAGAATGCTTCTTTAGTAAGCTTACGTTTGTTTACTTTTCGACCTTGAGTTGGCTCATACTCCGACGATGGTGTGCACAGCATACGTTGAAGGATAGCTCTCATGGGTAGGCTTATCGCTAGATAAAGGCAAAAACAAAATCTTAAAGCACTCGAACGATTCTTATAAGAGATTAATTTTTTTTTTTTTTTGATACTTATCTTTTTTTTCTGTTTCTTTTCCCTTTTGACCTAACTTTCGTTTTGCCAAGTGAAATTCTACCGCGGACCACAGAAGAGCTTACATTAAGTTTAATATGCTTATCTTAATCGATACCTATTTGCGTACGATCCATAGGATCATACGTAATGACTGAGCGCATTAATTGTAGAGCGCAGGTGTAGGTTTTAGGGCTTTCGGGCGCGGACAGGTTGGAGGAGTAGGTGCTCGATGCGTTGCTGCTGCTAGTGATCGCCACGTAGGTAGTGATTTCGATCGACTGACTTCGTGTTGGTGTGGCTTAAAAACCAAATTGTGTGATGCCGCTACAGCACGTACGATCTGTGTTCTCGCTCCCTATTGCAACGTACGTCGGTGACGTAGTCTGTCGACTGATAGTGGAAGACTGAATGTAGGTGGTTGACGCTGCGGGCTCCAATCAATGGAAGGGCCACAGGTAAGCTTTTTCAAAAAAACTCGAGTCGATCTTGTAGTGGAGCGGACGACTTTTGTTAGTAGTTTCACTGACCGAATTGGTCGTCTGGAATGGAGAGGATTCTCGCTACTCCCTGTGTCTTCGCTCGATTGCCAATCCCCTCGCCTCGTGGCGTGCCTGCGTAGTGGATCCTCATTATTTTAATTGACACAATTACGAGTATTTTATTTCTTTTTTTTTTTTTTTTTAGATATATTTTGTTTATATTTTCCTTTTTACTTTGTTTGTTCGTTTGGGTAAAGGGGTCCCTACAACTTCCGAAAAGAATACTCACCGTCCGAGATAAGCATTATATTTAGAGCTAGGGTTGAAATTTTGAATATAAATTACATACCTCACCGAGGTGATCGGCCGCAGCTTTGTACCTTATGTAACAAGAGAAAATGAAGATATTTATCATTTATATAGCGATCTGTCCAATGTTACAGGAAATACGACGTCTATATTTTCAAGAAAGTTTTTTGACATTGCCGAAGCTTTATGATATTTTAAATGGATGCCGGGGTTGGCTTAATTTGTACAAGTTTTGCAAACATGCCATTACTTATCGCAACAGTTTCCCATAAGTTGCGAATTTTTCCCAGTTAGTGTAGTTTCTCGAGTACACTTTCCTTTTTTGTTGCAAATCAATTAAATTTGTTTTTTCTTTTCTTTTGTATTTCATATCACGTCAAAATTGAAAATTGTATAACACTTTATGGTTCAACCCATCAAAATGCTTTTCTGTGTTTCCAATCACTTTAAAATGGATAACTTACTACGCTTTCTATTTTTAACTTGTGTATAGAAGAACTCGTTAAATTTCAAAAACACTACTGTACTTTTATATTTTTTCTCAATTCTTTTCTAAATTTATAATTCAACTTGTTTGAAACTATTATGAGACTTTATGTAAATATTACCTATAAAGCTTTACACTTTTATATTTTTCTTTGTTTTGAAATCAAATGGAATGTTATTCCAGGCAGACGGCAGTATAGCCATGTCCTTATTCTTAAGAAAACTAATTATAACGTGTATTGATGAAATAAAGAATCTATCTATCTATCTATCTATCAGTGGAGGTTTTGTTTGACTATAGGTCTAATAATTGAATAAACCTATCCAAATCTTTCGCACTTCCATCAAACTCAGTTATGAGTTTTATGGCTTGAAAAATTTTGAAAGTCATTACTTTTTTGTTCGGTGGCAAAAGTAGAAATCGGACTTAAACACAATTGGAGTGAGATGCGGTACGCATTTTTTTTTATGAACTGGGAGTTCACTTTCAGATGATCTGCGGGGACGCGGCATTTTTCGAGTCCTAAGTGAAATGTTTCTGGTAACCGTGGCGTGATGGTTAGCATGTCCTTCTGCTAATCCAGAGGTTCGAGGCTCGAATCCCAGCAGAGACAAAAATGTTTTTCGACGGGTATCGCTTTTCGCAAGGAATTGGCAAAGTCCTCCGATAGTAGATTCATTGCCATGAAAAGCGCTTTCTCGATTAACCGTTCGGAACCGGCAGAAAATTGTAGGTCCCCTCCATTCGCTCACAAGGCATAGTTGTGAGAATTGCGCTAGGCCCAGGTGCTCCTCGCTCTGTTGCGCCATTCTATTTATTTTTTTTATTTTGAGTGAAATGTTTAAATTCAACTTAGACATATGTATATAACGGATTAAAGAAATTGTGTCAAACTTGTATTGGGATCAAAAATAAAGACGGGGGTGTATGAATTGTTACCCAAAAGAAGGACTGGTTACATAAAAAAAAAATATATACATATGTATTTACATATCAGTGACGAAGCGTCTATATATTGAGTGGAATGAGTGCTTCTGTTAACGAATTTAAAAATTATCTTAGGTAGCTAGCAAAAATTAAATTCTAAATTGCAAAACGTATTCATTTTTCTATTATATTATAGATACTATATATCGGTTCTTGTCCAATCTATCTCGTTAAATAAATGTCAACATCGTTCTGAGAACATTATAATATTTAACCAAAATAACTACATAAAAGAAATCATTTTGTCTCTGCTACTTAAAACATAAAATACCCCACAGCAAACTAACAGAGAATGCTCAACATCTCTGCATTATTGTTATGAATGTACAAAGTGACTAAAATGCGTAACACATAATATGCATTCCTTGTATTTGCCTTCTTTTCTTCATCTTCATCTCAAAGTGGAACACATTTATTTAAGTTTCTTGGCTTTGGACCAACGTGTGAAGAATGAGTTGAGTGAATGCATTACGAAAATTCCATGAAACAAAAAAGGAGATAGAGAGAGAACAAAGATGTATATGAGCTGTTTATTGTCTCAAACGGTTCACTGTTAATGAGTTTGATTCCATGAAAAAAGGGGTAGGTAGTGCTCATTTTATTGACTAGGTCAGTTTTTTTTAACAATTAGAACAAAATAAAGAGAGCATTAGTTGAAAAGTTGGTGGTTCTTATACTATTTTATATATCGTTGCTGTGAGTGACTTTTAAAGACTTACAACCCAATTCTGAATATTCCCGGGGAAAACAACTCTCCGGGAATTGTATTCTCCCGGGAGCAGAATTCTCTTAGGCTGTGTGTGAATTGGGTTAAAATTTCTCACCTTGGTTAAATTTTTACATTTGTATTGCGGTGGATTCAGATGTTAAATTTTTGCTGTGTGAATTGGGTTAAAAGTAGTGATGTGTCAACTCGGTTTCATAAACCGAGTCAAACCGAGTTGAGCCCAAACCGAGTTGACTCGGTTTACATTTTTTCGAACCGAGTTGGCAAACCGAAGAAAAAACCGAACCGTCAACCAAATAATTAAAATGAAATTAATGCAAGCAGACCGAGTTCGCTTGAACATAATCAAAACTACCCTCCTTTAGTTGCGGTCTGTGCCAAACACAATGCACTTATACATATAAAGTCGATAGTCGACTGGTAGTAGTATGTAAAGCATCAAAGCAAGTGAGTTATTTGCGCAAGCATACAGAAACACACACAACTGTTAAACTTGACTAGGGATATTTTACAGAAAATTAATTCCTAACTCGAGTTGCAGTATGTATCCAAAACATTCAAACCGTCTACCTATCAACCAACAGACGACAATGAAAAAACCGAACCGCAGGCCAACTCGGTTTGACATGACTCGGGATAAATTAATTTCCCGTATAGCTACAATGGATACATACTGCAACTCGAGTTAGGAATTAATTTATCCCGAGTCATGTCAAACCGAGTTGGCCTGCGGTTCGGTTTTTTCAACGACAATGAAAAAACCGAACCGCAGGCCAACTCGGTTTGACTTGACTCGGGATAAATAAATTTCCCGTATAGCTACAATGGATACATACTGCAATCTGCAACTCGAGTCAGGAATTAATTTATCTCGAGTTGGAATGCGGTTCGGTTTTTTCATTGTCGTCTGTTAATAGGTAAACGGTTTGAATGTTTTGGATACATACTGCAACTCGAGTTAGGAATTAATTTATCCCGAGTCATGTCAAACCGAGTTGGACTGCGGTTCGGTTTTTTCATTGTCGTGTGTTGATAGGTAGACGGTTTGAATGTTTTGGGTACATATTGCCACTCGAGTTAGGAATTAAATTTCTGTAAAATATCCCGAGTCAAGTCGGTTCGGTTCTTTCCTGTGTGATTAATTCGTAGGTAAGGTACGCTTATTGCTTTTGGTTTTTTTTTTTTTTTTATTAAATTCATTTTGACTAAATCCGTTTCTTTTGATTGAAAAACTTGTTTGTTTCTATTTTTCAAAACATAGTATTGAAGGAAAAAGCGCAAATATTATTTTTGTAAACCGAGTTAGCCAACTCGAGTTACAACTCGGGTTAATCAAAATCCAACTCGGGTTAACCCGGTTTGTAAATTTGACGGTTTGGCACATCACTAGCTACAATGGATACATACTGCAACTCAAGTTAGGAATTAATTTATCCCGAGTTGGACTTGGACTGCGGTTCGGTTTTTTCATTGTCGTCTGTTAATAGGTAAACGGTTTGAATATTTTGGATACATACTGCAACTCGAGTTAGGAATTAATTTATCCCGAGTCAAGTCAAACAGAGTTGGACTGCGGTTCGGTTTTTCATTGTCGTCTGTTGATAGGTAGACGGTTTGAATGTTTTGGGTACATATTGCCACTAGAGTTAGGAATTAAATTTCTGTAAAATATCCCGAGTCAAGTCGGTTCGGTTCTTTCCTGTGTGATTAATTAGTAGGCACGCTTATTGCTTTTGGTTTTTTTTTTATAAATTCATTTTGACTAAATCCGTTTATTTTGATTGAAAAATTTGTTTGTTTCTATTTTTCAAAACATAGTATTGAAGGAAAAAGCGCAAATATTATTTTTGTAAACCGAGTTAGCCAACTCGAGTTACAACTCGGGTTAATCAAAATCCAACTCGGGTTAACCCGGTTTGTAAATTTTACGGTTTGGCACATCACTAGTTAAAAGGGGTTTTTTGAAACACTATTTCCTCTAAAATTCCTTCACAAATTAAGAAATTTCCCTGAAAAAAGTTCTTTATCGTTCAATTTAATAAATTTTTTATTTAAAATATAGCAACTCTAAAATTGTAAATTTAATATTACGTTCCAAAAAGTGCTAAGATCTCCATTTTGCTTAATTTCTCTCGTTCTTGTACTACTATTTTTATATATTGAAACAATAGTCCTGTATCTTGTAAAATATTTCCCATCACGGATAGTTTGATAATCGGTGTATGAATACTTGTTTTTACAGCACTGACAACAATTTCAAGCTAAAAAATTAATCGATTTGAGTTTCGTTTTCAAAATGAATAATTGTTATATAAAAAGAAATATTTTACTGAAATTTTATTAATACTTTTGAAATACTATTTTATGCATTATTAAGTAGATATAATTTGCCGCATATCTCCATCCATCATCCATGTTTGCATTTTTTGATGTTAGCATGTTGTCCAGCTCAATTCTGATTTGAATTTGTTTTAGTTTTTCTTCAGGAGACCCTAAAAACAACAATTCTGTTTTTATAACTATGCACATGTATGTTTTTCGATGGAAACAAAAGATCAAACTTACATTTATTGTAAGGTTTTCGAGCTATTCTTTCTTGTTGTCCAACTTTTCGTGTGCTGTCCATACTGCTAACAACTACTTTCTGTTTTGGTTACCTTTTCTTCTACAAAAAAAGTTGTGAATGCAACACGAATTAGACACACATCTCTTTCTGGACAAACGTCAAATTTTAACCCACTGCTCACGGAGTAGGCTAAATTTTTTCAACCATTTCTCGATATTTATTTGTTTTATAAGTTTCAAAAGTATTATAGAGTAAATAAACTTTGTTTTAAGTATTTATTGGATGTCCTTAATGGATCGTGTCAACCAAACACGAAGCGCTTTGGAATTTCAACAGTAATAAAATTAAGTGCATGCTAACGTTTCTTCGCCGAAGGAGGATACCAGACGGGAGTAAGAAACGAGTGCAGTATTGGATTGGCTCAATCAAGTTTTAGCAAGGTGCTAAGCGAGGTCCTGGAAGTCTTTGAGGGGAAGCTATGTCCACACTGGATCCAAATGTAGACAACGATTGCAAACAAAATAAAAATTGCGTTGGCGTTTTATACAAAACACAACTTCCCCGGTATTGTCAGTTGCGTTGATAGTACGCACGTTCGGATTATTGCTCCTTCTACAAACAAACATTTGTTTTACAATCGTAAAGGAAATTATGCTCATTTGTGACAATGAGTTGAGAATCAAGAACGTCGATGCTTCCCATCCTGCTGCATGCCACGATTCGTTCATTTGGAACGTAAGCCAGCTAAAGGAGCACTTCAAGCAAGAATACTTAAGCGGTACAAGATATTTTTGGCTTCTCGGTAAGTTATAATTTATAACTATGAATACTACAGCACGATTGTTTTGAAATTTTCATAGGGGACGCCGGATATCCTTTAGAGCCATGGCTTTTGACCCCTCACAGAACACCAGAAATAGGATCAACCGAAAGCAAATTTAACGAGGTTCACACAAGCGCGCGCAATATTATTGAGCGCACGAACGGAGTTCTCAGAAACAGGTGGAGGTGTCTTATTGGTGCGATAGAGCTACACTACTGTCCAGTGAAGGCGGCGAAAATTGTCAACGTATGTTGCGCATATATTAGAAACTGATTCCTCTTCGGCTTTTTTGGTCAATAGTTAACGCAATGAAATGTAACCTACTTCATTAGCTTTCCCGACGTTTCGACAGGGTTTGTTGTTTTCCTCAGGGGATCTTTATTGAGAACATACAATGGGGTAGTTAAACAAATTTGCGATTATACATTGAATAAGGTAGACTTACTTCGAAGAAATTAAAGACGTTACTTTTAAAATTACACAACAGAATAAATATAAAGAAAAAAACTTTATACTTCTTTAAAAAGAAAAAAAAAATGAAAAAAATATAAATCTTTACACTTCCTTTGTTGGAGTTTAGCCTTAATATGAGTCATGGATCTGCAAAATATTAAAACAAAAACAAAATTTAAAATTTTCTTTGCAGCGACGAGAGAGCAATATATGGCTGATATGTTCTGTGTGTCCTGTTTCCTATTCATACTATTGTTGTTTTTTAAAATGTGAGGTGTTTCCAGAGTATATCTTTTTGAAATTTGACATTTTTATTATTTGCGTAATGTATGCTCAACTAAACTGTTAATAACAATTTATTATGGTATTTTCCATTCTAAGTTACAATACGGAATTGCTTGCTGGGGTGGTGTATATCGAAACAAAATACAACCACTTTTGGTATTGCAGAAATATGTCGTTAGAAAAATCTGTCGTAAAGCTGGTAGGCACTCTAGTTTTCCTTTGTTCTGTGCTCTTAAGATACTTCCAGTTCGTCATTTATACTGTTTCAAGGTGCTAAAAACTTTTTATATGAAGTCTGGGAATCTCAATTTTCGTTTAATTTCGAGATACAATCTTCGTGGAAACCTTTCAAACTTATTATCTGTTCCTTTTTTCCGTACCACTGCTTATCGTAACTTTTTCTCTATTATGTCTCATCGGTTGTTTAACATTCTTCCTCAATCAATAAGGACTATAACTATACCTGGAAAGTTTTTTAAAAGCGTTAAAATTTGGCTTCTTTCCTTAGACTATCTTGCTCTGGAGTCTTATATTTTTGATGTTTTGGGTTAATTTTCATTCACTTTTCAATTTTCTACTACATCTGTTATTGTTGCTTAGTGTTTTTGATATCAATTTTTGCATTATATAAAAAACAAAAAAAAAACAAAAAATAATTAAAATTTTATTATGTGAATTCTACAAGGGTCACCCCACCCAATTACTTTTAATTTTTGATATTTTTAGCTTTTGATGTGGCATTCAACTCTATTTTTCAATTTCTTTAAAATAATGAATGTCACCAGCCTTTCTTATATTTTTCTTTAAGTTAAATGAAATTTTTTAATTTTTTAATTTTTCTATTATTCAATAATTGTTAAGAAATTTATATGAAACAATAAATATAATCTAATCTATATAATCTAAAATATGTTTTTCTGTTTGTAGTACTTTCGATTTTTGTGGTTTTAATAATGGTTTTCGGAAAACTGTTGTTAGAAAGGTTTTTTGTAACCTTTGCTTCGTTTTCAGAGTGAAACTTTGTATCACTCAATGTAAACACTTTGTTAATTAAATTTGAAGTAGTGTGCATTTTAATGTGTTTAGCCTGGGTGGAGTGGAAATTGATAAGTCTTCGAGATGCTGTTTCTTTCTGATACCAGTTGAAAGAGAGGCGATTATTTTCGCGATGGATCTTAACGCTATCGCACTGTATGAAACTACCATGCTACGAATTAGTCAAATATGTTGGGATAATTTTGCAAACGGTGACTAACACCTCAAAACCTCCAAACACCAACCCGATGTTGTAAATGTCAAAGTACTACAAACAGAAAAACATATTTCAAAAAGATATACTCTGGAAACACTTCACATTTTAAAAAACAACAATAGTATGAATAGGAAACAGGACACACAGAACATTATCAGCCATATATTGCTCTCTCGTCGCTGCAAAGAAAATTTAAAGTTTTGTTTTTGTTTTTATATTTTGCAGATGACTCATATTAAGGCTTAACTCCAACAAAAGAAGTGTAAAAATTTACATTTTTTTTCCTTTTTTTCTTTTCTTTTTAACGAAGTATAAAGTTTTTTTCTTTATATTTATTCTGTTATGTAATTTTAAGAGTAACGTCTTTAATTTCTTTGAAGTAAGTCTACCTTATTCAATGTAAAATCGCCTCATATACGTTAACTCGCCTTGAACTGGTTGCCCTTCTACGGTAAACGACACGGTGTAGTGTTCCCGGCTTGACACCGGATTCCCGTCAGCTAAATGTGGATGATGTTGCCGGTATTGCACGGGGGCTCTATCCTAACGCAAGAGCTGGTGGGTTGTCGCATTGATAAAAGACTTTGTTGCCCCGTATATAATAGTGGTTGGTCAAAAATCCGGACGGTTACGAAACACCTTGGATCAGTCCAATTTTCGTGTGGGAGGCTTGACGACAGTTGTTTAATTAGTGGCTCTTGGAGAGGGCCAGAGTCCGTTGAATGTGATGCTTAATTTGGTATCATGCCTTTGACCGATGAAACGTTTGCTTTCTTGTCTTGTCGGCCGTATACTTTCTTTGTTCAGCCGTTCATCAGAGAAGCAAGGTGTGGGTGACAAGCGCAGTCGTCCGTCATTCGACCGTCCGCTCCACAATAAGAGCAGAATAAGCGGAACGGTCGACGGCAGTTCGCTTTAATGTGCCCCCTCTGCTTACAATTCCAGCAGTGGGTTGACCTATCGTATGGGCTGGTGGAAAGGACAAGTTGCCCATCGAAGGTTGCTCCATGCGGAGGGCGGGGACGGTTGTGTGGCTGCTGTCGCAAAGGTTATGTCGGGCGGTGCGGTAGGTTTGAGTGGGGTGAGGGCTGATGAGAACTCCGGTTTTCACCTTGGATAAACTCAAATTCCTCGGCTTACCTCATCAGCTCTTCAATACTTGAGAAGTCTTTCCTTTTAATATACAGGTGATACTCGGGCCGTAGGCTGTCGTAAATACGATCCACACTGTCAGTTATACTCAGGTGTGGATGCCTATGAATCATATATTGTGTTGCCTGAATGAATTCTTTGGTCTTTTCCCGTGGGCCTTGCCTTCGTCGCATTATCTCGTCTTCCAATTTGAAGATATAACGGGCGGGCAAGTGTCGCTCGAAGAAAACGTCGTGAAACTGGACCCATGTTTTTATACGGTCTCTGTTAATGCGAAACCATTCCAGTGCCGTACCTCTAAAAACTTCGGGCAAAGCTTTCACCATTTCGTCTGGTCGGATATCATAGCAAGAGGTTAACTCTTCTATGCGCGCTAGGAATTCTAACGCATTACCGGTAGTGGTAGAGTCAAATTAAAGCCCCCACTTCCTGACCGTGTTCATGACTTCCGCCCCGCGGCTGAGTACGAACTTATGAGGCGGTCTCTGCGGAATAGGATTTTCAGGGCGCTCGCGATCAGGTAAAGTGGTCGTGTCAGAAATATTTTCCGTAGGCCTAGAAGCCAACGGTTGTTCGGAGGCCGACGATGGAGAGGGTGTATGCCTGTATGGGTTCGTACCGGAAGAAATATTTCCGTATAATTGGGAGATTTCGGAACGCTATCCGCCTCGGAATTCGGTTCGATACCGACAGAAAGCACCTCTTTGTATTCTCTCTTGGTAACGGCTCGTTCCATTTCCTCGCACAGGTTTTGTATGGATTTCCTTTGCCTAGCGCCTTTTAAGCACTGAAGCGAGCTCGGAGAGTGGCCAGGGAACCCTCGGTATCGAGGTCCTGTTAGCGTATTCGCCCCGTGAGCTCCTGCTTACTCAGCAGGTAAATAGCTCCTCTACTGCCGAATACGTCGAAATTATCTTCGTTTTCGGACATATTAAATGGTTTAGTTAGCAGAGTTTTCTTCGCGTGTGTTTTGTAGTAATAAAGAGTGTTTTGTACGGAAGGAGACTACGAATTGTCCCTGCTCGTGCGCCAAATTGTGACGTGCTTTTTGCTTTCCAACCGAGTTTTTCTCGTCGGATTAGCCAGGGTCTTTCTGAAGAAAAACACGAAACTTCAGGATAAGGTCTTCATCTTAAATGTACCAACTCTTTATTACCAACACAACTAATTACTCTTTATTAACACAGTATAAATTATAGACTTAAGACTAACTACGGTGCCGTACGGATGGTCCTCGGTCGTAAGGACTTACGGTTAGATGCCTATTTGTAGGTAACGCCTTGACGTGGAAGAAATAGAGAAAATCAGGTATATTTACGGCCCCTCGGCACGGAAACAGCAGGCAATGGCTCTGGTGGATCAGAAGGTTTATTTACGGCCCCTTGTGGCACGGAAAAACAGCAGGCAATAGCTCTGGTGGATCCGAAGGTTTATTTACGGCCCCTTGTGGCACGTAAAAACAGCAGGCAATAGCTCTGGTGGATCCGAAGGTTTATTTACGGCCCCTTGTGGCAAGTAAAACAGCAGGCAATAGCTCTGGTGGATCAGCAGGTTTACTTACGGCCCCTAGTGGCACGGAGAGCAGCAGGCAATAACAAATTGTAATTAAAATAATTTCTTACCTAGTCTTATGGCTGCTTACTATGAATTGACGGCGGTGGGTTCCTTCTTTTTCACGAAATTCAGGTTGCCTATATAAATATTTCGGAAGGAAACTATTGTGAGTTATACTCTGCGAGTAAACACTCTAATGTCTCGTGCATTCATATGGCTGTTGTGCGGGTGGTGTGATGATGATACGCTATACTTTCGTGAATCAGTGTTGTCGACTCTGGTTGTACTATAGTATCAAAAGTACTAGACTGCATAAAAAGTATCAAAGGTAAGAGGTAGCATGAACGCTTCGTTACAGTGTTTATCAAAACTTAATGAACTCTATGAAGCTTTCATTGAACTAAAAATGGAATTGAATAACTTAAACTAAGAAGGTAATGCCTCTTTAACTAATAACTCGAATAAAGAATAAACTCTACTAACTAATAGTGAATCGCAAAATTTTGAACTATAAAATTTTATCAGTTGAGAACAGAATTTCTTTTCCAGAACAAGCAACGTATTCCCGAATAACTTTGTCTCTGTTGTTTGAGCCGTCCCTAGTAACACATTTGCTCCGAAATTCACTTGTTAACTTCCTCTGGCTAGGATATTAAAAAGAACTGGTGGAACCGATGTGTTTCTGACGCTGTTTGGAAAATTTAAGCAGCCTAGTACCATCAGGAAACATTCTTTATTCAATCTGAACTGCAGTACAAAACCAAAAAAAGAAATGCTTTGGTTTCGAGTTTAATTTTTTCTTTTTGTACAAATATATTGTAACGTGAACCCAACATTTAATACCAATTTCCTAATCGAAAACGTTCAACCGAAAACACAAGCGGCAACACTAGTGTAAGTGTAGAAATATTCTAGGAGAGAAAATGCTTGACAGCCAAAATAATGGAGAGTGGAGACTATGTGGAAGTTACTGGAGAGTTCTAGATGAAATGTCATTTGATATAAATAGCCCGCCTGAGGCAACCAGAGAGCAGTTTTGATTATAGAGTGATAAAGTTAAGAGTAAATTGTTGAATACAAGTGATAGTCCAAAAGTCGAGTTGAGATCGAATAAAGTATAGATACTGAATAAAAGTGATAGAAATAAATTGAAAGGTGAAGTTTTATTTTGCGAACTAAGCGCACGTTACATTGGTGTCAGAAGTGGGATTAGACTTATTTGAAAAAAAAAAACGAGTTGACTATTAAAGTGTATAAAAAAAAAAGTAAAAAGAAAAATAAAAACAATATACAGTGAAAATGGGTAAGTTGTTAGAAGAGCTAAGCTGCATTGAGCTTAGTGAGTTAGGTAAGCGAAATCTTTCTAGAGCGGGAACGAAAAGTGAGCTCGTCCTGCGCTTACGTAACTATTTGGAACAGCTAGGGGAAGACGTAAACACTTTTGTTTTTGAAACAGAAGTGGAGGAAGAGGAAGTAAGTGAAAATGTAGATTTTTCTAGTATGATGAAACTTTTGTTAGAACAACGAAACGAGCAAAAGAAAGAACAGCAGAATGTTCTCGAACGACTCGAAGTACAACAAAAGAAGCTGATTGACGAGCAACAGCAGAATATTCTCGGACGTCTGGAAGAGCAACGAAACGAACAAAAGAAGGAACAGCAGAATGTTCTCGAACAACCTGAAGCACAACGAAACGAACAAAAGAAGCTGGTTGAAGAACAACGAAGCGAACAAAAGAATGAACAACAGAATATTCTCGAAAGACTTGAGGCGCAACAGAATGTTTTGGAAGGCCAGAAAAACATTCTAGAAAGCAAATTGGGTAACATTGAGAAAAATGTTTGTGGCCTAGAAAAACGAATTGAATGTGTTGAGAAACGATTTTCCAAGCTTGAGAGTCAATGCGAAAGTCAGCTTGCCACTTTGGAGAAACGAATCGAAAACATGGCTAAGGAACTAGACCAGATGCGGAAAATGGAGCTACGGAAAACTTGTGAAGATTGTATAAAACAAAGAGAAGTACAACCACCAACATTCGACGGACAGTCATCTTGGTCAGTTTACAGGAGACAATTCGAGGCAGCTGCGACAGCAAATGGCTGGGATGACGAAGACAAATACATAGCACTGACTCTTGCTCTTAGAAGATCAGCAGCTGAATTACTTCAAAGTGTTCCAGCTGGTAAGAGCTACGATTTCAGTTCTCTCGTGGCAGCTATAGATAAACGCTTTGGTGATAGCCACTTGAAAGAAGTCTTCCGAGTCCAACTCAATAACAGAGTCCAGAAAAGGGGTGAAAGTCTACAGCAGCTCCAAACAGACGTCGAAAGACTGGTTCACCTGGCATACCCGGACGCTGGAGAAGAAATCATCAACCATCTGGCTGTTGAGTCCTTAGTTCGTGCCATTGCTGACAAACATCTTCAGAGATCTGTGCGAACTGCTAGAACACGAACTCTTTCTGAATTTCTAGAGCTTGCATTAATGATGGAAGCATCTGAGCAAGCTTCTCAAATGGAACATTGTCAGAGAGAAGCCATAGTCGAGGCTGGATCATGCCCAGGAGTTAAGCTACAAAGGAACCAGCGGAACGAACTTGCCAGATGTTGGAATTGTAATAAGACGGGGCACTTACAGCAACAATGCCGGTTGCCACCAATTAAAACTGAAACTGCTTGTCGACGTTGTGAAGTCCAAGAAAATTAATCCGCGAGCTGTAGAGTAAGACCGCAGACTTATCAATACCGAATTGGACATCAGGTAGAAAACCCCCAATGGAATTGCTGGCGGAAAGTAGAGACCAAGACTCAGCGGATGAGAATGGAACCCATATTCGGATGGAGCAAGGAAGAATTGAGGTCTGCTCAAAAGAAGGATCCAGACATTGGACCGATTCTCAAATGGAAAGAGAACAACACGAACCCTGACTGGAACGACATTTCTGACCAAAGCCCTGTTGTCAAAGCCTGTTGGGCACAGTGGGACTCGCTTCGCGTGCAAGAAGGCGTACTCCAGCGCAAATGGGAATCTACTGACGGTAAATCTTTTATAATGCAACTTATTGTTCCTCAATCGAAAATCAAAGAGGTTTTACAAAAGATGCATAGAAGCCCTACAGGAAGCCACCTGGGAGTCAACAAGACGCTGGAGAACGTGCGAAAACGCTTTTAATGGCTGCATGTTAGAGGTGACGTGGAGAAGTGGTTCCGAAATTGTTATGTCTGAGATTCAAGCATAGCGGTGGGTAGGCTTACAGATAGATTTAATAGAACAGGGACATGGGCCACAGTGTATGGCGACCGGATGAAGACACGGTATGACACAAAAGCGACAACGTCAGGATTCCAAGCAGGAGATCGTGTGTGGCTTTATAATCCTCATCGTCAAAAGGGATTGTCACCGAAACTTCAGCAAAACTGGGAAGGTCCTTATACTGTTGTCACGAGGATTAACGACGTGGTTTACCGCATCCAAAGAGGACTAAGAGGCAAGTTAAAAGTAGTTCATTGTTACCGGCTGCATTGATATAGTGGCGAGGCTGCAGATGGAATTATTCGGGACGAACAATCTAAAGGAGGGGGCAGTGTAACGTGAACCCAACATTTAATACCAATTTCCTAATCGAAAACGTTCAACCGAAAACACAAGCGGCAACACTAGTGTAAGTGTAGAAATATTCTAGGAAAAAATGTTTGACAGCCAAAATAATGGAGAGTGGAGACTATGTGGAAGTTACTGGAGAGTTCTAGATGAAATGTCATTCGATAAAAAAAAAACTTGAACTTCTTCTTTGCTTCCCTTGTGGAATCCACACGCGATGTTGCGGTGAGATTCCATCAAAATCAAAAGAATCCTTATGCTATGTCCGCTCCTGAGAGTTTAACTTAGTTATCTCAAAACAATCCCAAACCAACATTATAACCAAGTGGTTTGCCATACAAAATGAAACCTTTTTAGTCACTGGGTTTCGAGATAACCTACTCGAAACCAATATTCCATTGAGTTTGACATTTAAGAGAGTGGAACTGAGTGGAGAGAGAATGAATTCTCTCATACGTCGTTGACGTTTTGCTCACACTTTATATCTGTCTCTTTTTAACTTAAGACGAAAAGATATACTCAAAACTTTTTTGCATATGCGGACGCTACTTGGTTAACTGAAACCATCCTGGAACGAAACCCAGGTTAACTTCAGGTGCGGATATAGCATTAACTGGCACTTGTTTATTGTTTTCGACCTTACAGGCCACCTCCACCTGCAAGACTTATCATCAAATGTTACGTGGAGGCGGTTCATTTGACGTTATGTCGCAATCTCTTACTTCTCTGTCTTCGACTTTAAAGTATTGGTGCTTTGTTAATAATTGTGCTACAGAGATGAATGAAGGCTTTCTGAGCTCTCCATAATATCTACAAGATTGCTGCATTTCAAAATTTTGACTGTGATAAGTTTTTCAAAAAATGTCTACATAGTTTGATATTTAGGTTTTGGTATTAAAAAAAAGTTAAGACAAATAACCGAGCTGAGGGAGCGAATCACAATATAATGAGTCCCAATAGAATCAGTATAGTTGCATGTTTATGAGTTTTCACATCTTGCCCAACTTTACAAAAAAAAATTAGTTTTTAAAAAACTATAACTTTGGTGTTGTTCAAACCCTGCCCTTAAGAATTTTTCAGTAGTGTCGTGAAAATTAAATTTCAGGTTATGTTTTAAATTGACAAGCAAAAACAATAGTTTCAAACATGAAGGCTGATTTTTATTATCCAAATACAAAAAAATCTACTTTCAATGGGATATCAACGGGTAAAAAATAAAAACTCCATGGAAATATGGTTTTTGAATATATATCACTGTTTCAGAACTCCAAATTAAGATGCGTAAACGAGATTATGACTTCTCGAGATGTAAAAAAATTCTTTCGGATTGCGATCGACGCAAGGATGAACAGAAGAAAAAACAAAGCGACAATAAATGTGACCAGGAAGAAACCAAGACGGAGAATGATATTATCAAAACAGATGAAAGCAGCGATAATATCAAAGATGTGGCAATGGAAGCAAATGAAACTGATCAAAATGTAGAACCTAATCAAACTAGTGGTGCTGTGGAAGCGAATGGAAATAAAATGTCTGTTGGATGCGCTGTTGATGAAGAATCCCTAGGTCGTGATGCTGCCATTAAGAAGAACGTAGTTTTTTTTTTAACAAATTGATTCTAAGTCCGTTGACAACAGTTGGAAATCTTCCATTTCGACGTATTGGCAAGGAGTTTGGGGCTGATATTACGTACTGAGAAATGGCCTGTGTTGTGCCCATAGTCAAGGAGCTAACTCAAGAATAGGCTCTTACAGAACGTCATGAAAGTGAGAACACGTAGTGCTTTGATTAAACCGTGGATTTTCAAAGAAATCAAATACCAAAAACCCTGGGACCCTACCAGCAGCGAGCGCTTGGATCTGCTGAAGAAATACGTGTATTACGGACTGAAGCATTGGGGTTCTGACACTAAGGGTGTCGAAAACACTTGTCGCTTTCTTCTCGAGTAGGAGTCATTCATCAAAATGAGAAGTCGCCAGTGACTGACTTTTCACATTTCATTTTTTGCTTGGTTTGTGTGACGATTTTACTTATAATTTTGGATCTCTTTCTTTTTTCTTTTTCTTTTTTCTTTCTTTTCTTTTTATTTTTCTTTTTTCTTACACATCCAACTTATTAAGCAATCGCAAAAGCTAACCAAAGTAATAAAAAGGAAATTAAAATGAACAACTCCAAGAACAACAACAATGTTACGAAGATGACTGAGGAAGAGGAAAACCTCCTACTCAACCCTTTCTCCAGCTTAGGTATGGAAGATGGAGCCAGTGGCGAAGTCATCATTGTCGATGAAATCAGTGATGCTAGCTCTATGGCAGACTCCGATATCTCCAACCTATCGTGCATGTCCAGGCGGAGTAAAATTTCCAACTGCAAACGCACGGTTAAAAGGCTGGGGAAAGTTGACTGGAACGAAATGACTGACTAAGAACGGAAACGACTACATAACGCACGAGCCTTTCTAGACAGGGAGAACTTGGGAAAAGGCGGGCCTACTGCTAGTCTAGCACCAAGCCCCCTGCAAGGTACAACTGCAAAAACTGACAAGACCGACCAAAACAAACCACACGGCATACGAACCTTGGTGGTAAGGGAGGGCTTGGGAAAGGATGGGCCTATTGCTAATACAGCACCAAACCCTCTCTCCCCTCTAAGTCAGAGTGTAAAAACTTCGATGGGTCCGCCTGCTCCGTACACTGATAAAATTCAGCCAAAGAAAAGGCCAACCCCATCGACGGCTGGTGTAGGGACTACGAATACAGGACATAATACGAAGGACGAACACACAGACCCTAGAGCACGGAAGCACAGCAGTACTTCTCACCCAGAAATGGGAAATGAAGCTGCTGCTGAGGGGAAGGAAGAACATAAACTTGATGGTAGTGTAGAAGGCCATAGCCCTCCGCAAGACCTGAATGTGACTGAGGAATCCAACCCCGAAAACCCGTCACACAACAAAATGACAGACAGTCTGGCAACTGTCATCGACAGAAATACAAGACAACGACGAGCAAGGGTCCTCAGCAAAGACGAACTTCAACTGAGACAACAACGCAACGCGGTAAGGACAGTCAGACGCCTATCAAAAAAGAACCCTGACTCCTTAACGGGAAAGGCAAGGAAGGCTCTGATGAGGTCTGAACAAAGACTACGGACATTGACACCAATAGACAAAACAAAACAAACTGGACAAGATGTAACGGAACCGGTGTTCAGCCCCTCTCACTCCTAGTAGACCACCCTTACAACCCCATATGTACAGGCATATGAGGCTGGTCCGGGCAGCAGAAGCAAGAGGGGTGTTCAGGCTGTGGCCGCGGGCATGCTTGCAAAAGCCAAAGGCTAGCTCGTCGCGGGGGGGGGGGGGGGTTCTTGCAACCACAGCTCTGAACATTGTTACCAAAAAACATGCCTTACAAAAAAAAAACTGGCGACCCAAATGTCCCTGTGCAGTTTACCTAGCGGGGAGAATCTTAGCTGGAATAGACCCTCGGAGGTTTTGCCCACCCTTCGTATCCCTGAGATACCACCATGGCTACTGCGACCTCCTAATCCTGCAGTAGCCCCTTACTCACCCTTACCCCTATCGCTTACCTCATCCCTGTCCTATCTCCACCTCAATCCATGGTTCCTTTTACCTGGACATCCTAATTAAATGTTTTTTTTTCCAGTAAAAAAAAATAAAAAAAAGAACACTTTTTTTTTCCAAAACGTTATAATAAATGATTTTATTTCTAACTAATCATATGGCGAACGTAAGTAAGATAGGTGTACAGCTGTTTCCATACTTTTTCCATTAAATAAACGCAACTCATTTCTTTTCAGATGGCAACCCTCTTCTATAAATTTCAATTTCAGGTAATTATCATTCTATTATAATTTAATTCTTTAACTCGATTTAAACAAAAATTATTTTCTTAATATTTTTTTTTACTTTTCAGATGGCAACTCACGATTCAATCTTCAGGTAATATCTGTTTTATTTTCTTTTACAAAATTTATAAATTTTTCTTTTTTTTTCCAGAACCGATGGCAACTCTTTTTTTTTTTCTCTACTAGGTACGTAATAATTTTTCTTGTTAATCTCACTTTCAAATTTGGTTTTTTTTTCAGTTAACTTTCTATTTCTTCTTTTTTTTTTCAACAGGAAAAAGCGTAATAAACCCCAAAAGAAAAAAAAAAATAAACGTCAAAAGGAAATGGTATTTTTTTTATAAAAATACAAGGGAATATGTATCAAGATCATTAAGGGTACTCACCCAGCTTTTCCTCCAAAGTAGTGCACCACGTTGTCGGTTTAGCGTTTTCTAAAAAAAATTAAATTTAGGTGTCTGATTATTCCCCCCTTTTTCCCCTTTATTCTTTTTTTTCTGATTTATTATTAGGCCTTTTATTTTTTTTGTTACAGGGATACACCGGTAATATAGTTCTTTTTTTTTTTTTGAATTCCGAAAAAAAACTACGCACCTTGAACAAGTTATTTAGGTATTTAGGTAAGTAGACTACTGGGGTTGTACGGTTTGCCAGAATTAAATTTTCGCTACTATTACATTATTCTTCTTTTATATTCTTATTGCTAATACACGTAACAAACACGAATTCACGCACACCTTTTTTTGCAACACGGGGATAGATCGGAGGGGGGGGGGCTGCTGAGGGCAATTATAATTCGGGATATGAATATCAGGGAAGGGATGTAAACACTGGGACACTTTCTGTTAGGATGAGAATGATGAATTGGATGACGTTGATGAAGATGGTGCTGGTGATGATGATGAGGCTGGTGATGATGATGATGTTGATTTGGATATGATGAGGTGTGTTGGGGAATGCGTCTGAATCCCTTTTTTTTGTGATGGTTTTTTCCTTTATTTTTAAACTTTATTTGCCCTTAACCGGATTTATGACTTAGTTTTGAGCACTCTCTTTTTATATAATAAGCTTTTTTTTTCTTCTTTCTAGATTTTCATAATTTCACCGATCAGGTATAGGTTTAGTTTTCTGTAAACAAATTTCTTTTTTTTTTCTTTTCGGCACAGAACACTTTTCGTACGTAGTTCTTTAGTATTTTACGCCCGTTTAGTCCTAAACGTATTTACTAAAACTTTTATCCGAACAATTTTTTTTTTTTGTATCTCGTTTCTTCACGTGCACAGACTGACTTTATAGTTTCTTTCTTGCTTGTGGTATTTTCCTTAATTTTTCCTTTTTTTTTTCTTCACTTCAATTCTATTTCACACTTTCATGTTAAATTTCTCGCAACAAGAATTAAAAGGGAAAACACACGTCAACATTCAAAGTCTACTGACGCGCACAATGGTTCAATCTTTAAATTTTCTTTGCTTTTCCTCTTTCAAGGTTTTATCGTCTTAAAATGCTGCAACCGACTGTGTAGTTTGACCTACTTCGATGGCTCAGCTGAACTTGTCATGTACCAGGCCAACTCGACCGTTGTACATGTACATAGTCGGTACAGTTGGGTTGGTGCATGGCAAGATCACACCATCTGTTAGCGGCCACTCTTGCGGCTTATCTTTTTACGGCAAATCTTCCACTTGCGGGTGGAGATAAGCTCGCAGGTTGTTGCTAAGTAAAGTAAGTATGTACGTATGTACATGTTACGCATTATTTTCAATAATGCAAATTGAATTATTAAAAGGCAAGTAGGGTGGGTCAGGTAATTATGATGAGTTATTATTGAGTTATTATGATGAGTGATTTTATTATTATAGTTGGTAAGTATTAATTGTAGGTTGTATTATTTATTTCCAATATTATTAAGTGTATTAGGGTTTGTATTATAGGTTGTAAATAATTATTAAGGTAAGTATTATAGGTCGTTTGTTATTATTGAAGAGAGAATATTATGTGGTTATGTTTATGGTACGTATTATGTGTTATTATGAGAAAAGGGTAAGTTTTATGTATGTTTTATTATAGCAAAAGGGTAAGTATTATAATGGCAAGTATTATAAAGGGTAGGTATTATAAAGGGTAAGTTTTATGTGTTTGTGTGTTATAACAGGTGAGTATTATGTGTTTAAATATTATTGGAGGTAGTTATTATAGGGGTTATTTAAAGTTATGGGGAATATTATCTGTGATGTATTATTTAGTATAAATTTTATTATTGGGTATGTCAAGGTAGTTATTACAAGTTTGGTTATTATTTGCGTTATAAATATTATGACGGATGGTAAGTATTATAAAATTGGAATTATGTTTTCTGATGTTTATTATAAGGTTAAGATTATTTTTATTATAATTATTAGTATTGGTATTATTATTATGATTATTGTTATGATTATAATTATTATTAAGTTATCGGTTCCCACAAAACTTGTCCTTTCCACAAGGCCTGCCGAAGTGCAAAGGAGAAGAAAAGAACAGCTGAAGTTTTTTTTTTTTTTTTTTTTTTTTTTTTTTTTTTCTCTCTCTCTCTGAGAGTCTCATGCGCAGACTGGTAGCCGGGCTATTAAAGGAGGATTACCTCCTTATGTCCTTGGCATGGTATACCCCTACCCTTTTACTATTAAAATCTTCTAATTCATATAGATTGTTACCTATCTGTTTGGATATTCGCAACTTGATAAATTCCGGGCTTAGCTTAGCACTGAAGCGTTTGTTTGCGTCACTAAGAGCGAAGTTTCGTCTAAAGACAATATCTCCTACCTTGTACTTCGCATCTTTACTTCGTGTGTTGTACTCGTTTTCGTAGCGCGTATGCGCGTCAGCCAGGGAGTTCTTAATATGGGCATGAAGAATGTTCATTTGCGAAGCTTTAGAGATGACGTTGAGGTTCGCGTTGTTAAGGGCATTGAGTTTGCGGAGGACTCGGTAATCGGCACCGTGTTCTATACATTGTTGGCCAAAAAGAGCCTCGTACGGCGACATATGTATAGCGGAATGGATGGTGGTTCGCAGGGCACTGGCTATTGATTGCAGGTTGGCGTCCCAATTCCTCTGATCAGGATCAATGTATGATCGAATGGCTGCAAGTATCGAGCGGTTGACGCGTTCGCTCGCGTTAGCTTGCGGGGAATAGAACGCCGTCCTCACATGGGTAATACCATATGTACCCATACGCTTCGCGAAGTCGCGGCTCACAAACTGTTTGCCGTTATCCGACAGGATGGTTTCGGGCATGCCAAAGATGAAGAACACCTGTTCTTCCAAGAATTTTAGCACAACCTCGGTTGTGGCCTTACGAATAGCTTTTACTATCACAAACTTCGTCAACTGATCCAGCGCTATCACAATGTGTGTGTTCTCGTCTCGCGAGCGGGGATATGGACCTAGGAAGTCGATGTAGAGCATCTGAAAGGGCCTGTCTGCTCCGAAAGCCTTACCCATAGGAGGCCTAAGGGTTGCGTTAGGAGCTTTCGAAGTTTTACAGATCTCACCTCCTCCTAAGAATGTCTTGACTTGAGCTGCCATGTTAGGCCAATAGTAGAGTTTCTGCAGTCGGAACAAGGTCTTCGCAATTCCCCCATGCGAAGCTCGAGGTGGTTGATGGGCAAGCGAGATCAAACGCTCGGTCAGCTGTTCAGGGACCCAAAGCTTCCATACTTGGTCATCTTCGATTGGATGACCTGTGCAGTGTTTGACCTTCTTGTAGACGAAATTTTCCGACACTTGAAGGTCAGGTAGCTTATCTGTTTGGTCTCGGATGCTGTCTATGATCTTGCGGTATTCCGCAGATTGAAAGCTAGGGTCCTCAAGATCAATGTGCAATACATCCCAGGTATCCTTCACCACCGAAACATCACAATCCAGAGAGTCTAGCCCGTGAACTCGTGAAAGTGCATCTGGCACGACATTCTGAGATCCCTTGCGATGCTCAATGCTGAAGTCAAACCCTTGAAGTTTTAGGCTCCATCTAGCAAGTCGGCCACTAAGATCCTTCTGGCTCATCAACCACTTCAAGCTCGCGTGATCCGTCACTATTCTGAATGGGTGTCCTTCGACATAGGCGCGAAGCTTTTGAACTCTCATGACAGCAGCCAGACATTCTCGCTCGGTCACATTGTAATTTCGCTGGGCCGAGTTGATTTTTTGCGAGTGATAGAAGATTGGCCTTTCGTTTCCCTCGTCATCCTGTTGGCACAACACGCAGCCGATTCCCGTGTTGGAGGCGTCGCATAAAATTAAAAACTCCCTATTGAAGTCAGGGTTCACCAGCAACGGGGCAGATGTTAACGCCGTTTTTAGGCTATTGAAGGCTTCCAGCGCTTCGTTAGTGAGCTCAAATTTCTTTCCCTTTTTTAGAGTGTCCGTCAGAGAACTCGACAAGGACGCAAAGTCTCTCACAAATCTCCGGTACCATCCCGCCATACCCAAGAATCGCCGAACCTGTTTAGCTGAAGTTGGTATAGGAAAATCAGCTATTGCTGTCACCTTCTCCGGATCAGTCTTCAAACAGCCGTCGCCAACAATATACCCCAAATACTTTAGCTCCTTAAAGCAGAATTTGGACTTCTGGACATTTATCGTCAAACCCGCTTCCCTCAGTCGACCGGCAAGAATCTTCAACGACTCAACATGCTCCTCAAACGTACTTGATACTACGAATGTCTGGCTGCTGTCATGGGAGTTCAAAAGCTTCGCGCCTATGTCGAAGGACACCCATTCAGAATAGTGACGGATCACGCGAGCTTGAAGTGGTTGATGAGCCAGAAGGATCTTAGTGGCCGACTAGCTAGATGGAGCCTAAAACTTCAAGGGTTTGACTTCAGCATTGAGCATCGCAAGGGATCTCAGAATGTCGTGCCAGATGCACTTTCACGAGTTCACGGGCTAGACTCTCTGGATTGTGATGTTTCGGTGGTGAAGGATACCTGGGATGTATTGCACATTGATCTTGAGGACCCTAGCTTTCAATCTGCGGAATACCGCAAGATCATAGACAGCATCCGAGACCAAACAGATAAGCTACCTGACCTTCAAGTGTCGGAAAATTTCGTCTACAAGAAGGTCAAACACTGCACAGGTCATCCAATCGAAGATGACCAAGTATGGAAGCTTTGGGTCCCTGAACAGCTGACCGAGCGTTTGATCTCGCTTGCCCATCAACCACCTCGAGCTTCGCATGGGGGAATTGCGAAGACCTTGTTCCGACTGCAGAAACTCTACTATTGGCCTAACATGGCAGCTCAAGTCAAGACATTCTTAGGAGGAGGTGAGATCTGTAAAACTTCGAAAGCTCCTAACGCAACCCTTAGGCCTCCTATGGGTAAGGCTTTCGGAGCAGACAGGCCCTTTCAGATGCTCTACATCGACTTCCTAGGTCCGTATCCCCGCTCGCGAGACGGGAACACACACATTGTGATAGCGCTGGATCAGTTGACGAAGTTTGTGATAGTAAAAGCTATTCGTAAGGCCACAACCGAGGTTGTGCTAAAATTCTTGGAAGAACAGGTGTTCTTCATCTTTGGCATGCCCGAAACCATCCTGTCGGATAACGGCAAACAGTTTGTGAGCCGCGACTTCGCGAAGCGTATGGGTACATATGGTATTACCCATGTGAGGACGGCGTTCTATTCCCCGCAAGCTAACGCGAGCGAACGCGTCAACCGCTCGATACTTGCAGCCATTCGATCATACATTGATCCTGATCAGAGGAATTGGGACGCCAACCTGCAATCAATAGCCAGTGCCCTGCGAACCACCATCCATTCCGCTATACATATGTCGCCGTACGAGGCTCTTTTTGGCCAACAATGTATAGAACACGGTGCCGATTACCGAGTCCTCCGCAAACTCAATGCCCTTAACAACGCGAACCTCAACGTCATCTCTAAAGCTTCGCAAATGAACATTCTTCATGCCCATATTAAGAACTCCCTGGCTGACGCGCATACGCGCTACGAAAACGAGTACAACACACGAAGTAAAGATGCGAAGTTCAAGGTAGGAGATATTGTCTTTAGACGAAACTTCGCTCTTAGTGACGCAAACAAACGCTTCAGTGCTAAGCTAAGCCCGGAATTTATCAAGTTGCGAATATCCAAACAGATAGGTAACAATCTATATGAATTAGAAGATTTTAATAGTAAAAGGGTAGGGGTATACCATGCCAAGGACATAAGGAGGTAATCCTCCTTTAATAGCCCGGCTACCAGTCTGCGCATGAGACTCTCAGAGAGAAAAAAAAAAAAAAAAAAAAAAAAACTTCAGCTGTTCTTTTCTTCTCCTTTGCACTTCGGCAGGCCTTGTGGAAAGGACAAGTTTTGTGGGAACCGATAACTTGATAATAATTATAATCATAACAATAAACATAATACCAATTTTATAATACTTACCATCCATCATAATATTTATAACGCAAATAATAACCAAACTTGTAATAACTACCTTGACATACCCAATAATAAAATTTATACTAAATAATACAACACAGATAATATTCCCCATAACTTTAAATAACCCCTATAATAACTACCTCCAATAATATTAAAACACATAATACTCACCTGTTATAACACTTACTTACTTACTTAGGTGGGCATTACAGTTCGGGGTGAACCTGGGCCTCAACCAACATCCTTCGATAACGACTTCTATTTCGGGCGAGCTCTCTCCAGTTTCGCACTCCAAGTCGGTTGAGGTCATCCTTCACTTGATTGCGCCACCTAAGACGAGGTCTTCCCCTTCCGCGATTTCCCTGCAATGTGCTTTCGAACACCCGACGAGCCGGAGCGTTTGGGTCCATCCGCTCAACATGGCCCAACCATCGTAGCCTCGCGATGCGTACTCTTCTGGCTATGCCCATGTCGCGGTACAGCTCATACAGCTCGTTGTTGTATCTTCGGGTCTATGAAATAACTCCCACGAAATAAGTCCCACTTCTAAAAACGAAATAAGTCCCACCAAAAATTGCTTAAAAAAATGAAATAACTCCCACGAAATAAGTCCCACTTTTGAAAACGAAATAAGTCTCACCAAAATGAAATGATTTAAAAATTTACTTGAATTGAAATAACTCCCACTCAAAATGAAATAACTCCCCCTTGAATAATATATTTCTTAAATGAATTAAGTCCCACAACCAATTATGGTTGTCCCTTTTACGAAATGTCCAATATATAACTTTTTGCATAAGAAAAAAATAAATAACTCCCACTTTACAAAACGAATTTATTCCCACTTAAAACGAAATAAGGCCCACTTAAAATAAAAACGCGTAACGAAATAAGTCCCACCAATTGACGAAATAAGTCCCACTTTTAAAAACGAAATAACTCCCACTTTCAAAATAGCAATTTTTGGTGGGACTTATTTCGTTTTTAAAAGTGGGACTTATTTCGTGGGAGTTATTTCATAGACCCGTATCTTCTTCTCCACACATTGCCTTCGCATACGGGACCAAAGATCATTCGGAGAATTTTTCTTTCGAAACGACCAAGGGTTTTCTCATCCGCTTTCGATAAAGTCCATGCTTCCGCGCCGTAAAGCAGGACTGGGATGATTAAGGTCTTATATAAGGTTACCTTGGTTTTTCTGGAGAGAGTTTTGTTTCTCAATTGCCTTCTTAACCCAAAGAAGCAACGGTTGGCAAGAGTTATTCTCCGTTTGATCTCCGCACTGATGTTGTTGGCCGTGTCTACAGCGGATCCTAGGTAGACATCCGTGTGTTATAACACACAAACACATAAAACTTACCCTTTATAATACCTACCCTTTATAATACTTGCCATTATAATACTTACCCTTTTGCTATAATAAAACATACATAAAACTTACCCTTTTCTCATAATAAAATACACATAATACGTACCATAAACATAACCACATAATATTCTCTCTTCAATAATAACAAACGACCTATAATACTTACCTTAATAATTATTTACAACCTGTAATACAAACCCTAATACACTTAATAATATTGGAAATAAATAATACAACCTACTATAATACTCACCTGAAATAAATAAATAACACAATTAATAGGTACTTACCAACTATAATAATAAAATCACTCATCATAATAACTCAATAATAACTCATCATAATTACCTGACCCACCCTACTTGCCTTTTAATAATTCAATTTGCATTATTGAAAATAATGCGTAACATGTACATACGTACATACTTACTTTACTTAGCAACAACCTGCGAGCTTATCTCCACCCGCAAGTGGAAGATTTGCCGTAAAAAGATAAGCCGCAAGAGTGGCCGCTAACAGATGGTGTGATCTTGCCATGCACCAACCCAACTGTACCGACTATGTACATGTACAACGGTCGAGTTGGCCTGGTACATGACAAGTTCAGCTGAGCCATCGAAGTAGGTCAAACTACACAGTCGGTTGCAGCATTTTAAGACGATAAGACCTTGAAAGAGGAAAAGCAAAGAAAATTTAAAGATTGAACCATTGTGCGCGTCAGTAGACTTTGAATGTTGACGTGTGTTTTCCCTTTTAATTCTTGTTGCGAGAAATTTAACATGAAAGTGTGAAATAGAATTGTAGTGAAGAAAAAAAAAAAAGGAAAAATTAAGGAAAATACCACAAGCAAGAAAGAAACTATAAAGTCAGTCTGTGCACGTGAAGAAACGAGATTCAAAAAAAAAATTGTTCGGATAAAAGTTTTAGTAAATACGTTTAGGACTAAACGGGCGTAAAATACTAAAGAACTACGTACGAAAAGTGTTCTGTGCCGAAAAGAAAAAAAAAAGAAATTTGTTTAAAGAAAACTAAACCTATACCTGATCGGTGAAATTATGAAAATCTAGAAAGAAGAAAAAAAAAGCTTATTATATAAAAAGAGAGTGCTCAAAACTAAGTCATAAATCCGGTTAAGGGCAAATAAAGTTTAAAAATAAAGGAAAAAACCATCACAAAAAAAAGGGATTCAGACGCATTCCCCAACACACCTCATCATATCCAAATCAACATCATCATCATCACCAGCCTCATCATCATCACCAGCACCATCTTCATCAACGTCATCCAATTCATCATTCTCATCCTAACAGAAAGTGTCCCAGTGTTTACATCCCTTCCCTGATATTCATATCCCGAATTATTATTGCCCTCAGCAGCCCCCCCCCTCCGATCTATCCCCGTGTTGCAAAAAAAGGTGTGCGTGAATTCGTGTTTGTTACGTGTATTAGCAATAAGAATATAAAAGAAGAATAATGTAATAGTAGCGAAAATTTAATTCTGGCAAACCGTACAACCCCAGTAGTCTACTTACCTAAATACCTAAATAACTTGTTCAAGGTGCGTAGTTTTTTTTCGGAATTCAAAAAAAAAAAAAGGTTAAATTAAACAGAAAACGAGGAAGAACTATATTACCGGTGTATCCCTGTAACAAAAAAAATAAAAGGCCTAATAATAAATCAGAAAAAAAAAGAATAAAGGGGAAAAAGGGGGGAATAATCAGACACCTAAATTTAATTTTTTTTAGAAAACGCTAAACCGACAACGTGGTGCACTACTTTGGAGGAAAAGCTGGGTGAGTACCCCTAATGATCTTGATACATGTTCCCTTGTATTTTTATAAAAAAAAATACCATTTCCTTTTGACGTTTATTTTTTTTTCTTTTGGGGTTTATTACGCTTTTTCCTGTTGAAAAAAAAAAGAAGAAATAGAAAGTTAACTGAAAAAAAAAACCAAATTTGAAAGTGAGATTAACAAGAAAAATTATTACGTACCTAGTAGAGGAAAAAAAAAAAAGAGTTGCCATCGGTTCTGGAAAAAAAAAGAAAAATTTATAAATTTTGTAAAAGAAAATAAAACAGATATTACCTGAAGATTGAATCGTGAGTTGCCATCTGAAAAGTAAAAAAAAATATTAAGAAAATAATTTTTGTTTAAATCGAGTTAAAGAATTAAATTATAATAGAATGATAATTACCTGAAATTGAAATTTATAGAAGAGGGTTGCCATCTGAAAAGAAATGAGTTGCGTTTATTTAATGGAAAAAGTATGGAAACAGCTGTACACCTATCTTACTTACGTTCGCCATATGATTAGTTAGAAATAAAATCATTTATTATAACGTTTTGGAAAAAAAAGTGTTCTTTTTTTTATTTTTTTTTACTGGAAAAAAAAAACATTTAATTAGGATGTCCAGGTAAAAGGAACCATGGATTGAGGTGGAGATAGGACAGGGATGAGGTAAGCGATAGGGGTAAGGGTGAGTAAGGGGCTACTGCAGGATTAGGAGGTCGCAGTAGCCATGGTGGTATCTCAGGGATACGAAGGGTGGGCAAAACCTCCGAGGGTCTATTCCAGCTAAGACCCTCCCCGCTAGGTAAACTGCACAGGGACATTTGGGTCGCCAGTTTTTTTTTTGTAAGGCATGTTTTTTGGTAACAATGTTCAGAGCTGTGGTTGCAAGAACCCCCCCCCCCCCGCGACGAGCTAGCTTTTGGCTTTTGCAAGCATGCCCGCGGCCACAGCCTGAACACCCCTCTTGCTTCTGCTGCCCGGACCAGCCTCATATGCCTGTACATATGGGGTTGTAAGGGTGGTCTACTAGGAGTGAGAGAGGCTGAACACCGGTTCCGTTACATCTTGTCCAGTTTGTTTTGTTTTGTCTATTGGTGTCAATGTCCGTAGTCTTTGTTCAGACCTCATCAGAGCCTTCCTTGCCTTTCCCGTTAAGGAGTCAGGGTTCTTTTTTGATAGGCGTCTGACTGTCCTTACCGCGTTGCGTTGTTGTCTCAGTTGAAGTTCGTCTTTGCTGAGGACCCTTGCTCGTCGTTGTCTTGTATTTCTGTCGATGACAGTTGCCAGACTGTCTGTCATTTTGTTGTGTGACGGGTTTTCGGGGTTGGATTCCTCAGTCACATTCAGGTCTTGCGGAGGGCTATGGCCTTCTACACTACCATCAAGTTTATGTTCTTCCTTCCCCTCAGCAGCAGCTTCATTTCCCATTTCTGGGTGAGAAGTACTGCTGTGCTTCCGTGCTCTAGGGTCTGTGTGTTCGTCCTTCGTATTATGTCCTGTATTCGTAGTCCCTACACCAGCCGTCGATGGGGTTGGCCTTTTCTTTGGCTGAATTTTATCAGTGTACGGAGCAGGCGGACCCATCGAAGTTTTTACACTCTGACTTAGAGGGGAGAGAGGGTTTGGTGCTGTATTAGCAATAGGCCCATCCTTTCCCAAGCCCTCCCTTACCACCAAGGTTCGTATGCCGTGTGGTTTGTTTTGGTCGGTCTTGTCAGTTTTTGCAGTTGTACCTTGCAGGGGGCTTGGTGCTAGACTAGCAGTAGGCCCGCCTTTTCCCAAGTTCTCCCTGTCTAGAAAGGCTCGTGCGTTATGTAGTCGTTTCCGTTCTTAGTCAGTCATTTCGTTCCAGTCAACTTTCCCCAGCCTTTTAACCGTGCGTTTGCAGTTGGAAATTTTACTCCGCCTGGACATGCACGATAGGTTGGAGATATCGGAGTCTGCCATAGAGCTAGCATCACTGATTTCATCGACAATGATGACTTCGCCACTGGCTCCATCTTCCATACCTAAGCTGGAGAAAGGGTTGAGTAGGAGGTTTTCCTCTTCCTCAGTCATCTTCGTAACATTGTTATTGTTCTTGGAGTTGTTCATTTTAATTTCCTTTTTATTAATTTGGTTAGCTTTTGCGATTGCTTAATAAGTTGGATGTGTAAGAAAAAAGAAAAATAAAAAGAAAAGAAAGAAAAAAGAAAAAGAAAAAAGAAAAAGATCCAAAATTATAAGTAAAATCGTCACACAAACCAAGCAAAAAATGAAATGAGAAAAGTCAGTCACTGGCGACTTCTCATTTTGATGAATGACTCCTACTCGAGAAGAAAGCGACAAGTGTTTTCGACACCCTTAGTGTCAGAACCCCAATGCTTCAGTCCGTAATACACGTATTTCTTCAGCAGATCCAAGCGCTCGCTGCTGGTAGGGTCCCAGGGTTTTTGGTATTTGATTTCTTTGAAAATCCACGGTTTAATCAAAGCACTACGTGTTCTCACTTTCATGACGTTCTGTAAGAGCCTATTCTTGAGTTAGCTCCTTGACTATGGGCACAACACAGGCCATTTCTCAGTACGTAATATCAGCCCCAAACTCCTTGCAAATACGTCGAAATGGAAGATTTCCAACTGTTGTCAACGGACTTAGAATCAATTTGTTAAAAAAAAAACTACGTTCTTCTTAATGGCAGCATCACGACCTAGGGATTCTTCATCAACAGCGCATCCAACAGACATTTTATTTCCATTCGCTTCCACAGCACCACTAGTTTGATTAGGTTCTACATTTTGATCAGTTTCATCTGCTTCCATTGCCACATCTTTGATATTATCGCTGCTTTCATCTGTTTTGATAATATCATTCTCCGTCTTGGTTTCTTCCTGGTCACATTTATTGTCGCTTTGTTTTTTCTTCTGTTCATCCTTGCGTCGATCGCAATCCGAAAGAATTTTTTTACATCTCGAGAAGTCATAATCTCGTTTACGCATCTTAATTTGGAGTTCTGAAACAGTGATATATATTCAAAAACAATATTTCCATGGAGTTTTTATTTTTTACCCGTTGATATCCCATTGAAAGTAGATTTTTTTGTATTTGGATAATAAAAATCAGCCTTCATGTTTGAAACTATTGTTTTTGCTTGTCAATTTAAAACATAACCTGAAATTTAATTTTCACGACACTACTGAAAAATTCTTAAGGGCAGGGTTTGAACAACACCAAAGTTATAGTTTTTTAAAAACTAATTTTTTTTTGTAAAGTTGGGCAAGATGTGAAAACTCATAAACATGCAACTATACTGATTCTATTGGGACTCATTATATTGTGATTCGCTCCCTCAGCTCGGTTATTTGTCTTAACTTTTTTTTAATACCAAAACCTAAATATCAAACTATGTAGACATTTTTTGAAAAACTTATCACAGTCAAAATTTTGAAATGCAGCAATCTTGTAGATATTATGGAGAGCTCAGAAAGCCTTCATTCATCTCTGTAGCACAATTATTAACAAAGCACCAATACTTTAAAGTCGAAGACAGAGAAGTAAGAGATTGCGACATAACGTCAAATGAACCGCCTCCACGTAACATTTGATGATAAGTCTTGCAGGTGGAGGTGGCCTGTAAGGTCGAAAACAATAAACAAGTGCCAGTTAATGCTATATCCGCACCTGAAGTTAACCTGGGTCTCGTTCCAGGATGGTTTGAGTTAACCAAGTAGCGTCCGCATATGCAAAAAAGTTTTGAGTATATCTTTTCGTCTTAAGTTAAAAAGAGACAGATATAAAGTGTGAGCAAAACGTCAACGACGTATGAGAGAATTCATTCTCTCTCCACTCAGTTCCACTCTCTTAAATGTCAAACTCAATGGAATATTGGTTTCGAGTAGGTTATCTCGAAACCCAGTGACTAAAAAGGTTTCATTTTGTATGGCAAACCACTTAGTTATAATGTTGGTTTGGGATTGTTTTGAGATAACTAAGTTAAACTCTCAGGAGCGGACATAGCATAAGGATTCTTTTGATTTTGATGGAATCTCACCGCAACATCGCGTGTGGATTCCACAAGGGAAGCAAAGAAGAAGTTCAAGTTTTTTTGGCATACGGCTGAAAATGAACTCAATTCTTCGGATCCACCCACCAAGACCACACAAGAGTGGAAGAAAGTAATTTTCAAATAGAAGTTTGAAGATGCTTTACTTTGCGTTGATTCAGGTTTGGAGCGATCAAAAAAAAGTACGTGAGGGCTAAGGCTGCCATGAACCTGAAGGCTAGAAATGAGACTGGCGGTGGAGCCAACATGGAACGAAAATTTTCCGATTACGAGCAGGAGTGCCAGCACGTAACTCGTTACAATCGAGGATTGTTGATCGTCGGCCAACTCGAAACAAATTATTTTTGAAAGCACGTATATTGTGAGTTTCATTTTGATATCAACTTAAAAATACCATTGTGAACTACGAAGTGAAATGTCAAATTGGTTTTCTTTAAAATAAAGTTCGATCGAAATTAGTTGAATTCCATTTAAAAATTATACTTTTTGATTCAGAGAGTGACTATGAGGAAGTAAACGCAAAAATCAAATTAAGATGCCTCAGAGATAAAAGAATTACATTTGAATTCCGTGAGAATGAGTAAGTGTTCATATTGTAACGTGCGCTTACTTCGCAAAATAAAACTTCACCTTTCAATTTATTTCTATCACTTTTATTCAGTATCTATACTTTATTCGATCTCAACTCGACTTTTGGACTATCACTTGTATTCAACAATTTACTCTTAACTTTATCACTCTATAATCAAAACTGCCCTCTGGTTGCCTCGGGCGGGCTATTTATATCGAATGACATTTCATCTAGAACTCTCCAGTAACTTCCACATAGTCTCCACTCTCCATTATTTTGACTGTCAAACATTTTTTCCTAGAATATTTCTACACTTACACTAGTGTTGCCGCTTGTGTTTTCGGTTGAACGTTTTCGATTAGGAAATTGGTATTAAATGTTGGGTTCACGTTACACTGCCCCCTCCTTTAGATTGTTCGTCCCGAATAATTCCATCTGCAGCCTCGCCACTATATCAATGCAGCCGGTCACAATGAACTACTTTTAACTTGCCTCTTAGTCCTCTTTGGATGCGGTAAACCACGTCGTTAATCCTCGTGACAACAGTATAAGGACCTTCCCAGTTTTGCTGAAGTTTCGGTGACAATCCCTTTTGACGATGAGGATTATAAAGCCACACACGATCTCCTGCTTGGAATCCTGACGTTGTCGCTTTTGTGTCATACCGTGTCTTCATCCGGTCGCCATACACTGTGGCCCATGTCCCTGTTCTATTAAATCTATCTGTAAGCCTACCCACCGCTATGCTTGAATCTCAGACATAACAATTTCGGAACCACTTCTCCACGTCACCTCTAACATGCAGCCATTAAAAGCGTTTTCGCACGTTCTCCAGCGTCTTGTTGACTCCCAGGTGGCTTCCTGTAGGGCTTCTATGCATCTTTTGTAAAACCTCTTTGATTTTCGATTGAGGAACAATAAGTTGCATTATAAAAGATTTACCGTCAGTAGATTCCCATTTGCGCTGGAGTACGCCTTCTTGCACGCGAAGCGAGTCCCACTGTGCCCAACAGGCTTTGACAACAGGGCTTTGGTCAGAAATGTCGTTCCAGTCAGGTTTCGTGTTGTTCTCTTTCCATTTGAGAATCGGTCCAATGTCTGGATCCTTCTTTTGAGCAGACCTCAATTCTTCCTTGCTCCATCCGAATATGGGTTCCATTCTCATCCGCTGAGTCTTGGTCTCTACTTTCCGCCAGCAATTCTATTGGGGGTTTTCTACCTGATGTCCAATTCGGTATTGATAAGTCTGCGGTCTTACTCTACAGCTCGCGGATTAATTTTCTTGGACTTCACAACGTCGACAAGCAGTTTCAGTTTTAATTGGTGGCAACCGGCATTGTTGCTGTAAGTGCCCCGTCTTATTACAATTCCAACATCTGGCAAGTTCGTTCCGCTGGTTCCTTTGTAGCTTAACTCCTGGGCATGATCCAGCCTCGACTATGGCTTCTCTCTGACAATGTTCCATTTGAGAAGCTTGCTCAGATGCTTCCATCATTAATGCAAGCTCTAGAAATTCAGAAAGAGTTCGTGTTCTAGTAGTTCGCACAGATCTCTGAAGATGTTTGTCAGCAATGGCACGAACGAAGGACTCAACAGCCAGATGGTTGATGATTTCTTCTCCAGCGTCCGGGTATGCCAGGTGAACCAGTCTTTCGACGTCTGTTTGGAGCTGCTGTAGACTTTCACCCCTTTTCTGGACTCTGTTATTGAGTTGGACTCGGAAGACTTCTTTCAAGTGGCTATCACCAAAGCGTTTATCTATAGCTGCCACGAGAGAACTGAAATCGTAGCTCTTACCAGCTGGAACACTTTGAAGTAATTCAGCTGCTGGTCTTCTAAGAGCAAGAGTCAGTGCTATGTATTTGTCTTCGTCATCCCAGCCATTTGCTGTCGCAGCTGCCTCGAATTGTCTCCTGTAAACTGACCAAGATGACTGTCCGTCGAATGTTGGTGGTTGTACTTCTCTTTGCTTTATACAATCTTCACAAGTTTTCCGTAGCTCCATTTTCCGCATCTGGTCTAGTTCCTTAGCCATGTTTTCGATTCGTTTCTCCAAAGTGGCAAGCTGACTTTCGCATTGACTCTCAAGCTTGGAAAATCGTTTCTCAACACATTCAATTCGTTTTTCTAGGCCACAAACATTTTTCTCAATGTTACCCAATTTGCTTTCTAGAATGTTTTTCTGGCCTTCCAAAACATTCTGTTGCGCCTCAAGTCTTTCGAGAATATTCTGTTGTTCATTCTTTTGTTCGCTTCGTTGTTCTTCAACCAGCTTCTTTTGTTCGTTTCGTTGTGCTTCAGGTTGTTCGAGAACATTCTGCTGTTCCTTCTTTTGTTCGTTTCGTTGCTCTTCCAGACGTCCGAGAATATTCTGCTGTTGCTCTACATTTTCACTTACTTCCTCTTCCTCCACTTCTGTTTCAAAAACAAAAGTGTTTACGTCTTCCCCTAGCTGTTCCAAATAGTTACGTAAGCGCAGGACGAGCTCACTTTTCGTTCCCGCTCTAGAAAGATTTCGCTTACCTAACTCACTTTTAAGCTCAATGCAGCTTAGCTCTTCTAACAACTTACCCATTTTCACTGTATATTGTTTTTATTTTTCTTTTTACTTTTTTTTTATACACTTTAATAGTCAACTCGTTTTTTTTTTCAAATAAGTCTTATCCCACTTCTGACACCAATGTAACGTGCGCTTAGTTCGCAAAATAAAACTTCACCTTTCAATTTATTTCTATCACTTTTATTCAGTATCTTTACTTTATTCGATCTCAACTCGACTTTTGGACTATCACTTGTATTCAACAATTTACTCTTAACTTTATCACTCTATAATCAAAACTGCTCTCTGTTTGCCTCGGGCGGGCTATTTATATCGAATGACATTTCATCTAGAACTCTCCAGTAACTTCCACATAGTCTCCACTCTCCATTATTTTGGCTGTCAAGCATTTTCTCTCCTAGAATATTTCTACACTTACACTAGTGTTGCCGCCTGTGTTTTCGGTTGAACGTTTTCGATTAGGAAATTGGTGAGTTTTGTAGTAGAGATATTCCACGTGTTTTTTTATCTAATAAATAAAGAGATTAATACAATTTTAAACAGTAAAAAACACTTTTTATATTTCCTCAAATGCACATTTCAGAAGCAATGCTTCCATCATCAGTGAGATATATAAATTAAATTAAATTAAATTATTTGTCAAAAAACTAACAAAAAACAAAAATGTTTCTAAACAAAATTACAGTTGAGTTGAGTTGAATCTATTGAAAAATTTTTTGAATATTGAATCTTTGATTGGTCCATCATCATTATTCATAAGATTATTTTTGTTTTTAAATATATAAAAAGATTCAAAAGCATCTAATTCATAATTGCTATTTACATTTCTTATTAGTAATTTTAAATTTTGCAAACTAAAACTATGACTATTTTCTAGCATATGTTCTGCAACACTTGACTTTTCTTTTTCATTATATTTAAGATGTGCAAAATGTTCTTTAAATCTTTTTAGAATAGGTCTTCTTGTCTGTCCTATATATTCTTTTGCACAATCATTACATCCGATAGAATAAATTCCTGATTTTTGAAGCTGTTCAATTTTATCTTTAGATCCTCCAATCAGATTTTTTATTTTTATTTCGCTGCCAAAATTAATGGATATACTGAAGAGTTAATTGAAGATTTAACAATTTTTTTTGTTAGTTTTTTGACAAATAATTTAATTTAATTTAATTTATATATCTCACTGATGATGGAAGCATTGCTTCTGAAATGTGCATTTGAGGAAATATAAAAAGTGTTTTTTACTGTTTAAAATTGTATTAATCTCTTTATTTATTAGGAAATTGGTATTAAATGTTGGGTTCACGTTACAATATATTTGTACAAAAAGAAAAAATTAAACTCGAAACCAAAGCATTTCTTTTTTTGGTTTTGTACTGCAGTTCAGATTGAATAAAGAATGTTTCCTGATGGTACTAGGCTGCTTAAATTTTCCAAACAGCGTCAGAAACACATCGGTTCCACCAGTTCTTTTTAATATCCTAGCCAGTGGAAGTTAACAAGTGAATATCGGAGCAAATGTGTTACTAGGGACGGCTCAAACAACAGAGACAAAGTTATTCGGGAATACGTTGCTTGTTCTGGAAAAGAAATTCTGTTCTCAACTGATAAAATTTTATAGTTCAAAATTTTGCGATTCACTATTAGTTAGTAGAGTTTATTCTTTATTCGAGTTATTAATTAAAGAGGCATTACCTTCTTAGTTTAAGTTATTCAATTCAATTTTTAGTTCAATGAAAGCTTCATAGAGTTCATTAAGTTTTGATAAACACTGTAACGAAGCGTTCATGCTACCTCTTACCTTTGATACTTTTTATGCAGTCTAGTACTTTTGATACTATAGTACAACCAGAGTCGACAACACTGATTCACGAAAGTATAGCGTATCATCATCACACCACCCGCACAACAGCCATATGAATGCACGAGACACTAGAGTGTTTACTCGCAGAGTATAACTCACAATAGTTTCCTTCCGAAATATTTATATAGGCAACCTGAATTTCGTGAAAAAGAAGGAACCCACCGCCGTCAATTCATAGTATGCAGCCATAAGACTAGGTAAGAAATTATTTTAATTACAATTTGTTATTGCCTGCTGCTCTCCGTGCCACTAGGGGCCGTAAGTAAACCTGCTGATCCACCAGAGCTATTGCCTGCTGTTTTACTTGCCACAAGGGGCCGTAAATAAACCTTCGGATCCACCAGAGCTATTGCCTGCTGTTTTTACGTGCCACAAGGGGCCGTAAATAAACCTTCTGATCCACCAGAGCCATTGCCTGCTGTTTCCGTGCCCCCGAGGGGCCGTAAATATACCTGATTTTCTCTATTTCTTCCACGTCAAGGCGTTACCTACAAATAGGCATCTAACCGTAAGTCCTTACGACCGAGGACCATCCGTACGGCACCGTAGTTAGTCTTAAGTCTATAATTTATACTGTGTTTATAAAGAGTAATTAGTTGTGTTGGTAATAAAGAGTTGGTACATTTAAGATGAAGACCTTATCCTGAAGTTTCGTGTTTTTCTTCAGAAAGACCCTGGCTAATCCGACGAGAAAAACTCGGTTGGAAAGCAAAAAGCACGTCACAATTTGGCGCACGAGCAGGGACAATTCGTAGTCTCCTTCCGTACAAAACACTCTTTATTACTACAAAACACACGCGAAGAAAACTCTGCTAACTAAACCATTTAATATGTCCGAAAACGAAGATAATTTCGACGTATTCGGCAGTAGAGGAGCTATTTACCTGCTGAGTAAGCAGGAGCTCACGGGGCGAATACGCCAACAGGACCTCGATAGCGAGGGTTCCCTGGCCGCTCTCCGAGCTCGCTTCAGTGCTTAAAAGGCGCTAGGCAAAGGAAATCCATACAAAACCTGTGCGAGGAAATGGAACGAGCCGTTACCAAGAGAGAATACAAAGAGGTGCTTTCTGTCGGTATCGAACCGAATTCCGAGGCGGATAGCGTTCCGAAATCTCCCGATTATACGGAAATATTTCTTCCGGTACCAACCCATACAGGCATACACCCTCTCCATCGTCGGCCTCCGAACAACCGTTGGCTTCTAGGCCTACGGAAAATATTTCTGACACGACCACTTTACCTGATCGCGAGCGCCCTGAAAATCCTATTCCGCAGAGACCGCCTCATAAGTTCGTACTCAGCCGCGGGGCGGAAGTCATGAACACGGTCAGGAAGTGGGGGCTTTAATTTGACTCTACCACTACCGGTAATGCGTTAGAATTCCTAGCGCGCATAGAAGAGTTAACCTCTTGCTATGATATCCGACCAGACGAAATGGTGAAAGCTTTGCCCGAAGTTTTTAGAGGTACGGCACTGGAATGGTTTCGCATTAACAGAGACCGTATAAAAACATGGGTCCAGTTTCACGACGTTTTCTTCGAGCGACACTTGCCCGCCCGTTATATCTTCAAATTGGAAGACGAGATAATGCGACGAAGGCAAGGGAAAAGACCAAAGAATTCATTCAGGCAACACAATATATGATTCATAGGCATCCACACCTGAGTATAACTGACAGTGTGGATCGTATTTACGACAGCCTACGGCCCGAGTATCACCTGTATATTAAAAGGAAAGACTTCTCAAGTATTGAAGAGCTGATGAGGGAGTTCTCATCAGCCCTCACCCCACTCAAACCTACCGCACCGCCCGACATAACCTTTGCGACAGCAGCCGCACAACCGTCCCCGCCCTCCGCATGGAGCAACCTTTGATAGGCAACTTGTCCTTTCCACCAGCCCATACGATAGGTCAACCCACTGCTGGAATTGTAAGCAGAGGGGGCACATTAAAGCCAACTGCCGTCGACCGTTCCGCTTATTCTGCTCTTATTGTGGAGCGGACGGTCGAATGACGGACGACTGCGCTTATCACCCACACCTTGCTTCTCTGATGAACGGCTGAACAAAGAAAGTATACGGCCGACAAGACAAGAAAGCAAACGTTTCATCGGTCAAAAGCATGATACCAAATTAAGCATCACATTCAACGGACTCTGGCCCTCTCCAAGAGCCACTAATTAAACAACTGTCGCCAAGCCTCCCACACGAAAATTGGACTGATCCAAGGTGTTTCGTAACCGTCCGGATTGGATTTTTGACCAACCACTATTATATTAGTGTTAAAAGAGAATTTCGACTTTGACGTTGCCTGCACAAGTGTTATGTCGAATTCATTTAAAAGCAATGAACCGGATGTTCTGACCCCAGTAGTGGCATCTCAACCTCCTTTAATTCTCCTTACCCCTTCACCCAAGCCAATCCCCGTACAACAACAACATAAACACCAACAACATCAGCAGCAGCAGCAAGAACTACAACAACAACAACAACAACAACAACAACAACAACAACAACAACAACAACAACAACAACAACAACAACCGCAGGAGCAGCAGCAGCAGCACCAACAGGAATACCAACAACAACAACATCAACACCAACAACAACAACAACAACAACAACAACAACAACAACAACAACAACAACAACAACAACAACAACAACAACAACAACAACAACAACAACAACAACAACAACAACAACAACAACAACAACAACAACAACAACAACAACAACAACAACAACAACAACAACAACAACAACAACAACAACAACAACAACAACAACAACAACAACCGCAGAAGCAGCAGCAGCAGCAGCACCATCAACAACAACAGCAACAACAACAGCAACAACAACAGCAACAACAACATCAACAACAGCAACATCATCAACAACAACAGCTACAACAACAACAAGAGCAACACCAACAACAACATCATCAACAGCAACATCATCAACAACAACAGCAACAACAACAACAGCAAAAACGACAACAACAACAAAAAAAACATAGTCAACAAGATCAACTACGTCAATTGCCTTCAACGTCAAGTACAAGGGTACTACGTTCTGGATCAGTCAGAAGCTTAGATGTGCAATCCCACGTAAGTGATTCTACTTTAAGATCCTATTCTTCCAGTGTATTAAGTTCTGCTAAACCACTGAATACTTCGTCAAGTTCCATTGTGGACGAGGAGCTCCTTATCTCAAATACAACTTTGAGTGAAACTAATTTGATCTCGGACCCCTCGAATGTTGACATACTCATCGCTTTACCACCCGCAAGGAGTATATTTGTATCCCGCCTTTCTCATTCTACTTCGGAGCATCTGATACAAAGTTACATTGCTAAGAAGAGCTCATCAATTAATTTATCAAATCTCTCTATCCGTAAATTTGTGATGTCGCCAGAGAAAGAGTACTCTTCCTTCGAAATTAAAGTTGGGAGGAACCAGGAGCTCTTTAATTTGCTATGTGATATATCTTTTTGGCCTACGCATACTGTGGTTCACGAATTTTTTCGAAGCAAGAAGCGAAGACCCAACGACAGCTGAGAGAACCTCAATAACTGATAGTTTCAACTGCTCTCCTGCTCTTCATACCACTATTGATATGCTCTCTGTATATTACCAAAACGCTGGTGGTATGAAAACTAAGACGATGGATTTCTACGTTGCTGTATCCTGTTGCCCTTATCACATTATTGCGTTAACAGAGACATGGTTGTCTGAAGATGTACTTTCCACTGAACTATGCCGGTCTGCTGATTTTAATGTGTTCAGAAGAGATAGATCGTTTGAAGATACTGGATTAGTCAGAGGTGGTGGTGTTTTACTAGCATTAAGATCATATTTTATATGTAGAGAAGATCCACTGGAATTCAAAACTGCTGAACAATTATGTGTGGAAGTAACCTTGCCATTTGGAGTTAATAATCTTTATATTATTGTATCATATATTCCACCTGACTCTAATATGAGTATTTATCAGATGCATATCAATAACATCCTTAAAGTCTTTAATATGTTAGGGCCTAGTTCTAATATAATTATTCTAGGAGACTTTAATCTCCCATATATAAAATGGATTTACTCTGAAAAAGATAAATGTTTACTTCCTTTCAACGTCTCAAATGAATTGGAGTCGAGTTTCATTGATTATATGCTGTCTTTTAATTTAAACCAGATCAACTATGTTTTAAACTTATTAGGACGAATTCTAGACTTAGTTTTTATTAATACTGAAGTTGAAGCAAATTTAGTTAAATCAGAAACTCCAATTTTTGAAAATAGAAAGCATCATTTTGCCTTGCAATTTGATTTAAAATTCTTAAATTTCGATAAGCTAAATTTTGATAAACGTGAGTTTTACTCTGTTCGTGATTTCAGCAAAGCTAATTATGATGAATTGAATAATTTTTTTAACGCCATCGATTGGGATGAAGCTCTTCGTTCTCGTAACTTAAAGGAGTGTTACGATTCTTTCACTGCTGTTATTGAGGAAGCATATAATTTGTTTATTCCATTTAAAGAGCGAAAACATAAAAATAAGCCTGTCTGGTTCAATAATAGATTACGTAACCTTAAAAATAAACTGTCTAAGGCACATAAAAATTACAGAAGAGATCCTAGCCTGCACCTTCGATATATACGATGTAGAAAAGAATATGAGTCTGCGAAAAAATCTGTATATAAAAGCTATATGCGTAATATTGAGAATAATATTAAAAGTTATTCTCGAGCCTTTTGGAAATTTGTTAATTCAAAACGTAAGTCATATGGGATTCCAACTTGCATGAATTACCTTGATCAGTCATCCAATAGTGAGGAAGTTATATGTGATATGTTTGCGTCTTATTTTCAGTCCAACTTTGTTCTAGATCCCGTTCCTCATTCGCACGAAATTCAAAGTGGTGAAACACTAACTAATCTTGGAAGCTTAACTTTGTCAGTGGATCAGGTTTTGATTCAGCTTTCATCTCTGAAGTCTGATTTCAAACTAACCCCTGATAATTTTTGCTCGGCTTTACTTAAGAAGTGTTCCTTAAGTCTTGCGGCTCCACTTACTAAAATTTTCAACTTATCGCTTTCCACTGGTAACTTTTTAGATGACTGGAAATTGTCGATGATAAGTCCAATTTATAAATCAGGTTCAAAACAAGAGGTTATTAATTACAGACCGATTTCAAAACTGAAGTTGATACCGAAAGTTTTTGAAGCGATTGTGAAGAAATGTCTTTATGATGAAGTTAGTTCAAGTATATCAGTAGATCAACATGGTTTTGTTAGTGGTAGGTCAACAGTGACTAATCTAGCCTTGTTTTCTAACTTCTGCATTAGAGGTATCGAACGTGGAAATCAAGTTGACGCTATCTATACAGATTTCTCCAAAGCGTTTGATAGAGTTCAACACGATATTCTGCTAAAAAAACTGAAATTGTTAGGTTTTCACTCTAGCCTACTTATATGGTTTGAAAATTACTTGACCAATCGTAAACAATATGTAAAAATTGGAACGGTTGTTTCAAAAGAAATTTTTAATCACTCAGGTGTTCCTCAAGGGAGTCATTTAGGACCTCTCCTCTTTATATTATTTATAAACGATCTACCACCTAGAATTCGATATTCGGAATGTTTGCTTTTTGCAGATGATCTTAAGATTTTTAGGCCAATTAAGTGTGAATTGGATTGTTATCGACTTCAACGTGATATAGATGAAGTGTCAGCTTGGTGTGTTGAAAATCGATTATTTTTGAATATAGCAAAGTGTAAGAGCATTACCTTTACCAGGTCGCCTAATGTTATAGATCATTCATACGTCATTTCTGACATTCAACTTGAATCAGTGGATAGACAAAAAGACCTAGGCGTTATTTTCGACTCAAAGCTATCCTTTAACTTGCATCTGGACTACGTTATTTCTAAGGCTAATAAATTAGTTGGATTCATCATGCGAAACTCAAAACAATTTCTGGATCCTTACACGATTAAATCTTTATATATTTCACTTGTGAGATCTCTTCTTGAGTATGCATGTTGTATATTGTGTCCATTGTATAGGGTGGGTATAAATCGTATTGAATCCGTTCAAAAAAAAGTTTCGAGGTACGCTTTGCGTAAACTAAATTGGGTTGATAATATTTTACCTAGCTACAATGCAAGATGTCTGTTAATAGATTTAAAGACTCTCGAAGCTAGGAGGAAGTATTATTTAGTTATGCTTGCTAGAGATGTTCTCTGTAATCGAATTGATTGTCCTAAACTACTCTCTTTTTTTCTTTATATGCTCCTTCAAGACAGTTGAGGACAAGGCCGATTCTGTTTTTTGTTCCCCGATCTTATACAAACTACGGTAGATCAGATCCGATTTCACGTTCTAGTCATGAATTTAATTGCGTTTATCAAAATATAGACTTATGTTTAAGCAGAGAGGTTTTCAAAACTATTGTTTGTCTAGTATCGTAGCATGTTTGTATATATATGTATATGTACATATGTAAGATAATTCTTTTTGCTACTTATTATTTAATATTTGCTCTTACTTTTCTCTATATAGTTTATGTAAATATTGTTAAGTCTAGAAGAGTTATGAACTCGATAGATGGATAATAAATAAATAAATAAATAAATAAATATATACGGGGCAATAAAGTCTTTTATCAATGCGACAACCCACCAGCTCTTGCGTAAGGATAGAGCCCCCGTGCAATACCGGCAACATCATCCACATTAAGCTGACGGGAATCCGGTGTCAAGCCGGGAACACTACACCGTGTCGTTTACCGTAGAAGGGCAACCAGTTCAAGGCGAGTTAACGTATATGAGGCGATTTTACATTGAATAAGGTAGACTTACTTCAAAGAAATTAAAGACGTTACTCTTAAAATTACATAACAGAATAAATATAAAGAAAAAAACTTTATACTTCGTTAAAAAGAAAAGAAAAAAAGGAAAAAAAATGTAAATTTGTACACTTCTTTTGTTGGAGTTTAGCCTTAATATGAGTCATCTGCAAAATATAAAAACAAAAACAAAACTTTAAATTTTCTTTGCAGCGACGAGAGAGCAATATATGGCTGATAATGTTCTGTGTGTCCTGTTTCCTATTCATACTATTGTTGTTTTTTAAAATGTGAAGTGTTTCCAGAGTATATCTTTTTGAAATATGTTTTTCTGTTTGTAGTGCTTTGACATTTACAACATCGGGTTGGTGTTTGGAGGTTTTGAGGTGTTAGTCACCGTTTGCAAAATTATCCCAACATATTTGACTAATTCGTAGCATGGTAGTTTCATACAGTGCGATAGCGTTAAGATCCATCGCGAAAATAATCGCCTCTCTTTCAACTGGTATCAGAAAGAAACAGCATCTCGAAGACTTATCAATTTCCACTCCACCCAGGCTAAACACATTAAAATGCACACTACTTCAAATTTAATTAACAAAGTGTTTACATTGAGTGATACAAAGTTTCACTCTGAAAACGAAGCAAAGGTTACAAAAAACCTTTCTAACAACAGTTTTCCGAAAACCATTATTAAAACCACAAAAATCGAAAGTACTACAAACAGAAAAACATATTTCAAAAAGATATACTCTGGAAACACCTCACATTTTAAAAAACAACAATAGTATGAATAGGAAACAGGACACACAGAACATATCAGCCATATATTGCTCTCTCGTCGCTGCAAAGAAAATTTTAAATTTTGTTTTTGTTTTAATATTTTGCAGATCCATGACTCATATTAAGGCTAAACTCCAACAAAGGAAGTGTAAAGATTTATATTTTTTTCATTTTTTTTTTCTTTTTAAAGAAGTATAAAGTTTTTTTCTTTATATTTATTCTGTTGTGTAATTTTAAAAGTAACGTCTTTAATTTCTTCGAAGTAAGTCTACCTTATTCAATGTATAATCGCAAATTTGTTTAACTACCCCATTGTATGTTCTCAATAAAGATCCCCTGAGGAAAACAACAAACCCTGTCGAAACGTCGGGAAAGCTAATGAAGTAGGTTACATTTCATTGCGTTAACTATTGACCAAAAAAGCCGAAGAGGAATCAGTTTCTAATATATGCGCAACATACGTTGACAATTTTCGCCGCCTTCACTGGACAGTAGTGTAGCTCTATCGCACCAATAAGACACCTCCACCTGTTTCTGAGAACTCCGTTCGTGCGCTCAATAATATTGCGCGCGCTTGTGTGAACCTCGTTAAATTTGCTTTCGGTTGATCCTATTTCTGGTGTTCTGTGAGGGGTCAAAAGCCATGGCTCTAAAGGATATCCGGCGTCCCCTATGAAAATTTCAAAACAATCGTGCTGTAGTATTCATAGTTATAAATTATAACTTACCGAGAAGCCAAAAATATCTTGTACCGCTTAAGTATTCTTGCTTGAAGTGCTCCTTTAGCTGGCTTACGTTCCAAATGAACGAATCGTGGCATGCAGCAGGATGGGAAGCATCGACGTTCTTGATTCTCAACTCATTGTCACAAATGAGCATAATTTCCTTTACGATTGTAAAACAAATGTTTGTTTGTAGAAGGAGCAATAATCCGAACGTGCGTACTATCAACGCAACTGACAATACCGGGGAAGTTGTGTTTTGTATAAAACGCCAACGCAATTTTTATTTTGTTTGCAATCGTTGTCTACATTTGGATCCAGTGTGGACATAGCTTCCCCTCAAAGACTTCCAGGACCTCGCTTAGCACCTTGCTAAAACTTGATTGAGCCAATCCAATACTGCACTCGTTTCTTACTCCCGTCTGGTATCCTCCTTCGGCGAAGAAACGTTAGCATGCACTTAATTTTATTACTGTTGAAATTCCAAAGCGCTTCGTGTTTGGTTGACACGATCCATTAAGGACATCCAATAAATACTTAAAACAAAGTTTATTTACTCTATAATACTTTTGAAACTTATAAAACAAATAAATATCGAGAAATGGTTGAAAAAATTTAGCCTGCTCCGTGAGCAGTGGGTTAAAATTTGACGTTTGTCCAGAAAGAGATGTGTGTCTAATTCGTGTTGCATTCACAACTTTTTTTGTATAAGAAAAGGTAACCAAAACAGAAAGTAGTTGTTAGCAGTATGGACAGCACACGAAAAGTTGGACAACAAGAAAGAATAGCTCGAAAACCTTACAATAAATGTAAGTTTGATCTTTTGTTTCCATCGAAAAACATACATGTGCATAGTTATAAAAACAGAATTGTTGTTTTTAGGGTCTCCTGAAGAAAAACTAAAACAAATTCAAATCAGAATTGAGCTGGACAACATGCTAACATCAAAAAATGCAAACATGGATGATGGATGGAGATATGCGGCAAATTATATCTACTTAATAATGCATAAAATAGTATTTCAAAAGTATTAATAAAATTTCAGTAAAATATTTCTTTTTATATAAAAATTATTCATTTTGAAAACGAAACTCAAATCGATTAATTTTTTAGCTTGAAATTGTTGTCAGTGCTGTAAAAACAAGTATTCATACACCGATTATCAAACTATCCGTGATGGGAAATATTTTACAAGATACAGGACTATTGTTTCAATATATATAAATAGTAGTACAAGAACGAGAGAAATTAAGCAAAATGGAGATCTTAGCACTTTTTGGAACGTAATATTAAATTTACAATTTTAGAGTTGCTATATTTTAAATAAAAAATTTATTAAATTGAACGATAAAGAACTTTTTTCAGGGAAATTTCTTAATTTGTGAAGGAATTTTAGAGGAAATAGTGTTTCAAAAAACCCCTTTTTTAACCCAATTCACACAGCAAAAATTTAACATCTGAATCCACCGCAATACAAATGTCAAAATTTAACCAAGGTGAGAAATTTTAACCCAATTCACACACAGCCTAAGAGAATTCTGCTCCCGGGAGAATACAATTCCCGGAGAGTTGTTTTCCCCGGAAATATTCAGAATTGGGTTGTAAGTCTTTAAAAGTCACTCACAGCAACGCAAATAGTATAAAAACCGCCAACTTTTCAACGAATGCTCTCTTTATTTTGTTCTAATTGTTAAAAAAAACTGACCTAGTCAATAAAATGAGCACTACCTACCCCTTTTTTCATGGAATCAAACTCATTAACAGTGAACCGTTTGAGACAATAAACAACTCATATACATCTTTGTTCTCTCTCTATCTCCTTTTTTGTTTCATGGAATTTTCGTAATGCATTCACTCAACTCATTCTTCACACGTTGGTCCAAAGCCAAGAAACTTAAAAAAATGTGTTCCACTTTGAGATGAAGATGAAGAAAAGAAGGCAAATACAAGGAATGCATATTATGTGTTACGCATTTTAGTCACTTTGTACATTCATAACAATAATGCAGAGATGTTGAGCATTCTCTGTTAGTTTGCTGTGGGGTATTTTATGTTTTAAGTAGCAGAGACAAAATGATTTCTTTTATGTAGTTATTTTGGTTAAATATTATAATGTTCTCAGAACGAAGTTGACATTTATTTAACGAGATAGATTGGACAAGAACCGATATATAGTATCTATAATATAATAGAAAAATGAATACGTTTTGCAATTTAGAATTTAATTTTTGCTAGCTACCTAAGATAATTTTTAAATTCGTTAACAGAAGCACTCATTCCACTCAATATATAGACGCTTCGTCACTGATATGTACCTACATATGTATATATTTTTTTTTTATGTAACCAGTCCTTCTTTTGGGTAACAATTCATACACCCCTGTCTTTATTTTTGATCCCAATACAAGTTTGACACAATTTCTTTAATCCGTTATATACATATGTCTAAGTTGAATTTAAACATTTCACTCAAAATAAAAAAAATAAATAGAATGGCGCAACAGAGCGAGGAGCACCTGGGCCTAGCGCAATTCTCACAACTATGCCTTGTGAGCGAATGGAGGGGACCTACAATTTTCTGCCGGTTCCGAACGGTTAATCGAGAAAGCGCTTTTCATGGCAATGAATCTACTATCGGAGGACTTTGCCAATTCCTTGCGAAAAGCGATACCCGTCGAAAAACATTTTTGTCTCTGCTGGGATTCGAGCCTCGAACCTCTGGATTAGCAGAAGGACATGCTAACCATCACGCCACGGTTACCAGAAACATTTCACTTAGGACTCGAAAAATGCCGCGTCCCCGCAGATCATCTGAAAGTGAACTCCCAGTTCATAAAAAAAAATGCGTACCGCATCTCACTCCAATTGTGTTTAAGTCCGATTTCTACTTTTGCCACCGAACAAAAAAGTAATGACTTTCAAAATTTCTCAAGCCATAAAACTCATAACTGAGTTTGATGGAAGTGCGAAAGATTTGGATAGGTTTATTCAATTATTAGACCTATAGTCAAACAAAACCTCCACTGATAGATAGATAGATAGATAGATAGATTCTTTATTTCATCAATACACGTTATAATTAGTTTTCTTAAGAATAAGGACATGGCTATACTGCCGTTTGCCTGAAATAACATTCCATTTGATTTCAAAACAAAGAAAAATATAAAAGTGTAAAGCTTTATAGGTAATATTTACATAAAGTCTCATAATAGTTTCAAACAAGTTGAATTATAAATTTAGAAAAGAATTGAGAAAAAATATAAAAGTACAGTAGTGTTTTTGAAATTTAACGAGTTCTTCTATACACAAGTTAAAAATAGAAAGCGTAGTAAGTTATCCATTTTAAAGTGATTGGAAACACAGAAAAGCATTTTGATGGGTTGAACCATAAAGTGTTATACAATTTTCAATTTTGACGTGATATGAAATACAAAAGAAAAGAAAAAACAAATTTAATTGATTTGCAACAAAAAAGGAAAGTGTACTCGAGAAACTACACTAACTGGGAAAATTCGCAACTTATGGGAAACTGTTGCGATAAGTAATGGCATGTTTGCAAAACTTGTACAAATTAAGCCAACCCCGGCATCCATTTAAAATATCATAAAGCTTCGGCAATGTCAAAAAACTTTCTTGAAAATATAGACGTCGTATTTCCTGTAACATTGGACAGATCGCTATAAAATGATAAATATCTTCATTTTCTCTTGTTACATAAGTTACAAAGCTGCGGCCGATCACCTCGGTGAGGTATGTAATTTATATTCAAAATTTCTACCCTAGCTCTAAATATAATGCTTATCTCGGACGGTGAGTATTCTTTTCGGAAGTTGTAGGGACCCCTTTACCCAAACGAACAAACAAAGTAAAAAAGGAAAATATAAACAAAATATATCTAAAAAAAAAAAAAAAGAAATAAAATACTCGTAATTGTATCAATTAAAATAATGAGGATCCACTACGCAGGCACGCCACGAGGCGAGGGGATTGGCAATCGAGCGAAGACACAGGGAGTAGCGAGAATCCTCTCCATTCCAGACGACCAATTCGGTCAGTGAAACTACCAACAAAAGTCGTCCGCTCCACTACAAGATCGACTCGAGTTTTTTTGAAAAAGCTTACCTGTGGCCCTTCCATTGATTGGAGCCCGCAGCGTCAACCACCTACATTCAGTCTTCCACTATCAGTCGACAGACTACGTCACCAACGTACGTTGCAATAGGGAGCGAGAACACAGATCGTACGTGCTGTAGCGGCATCACACAATTTGGTTTTTAAGCCACACCAACACGAAGTCAGTCGATCGAAATCACTACCTACGTGGCGATCACTAGCAGCAGCAACGCATCGAGCACCTACTCCTCCAACCTGTCCGCGTCCGAAAGCCCTAAAACCTACACCTGCGCTCTACAATTAATGCGCTCAGTCATTACGTATGATCCTATGGATCGTACGCAAATAGGTATCGATTAAGATAAGCATATTAAACTTAATGTAAGCTCTTCTGTGGTCCGCGGTAGAATTTCACTTGGCAAAACGAAAGTAAAGTCAAAAGGGAAAAGAAACAGAAAAAAAAGATAAGTATCAAAAAAAAAAAAAAATTAATCTCTTATAAGAATCGTTCGAGTGCTTTAAGATTTTGTTTTTGCCTTTATCTAGCGATAAGCCTACCCGTGAGAGCTATCCTTCAACGTATGCTGTGCACACCATCGTCGGAGTATGAGCCAACTCAAGGTCGAAAAGTAAACAAACGTAAGCTTACTAAAGAAGCATTCTGGTAAGTCCAAATTTTCGCTATTTTTAATTACAGTATCTTAAAACTATTGAACGAAAGATTATAAGGGTTAAAAAAGAAAGTGAGCAATGTTTTTTAAGCTCAACAATAAAGAAAGAAGAAGGGACTCAAGAGAGAATTTTGAAGTATTGATAACAGAGCGTAGTCTATTTTAAATTAATGAAAGGGAAAAGAGAAATAGAAAATATTAAGAGAAAGTGAATTTAAAGATAACGAAATTATACGCCTTAATATCGTAGAAAACCACAGAGAGCGTTGAATAAATAAGAATGTTAGTTTTAAGAGAGGAATAATCGGTAGCAAATAAAACAATATTGAAATTTTAGAATGGAAAATATGGTTTCTGTTTTCGGCGAGTATACAAATTATTGAATGACGTTTTTAAGTGAAATGAGTAATTAAAGTATTTATGTGGTGCTGGAAGGGGGCGTGTAATGAGAGAGTATGTTCGACGGATAGCAGGTGAATCTTATTAATTCATTCCGACTTCAAAATAGGGGCTAACGTCATAAGATAATTTTGCGAGACATTAGCCAAGGATGGTCAGAGTTCATCGAACTCGACTGAGGGTGGGCAACGCAAAGGAAACTGATACCATCTCACAGTTTCCAAACATTATTATTCAGAATACTTAAACCATCTTTTCTTGTTTTCATTTGTGGTTTGAGTAGATGTGTAGATTTTTCATAGAAATCAGGCATGTAAAATTTAACGGGTCCGGCATAGTAGTGCAAGATCCTACGCCTCCGTCGAGCTAGTGTCGCGCGATCGCAAGCATGCCTGCCGCACTTCCCTACCCGGACAACCTAGTCTACGTCCTTTTGAACCTAAAGGGGTTCCTGTTCCTTTTTGTGATTTAGTGGGAAACATATCCGCGCATATCGTAGATTAGGGTCAACATATACCGTTACACAGGTGGCGCCCAAAGTGGGGCAACGAAACAACTATTTTAATAATATATTCTTGTTTAAAATACAAGTTTTGAATATCCTAGTTTTTTTGTCAAGATATCAAATTGTTTGAACTATCTCATAATCTATTTATTACGATGAATTCTCTACACTCAAACTAGGTTGACCTAACTGCAGAGTTTTATTCTTAGTTAGATGCAACTATCTTTAGGGGTAGAAGTTACAAACACATATTCGATTTGATTATGGCGACCGGAATTATCGGTTCCAGAAACCACTATTCGTCAGCTGCGCTACATTCAGCATCGAAAGTTGAAGAAAACAATTTATTCCATCCTGAAGGAGTTCTTGAGACGACTCGAAATGTCAGTACAGGCTACTACTCTTCGCAATGCGCCTCGGTTCTTTTTCAGTGATTTTGACGTTAAAATATCGTACCATCTACATCGTTGCTTTACGATCTAATACACTACTATTTACGAACTTTACAAATGTGAGAACCATAGACATATGCAAACTTCAATATAAAAATAATTTTCGTCTTCAATTGAGAAATAAGTTACTTTCATTTGGCATTGCGCTTTAGATTTTTTTTTTATTGAAGGTTGTGGGCATAAACATACTAGTTTTAAATAGGTTCATTTATTCTGAATAAACCGTCGAATTAATTACTCATTGCACAAACCCTAGCACTTTTATGAATTGAATAAAACCAAACTAAACAAACTTTATTGCGAATCAACATTAATCCTATTGTGGAAAGATTACAATTACCCTTTTTTTTGTTTATCAGTATACTGTAACTATACGTAAACAAATATTAAAAATTTTGAATAAAACTAAAACTTTCATTATCTAAAATGAGTCCAAAGACAAATAAAGCTTATAATACTAGATCAGGCAATGTTCCGCCAACACCTGTTCAAGAAGGACCTTCTAATGATATCACTAATGATATTCCGTCTGGCTCGAATGCGGGTAGAGCTAATGACAACCCTCGCGTTGAAAATAACGAAAACCTCGCAGAGCATATCCAATCAGTAGTTAACGCGGCGATTGGGCTAAGTAGAACTGAGGATCTTCGCAGGAGAAAAGAAGAATTTGCAAAAGAAAAGGAGGAAATGCAACAGATGGTTGATGCTACTGTTCGCAAATATTTAAATGCGCCAACTCCTACACGGAACCAAACCGAAGATTACGATGTCATTCGACAGCAAAATCCTCGAGAATTTAAAGCTACGCTACATCTTTCAGCCTCAACCCAAACCTCTCGAGCAGAACAAGAGTATAGTCAGAATGTACAGAATTTTCTAAATCGAATTGAAAATCTTGACTTAAATTCAGAAACACCCATTGTAGCACCTTCCAATGGGATACTTCCCACGGCTACTGGTAGTGCCACGTCCACATCTACATCTAAACGAGTAGATTATCATAAATGGGGTCTGAAATTTGATTCGAAGAAAATGACTGTGGATGATTTCATATTTAGACTGAGTAGGCTAAGGGAATGTTACAACACAACATGGCAAGAAGTGTTTTTAAATTTTCATCAGTTTGTTACGGGTGATGCGGAAACCTGGTACTGGCTATATCTACACGCTCATCCTAACACCGACTGGTCTACTTTTCGAGTTGCGTTATTCGAACAATTTAGAAGTTTGGAGACGGACTCCGAATTATCTCGGATTATGTTTGATCGACGTCAAGGAAGTAACGAAAACTTTGATGATTTCTTCAGTAAGATACAAAAACTCAATACCCGTCTCTACAGACCAAAGACGGCGCGAGAGCTTATTGATCTTTTGAAACAAAATGTGAAGAGACGAATAGGGGAGCTTATCATAACCTTTTATACAAACAGCTTGCCGGAAATGGTTCACGTATGCAGAACTATCGAAAGGTATATAAACAAACAAGACGCTGCCCGGTTAAAAGCATGTCCGCCTACTAATTTTCGAAAACAGGTCGCCGAGTTAGACTTGGATTCAGATCCTTATGATCCACTGCCGCAGATTGAGGCAATGTCTTATACTCAGAAAAAAATTGACACATCGTCGTATGTATGCTGGAACTGCAGGCAAAAGGGTCATTCGTACAGAGAGTGCCCAAGCACACAGGTAACATTGTTCTGCTATAAGTGTGGCTTCCAAAACTCAACATCTCCTAATTGTCCGAGATGTACGGGAAACCGGAAGCGGGGCGATCCAACTTCCGGAGAGAGTTGCCCCCAGGCGAAGAACCCGGAAAACTAAATAACGTTAAACCATATTCGGATACTTACATATACAATAAATTTAACCTACCGGACTTACCTAAATTAAATACACCTGATTCAGAAAGAAAAGGTGGAGAGGACTTAAATTTAAATAATCCTCAGCAGATAACCCTATCAAAGAGACCACCAGGAATATCAAAGGATCCTGTTCCCAAGGAAAAACCGAAATCTTTTCATGAACGGCTTCAAAATTATTATCAAGTGTAGATTTGAAGCACGCCTTCTGGCAGATACCGCTGGAGAAGTCTTCACGGGAAAAGACTGCGTTTTCTGTGCCAGGTAGGCCCCTGTATCAATTTGTTGTTATGCCATTTGGTCTACACGGCGCAGCCCAAAGGCTATGTCGACTTATGGACAAGGTGGTTCCACACGCGTTGAGACAAAAAGTGTTTGTCTATTTGGACGACCTTTTGGTGATTTCGAGTTCTTTTCAAGAACATATATGCGTCTTAAAGGAATTAGCTGAGTGTCTGCGAAAAGCTGGACTAATAATAAACTTAGACAAATCCAAGTTTTGTTTTAAGTATCTTAAATATCTCGGTTATATAGTAGGAGGTGGGTGTCTTAAGACAGATCCCGACAAAGTTGCGGCGATCCAAGAATTCCCTGTACCAAAAACGGCTCGACAAGTTCGTCGATTTCTAGGACTTGCCGGTTGGTACAGGAGATTCATAAAAAACTTTTCAGCCATCGCCACACCGATTTCGGACACGCTTAAAAAGGGAAAAACTTTCATATTTGGACCGGAAGCCATGGAAGCTTTTAAAGAGCTCAAACACGCTCTTACGACTGACCCTGTTTTGATAAATCCCGATTTTTCAAAACCGTTTACAATTTTATGTGACGCTTCGACTTATGGTATAGGGTGCGTTTTATGCCAAGTAGATGAAGATGGGGTGGAGAGGCCGATCTACTACTACTCGCATAAGCTCAACGCGGCGCAACGTAATTATAGTGTTACGGAGCTGGAGTGCCTCGCAGCCGTCTTAGGCGTTGAAAAATTTAGGTCGTATGTTGAGATGCAAGAGTTCAAAATAGTGACTGACCATGCGAGTCTGAAATGGCTCATGAGTCAGAAGGACTTAAGTGGACGTCTTGCTAGATGGAGTCTAAAACTCCAACGTTTTTCGTTCGAGATAGAGCACCGAAAGGGTTCACAGCATGTAGTACCTGATGCACTCTCTCGAGTTCATTGTGTTGATGAGATTAGTTCTAGGAATATAAATGATGTTAACTCTTTCGATGTTCTACACGTCAATCTATTAGACCCATCTTTTAAGTCTGATGAGTATGTTAGATTGATTGAAACGGTGGAGAAAAATAAAGCCAACTGCCAGATCTTCAAGTGACAGAAGGTTTTGTTTATAAGAAGGTCAAGATCAGTACAGGTAATCCAGTTGAGGATGACCAAACATGGAAATTATGGATACCTTCGGCAATGACGTCTCACTTGGTTCGGTTGGCACATGATCCACCCAAGGCTTCGCATGGTGGAGTTGCGAAAACGCTGTATCGCCTGCGCGAGCGTTTTTACTGGCCTAATATGGCGGCTCAAGTCAAAACATTCATCGCGGACTGTAGTATTTGTAAGTCATCTAAAGCTCCAAACTCAATTCTAAGACCACCAATGGGGCAAGCGTTCGTGGTGGAGCGACCTTTTCAACACGTCTTCATCGACTTTTTAGGCCCCTATCCCCGTTCAAAACAAGGTAATGCGTATATAATCATTTGTCTAGATCAACTCACCAAATTTGTGGTTATCCATTCTTTACGCAAGGCTACGAGTGAGTCAGCTATAAAATTTCTGGAAGAACATGTTTTTTCAATTTTCGGTATACCCGAATCGTTGCTCTCCGACAACGGGAAACAGTTTATAAGTAAGGACTTTTCAAAACTTTTAATTTCACATGGAATTAGGCATGTAAGAACGGCTTCGTATTCGCCACAGGCGAATGCCAGCGAAAGAGTTAACCGCTCAATCCTAACTGCTATACGTTCATACATCGCCCAAGAACCTAATCAATCCAACTGGGTTAGACATATTTCGTCCATAGCAAGTGCGTTACGAACAACCACCCATGCCGCTATAGGAATGTCACCGCATGAAGCCCTTTTCGGGCAATCGAAAGTGGAACATGGGAACCATTGACATAATAGATATGGACTGCTAGTTAAATGTCATTTCAATACAAACCTTGCAGAACTTTTGTCGACAGCGACGGTGCTGCTTTAGTTTGTTGTGCCAAAAAAATATAATACCAGTTCTACTGAAAACAGTCAAAAGCAAAAAGTTCTTCTCATTGCAGTACTTCAATGGTTATTCTGTTGCTCCTGTTGCTATAGTGGTAGCTTCATAAAAATACCACCCAAAACTAAAGCGCTGCTCTTAAATGGACCCCTCGTAAAGTTGGTTACTAGCAGTCCATATCTATTAGGTCAATGGCTACCACTATAGCAACAGAATAACCATAGAAGTACTGCAATGAGAAGAACTTTTTGCTTTTCACTGGTTTCAGTAGAACTGGTATTATATTTTTTTGGCACAACAAACTAAAGCAGCACCGTCGCTGTCGACAAAAGTTCTGCAAGGTTTGTATTGAAATGACATTTAACTAGCAGTCCATATCTATTATGTCAATGATGGGAACGATTACCTTCTTCTTAAGAAACTCAAAGCGCTCAATAACTCCGAAATAGAAATCTTACCAAAAACCTGCAAAATGAACTTAATACATACGCGCTTAAAAGAATCTTTGGCAAGTAGCCATAAAACTTATGAAAATACATATAATCTGCGAACTAAACACAAACAATTTGCCGTCGGACAAAAAGTGTTTAAAAGAAATTTCGTTCAGAGTGATAAAGCAAAAAAACGGAATGCTAAGTTATGCCTAAAATTTACCCCGGCGGTAGTTAAAAGCGTTCTCAGCAACAATTTATATGAACTCACTGACTCAAGAGACTGTATACTGGGAGTATTCCACGCGAAAGATATCCGGATATAGACAGACAATCAGTCTTATAATAAATAACTCTATGGCAGAATCAAATGATAGGCACAACTTTTTCAGAGCGAATAGTCCTTGTTCATTTCAATTTTATGAAATAGATTTTAGAAAATTGAAAAGTTTTGTAGGGACCCCTTTACCCAAACGAACAAACAAAGTAAAAAGGAAAATATTGTAACGTGAACCCAACATTTTATACCAATTTCCTAATCGAAAAACGTTCAACCGAAAACACAACTGGCAACACTTTAATGGAATGGTATAAATGACAGGCGTTGCTTGTAAGCCAGTGTGTGTGAGTGTAGAGAGACAGACAGACAGAGAGTAGACAGCAAATGTGGAGACAATGTAGAAGTTACTGGAGAGTTCTAGATGGCGTGTCATTCGATATAAATAGCCCGCCCGAGGCAACCAGAGTCAGTCTTGTTTATAGAGTGATAAAGTTAAGAGTAAATACAAGTGATAGTCCAAAAGTCGAGTTGAGTTCAAATAAAGTGTATATCGAAAGTAGATACTGAATAAAGTGGTAGAATTAAATTGAAAGGTAGAGTTTTATTTTTGCGAACTAAGCGTACGTTACATTGGTGTCAGAAGTGTAAATAAAACTTATTTGACTAGTAAAGTGTAAAAAAAAAAAAAAAAAGTAAAAAGAAAATAATAATTATATACAGTGAAAATGGGTAAGTTGTTAGAAGAGCTCACTTGCATTGAGCTTAAAAGTGAGTTAGGTAAGCGAAATCTTTCTAGAGCGGGATCGAAAAATGAGCTCGTCCTGCGCTTGCGTAACTATTTGAAACGAGCAAAAGAAAGAACAGCAGAATGTTCTCGAACGACTAGAAGTACAACAAAAGAAGCTGGAAGAGCAACGAAATGAGCAAAAGAAGGAACAGCAGAATGTTCTCGAACGACTCGAAGTACAACAAAAGAAGCTGGAAGAGCAACGAAATGAGCAAAAGAAGGAACAGCAGAATGTTCTCGAACGACTCGAAGCACAACGAAACGAGCAAAAGAAGCTGATTGAAGAACAACGAAACGAACAAAAGAAGGAACAGCAGAATGTTCTCGAAAGACTCGAAGTACAACAAAAGAATCTGGAAGAGCAACGAAACGAACAAAAGAAAGAACAACAGAATATTCTCGAAAGACTTGAGGCGCAACAGAATGTTTTGGAAGGCCAGAAAAACATTCTAGAAGGAAAATTGGGTAATATTGAGAAGAATGTATGTGCCCTTGACGAACGCGTTGAAGGTGTGGAGAAACAGCTTTCTGTTGTAGAGAATCGTTTCGAAGGCGTAGAAAGTCGATGTGATGTTCTCACCAAGGAATTAGACCAGATCCGGAAAATAAAAATTCGAGAATCTGCTGGAGAGTTTGCAAGGAAAAAGGAGATGAAACCCCCAACATTTGATGGACAGTCTTCTTGGCCAGTCTATAAGAGACAATTTGAGGCAGCCGCGACAACAAATGGCTGGGATGACGAAGACAAGTACATTGCACTGACTCTTGCTCTTAGAGGACCAGCAGCTGAATTACTTCAAACAGTTCCAGCTGGTAAGAGCGGCGATTTCAGTTCTCTCGTGGCAGCTATAGATAAACGCTTTGGAGATAGCCACTTGAAAGAAGTCTTCCGAGTCCAACTCAATAACAGAGTCCAGAAAAGGGGTGAAAGTCTACAGCAGCTCCAAGCAGACGTCGAAAGACTGGTTCACCTGGCATACCCGGATGCTGGAGAAGAAATCATCAACCAGCTCGCTGTTGAGTCCTTCGTTCGTGCCATTTCCGATATACATCTTCAGAGGTCTGTGCGAACTGCTAGAACACGTACTCTTTCCGAAACTTTAGCATTCGCATTGACAATTGAAGCAGCAGAACAGGCTTCTCAGGGAGTACATCGACTTAGAGAGGCCATAGTCGAAGAATGCTCGTGCCAAAGAGCTGAAATACAAAAGAACCGAAGCGGACTAGCAAGATGTTGGAACTGCAACAAGACCGGGCACTTACAGCGTCAATGCCGACTACCACCAAACAAAGCAGGTTGTCAACATTGTGGAAGCAAGAGATCCAACCCAGAGCAAGGTAACAACAACACCAGCGTTGCCTATCAGCCCGTTTCCCATCAGGGAAACGAGTAAGAACCAACTTCGAGGGGCAGAGGCTGGTTTCTTGTATCGATGGCCCCAGAACCACCATCCAGGTCTCTCAGACCAAACGAGACAACAAAAGTCTGACTGTGGAGACTGCTATTAACGGGAACAAACATGTGGCTACCATCGACACCGGTGCCACAGCCTCCATAGTACGTCGAGACCTGGTAAAGACGACGTGGCTTCATAACACCAATAGCTACCGTCTAAGAACCGCAACGGGAGAAGCAGCAAGAGTATATGGAGAAGTGTGTCTTAAGATCCGACTGGCCGACCTAGTGTTTACTCATCAATTCCTGGTGGCAGATATATGTGACGAGTGCATCATTGGAATCGACTTTATGAAACAGCACGGAGTTATTTTGGACATCGGTAATCAGGTTTTGAAGTACCAAAATAAGGAACTTCCAATGACTTATTCGAACGAAAGTACGTCGACACTGAGAACTGTCATCAGGGAAGATCTTATTCTGCCTCCTTCTTCTGAAGTGTTCGTTTGGACAAAACTGGAAGGTGAGTTTGGAAGCCTTCGATACCTCATGGTGGAACCAGACCCAGAGTGTTCCTCCCAAAGCGTCATCATTGGGAAAACACTGGTAGCACCGAAGAACAAAATGGTCCCCGTACGATTACTAAACACCAGACCGTACGATGTAAGGTTGAAGAAAGGAGAAGTCGTTGGACGTTGCGAATCGGTTGCAGCAATTACGAAGATCACAGACGAAGCTCCGAGAAAACCTATAACTCCGGAGGAGCTCGAAACCATCAGAGCAAAAATACTGAATTCATCCAACCTTGATCACCAACAAACAAGGATGGCTGAAAGTCTCCTACAAGAGTACACTGATATCTTCGCATCGCAAAAGGGGCAATATGGTAGGACACAGTTGGTGCAGCATCGCATCAATACAGGAGATGCAAGACCGATTCGTCAACCTGCAAGACGTCTTCCACTGGCCAAACAAGGTGAGGTTGAGGAAATGATAACAGCAATGAAAAAGGAAGGTCTTATCGAAAATTCCAAAAGTCCTTGGGCGTCACCAGTGGTGCTAGTGAAAAAGAAAGACGGAAGCACTCGTTTTTGTGTGGACTACCGAAGGCTGAATGATGTAACTAAGAAGGACAGCTATCCCCTGCCCAGAATCAGTGATACCCTGGATGCCATGGAGGGAGCGCAGTGGTTCTCGACGCTGGACTTGAAGAGCGGATATTGGCAAGTTGACATCCACCCTGATGATCGGGAAAAGACGGCGTTTTCTACAGGTAATGGGCTCTGGCAGTTTAAAGTTATGCCGTTTGGGTTATGTAACGCTCCGGCAACATTCGAGCGTTTGATGGAGTGCGTTCTTCAAGGACTGACGTGGAAAGCTTGCCTAGTCTACTTGGACGATGTCATTGTTTACGGGAAAACATTTGACCAACATTGTAAGAACCTTAAAGCCGTGTTTCAGAGACTTCGAGAGGCTAACCTTAAACTGAATCCAGAAAAATGTGCACTTTTCAAAACCGAAGTCAAGTATTTGGGACACATCATCTCATCCCAAGGAGTAAAGACTGATCCTGAAAAAATTGACTCCGTCAAAAATTGGCCAACACCACAGGACAAACATCAACTCCGAAGCTTTCTGGGACTTGCCACATATTACCGACGTTTCGTTAAGAACTTCGCTGGAGTTGCAAAGAGTTTGCATCAGCTCACCGAAAAGGGGAAGCAGTTTAAATGGTCAGGTGAGTGTGAGAAATCTTTCCAAGAACTCAAATACCGCCTCTGTAACGCTCCAGTGCTGGCACATCCAACACCTGGCAAAACATTCATCGTCGACGCAGATGCAAGCAACGTTGGAATCGGGGCGGTACTATCCCAAGTGCATGATGGCGAAGAGAAAGTGGTGGCATACTACAGCAAGGTCCTATCGAAACCCGAAAGGAACTACTGCGTGACCAGAAGGGAGCTGCTAGCTCTTATCTTGGCAACAAAGCACTTCCATAAGTACATCTATGGACAGAAATTCCTTCTGCGGACAGACCACGGTGCTCTGAGCTGGCTGTTGAACTTCAAAAATCCAGAAGGTCAAGTCGCAAGGTGGATAGAAAGATTGCAGACCTATGACTACCAGATCCAACACCGCAGAGGAAAGCTGCACTCAAACGCCGATGCATTATCACGAAGACCTTGCAAAGTGGATTGCAAGCATTGCAAGCGGCAAGAAGACAAAGAAATCATTACCGCTCAGCGACTAAGAGCTGACCCCATAAGCGGATGGAGCAATGAGGAAGTGAGGACTGCTCAACAGGAAGATCCAGATATCGAACCCATTCTCGCATGGAAAGAAAATGAAGAGAAACCAGAATGGGGAGACATTTCTGACAGGAGTCCAGTTCTCAAAGCCTATTGGGCACAGTGGGACTCACTATATGTGCAAGAAGGTGTCCTCAGGCGAAGATGGGAATCCGCTGACGGTAAGTCATATGTGATGCAGCTGATCGTACCGCAATCGAAAGTCAGTGAAGTTCTTCAGGAGACGCACGACGGACCTTCTGGAGGCCACCTGGGGGTAAACAAAACACTGGAGAAGGTGCGACATCGGTTCTACTGGTTACATGCTAGAGATGACGTGGAGAAGTGGTGCCGAACATGTGACAAGTGTGCTGCAACCAAAGGACCTGGTAGAAAGATTCAAGGTAAGATGCATCAGTACAACGTTGGATCGCCTTTTGAGAGGATTGCAGTAGATGTGGCTGGGCCTTTTCCAGAGACCAACGCTGGAAACAAATACATTCTGGTTGTAATGGACTATTTTAGCAAGTGGCCTGAGGCGTATGCCATCCCAAATCAAGAAGCCAAAACGGTGGTCGACCAGATTGTGTTTAACTGGGTTAGTAGGTTTGGCGTGCCTATGGAACTCCATTCCGACCAAGGGAGGAACTTTGAGTCAAACATCTTCCAAGGAGTGTGCGGACTACTTGGCATTAAGAAGACGAGAACCACACCACTTCATCCACAATCTGATGGGATGGTTGAAAGATTCAACCGGACCTTGAAAGAACACCTCACCAAGGTCGTAGGCGACTACCAAAGAGACGGGGATAGGCACGTACCGCTATTCCTGATGGCCTATAGAAGTGCAGTACATAGCTCGACAGGACAAACACCATCTGACATCCTGTTCGGGAAAACCATGCGGCTGCCCAGCGAACTTAAATTTGGATGCCCCACAGAGGAGCCACAGGACACAAACGAGTATGTGGACGACCTCAAGGAGAGACTCGCTGACATCCATAAAAGAACAAGGGAACGGATGAAAGCCTACAGCGACCGGATGAAGACACGGTACGACACAAAAGCGACAACGTCAGGATTCCAAGCAGGAGATCGTGTGTGGCTTTATAATCCTCATCGTCAAAAGGGATTGTCACCGAAACTTCAGCAAAACTGGGAAGGTCCTTATACTGTAGTCACGAGGATTAACGACGTGGTTTACCGCATCCAAAGAGGACTAAGAGGCAAGTTAAAAGTAGTTCATTGTGACAGGCTGCATCGATATAGTGGCGAGGCTGCAGATGGAATTATTCGGGACGAACAATCCTAAGGAGGGGGCAGTGTAACGTGAACCCAACATTTTATACCAATTTCCTAATCGAAAAACGTTCAACCGAAAACACAACTGGCAACACTTTAATGGAATGGTATAAATGACAGGCGTTGCTTGTAAGCCAGTGTGTGTGAGTGTAGAGAGACAGACAGACAGAGAGTAGACAGCAAATGTGGAGACAATGTAGAAGTTACTGGAGAGTTCTAGATGGCGTGTCATTCGATATAAATAGCCCGCCCGAGGCAACCAGAGTCAGTCTTGTTTATAGAGTGATAAAGTTAAGAGTAAATACAAGTGATAGTCCAAAAGTCGAGTTGAGTTCAAATAAAGTGTATATCGAAAGTAGATACTGAATAAAGTGGTAGAATTAAATTGAAAGGTAGAGTTTTATTTTTGCGAACTAAGCGTACGTTACAATATAAACAAAATATATCTAAAAAAAAAAAAAAAGAAATAAAATACTCGTAATTGTGTCAATTAAAATAATGAGGATCCACTACGCAGGCACGCCACGAGGCAAGGGGATTGGCAATCGAGCGAAGACATGGGGAGTAGCGAGAATCCTCTCCATTCCAGACGACCAATTCGGTCAGTGAAACTACCAACAAAAGTCGTCCGCTCCACTACAAGATCGACTCGAGTTTTTTTGAAAAAGCTTACCTGTGGCCCTTCCATTGATTGGAGCCCGCAGCGTCAACCACCTACATTCAGTCTTCCACTATCAGTCGACAGACTACGTCACCGACGTACGTTGCAAAAGGGAGCGAGAACACAGATCGTACGTGCTGTAGCGGCATCACACAATTTGGTTTTTAAGCCACACCAACACGAAGTCAGTCGATCGAAATCACTACCTACGTGGCGATCACTAGCAGCAGCAACGCATCGAGCACCTACTCCTCCAACCTGTCCGCGCCCGAAAGCCCTGAAACCTACACCTGCGCTCTACAATTAATGCGCTCAGTCATTACGTATGATCCTATGGATCGTACGCAAATAGGTATCGATTAAGATAAGCATATTAAACTTAATGTAAGCTCTTCTGTGGTCCGCGGTAGAATTTCACTTGGCAAAACGAAAGTAAAGTCAAAAGGGAAAAGAAACAGAAAAAAAAGATAAGTATCAAAAAAAAAAAAAAAAAAATTAATCTCTTATAAGAATCGTTCGAGTGCTTTAAGATTTTGTTTTTGCCTTTATCTAGCGATAAGCCTACCCGTGAGAGCTATCCTTCAACGTAAGCTCTGCACACCATCGTCGGAGTATGAGCCAACTCAAGGTCGAAAAGTAAACAAACGTAAGCTTACTAAAGAAGCATTCTGGTAAGTCCAAATTTTCGCTATTCTTAATTACAGTATCTTAAAACTATTGAACGAAAGATTATAAGGGTTAAAAAAAGAAAGTGAGCAATTTTTTTTAAGCTCAACAATAAAGAAAGAAGAAGGGACTCAAGAGAGAATTTTGAAGTATTGATAACAGAGCGTAGTCTATTTTAAATTAATGAAAGGGAAAAGAGAAATAGAAAATATTAAGAGAAAGTTTAAAAGAGAAAAACAAAAGATAAAATGAATCAAAATAAATTAAAGAGACACTAAGAATAAGATCATACACCTACATAATTGCAATGAAATATTAAAGTGAATTTAAAGATAACGAAATTATACGCGTTAATATCGTAGAAAACCACAGAGAGCGTTGATTAAAAATAAGAATGTTAGTTTTAAGAGAGGAATAATCGGTAGCAAATAAAACAAAATTGAAATTTTAGAATGGAAAATATGGTTTCTGTTTTCGGCGAGTATACAAATTATTGAATGACGTTTTTAAGTGAAATGAGTAATTAAAGTATTTATGTGGTGCTGGAAGGGGGCGTGTAATGAGAGAGTATGTTCGACGGATAGCGGGTGAATCTTATTAATTCATTCCGACTTCAAAATAGGGGCTAACGTCATAAGATAATTTTGCGAGACATTAGCCAAGGATGGTCAGAGTTCATCGAACTCGACTGAGGGTGGGCAACGCAAAGGAAACTGATACCATCTCACAGTTTCCAAACATTATTATTCAGAATACTTAAACCATCTTTTCTTGTTTTCATTTGTGGTTTGAGTAGATGAGTAGATTTCTCATAGAAATCAGGCATGTAAAATTTAACGGGTCCGGCATAGTAGTGCAAGATCCTACGCCTCCGTCGAGCTTGTGTCGCGCGATCGCAAGCATGCCTGCCGCACTTCCCTACCCGGACAACCTAGTCTACGTCCTTTTGAACCTAAAGGGGTTCCTGTTCCTTTTTGTGATTTAGTGGGAAACATATCCGCGCATATCGTAGATTAGGGTCAACATATACCGTTACAAAGTAACTGACATTTGAATTTATTTGGTGATTTAACTGCCTGTAGATAAGTCTGGAAGCATACGAACTTGCTCTAGAAAGATTTTCTATAAACATTTTTTGGTCAACTTTCGCGATCACGTCTGCAAACTGAGCTTGCCAATTATCGACGTTAGATTCCGACAAATTTAAAGAAGAGTCATGATTAGTGGCTAGTTGATTCCACTCCTTGAAAGGGGATGCATTGGCTTGTAATAATTTTTTCATAATTATCTTGTGGAGACAAGAATCACTCTTTTGCATTACTTTAGTAATAAAGTCTGCGTTGGTCTTAAGATTTTGTAAGTATATAGGAGCTATACCTGACTCTACATATTTGCATAGCTCGGTGTGGAGTTTGGAAGTCGAAACAGGCGCTTGAAAAAATGCCTTTGAAAACATTCAAAAGCTTTAAGGTATATGTACCCAAAAACTTGCACACCATAACACATACATGTATTTACCGTATGCATTAAACACTGGTATTTAGACGTTATATCGACGTTTTGATTGGAGAAACACTTAGTTCACGTCAGATTTAAAGCCAATTTGGCTTGGTTACTTTTTTCGATAGAGTGTTTGACAAAACTTAAATTATATGTTAGCAGAACAACTAAATACTTAAGGGAGGACGCTGGTCTAGAATTTTGAAGAAACCGAAATTTTTTTTTTTGTCTGAAAAGGTACTTTAGGGTCTTTAAAATAACATACCAAAGGATGGATGCCGGCAAAAATGTCTAAATGCCCAAACTTTCCATTCTGCGACAGCGCCCCTCTGGTATGCCGTATGATTTCATAGTACTTAAAACTTTAAACGCGTTTTTCTCGAAATAATTTTTTTTTGACTGGCCGAAAGTATAACTCGAGCAAATCTTCACCGATCTATACGAAATTTTGACAGTACATTCAAAATACCTTTCTCCAGAGCCGTACGTAGGATTTTTTTTTTATATTGCATAGTTTTTTTTTAATCATTAGTTTTGTCGTTTTTTTTTAGTGAAAATTTGAATTTTTTGTTCAACCGTGCACCATTTCGCCAAAAAACAAAATATCGAAAAAATCCTACGTACGGCTCTTGCTGTTGTTATATAGAAACTAAAAATTTTCGAGATTTTATTCCAGGATCAAAATTAAGAAGGTTACATTTTCGGCCATTGACCCATCTAAAAAATGATTTGCCTCCGAAGAAATGCTGGACAGCCGCCATTTTGAATTTGATTGACACGAAAAAATTTGTATTTGTATATTAAAACTTAAACTATAAGACCTCTTTCACAGATTTTCGATAGATTTTTTTGTTGAGTCATAAAAAATTCATATATTATGCCCATTTTTTAACGCTCTAGACCAGCGCGCTATGGGGTCTGGGGTACGGAAAAGCGGCGAGAAGTCATTTTTTCAAAACGAAACCAATTTTTTTGAAAATAACTTTTTCTATTAGTTGAAAAAATTCCTCACATGAATCAAAAAACGATTTCTCAGTCATTGTCTCCATCACTGTACCAATCAACATCAAAGTTGACAATTCAGTTAAAATTGTTTTGAAAATATTTAAAAAATGTATTGTTGCTAGAAATTTTGCATAGAGTTTGTTTAAGTAGGTATATTCATTATAACGGCACTTTTGTCAGCTATACTATGTAAAAAAATTGGCTGAAAAATAAAAAAAAGAAGCGTTTTATGATAAGAATACTAAAAAATTTGTAAAATAGCGGTACTTTTTGATTACGGAAACATTCCAATTAAATTTAAATTGTATATCATAGTTGAATATATTATTTATCGAAAACAAAAGTAAAAAGTGCGGAATGTTTCCATGAAATATTTTTTTTCAATTTTTTTGTGCTAAAAACCATTTTCACCATGTTTAAGAGCTCAACGTTAAATTGATGCGTTTTTCCCCACTGTGACTATCGGGTCTTTCACTGGCAAGAAGTCATTTTGGTTATGAACTTAATTTCTAACAAGATAACTGTTTCGATCAACTGATAATTTTTTTTTCCATCCATGTTTCTATCACTTTGCAGTTCGGCATCAAAGAAGAGAGTTGTGTATGGTTGTGTTATAGTTGTGTTAAACTAACTGATTAAGTGCATTGAAAATCAATTGTTAAAGTGAAAGTTTTGCAAAGAATTTGTTAAATAAGGTAAGTTCTCGATAAATGCATTGATTTAAACTCGATTATAGCAACTGTAAGTTGGAAACAAATTTGAAATTAAAGCCAGAGAAAAATTTTTAGTAACGGTACTTTTCAAAAAAAGCATTGAATAATTACATAAATAGAAGTGACACCGGAATAAATCGCCACCAGGAGTTCTTATGCCGATAGTATCGATATTGGAGCTAGTTAGTTTAACAACCCTTTTGCAAATTTAGTCCCAAAGGATATTTTTTTTTACTGTTTTGTTGGTTACCAATGATGTTGTTAAGGCTAAAAATGGTTTTGAATTGATGATGGGGCTGAGTATTATGTATTTGATTATAATCAATTACAATAAATACCTTAGGGAACATATTTTAAAATCTAAACTGCTAAATTTCCTTCATTTGAAAATGGTTTGTGTATGAAATTAGCAAAGCATAGACAAAAACATAAATAATAATAAATAGGGTGACTGTTGCTAGGTAACAAGCTTCTTATGTCGTGTTTGAGAAAGTCGTGTAGGTCGGGTGTCAGCTTCTATATGTAATTATTCAATGTCAAAAGTGTTTTTCACGGATCAATATTTTTTATTCGCATTCAAAATAAAAAGTAGAAAACGTTTGTCTGAAATACTTAATTTTAAATCTGTTGTGTTCTTAATTAAGTATGGTATCAAACATTTTCATCGTTTACATGTACAAATGTACATAGATCTCAACATGCAATATTTTTCTTGCAAAAAGCAGGAGCTCTGTGAAATCTTTATCAAGAGTAAATTTAAGACTCTGGAGAAAAAATTTGAAGAAGTTGAGGCATTCTTAGTGATCAGAACAAACTGCCCAAAAAATCATATTTCAAGCTTAACGACAAAATTAATACGATTCAAATTTGAGCTTAAGCTTAGGTGGAAGAAAAGTTACTATTCAAGAACAGTATTCAATGAAAATGAGTCGGATTGGCTTCAGGAATCTGTTAAATTTAAAATGTTTTCATTACCCCCTGGTCGCCCTCAGACTAGTTTTGATCAATTGAGTAACCGAAGAAAACGTGAAAGGGTAGCTGATCTTCGTAATACTGTTGCAGAAGAGCTTGTATTCGCTGCTAAAATGAATTTCCGAGCTGCTGGAGACAAGGAATCTGCAGAATCTTTAGAACAAACCTTGTCTCCCCCACCTTGTACTCCAAAAGGTCAAAAACTATGCTAACTCCTGAGCAAGCTTTATCGTTGCTCATAGAAGCAAAACTCTCTCGAGAGCAATACGATACCATAAGGAAGTATGAACCTGATATTCTACCTTCTTACAAAGTTGTGCAAAAAGAAGAATCGAAATGTTACCCAACAAATCTTATTGTAAGTGAACAAACAGCTGAAGTTCCGATACAAAAGCTGCTTGATCACACTGCTGAACGAATTTGTGCATCACAGAAAGATGTACTGAGTAGTGCGAGCTGTAATGAACTTACTCTTTATTCTAAATTGGGTTTTGATGGTAGCTCGGGGCATAGCGAATACCATCAAAGGTTTACAAACAAAACTGATGCAGATGATAGATTTGTATTTATAATTTGCTTAGTACCAATTAAGCTGTCAAACAATACAAATGTTTTATGGAAGAATCCTTGTCCTTCTTCTCCAAGATATTGTAGGCCTATCAAGATATCCTTCGAAAAAGAGTCAGATATATTGGTCAGTAGAGAAAATGAATCAATTCAATCACAAATAAGTGAACTTGAACCAACAAAAGTATTTTTTGAAGAAAGTGAACATACAGTTAAACATCAGTTGATATTTTCAATGGTTGATGGCAAACTATGCAATAGCTTGAGTGGTAATCGCTCGGCTCAGAGGTGTTATCTTTGTCAGGCAACATCCAAGGATTTCAACAACATTGAAAGAATGATTTCACTTCCTATCAACGTACAATTTTTATCTTTTGGAATATCCGTTTTGCATGCATGGATAAGGATGTTTGAATGTCTGCTCCACGTAGCTTACAAATTGCCTGTAAAAGAATGGCGCAAATCAAAAATCACTGAAAATTGCGTGGCAGAAAACAAGCTACGCATTCAGCAAGCGTTTCAAAAAGAAAAGGGGCTAAAAATTGATCGACAAAAGCCAGGATATGGCAATACGAACACAGGAAATGTAGCCAGGCGTTTTTTTAAAAATAGTTGTAAATCAAGCGAAATAACTGCTATAGATGTTAATCTGATAAAAAGATTTCACATAATTTTGCAGTGTTTATCAAGTGGTTTTGATATACATAGATGTTCAGAAATTTAAAATATATTGTTTTGAAACTGCTTAGCTTTTCGTATTGCTGTACCCTTGGTATTATATGAGCACTTCAGTGCATAAAATCTTGATTCATGGACATGAAATTGTCTCTCAAAGTGCTTTGCCAATTGGAGAATTAAGCGAAGAAGCATTAGAAGCCCGGAATAAAGACTTCAAAATGTACAGAGAGCATTACAGTCGTAAAACATCGAGACAAGACACATTAACGGATATAATTAACCGAATGTTAATATCTTCAGATCCATTTATAACCCATCAGAGAATAAGAAAACCTAAAAAAAAAATTCCTTTTGATTCTGAAGCTATCAAAATGTTTTTAGAGCCCGACTTAAATAACCAACCACAGACTGAAATGATTGATAATTTTTCGGACTCAGAATAGTCATAATTACACAAATAATTTGTTAAAAAATATTAAGAAAAGGTAAACCATAGATCTTTTGAATTATAAATATCATTTCAGAAAACATTTTTGTTTGTTTGTTTCAGTTTCTAAGACTTCAATTCCTATTGGGACTCATCAAATTGAGATTCGCTCTCTCTGCAGGGCTGATTTGCAGCTCTATTGACAACATAAGAAAAATGGCTGTTTTGACAGCCCAAATAATTTTTTATTGGAGATATATAGATTAGTGTTTTCTTTGAGATTTTTTAAAAATAGATAAATAATTTATCAAATGTTGGAAAGCAATGCACGCACGAGCATAACAAAATGTTTTAAATAGGATAAAAAAAACTAATATGGGTGCTTTATTACTGCTACTTTGCTTTCATTTTCATTTTAAAAATGTTAGCAAATCACTACTTCTAATTTGAACCTATATGAAGTACTTCGACAGGCCAGTTGTCGCTATAGATGAGTCCCAATGTGCATTATGCATGCAATTTTTTCAACCCTTAATATGTGTAAAGAGCTTTTTAGATATGATCAATCCACTAAAAACAATTTTTTGGAAATTGTGTTCAAAATAAGAAAAACACTGAGATCATAACTGATTTTTGTACTTTCTATTATTTTAAGTTTCTCACAACACAAAAAATACCAAACAACTTAAGTTTATAACGGCATTATCTCAAAAATCTGAAGTAGTACCGTTGTTTTTACTTCGGATTTGAATTCAGCATACCAAAATCCTTTCAGAAAGTATATTTGATCATAGCCAACATAAAAGTTTATAATTATCGCCGTTAAAAGGCACTTTCTGCCCCACTGTGCAGCGTCCCCCCTTAAACTCCTGCACAACTTCAATCCGTGTAGAGTTTAATGACCAACTTTCTTCTGGAAGTCTCCTTGTACTTCTCGCTTCAAAGATCATGATTTTGGTTTTTTCGGTGTTGATGCACAGTCCCCAAGACTCACAAAAAGAATTTAACCTGTGTTTCTTTGTACAAGAATTTTATTATTACCAAAAAAATTAAGAAAAAAAAGGATATGTAAAAAAAAGGAAGTAACTCAATCAAATGTAGTTTTAAGAGTGAATTTTATTTTTCCATTTGTACAGTCGATTGGTATATTGAATCCATCAATCATAACCTTCTTTTGACCTTAAAGTCATTAATAGTTTCGATAAGTTTTGTTTCATGTAATTATAATTTTAACAGTTGGTACTACGTTACTTTAAGCTTTTAACATAATGACATTATAAGTTCAATTAGTTGTATTAAACATTAATCAAATTCAAATTAACAAGTAGTTATTCTTCTTCCATGTATAATCGCACATTCTTCGCCCTCAGATTACTTTCTGTTTTTTCACCACCTCTGAACAGGCCCATTTTGTTTCCTATGAAATGCCATTATCGCCACCGTTGAACACGTCTATTTTGTCTCCCATGAAACGCCGCTTCTTATTTGACATGTAAATAGAATTTAAAGAGATTAGCAAAGGAAACAAGGCAAGAAAATAACAACAATATAATTGCACACAAACAAGTTTTTTTTTGCATTTTCCCATGTCTCCATACTCCATGTACTATATGAATGGAAAGTTCCGTTTGCTATTTCAGCTTGTTTACTACGATGTGTGTTAGAGTTATTACATTGATAATAATTGATTGATCATTTCGTTTCGTCTTCCGTGTGTACTCCGTTTCGATCGTCTTGCGCGTGGTTTCACTCGTGTGTTTTATAATTAATAATATAATAATTAATTGTTCGGTATGTTATTGTGCGTGTGTTTATTTAATTAGTTTGATTATTGTGTAATTTTTAAAGATTAAAGTGTTAATATTTGAACTATGAGTTTAAATGAATCAATTGAAGCCATCAACGTGGGAAATTAATTCAGGTGAGTGTTTGTTGAATGTGTGTGAATTTCCAATTTTGTGATTGTTGCGTAGATGTATGAATTCATTTATTTTTATTATTTCATTTCGATTTTCTCTTTGAAATATTGAATTTTAAAGATTTTAATTCGCGTATACGTTTATAAGTACGTATGTATTTCGCATTATGTATTTTGCGTAAACGGTGTCCGGTGTCCGGTGTTCGGTGTTATCTTTTATATATGTACCTACAAGTTCGTTTGCATGTACATACGCGCGTTGGTGCATTTTATTTACATTGTCTATGGCTTGCTTCGGCAAACATAGGTATACAAAATAAAACGATTTGTATAATGACATTTTGGTGACGTCATTAATATTTGATGTGAGTGATTAAAATGCCTTTTTTTTTTTTTTGTAAACATTATTGTTTTCGGATTTGACATCGCGAGTTACGTTGTGTTTTTTATTTTGAAGGTTGGACAGATTTGTGTTTATTTAGTGCCTTGTGGTTCATGTGTCCATTTTGAAATAGTTTTCCCTTTTTTTTTTTATCAAGTCTAATTTCTTTGACTGCGCGAGTGTGAAGTGATTAAATTTGGATTTTAATCGTTTTTATTTTAGATTTATTTCGGACAAGTGTTTTATAAGTAATTAAATTTGTTTATTTCGGACAAGTGCATCGACGCAGCTTGTGATGTTTAATGTTACCATGCCTTGATGCAGTGTTTTAGTTTAAGTAAGCAAATTTGTGATTTTAATTTTTAGATTTAAGTTGAATTGTGTTTATTTATTGCGCTGATTGTGAAAAAATAAATTTTATTGATGTTTATGCAAGAGTTTTATTTGATTTATGTATTTGTAATTGTAATATAGTAAGTTAGATTTTACTCATTAGTTTTAAGAAAATTGTATTGCATCCCTTTTGCTTGATTTGAATAAATTCATTTTAAACTTTTATGGTTTGTTTCATTTGTTTATTTTTGTGTGTATTAAAGTATCGGTTTTGATTTTCTTCAAATTGTATTTTGACTTTTAGGTTTTTATTTTTGTTCGATTTTGGTTTTGTTTGTTCGATTCGCTACGCGGCTGGTATTCGAATTTTAAATGATGCTGGATTGTTGTGGTGTTTCATTCGAAGGTAAGCGACATATTTTTGAGATTGGTCGTTTTATACATCCTCTTTTAGTTTTTACCGACACAACGCGAATCAGTCCATCGGATCCGGGATGAGTTTCTTCAATACGACCTAAATTCCAGTTGGTCGGTGGAAGTCTCTCATCTTTTATCAGCACAGTATCTCCTACTTTGATATTTTCATGAACTTTTGTCCACTTCGGGCGTTGTTGAAGTCTGGCCAAATACTCAGCGTTCCATTTGCGCCAGAATGTCTCCGTCATTGATTGAACTCGTTGCCATCTATCCATATATGTGATGTTGATGTCGATGTCACCTTGTGGCACAGCATGCAGACTTTCGCCGATTAAAAAATGTGCTGGAGTAAGCACATCTAAATCATCCAAACTATCCGAAAGAGAACACAAAGGTCTCGAATTCAGACACGCTTCTATTTGATTAAGAAGTGTGGTGAGCTCCTCAAAAGTTAATTTCTCCATCCCGACAATTCGTTTTAAGTGGTACTTCACTGATTTCACTCCAGCTTCCCACAACCCACCGAAGTGAGGAGAAGCGGGAGGAATAAAGTGCCATTGTGTACCCTGATTTGCTAGAATTTCAGCTATTTCCTTCCAGCTATGCTGTGCACTCTTTAACATTCTATCTAGTTCTGAACTAGCACCAACAAAGTTTGTACCGCAATCGCTATGGATTTGCTTACAAGTCCCTCTTCTGGCAATGAATCTTCTGAATGCTGCCAAAAATGCTTGCGTCGTTAAGTCTGAAACGACTTCAAGGTGGATGGCCTTTGTCGCTAAGCAAATAAAAATTGCAAAATATCCCTTGAGGATTTTACTTCCGCGTGCCTTCCAGGCTTTTATCTCGATAGGGCCCGCATAATCTACGCCGGTGTTACAAAATGGCCTACCCATACGTACTCTAGCAGCGGGTAAATTTCCCATTAACTGCTGCATCTCTGCTGCCTTTTGTCTGTAGCATATTGAACATTGATGAAGCTGATGTTTCACACTTCTTCGAATTTGGCCAATCCAAAATCGTTGGCGTATGTACGCAATCATTTGCTGAATTCCACCATGCAATGTATTCTTATGAGCGTCTTTTGCCACAAGTTTTGTGAAATGGTGGTTGTTTTGTAATAAGATTGGATGTTGTGCTTCATAAGGTAGAAGTGAATTTTGCAAACGACCCCCCACTCTTAAAATACCATTGCCATCAATAAATGCATTGAGTGTTTTGAGCTGCTTTGAAATTTTCGTATTTTCTTTTAGCTCCTTTATTTCATTAGAAAACATCTCGGCTTGAGTTGTCTTGACTGCTAGCATAAGCGCTGCCTTCAATTCAGACGCAGTTAATGGTCCGCTCCTTTTACATGTTTTCATTATTTGATTGTTGCCTTTTGAATGTTTCCTGGACCAACTCGTTGCTTGGAGGTTGGTTTTATAACGAATCCACCATGCGATGATACGAATTACTTTGAGTAGATTCGAAAATTTATGAACGATGGTACTAATAAGTTCGGTTTTTACTAATGTTGTATGAGTTTTTATTTTACATTCTTCTTCAGTTTCAACTATTTCAGCTTGATCGGGTACATCAAATTCCCATTGTGATTTTAGAAATATTGGACCATTCCACCAAACATCCAAGGAACGCAAGGCTGATGGATAGACACCACGAGATGCTACGTCAGCTGAGTTATGATGCGTTGGAACATGAGACCAACATTTGCTGCCTACCAATCGCTGTATCTCCGAAACTCGGTTTGAGACGAATGTCGTCCATTTTGCTGGAGTTGCTCGTATCCAAGAAAGAGCTATTGTAGAATCTGTCCAAGCAAAGGTATGAACATCAGGAATCTCCAAAACGTCTTTAGTGTATTTTAATATTTGTGCTAAAACAACTGCACCACAAAGCTCCAGACGTGGTAGAGTAATCGTCCGCTTACTCGGAGCAATTTTCGTTTTCGCCAAAAGTAAATTTAAATGAATGTTTCCTTGATTATCCTGGACGCGTAGATAAACCGCAGCACCATATGCTTTCATTGAAGCGTCGCAAAAGCCATGCTATTCGATTGCTTGATTTGATGAACTCATTCGATTCCAACGTGGTATTTTAACATTTTCTATCATTGGGAGTTCTTGTTGAAAGGTTTCCCATTCTGCTTTAATGTTGTCTGGAACTGGCTCGTCCCAATCACACCCTAGATCCCAAAGTTTCTGCATAATGATCTTCGCAGTGATTATACAAGGTGAGATCCATCCAAGTGGATCGAAGAGCTTGGCAACTGTAGATAAAATCGAGCGTTTCGTTGTTATTGCATTTTGGTCTTGTAAAATTTTGTAAGAAAAGAAGTCGGAACTCGGAAACCATTTGATACCCAGAGTTTTTACATGATTGGAAAGATCAACGGGAAGCTCAAAATCATATTCACGGTCTTGAATTGGAATATCTTCAATCAAACCTTTATGATTGGCTGTCCACTTCCTTAAGTTGAAACCACCTGAGGCTAAGAGTACTCTTGTTTCGTCTCTTTTAATTTTAGCTTCTTCCATAGAATCTGCACCGCTGATTAAGTCATCTACATACATGTCCCGTTGCAAGACCTTGGCCCCCACAGGAATCTTTGTCTCTTCATCTTTGGCGAGTTTTTGTTATGTTCTGATGGCTAAATATGGTGCACTTGCTGTGCCAAACGTAACAGTATTTAGCTTGTATAGTTTCAACGGCTCTGTTCGTTCATTTCTCCACATAATGATCTGGTAAAAGGAGTCTAGATGGCTTACCCAAATTTGGCGATACATTTTTTCAATATCGGCCGTAAATGTATATTGATGAGCCCGCCATCGTAGAACCAGATCTATTATACTTGTTTGCAGTTTTGGACCTACCAACAAGCAATCATTTAACGACTTTCCTGTCGAATCTTTTGCTGCGGCATCAAAAACAACTCTTGTTTTAGTCGTTGTGCTTGACTCCTTGATCACCGCATGATGGGGTAAAATGAAATGATTTGGAGTACTAAGAATTTCATCATCGCTGCTGATTTGCTCCATGTGGTGAAGTGTCTCATACTCTGTGATGCATTTTGTGTATTCCTTTCGAAGAGTTGGATTTGATAGATAGATAGATAGATAGTTAGTTTTTATTAAATCATAGGTTTTTTTCAAAGTTTAACAAAAACAAATGGACTTGGCTTTTGCCGTCTGCCAGATTGACAATTTAAAAAAGTACTAATAAAAATTAAAAAAGTATTTAGTTTAAAATTTCAGAAACTTCCGGTCACAATTCTTTGTCTGTATGCAAGAGCGGTTTTGGAAAATAAAAACAGTTTCTTCATATCGACTTGGTTCAACATATTAATGCAGTCTTCATCCGTTAAAAAACTTTTTCCAAAGACATGCAATCTTGTTTCCTATAGTATAGGGCATTTTCCAATGAAGTGCAGGACATCTTCTCGTTCTTTCAAATTGCACAATTCGCAAAGGCATGGTAAATCATCTCTGTGTGGCACATAATTTAAGCTCAAAAGTTCTCCTCTCAACCTGATCATCATGGATATTTCTTCTACGCTGTTGTTGTCATGAAAATAGTTTTTCTCTCCCAAATTATGATCTAAACGACTGTAAATAGATCTAAAAACTGATGATTCAGCATCTTGCCTGTATTTAGATGCATATAGCTCATCCAACTTTTGTATCAACCTATACATCTCGTTTTTCCAGTTGTCTTTATTTCCTAGACTTAAGTCCACGGCCATGTCGCACTGCAGTGCCAGATCCAACCATTCCGCGTACCAACTTGTTCCATCCGCAATATTTTTTAGAGCTGCTTTTTTCGGTAGACGCTCATTAGCCATTTTCATCACTTTTAAGATATAATCTACCTGCAGTTTTAAGGTCTTAATAAACAGAGGTGAAAGTCCCGTTTCGACCATGAGTAAATAGTTTGGGGCGTTTGAAGGGATATGAAAAATTCTTTTGAGATAAAACCTTAGAAGTTTCTCGACCTCCTCGTATTGCTTATGTCCCCATACCTGCGCAGCATAGAACATCACTGACTCTGCAACTGCTTCAAAAACTTTATATTTGCTGCTATGTGAAATAAAACGATTTCCAAAACATCCTTTCCACGTTGCGTTTATGGCGTTCTTAGACTTTGCTAGTTTTTCTAAGATGCTTTTGCAAGGTAAAGCCGTTGGTGAGCAGAGTGAGTTGGATTTGCATCAAGTCTTTTCTCGAGGTGAAGAAACCGTCGATATGCCATGTTACGACTGGATCCCATTTTTGGCAGCTGCTCATCCTTAAACGGCATTTTAACTTGATACCTTCCATCAGGTAAACGAAGAGTATGTTTCTCAAAATGTTCTTCACAGATTACATTTTCTTCGGTTTCATAGGCTTGAAAAGGCAATTCTTCTATTTCCCAGAACTTTTGTAGTTGAGTGCTCAAATCGATCTGTGTGGGCTCTGTTATTTGCACAAAACTTTGGATTTTTTGAGTAGCTTGTGTGGAAACTCTTCCCAGTACGATCCAACCCAACTCCGTTTTTTGGGCCATTGGTCCGATGCCATCCTGTGGACGTTGGATTTCTGGAAGAAATATTTGAGCACAAACGTCGCTACCTAACAGCAAATCGATCGGTGCAGGTACATGGAGATGTGGATCTGCCAACGGAAGCCCCTTTAAATGATTCCATTTGTCGGGTATCATACGTTGGGTCGGTAGAAGGCCAGTAAGTGACTTGAAGATTAACGCCTGGATGGCAGTTTCAAACGATGAATGGCAAGATGTGATCTGTACCTGTACAGCGTTCTGCGTGGTGCCACTACTGACCAACCCCAGCCCTGATACCTCAACACATGTACGCATCTTGCGCACTTTAAATAATTGTGCAGCAGCTTCAGTGATGAATGAAGTTTCAGAACCTGTGTCAATCATGGCTCGTAAATGATGTAATCGACCATCGGAAGCACGGGCCTTGACAATGGCGGTTGCCAAAAGTACTTGATGAGAAAAATCTCGATCACCATATAACGTATGATAGTTCAACGTTGTGGAATTTTGAATTCCATTAGTTGGTTGAAAATCGGCTGCATTTGCAGTCAAATTTGTTTGAATCACCTTTGAAGTGGTTGCCCTTGGTTGATTTGAAAACCTCATGGTTGATTGGGATGCGTTTCTCGACAAATTATTGCTGTCAGTTGCTTGATGATTGACATGTAGCAAAGAATGGTGCCTTTGTTGACAAAAGAAACAGCAAAGTGGACTTGGACACTCATACAAGGAATGCCTATATGAGAGACAATTGTCGCATACTCGCAACCTACGAACAACTTCCATGCGGCCCCTGGTGTCCATATTTAAAAATTGTTGACATCTCTTCAACGAATGTTTTTCTTGATTGCATAATTTGCATACTAAAGCCTCCGCTACAGTTGGTTTGTTAGGCTTAAACTTCTGCTTGGCATGTAAAACTTTCGACTTCAATGAAAAACGCGGTTTCATACTAGCTGATAAATCTACCTTAGCAAAATTGGATGTATTTTGCTCCTTTTGATCGAAAACTTCAAGAGTTCGGAAGCGCTTCTCCAAAAACGAGGTAAATTCTTTAAAATTTGGTAATTCCTTTTTATCACACAACGTTTCTTCCCACAGTTTTAGAGTGTTTGTGGGCAATTTTTGGCTGAGGAACCAAATCAAGACATCGTCCCACTTGTCAACTGGTACTTCCATGTTTTCCAAAGCATGGAAACACTCTTTTGTTGTATACAACAGATTTTTCAAACCGGACGCAGTTTCACGCGGAAGTGAAGATTGACCGAAAAGTTGCTGCATCTGGATATGCACCAAAATGCGTTTATGGTCATACCGCTCTTTTAAAAGTTCCCACGCCTTGTCATAATTGGCAGCTTCAACAGGTAAATTCTGCAAAAATCGCTCTGCGTCATCAGTTAGACAGGATTGAAGAAAATGAAGCTTATCCAACTTTTTTAAGTTTGCATTATCATGCACTAGAGTCTGGAATCTGTCATGAAAGGCTCTCCAAGTGGTATATGAACCATCAAACTTTGGAAGATCAATGCGGGGTAACCTAACCTCCGAATAAGTCGATGAATGTTGTCCCCACTCAGAAGAATTGCCTGCATTTTTGTCGGTAGTTGCCGCCGGCGAAAGCTTTTTCAACGCTTGCACTAAAAGGGCCTTATAATCAATGTAAGTATCGATTATTTTATCGTAAATGACAACTAAATCATCAACTTTCAATTTTTCTTCTAGGCAACCTCCACCGACTATCGCCTCATTATATGATTTGGCTACATTTTCCACTTCAATTAGTTTTTCTAATCGACTAGCTATATATGCTTCATTGGTTAAACGCTCTTTGGACGATTTCTTAAAATTTTCAAGGTCCTTTAACATTTTATTAAGAATTCCCTTTTGGAGTTCTCCATATTTAAAACCCTTGTTATCCATTATATTAATGTTTTTTTTTTTTTTTTTATATCAAAATAGATACGCAAAAGACAATTTTTAAACTGACGAGTTTACAACACTTATGAAGGCAACACTTACTGCGTTGTATTCTGCTGCTGTTGTTGCTGTTTCTACTGCTTCTGCTGGTGCTGGTGCTAAGCTGATTGATTCTGCTACTGCCACTTCTCTTCGTCAATCCAAGTTGCTGTATTTCACACTGCTTGATGGTGCCGATTTTAGCTTTTTTAATTTTTGAAAACTATAACTTTAAGTTTAGTTTAAGAATTTGTAAAAAAAATTTTTGATTTTGTTCGTAAATTGTATTGCACAGATTTACACTTTGATTCTTGAGGTTATGTATATATGTATGTGTGTCTTTGTATGCACAATTAGTTCTTATTTACACTGTTTACTTTATTTGCTATAAATAAGCATAAATAATGTTTTAGTCTTAATTGTCGCTTGATTATTCACTTAAGCTCTGAAGGACCAATGTTTCTTTGTACAAGAATTTTATTATTACCAAAAAAATTAAGAAAAAAAAGGATATGTAAAAAAAAGGAAGTAACTCAATCAAATGTAGTTTTAAGAGTGAATTTTATTTTTCCATTTGTACAGTCGATTGGTATATTGAATCCATCAATCATAACCTTCTTTTGACCTTATTGTATTAAACATTAATCAAATTCAAATTAACAAGTAGTTATTCTTTTTCCATGTATAATCGCACAACCTGTTTATTTGCAACTGGAGCAAAAAAGGATTGTCTGCAAACATAACCAAGTCGTATTACAAGACTTTAATCCTTGTGTTACCAAAAGCAATGCCGCCAGGTAGGATATCACTGATCTCGTCTATGAAAAGAGCAAAGAGTAACGGACTGAGAATACATCCTTGTGGAACACCTGCCGTAGTTTCAAATGTAGTGGAGAACTCACAACCGTCCCATACCTTTGCATAAGATGAAAATATGAGTTTTGAATACATCAATAGAAATTTCCGTGAAAGACCAAAAAACAAAATATCGAAAAAATCCTACGTACGGCTCTTGCTGTTGTTATATAGAAACTAAAAATTTTCGAGATTTTATTCCAGGATCAAAATTAAGAAGGTTACATTTTCGGCCATTGACCCATCTAAAAATGATTTGCCTCCGAAGAAATGCTGGACAGCCGCCATTTTGAATTTGATTGACACGAAAAAATTTGTATTTGTATATTAAAACTTAAACTATAAGACCTCTTTCACAGATTTTCGATAGATCTTTTTGTTGAGTCATAAAAAATTCATATATTATGCCCATTTTTTAACGCTCTAGACCAGCGCGCTATGGGGTCTGGGGTACGGAAAAGCGGCGAGAAGTCATTTTTTCAAAACGAAACCAATTTTTTTGAAAATAACTTTTTCTATTAGTTGAAAAAATGAATCAAAAAACGATTTCTCAGTCATTGTCTCCATCACTGTACCAATCAACATCAAAGTTGACAATTCAGTTAAAATTGTTTTGAAAATATTTAAAAAATGTATTGTTGCTAGAAATTTTGCATAGAGTTTGTTTAAGTAGGTATATTCATTATAACGGCACTTTTGTCAGCTATACTATGTAAAAAAATTGGCTGAAAAATAAAAAAAAGAAGCGTTTTATGATAAGAATACTAAAAAATTTGTAAAATAGCGGTACTTTTTGATTACGGAAACATTCCAATTAAATTTAAATTGTATATCATAGTTGAATATATTATTTATCGAAAACAAAAGTAAAAAATGCGGAATGTTTCCATGAAATATTTTTTTTCAATTTTTTTGTGCTAAAAACCATTTTCACCATGTTTAAGAGCTCAACGTTAAATTGATGCGTTTTTCCCCACTGTGACTATCGGGTCTTTCACTGGCAAGAAGTCATTTTGGTTATGAACTTAATTTCTAACAAGATAACTGTTTCGATCAACTGATAATATGACTCTCATTATTCAGTAGTTTTTTCCATCCATGTTTCTATCACTTTGCAGTTCGGCATCAAAGAAGAGAGTTGTGTATGGTTGTGTTATAGTTGTGTTAAACTAACTGATTAAGTGCATTGAAAATCAATTGTTAAAGTGAAAGTTTTGCAAAGAATTTGTTAAATAAGGTAAGTTCTCGATAAATGCATTGATTTAAACTCGATTATAGCAACTGTAAGTTGGAAACAAATTTGAAATTAAAGCCAGAGAAAAATTTTTAGTAACGGTACTTTTCAAAAAAAGCATTGAATAATTACATAAATAGAAGTGACACCGGAATAAATCGCCACCAGGAGTTCTTATGCCGATAGTATCGATATTGGAGCTAGTTAGTTTAACAACCCTTTTGCAAATTTAGTCCCAAAGGATATTTTTTTTTACTGTTTTGTTGGTTACCAATGATGTTGTTAAGGCTAAAAATGGTTTTGAATTGATGATGGGGCTGAGTATTATGTATTTGATTATAATCAATTACAATAAATACCTTAGGGAACATATTTTAAAATCTAAACTGCCAAATTTCCTTCATTTGAAAATGGTTTGTGTATGAAATTAGCAAAGCATAGACAAAAACATAAATAATAATAAATAGGGTGACTGTTGCTAGATAACAAGCTTCTTATGTCGTGTTTAAGAAAGTCGTGTAGGTCGGGTGTCAGCTTCTATATGTAATTATTCAATGTCAAAAGTGTTTTTCACGGATCAATATTTTTTATTCGCATTCAAAATAAAAAGTAGAAAACGTTTGTCTGAAATACTTAATTTTAAATCTGTTGTGTTCTTAATTAAGTATGGTATCAAACATTTTCATCGTTTACATGTACATAGATCTCAACATGCAATATTTTTCTTGCAAAAAGCAGGAGCTCTGTGAAATCTTTATCAAGAGTAAATTTAAGACTCTGGAGAAAAAATTTGAAGAAGTTGAGGCATTCTTAGTGATCAGAACAAACTGCCCAAAAAATCATATTTCAAGCTTAACGACAAAATTAATACGATTCAAATTTGAGCTTAAGCGTAGGTGGAAGAAAAGTTACTATTCAAGAACAGTATTCAATGAAAATGAGTCGGATTGGCTTCAGGAATCTGTTAAATTTAAAATGTTTTCATTACCCCCTGGTCGCCCTCAGACTAGTTTTGATCAATTGAGTAACCGAAGAAAACGTGAAAGGGTAGCTGATCTTCGTAATGCTGTTGCAGAAGAGCTTGTATTCGCTGCTAAAATGAATTTCCGAGCTGCTGGAGACAAGGAATCTGCAGAATCTTTAGAACAAACCTTGTCTCCCCCACCTTGTACTCCAAAAAGCTCAAAAACTATGCTAACGCCTGAGCAAGCTTTATCGTTGCTCATAGAAGCAAAACTCTCTCGAGAGCAATACGATACCATAAGGAAGTATGAACCTGATATTCTACCTTCTTACAAAGTTGTGCAAAAAGAAGAATCGAAATGTTATCCAACAAATCTTATTGTAAGTGAACAAACAGCTGAAGTTCCGATACAAAAGCTGCTTGATCACACTGCTGAACGAATTTGTGCATCACAGAAAGATGTACTGAGTAGTGCGAGCTGTAATGAACTTACTCTTTATTCTAAATTGGGTTTTGATGGTAGCTCGGGGCATAGCGAATACCATCAAAGGTTTACAAACAAAACTGATGCAGATGATAGATTTGTATTTATAATTTGCTTAGTACCAATTAAGCTGTCAAACAATACAAATGTTTTATGGAAGAATCCTTGTCCTTCTTCTCCAAGATATTGTAGGCCTATCAAGATATCCTTCGAAAAAGAGTCAGATATATTGGTCAGTAGAGAAAATGAATCAATTCAATCACAAATAAGTGAACTTGAACCAACAAAAGTATTTTTTGAAGAAAGTGAACATACAGTTAAACATCAGTTGATATTTTCAATGGTTGATGGCAAACTATGCAATAGCTTGAGTGGTAATCGCTCGGCTCAGAGGTGTTATCTTTGTCAGGCAACATCCAAGGATTTCAACAACATTGAAAGAATGATTTCACTTCCTATCAACGTACAATTTTTATCTTTTGGAATATCCGTTTTGCATGCATGGATAAGGATGTTTGAATGTCTGCTCCACGTAGCTTACAAATTGCCTGTAAAAGAATGGCGCAAATCAAAAATCACTGAAAATTGCGTGGCAGAAAACAAGCTACGCATTCAGCAAGCGTTTCAAAAAGAAAAGGGGCTAAAAATTGATCGACCAAAGCCAGGATATGGCAATACGAACACAGGAAATGTAGCCAGGCGTTTTTTTAAAAATAGTTGTAAATCAAGCGAAATAACTGCTATAGATGTTAATCTGATAAAAAGATTTCACATAATTTTGCAGTGTTTATCAAGTGGTTTTGATATAGATGTTCAGAAATTTAAAATATATTGTTTTGAAACTGCTAAGCTTTTCGTATTGCTGTACCCTTGGTATTATATGAGCACTTCAGTGCATAAAATCTTGATTCATGGACATGAAATTTTCTCTCAAAGTGCTTTGCCAATTGGAGAATTAAGCGAAGAAGCATTAGAAGCCCGGAATAAAGACTTCAAAATGTACAGAGAGCATTACAGTCGTAAAACATCGAGACAAGACACATTAACGGATATAATTAACCGAATGTTAATATCTTCAGATCCATTTATAACCCATCAGAGAATAAGAAAACCTAAAAAAAAAATTCCTTTTGATTCTGAAGCTATCAAAATGTTTTTAGAGCCCGACTTAAATAACCAACCACAGACTGAAATGATTGATAATTTTTCGGACTCAGAATAGTCATAATTACACAAATAATTTGTTAAAAAATATTAAGAAAAGGTAAACCATAGATCTTTTGAATTATAAATATCATTTCAGAAAACATTTTTGTTTGTTTGTTTCAGTTTCTAAGACTTCAATTCCTATTGGGACTCATCAAATTGAGATTCGCTCTCTCTGCAGGGCTGATTTGCAGCTCTATTAACAACATAAGAAAAATGGCTGTTTTGACAGCCCAAATAATTTTTTATTGGAGATATATAGATTAGTGTTTTCTTTGAGATTTTTTAAAAATAGATAAATAATTTATCAAATGTTGGAAAGCAATGCACGCACGAGCATAACAAAATGTTTTAAATAGAATAAAAAAAACTAATATGGGTGCTTTATTACTGCTACTTTGCTTTCATTTTCATTTTAAAAATGTTAGCAAATCACTACTTCTAATTTGAACCTATATGAAGTACTTCGACAGGCCAGTTGTCGCTATAGATGAGTCCCAATGTGCATTATGCATGCAATTTTTTCAACCCTTAATATGTGTAAAGAGCTTTTTAGATATGATCAATCCACTAAAAACAATTTTTTGGAAATTGTGTTCAAAATAAGAAAAACACTGAGATCATAACTGATTTTTGTACTTTCTATTATTTTAAGTTTCTCACAACACAAAAAATACCAAACAACTTAAGTTTATAACGGCATTATCTCAAAAATCTGAAGTAGTACCGTTGTTTTTACTTCGGATTTGAATTCAGCATACCAAAATCCTTTCAGAAAGTATATTTGATCATAGCCAACATAAAAGTTTATAATTATCGCCGTTAAAAGGCACTTTCTGCCCCACTGTGCAGCGTCCCCCCTTAAACTCCTGCACAACTTCAATCCGTGTAGAGTTTAATGACCAACTTTCTTCTGGAAGTCTCCTTGTACTTCTCGCTTCAAAGATCATGATTTTGGTTTTTTCGGTGTTGATGCACAGTCCCCAAGACTCACAAAAAGAATTTAACCTGTTTATTTGCAACTGGAGCAAAAAAGGATTGTCTGCAAACATAACCAAGTCGTATAACAAGACTTTAATCCTTGTGTTACCAAAAGCAATGCCGCCAGGTAGGATATCACTGACCTCGTCTATGCAAAGAGCAAAGAGTAACGGACTGAGAATACATCCTTGTGGAACACCTGCCGTAGTTTCAAATGTAGTGGAAAACTCACAACCGTCCAATACCTTTGCATTAGATGAAAATATGAGTTTTGAATACATCAATAGAAATTTCCGTGAAAGACCTAAGCAAGATAGTTTGTAAATTAAGGCTTGTCTATTGACTTTGTCAAAAGCAGCTTTAAAATCAACAAAGCATTCGTAAGGCTTCTTCTTCTTTTCGATAAATTTTCTTTCAATGCTGGATATGGCAAAGATGTGGTCCATTGTTGAAAAACCTGGGCGGAAACCCGCTTGGAATATACTTAAGCGATTAGTATCCTCAATCCACTTTGTTAGCCTTCCATTAAGAACTACCGAAAAAATCTTTCTTATTGCGTTTAGTACGGATATTCCTCTATAATTCTGTACATCATTCACATCTCCTTTTTTTGTAAATCGGGAATATCACAGAAGAATTAAAACTAATAGGAACAGATGCGTCATCGTACACTCTATTATAAAAATGTAAGAGATAATTCTTGAATTCAGTCGTACCGTGTTTAGAAAATTCGACTGGGATGCCATCCATACCAGGAGCTTTATTGTTTTTGGTTCGATTCCTCATCAAGTTCAGTAACTTCAAAGTTATGTAGTGCGTAATCCACTTCACCCGAGTCAACGTATAAGGCTGAACTTCTTAATATTGTTAAATCACAACTAACAGGTGGCGCAAATAATATTGTAACGTGCGCTTAGTTCGCAAAATAAAACTTCACATTTCAATTTAGTAGAACACTTTTATTCAGTATTTATACTTTATTCGATCTCAACTCGACTTTTGGACTATCACTTGTTTACAACAATTTACTCTTAAATTTATCACTCTATAATCAAAACTGACTCTGGTTGCGTCAGCGGCCTCTTTATATAGCAGTGTGAAACATCGAGAGCTTTCTAGAAGTTTTGCTATGAACCATGATGTCTAGACACATTCTCCTCCCGGTATTTCTGCACACACACACTCACTCACAAACGACGTCTTGCATTATACCATTCCATTAAAGTGCTGCCAGTTGTGTTTTCGGTTGAACGTTTTCGATTAGGAAATTGGTATAAATGTTGGGTTTACATTACACTGCCCCCTCCTTAAGATTGTTCGTCCTTAATAATTCCATCTGCTGCCTCGCCACTATATCGATGCAGCCGGTCAGAATGAACTACTTTTAGCTTGCCTCTTAGTCCTATTTGGATGCGGTAAACCAAGTCGTTAATCCTCGTGACAACAGTATAAGGACCTTCCCAGTTCTGCTGAAGTTTCGGTGACAAGTTTCTCCTGCTTGGAATCCTGCCGTTGTCTTTTTTGTGTCGTACCGTGTCTTCATCCGGTCGCTGTAGGTTTCATCCGTTCCCTTGTTCTTTTATGGATGTCAGCGAGTCTCTCCTTGAGGTCGCCCACATACTCGTTCGTGTCCTGTGGCTCCTCTGTGGGGCATCCAAATTTAAGTTCGCTGGGCAGCCGCATGGTTTTCCCGAACAGGATGTCGGATGGTGTTTGTCCGGTCGAGCCAAGTACTGCACTTCTATAGGCCATCAGGAATAGCGGTACGTGCCTATCCCAGTCTCTTTGGTAGTCGCCTACGACCTTGGTGAGGTGTGCTTTCAAGGTCCGGTTCAGACTGTGGATGAAGCAGTGTGGTTCTAGTCTTCTTAATGCCAAGTTTTTTTTTTTTTTTTTTAATTATATAGGGTGGAGGTGAAAATAACCTTTACAAGCACGTCGGTCGACCTGAAAGATCTTTTGTGCTGTTCCCTTAGGTTTAAAAACACGTAGTGTATAGGTTTGTTCATTCGAAGCTGAGGTCATGTAAGAACCTATGAATCTTCGAGGAAGAGGTGTTTCTGATATCAAGGGGACAGGAAACCCTTTATTGAATATTTTAAGCCTGGATCTAGCTAAGGCAGGGCATTCACATAAAATGTGTTCAGCTGTTTCTATGTCTTCAAGACAGAGACGACAGGTGTCATCTTGGCTGATGCCCAAGTTTTTAAGATGATACTTGAGAGAGCAGTGTCCAGTGAAGAAGTCCGTAAGTAACTTTGTGTCACGTTTGCTCATGTCAAGAATTTCTTTCATACGTTTGTGGGATAAGTCAATGAATAGTTTTGACTGACGATGGCCATTTGAGTTGTTCCAGGTGCTGATCATGTTCTGTCGTTTTCAGGTAGCTAAATCGTTTTTAAGGCTACTGATTGGGAGACCACAGTAGGGTTCAGGGCCTTTGAATTGGGACTGAGAGCCAAGTCTAGCAAGTCGGTCAGCCTCTTCGTTACCCGGTACGCCTTCATGACCAGGCACCCATGAAAGTGTTATTTTATTGTGAGTAGCTAATTGAACTATACCAGCCGTATTTATTAGATTTTCTTAAGACGTCTCTTAGACGTCGATTAGTTAAGTTCCAATTAAAATTTAATTGGAACTTAAGAGAGGTTGATTAAATTCTTATCGATAATCGATTCTGCGCTGATGCTAAACTAATTGATAGTTGTGTCAAAATAAAGTAATAAGAACAGAGATCTAGTCCAATTTAAACTGCGTTTTGACAACCATTCTTTTGTAAAAAAATGTGGTGCCTTTTTGCTTATCAAAAAAAAAAAAAAAAACACTATGTACGAGTACCATCAACCTAAAATGTGATGAGAATTTCTTTCGAATTTTCATCTAAAACTAACGCAGCGCATTGTTGGTTATAGGCCCTTATTATGAGTAGCAAATCGACCATTAGACCAAGGAACAATCTTTCTTTGCCAAGCAAAACTGCAATTCCCTAACAATCTCTTAACCCAGTTTGTAGGCACACGACATCCATGGCGAAATGGATAAAGCATAACTACTGCGTGCGCGTTCGACAACCATAAACATCGAAAATGATTTTTCTCTGGTCTCAAAGCAGGAAAATATGCCTTGAAGAATGCTTTTCCAATTTAACTTTTCAGAACCGCAATCACGAGAATGGTTATTGCGAGAACAACGCGTTAGTCTTTGTAACTTTTGCAAAGATTTGCGGGCATAAACTTGTTCTGTTTTTTGCCACCAGATCAGCGAAGCATAGTGTTCAAGTCAACATATAAAGATCGACAAGATATTAGATCTTTGCATGGCGACCGTGACAGGACCTCAGCAGAAGATCCTTAACCAAGCTGCAAGCTACATTGCCGAGGCCGAACGATTACTGAAGACGTCAGGAATCAAGCCCACACAGCCAACCACGTCACCAAGTCCAGCCGCAGGACCTAAGCCTCTTACCATAGAAGAGTACAGGCAGCGTCAATCTAAACGCCAAGAGGCCGTGTTCACAAGGATAGCTCCCCCTGCAACAATTTCCAGAAGAGAAGGTAGAACTGCCACACTCAAGTCAAAGATCCGCGAGCTTCACCTCCTTGCCAACATCCCTGGTACCAATTCGGAGAGTCTCCGTAAGTACCACGCCGTGATCAAGGCGATCCGAAAGTCTCTAAGGGAAGATCGAAAGACAAAGAAAGAGTCCAGACGAAAGGAGGAGGAACAGTTTCACAATCTGTTCAATTCAACAGGCGAAAAGTGATCGCCGACGTTATCAACCACCTGGAGAACAGGAACGTCAAGGTATAATACCTTGCGAAGTAACAAAGAAAAATTTTTATTATTATCAAACATGAAAATTATAAACTGAAAAAAAAGAGAATTTGTAAAGAAAACAAAAAATATATATATTTGAAAAAATTTTTTAATATAACAATAAATGTATCCTTTAAAATATTAATCCTTTTGATCATTACGTCTTGCTAACGGCTCTCTCTCCCTAAATTTCGTTTTGTTGCTAGAAAAGAAATCCAATGAGTTTAGCCAAGCTAGAACTAACCTTGAGCCAACTCCATCAAATTTATGTTAACCTAAAAAAATCGCCTAATCGGACAAGAACTCCTTCTAAAGCGGAAGAAAAGCTTCAGCGAAGCCTTCTCGGAACATTTCAAAGAAATTAACCAGAACGAGATTTCTGAGTTAGAAAGAGTTCAATTAAAGCGATTTAGTGCAGAAGCACACAAATATAAAAACGATTCCGAACATATCGTGAATCAGAGCATAAGAAGCGTTTCTCCCGAACGCAAAGAAGAAAAAGACGAAAAACAAATTACACAAATTACACAAACTACACAAACTACACAAACTACCCAAACTACCCAAACACTATATACAACCGTCACGATGAGTGGTGAAGAGTTCAAATTCAGTACAGCCCAAAAGCTGCCTACTCTATCGTACGAGGAAAACACCCGAGCAGAGAATCTAAGAGACTTCCTGAACAGCATCGAATTCCATTACGACACACTATCAACATCAGCTACTAATTAAGTTTGTCCTGAAATGCAAAATCCAGGGAAAGGCATCAACCGAACCGGGAAATGCCAGCCTTAGGGACTTTACTGAGCTTAAGAAAAACTTAACTGAGAAATGTGGACCCAAGGAAACCATCGAACTAGTTCAGTCAAAGCTGAACCGAGCGACTCGAGGTAATCGAACCACAAGAGAATTCAAAACGGAAATAGAAACACTGGTTAACAAAATGACGGAACTTGAAGTAGCATGCCACGGCGAAGAAACCAGAGAAACCTTAACGACAGCTTACGATCGTAGAGGACTAGCCTTTTTAAAAAAAGGAGTTAACGACCGGTTCCGATTGGTACTAGACAGCGCTAGACATACAAATCTCCAAAGCGCTTCAAAGCACCTACTCGAAAAAGACCAAGGAACACAACCAGCATCCTTAAAATATTTTGAAGAACAGCGACCGAATCCCAGAGGACAACCTTTTAGAGGATCGAACTCTAGAGGAAGAGACAACCAGCCTAATAATTACAACTACCAATCAGGTTACCAAAACAACCAATCAGGCTACCAAAACAACCAACCCAACCCAAATAGTAATTTTAGATATGGTTCTCAACCTACACAAAACCAATACAGAACCAGCTCACAATATAGCCAAAATAACCAGTTTCGTACTAATTATCGCCCAGGCCACCAAAACAGTTCAAATAACAATTTCAGACAAGGTTAACGAGTCAGCTAAAATCAAAATGAACAACAAAATCAAACCAGCCGAAACAACAGAAACAATGTACCAAACAACAGCCGTCCAATAACGAATTACCAGCCACGTAATAACCAAGACCATGGACAGCAAACAAACTACCCCAGGGTACGAGCATTGGGAAACGAGCAACCCACCGAGGGGATAGCCGACCCGTCGGAGGGGAGCCTATAAAATATCCCTTACCAAACGCCATATACACAGCAGGGATAGAAAACGGCATTTATGTACAAATATTACTCAACAATAACAAACCCGTACGCTGCTTAATAGATACAGGTGCATCTATCTGCGTAGTAAAAAACTCTGTAATTGAGGGAAACATTTCAATAGACAAGAAAAACATTACCACCATCATAGGCATATCCGGAGACCTAACATCAAAAGGCTCATGTATTAACACATTAAACCTCGAAGGTAACAGCATTAAGTATGAATTTCATGTAGTACCTGATTCATTTCCAATACACGTTGACGGAATCCTCGGAGCAAACTTTTTATCTGAATTCGGAGCAATAATCGATCTTGAAAATTTATTTTTGAAATTAAATATAAACCATAGACAAATATCCATACCAATACTGTCACACCATAGCTTGAACACCGTAACAATTTCTTCAAGATGCGAAGCAACCTACTGGTTAGAAACAAAACACACTGAATCTAGAATATTTCACCCTCAAGAGTTGTGTGAAGGTGTTTTCATGGCCGGATCAATATTACAGGTCAAAGAAGGGAAAATACCCATCCGAATTCTAAACACCCGCGAAACAAGCGTAAGCCTTAAGTGGGCGGAACCAATATCACGATCCGCCTCGACATACGAACTCGTCTCACCAGACAACTTGAAAAATACCGTATCACATACCAGAGTTAAGAAAATATTGAGCGAAATAAATTTCGACACCCTAAACAATGAAGAAAAAGCCGAAATTAAAGCGATAGTCACTAAATATCAAGATGTCTTCCACCTAGAAGGTGACAAACTTACGCACAGCCATTTAGGACAAGCGGAAATTATCTTAAAGGAAGGAGCTACGCCAAAATATACCAAACCGTACCGACTTCCGCATACACAAAAACAAGACATAAAAACAGAAATAGACAAAATGATAGAAAACGACATAATCGAACCATCTGTCTCTGCATGGAACTTTCCGATTCTCATTGTGCCAAAGAAAAAAGATCCTATTACTGGTTTACAAAAGTTCCGCATGGTAATTGATTACCGAAACGTTAATGAACGAATAGAGGACGATAAGTTTCCATTAACTAATATAAGTGACATCTATGACATGGTAGGAGGAGCAATGTATTTTTCGTGTATTGATTTAAGCCAAGGTTATTACCAAATGGAACTTGAACCTAAAAGTAGACCTATGACAGCATTTTCAACGGAAGATGGTCATTTTCAGTTGAAACGACTTCCGATGGGGCTTAAAATATCTCCCAGTAAATTTTCGAGAATGATGTCCATTGCCATGGCTGGACTCATTTACTCACGCTGTTTCGGCTACCTAGATGACCTAATAGTTTTTGGCAAAAGCCTTACCGATCACAACAAAAATCTGATCGATGTATTTAACCGACTAAGGCTGTGTGTGAATTGGGTTAAATGGGTTAAAATATGACACTAGCGTGGTGAATAAGAGGGCATAAAATTTTAACCCATTTTAGCCTGCTCCGTGAGCATGACGTTTGTCAAGGAAGAGAGGTGTGTCTAATTCTTGTTGCATTCACAACTTTTTTTGTCGAACAATCGGTAAACAAAGCAGAAAGTAGTTGTCAGCAGTATGGACGGCACGCGAAAAATTTAACAACAAGAAAAAATAACGCGAAAACCTTAGAATAAATGTAAGTTTGACCTTTTTTTTATCGAAAAACATACGTACATAATATTAAAAATAAAATTGTTGTTTTTTAGGGTCTCACGAAGAAAAACTAAAACTCATTCAAAACCGAATTGAGCTGGACAACATCTACTGGAACTCTACCGTAGCTTATCCTCTTTTAAAACCAAGCGTAAACTATTATGCAAAATTATATTTTTAAACATACTTCACGACACGTTGACATTTTAAAAGTATCAATAAAATTATTGTAAAATATTTCTTGAATTGTTATTCATTTGCTTGGAGTTGTTGTCAGTGCTGTAAAAACAAGTGCTCATACACCCATTATCAAACTATCCGTGATGGGAAATATTTTCACAATATACAGGACTATTGTTTTAATATATTAGGCGTGTTTTTTTTTAAGCTAGTATATAGTACAGCATTCGAGTTAAAAAAAAACGATCTGTCCACAGTATTTTCAGTTCTATTTTCAGCAACAGGATGGAGCTCAACGTCAAAGCTTGTTGCTACTTTTCAAAGCTCTCTGTGAAATTCACGATGAAACAAAATCAAATTCATACCAGGTTTGTTTCGTTAATTGTTCTATCAAATGAATAACGATACAAAGCCAGGTATGAATTTGTACTTTTTTTCTTATTTTCCATACATCAGATTCTCTCTTACAGCTCTTTTTTACTATTTTTGGAGGCATCGTCCAGCAGTGAAGAAAGCTCTATGTCAAAGTCAGCTGTTTTGTTGAAAAAAACTTTCGGGTATGTTCGGGGAGTATGTAAAAAGATATTAAAAACCAATCTTTGATGAGATTTTCCATTGGAAAACAGAATCAATTTATTTTTTATCCAAACCTGTGGTAAAGCAATTTTACACTATTGAGCAGTCTTTTCGATAGGTTTAGAAACAAAATAAGTTGATTCTGTTTACAAAACCGTGAAATTGAACTATAATATTACCGCACAAATAAACACAACCCAAATTAAAGTAAGTTGAAACACGTACTGCTAGTCCCAAACTTGAATTTCTATTGAAGAATATTTAATTTTCATACATATATCTTTCCCTTTTGACCATTTTTTACTGCTTCGTTTGTTTGTTTGATTTGTGTTTTTCTTGCATTGGGCTATATTTTTTAGTCAAATAATTCCATGAGAAAAGCTATAAGCTTCAGCAAAAAAGAACTAGTGCAAAATCCTGTATTAAATACACCACCAGGTAAGAAACAGGGCGAAAATTCAATATGAATATAGTTTTTATTTCTTTAATTTTTAATCGAGAGAAAAAATTTTTTTGCAAATACCACATTTTTTTTGAACACGTCCTTTCGAAAAAGCTTTGATGAACTGAAATCATTGGTGGTGCCATCTTATTTTCAAAGCTGGAAACTATCAATCCCCAGCAATGCAATCCCTGTTTTCACTGTGGAAAATTACGACAGTAAAATGATTTGTTGTTGTTTCCCAAGGGAAATTTTTACTGTACTATATACTAGCATAAAAAAAAACACGCCTATTGTAACGTGAACCCAACATTTTATACCAATTTCCTAATCGAAAAACGTTCAACCGAAAACACAACTGGCAACACTATAATGGAATGGTATAAATGACAGGCGTTGCTTGTAAGCCAGTGTGTGTGAGTGTAGAGATGCTTGACAGCAAATGTGGAGAACATGTAGAAGTAACTGGAGAGTTCTAGATGAAATGTCATTCGATATAAATAGCCCGCCCGAGGCAACCAGAGGGCAGTTTGGTTTATAGAGTGATATAGTTAAGAGTAAATACAAGTGATAGTCCAAAAGTCGAGTTGAGATCGAATTAAGCATATATACTGAATAAAAGTGATAGAAATAAATTGAAAGGTGAAGTTTTATTTTGCGAACTAAGCGCACGTTACATTGGTGTCAGAAGTGTAAATAAAACTTATTTGAAGTAAAGTGTAAAAAAAAAAGTAAAAAAAAATAAAAAATAACAATTATACAGTGAAAATGGGTAAGTTGTTAGAAGAGCTCAACTGCATTGAGCTTAAAAGTGAGTTAGGTAAGCGAAATCTTTCTAGAGCGGGATCGAAAAATGAGCTCGTCCTGCGCTTGCGTAACTATTTGGAACAGCAAGGGGAAGACGTAAACACTTTTGTTTTTGAAACAGAAGTGGAAGAAGAGGAAGTAAGTGAAAATGTAGATTTTTCTAGTATGATGAAACTTTTGTTAGAACAACGAAACGAGCAAAAGAAGGAACAGCAGAATGTCCTCGAACGACTCGAAGTACAACAAAAAAAGCTGGAAGAGCAACGAAATGAGCAAAAGAAGGAACAGCAGAATGTTCTCGAACGACTCGAAGCACAACGAAACGAGCAAAAGAAGGAACAACAGAATATTCTCGAAAGACTTGAGGCGCAACAGAATGTTTTGGAAGGTCAGAAAAACATTCTAGAAGGTAAATTGGGTAACATTGAGAAAAATGTATGTGCCCTAGACGAACGCGTTGAAGGTGTGGAGAAACAGCTTTCTGTTGTAGAGAATCGTTTCGAAATCGTAGAAACCCGATGTGATAAACAGTTCTCTGTTCTGACCAAGGAATTGGACCAGATCCGGAAAATCAAAATTCGAGAGTCTGCTGGGGAGTTTGCAAAGAAAAAGGAGATGAAACCCCCAACATTTGATGGACAGTCTTCTTGGCCAGTCTACAAGAGACAATTTGAGGCAGCCGCGACAACAAATGGCTGGGATGACGAAGACAAGTACATTGCACTGACTCTTGCTCTTAGAGGACCAGCAGCTGAATTACTTCAAACAGTTCCAGCTGGTAAGAGCGGTGATTTCAGTTCTCTCGTGGCAGCTATAGATAAACGCTTTTGGAGATAGCCACTTGAAAGAAGTCTTCCGAGTCCAACTCAATAACAGAGTCCAAAAAAGGGGTGAAAGTCTACAGCAGCTCCAAGCAGACGTCGAAAGACTGGTTCATCTGGCAAACCCGGATGCTGGAGAAGAAATCATCAACCAGCTTGCTGTTGAGTCCTTCGTTCGTGCCATTTCCGATATACATCTTCAGAGGTCTGTGCGAACTGCTAGAACACGTACTCTTTCTGAAACTTTAGCATTCGCATTGACAATTGAAGCAGCAGAACAGGCTTCTCATGGAGTACATCGACTTAGAGAAGCTACAGTCGAAGAATGCTCGTGTCAAAGAGCTAAAATACAAAAGAACCAGCGGAGCGGACTAGCAAGATGTTGGAACTGCAACAAGACCGGGCACTTACAGCGTCAATGCCGACTACCACCAAATAAAGCAGGTTGTCAACATTGTGGAAGCAAGAGATCCAATCCAGAGCAAGGTAACAACAACACCAGCGTTGCCTATCAGCCCGTTTCCCAACAGGGAAACGAGTAAGAACCAACTTCGAGGGGCAGAGGCTGGTTTCTTGTATCGATGGCCCCAGAACCACCATCCAGGTCTCTCAGACCAAACGAGACAACAAAAGTCTGACTGTGGAGACTACGATTAACGGGAACAAACATGTGGCTACCATCGACACCGGTGCCACAGCCTCCATAGTACGTCGAGACCTGGTAAAGACGACGTGGCTTCATAACACCAATAGCTACCGTCTAAGAACCGCAACGGGAGAAGCAGCAAGAGTATATGGAGAAGTGTGTCTTAAGATCCGACTGGCCGATCTAGTGTTTACTCATCAATTCCTGGTGGCAGATATATGTGACGAGTGCATCATTGGAATCGACTTTATGAAACAGCACGGAGTTATTTTGGACATCGGTAATCAGGTTTTGAAGTACCAAAATAAGGAACTTCCAATGACCTATTCGAACGAAAGTACGTCGACGCTGAGAACTGTCATCAGGGAAGATCTGATTCTGCCTCCTTCTTCTGAAGTGTTCGTTTGGACGAAACTGGAGGGTGAGTTTGGAAGCCTTCGATACCTCATGGTGGAACCAGACCCAGAGTGTTCCTCCCAAAGCGTCATCATTGGGAAAACACTGGTAGCACCGAAAAACAAAATGGTCCCCGTACGATTACTAACCACCAGACCGTACGATGTAAAGTTGAAGAAAGGAGAAGTCGTTGGACGTTGCGAATCGGTTGCAGCAATTACGAAGATCACAGACGAGGCCCCGAGAAAAACGTTAACTCCGGAGGAGCTCATAACCATCAGAGCTAAAATACTGAGTTCATCCAACTTTGATCACCAACAAACAAGGATGGCTGAAAATCTCCTACAAGAGTACACTGACATCTTCGCATCGAAAAAGGGAAAATATGGTAGGACACAGTTGGTGCAGCATCGCATCAACACAGGAGATGCAAGACCGATTCGTCAACCCGCAAGACGCCTTCCACTGGCCAAACAAGGTGAGGTTGAGGACATGATAACAGCAATGAAGAAGGATGGTCTTATCGAAAATTCCAAAAGTCCTTGGGCGTCACCAGTGGTGCTAGTGAAAAAGAAAGATGGAAGCACTCGTTTTTGTGTGGACTACCGAAGGCTGAATGATGTGACTAAGAAGGACAGCTATCCCCTGCCCAGAATCAGTGATACCCTGGATGCCATGGAGGGAGCCCAGTGTATTTCGACGCTGGACTTGAAGAGTGGATATTGGCAAGTTGACATCCACCCTGATGATCTGGAAAAGACGGCATTTTCTACAGGTAATGGGCTCTGGCAGTTTAAGGTTATGCCGTTTGGGCTATGCAACGCTCCGGCAACATTCGAGCGTTTGATGGAGTGCGTTCTTCAAGGACTGACGTGGAAAGCTTGCCTAGTCTACTTGGACGATGTCATTGTTTACGGGAAAACATTTGACCAACATTGTAAGAACCTTAAAGCCGTGTTTCAGAGACTTCGAGAGGCTAACCTTAAACTGAATCCAGAAAAATGTGCACTTTTCAAAACCGAAGTCAAGTATTTGGGACACATCATCTCATCCCAAGGAGTAAAGACTGATCCTGAAAAAGTCGACTCCGTCAAAAATTGGCCAACACCACAGGACAAACATCAACTCCGAAGCTTTCTGGGACTTGCCACATATTACCGACGTTTCGTCAAGAACTTCGCTGGAGTTGCAAAGAGTTTGCATCAGCTCACCGAAAAGAGGAAGCAGTTTAAATGGTCAGGTGAGTGTGAGAAATCTTTCCAGGAACTCAAATACCGCCTCTGTAACGCTCCAGTGCTGGCACATCCAACACCTGGCAAAACATTCATCGTCGACGCAGATGCAAGCAACGTTGGAATCGGGGCGGTACTATCCCAAGTGCATGATGGCGAAGAGAAAGTGGTGGCATACTACAGCAAGGTCCTACCGAAACCCGAAAGGAACTACTGCGTGACCAGAAGGGAACTGCTAGCTCTTATCTTGGCAACAAAGCACTTCCATAAGTACATCTATGGACAGAAATTCCTTCTGCGGACAGACCACGGTGCTCTGAGCTGGCTGTTGAACTTCAAAAATCCAGAAGGTCAAGTCGCAAGGTGGATAGAAAGATTGCAGACCTATGACTACCAGATCCAACACCGCAGAGGAAAGCTGCACTCAAACGCCGATGCATTATCACGAAGACCTTGCAAAGTGGATTGCAAGCATTGCAAGCGGCAAGAAGACAAAGAAATCATTACCGCTCAGCGACTAAGAGCTGACCCCATAAGCGGATGGAGCAATGAGGAAGTGAGGACTGCTCAACAGGAGGATCCAGATATCGAACCCATTCTCGCATGGAAAGAAAATGAAGAGAAACCGGAATGGGGAGACATTTCTGACAGGAGTCCAGTTCTCAAAGCCTATTGGGCACAGTGGGACTCACTATATGTGCAAGAAGGTGTCCTCAGGCGAAGATGGGAATCCGCTGACGGTAAGTCATATGTGATGCAGCTGATCGTACCGCAATCGAAAGTCAGTGAAGTTCTTCAGGAGATGCACGACGGACCTTCTGGAGGCCACCTGCGAGTAAACAAAACACTGGAGAAGGTGCGACATCGGTTCTACTGGTTACATGCTAGAGATGACGTGGAGAAGTGGTGCCGAACATGTGACAAGTGTGCTGCAACCAAAGGACCTGGTAGGAAGATTCAAGGTAAGATGCATCAGTACAACGCTGGGTCGCCTTTTGAGAGGATTGCAGTAGATGTGGCTGGGCCTTTTCCAGAGACCAACGCTGGAAACAAATACATTCTGGTTGTAATGGACTATTTTAGCAAGTGGCCTGAGGCGTATGCCATCCCAAATCAAGAAGCCAAAACGGCGGTCGACCAGATTGTGTTTAACTGGGTGAGTAGGTTTGGCGTGCCTATGGAACTCCATTCCGACCAAGGGAGGAACTTTGAGTCAAACATCTTCCAAGGAGTGTGCGGACTACTTGGCATTAAGAAGGTGAGAACCACACCGCTTCATCCACAATCTGATGGGATGGTTGAAAGATTCAACCGGACCTTGAAAGAACATCTCACCAAGGTCGTAGGCGACTACCAAAGAGACTGGGATAGGCACGTACCGCTATTCCTGATGGCCTATAGAAGTGCAGTACATAGCTCGACAGGACAAACACCATCTGACATCCTGTTCGGGAAAACCATGCGGCTGCCCAGCGAACTTAAATTTGGATGCCCCACAGAGGAGCCACAGGACACAAACGAGTATGTGGACGACCTCAAGGAGAGACTCGCTGACATCCATAAAAGAACAAGGGAACGGATGAAAACCTACAGCGACCGGATGAAGACACGGTACGACACAAAAGCGACAACGTCAGGATTCCAAGCAGGAGATCGTGTGTGGCTTTATAATCCTCATCGTCAAAAGGGATTGTCACCGAAACTTCAGCAAAACTGGGAAGGTCCTTATACTGTAGTCACGAGGATTAACGACGTGGTTTACCGCATCCAAAGAGGACTAAGAGGCAAGTTAAAAGTAGTTCATTGTGACAGGCTGCATCGATATAGTGGCGAGGCTGCAGATGGAATTATTCGGGACGAACAATCCTAAGGAGGGGGCAGTGTAACGTGAACCCAACATTTTATACCAATTTCCTAATCGAAAAACGTTCAACCGAAAACACAACTGGCAACACTATAATGGAATGGTATAAATGACAGGCGTTGCTTGTAAGCCTGTGTGTGTGAGTGTAGAGATGCTTGACAGCAAATGTGGAGAACATGTAGAAGTAACTGGAGAGTTCTAGATGAAATGTCATTCGATATAAATAGCCCGCCCGAGGCAACCAGAGGGCAGTTTGGTTTATAGAGTGATATAGTTAAGAGTAAATACAAGTGATAGTCCAAAAGTCGAGTTGAGATCGAATTAAGCATATATACTGAATAAAAGTGATAGAAATAAATTGAAAGGTGAAGTTTTATTTTGCGAACTAAGCGCACGTTACAATATAAATATAGAAGTAAAATAACAAGAGAAATTAAGCAAAATGGAGATTTTAATACTTTTTGGAACGTTCTATTAAATTGACTTTTTTAAAATAACTTTATTTTGAATTGAAAAAACATTAAATTAAACGAGAAAGAGGAATTTTTGCAGGGAAATTTTTAAACTATAAAGGAAATTTTGAGAAAATAGTGTTTCAAAAAATCCCTTTTAACCCAATTCACACAGCAAAAATTTAACATCTTAATCCACCGCAAAACGAATGTCAAAATTTAACCAAGGTGAGAAATTTTAACCCAATCCACACACAGCCTAAGGGAAGTAAATTTAAAAATACATCCAGGTAAATGTGCTTTTCTAAGAAAAGAAGTTCTTTACCTAGGACATGTAATTTCCAGCAAGGGAATACATCCAGATCCCGAAAAATCAGCTGCTATGCACAATTATCCAACCCCCACCAACGCTTGTGACGTGCTTTTTGCTTTCCAGCCGAGGTTTTGCTCGCCGGATTCGCCAGGGTCTTTCTGAAGAAAAACACGAAACTTCAGTATAAGGTCTTCACCTTAAATGTACCAACTCTTTATTACAAACACAACTAATTACTCTTAATTAACACGGTATAGAATATAAGCTTAGAACTAAACTACGGTGCCGTACAGTCCGTACGGAGGGTCCTCGGTCGTAAGGTCTTACGGTTGGAAGAATATTTGTAGCTAACGCCCTGACCTGAAACAAATAGAGAAAATCAGGTACGTTTACGGCCCCTTGGTGGCACGGAGAAACAGCAGGCAAATAGCTCTGGTGGATCGGCAGGTTTATGTACGGCCCCTTGTGGCACGACAAAACAGCAGGCAATAGCTCTGGTGGATCGGAAGGTTTATTTACGGCCCCTTGTGGCACGGCGGAACAGCAGGCAATAGCTCTGGTAGATCGGAAGGTTTATTTACGGCCCCTTGTGGCACGGCAGAACAGCAGGCAATAGCTCTGGTAGATCGGAAGGTTTATTTACGGCCCCTTGTGGCACGGCGGAACAGCAGGCAATAGCTCTGGTAGATCGGAAGGTTTATTTACGGCCCCTTGTGGCACGGCAGAACAGCAGGCAATAGCTCTGGTAGATCTGAAGGTTTATTTACGGCCCCTTGTGGCACGGCAGAACAGCAGGCAATAGCTCTGGTAGATCTGAAGGTTTATTTACGGCCCCTTGTGGCACGGCAGAACAGCAGGCAATAGCTCTGGTAGATCTGAAGGTTTATTTACGGCCCCTTGTGGCACGGCAGAACAGCAGGCAATAGCTCTGGTGGATCGGAAGGTTTATTTACGGCCCCTTGTGGCACGACAAAACGGCAGGCAATAATAAATTATAAATAACAATTGTTCCTTACCTAGTCTTATAGCTGGCTGCTATGCATGAACGGCGGCGGTGATTGTGTTATAGCTGATTACTATGCACGAACGGCGGCGGGATTGTGTTATAGCTGACTGCTATGCATGAACGGCGGCGGGATTGTGTTATAGCTGATTACTATGCACGAACGGCGGCGGGATTGTGTTATAGCTGACTGCTATGCATGAACGGCGGCGGGATTGTGTCTTTTTCACAAATTTCAGGTTGCCTATATAAATATTTCTGAAGAGATAAAGTGTGAGTTATACTCTGCGAGTAAACACTCCTAATGTGTCGTGCATTCATATGGCTGTCATGTGGGTGGTGCGACGATAATACACTGTACTTTCGAGATTCAGTGCTGTCGACTCCGGTTGTACTGTGGTATCAAAAGGTACTAGGTAGTAGAAAGGTATTAAAAGTAAGAGGTAGCATGAACGCTTCGTTACACGCTGACGAAGTAAGAAGATTCGTAGCCTTCGCAAATTATTATAGAAAATTTATACCCAACTTTGCTACAATAGCCATTCCTCTCAATAGATTACTTAGAAAAAATGTAGATTTCAAGTTTGACCAAAACTGTGAAAAATCCTTCCAACTTTTAAAAACAATACTTACTAGCCCGCAAATTCTACAGTTCCCAAATTTCAAAGAAGAATTCATATTACATACAGATGCCTCAGGCTTTGCCTTAGGGGTGGTACTTTCAAATTTCAATGAAAAACCTATAGCTTATGCTAGCAAGACTCTAAATAAAGCCGAAAAGAATTATAGTACAATTGAAAAAGAGCTACTAGCCATAGCATGGCAGTAAACAATTTTCGACCATACCTCTTTGGAAGAAAATTTAAAGTAATAACTGATCACAGACCCCTTGAATACCTTTTTTCCCTAAAAGAACCTTCTAGTAGACTTACCAAATTCAGATTACTACTTGAAGAATACAATTTTTATGTTGAATATAAACCAGGGAAAGATAATTGCGTAGCTGACGCCTTAAATCGAATACAATTAGACTCCGACAACATAAAACAACTCCAAATATGCGTGGTCACAAGATCACAAACACAGGCAGAAAAATCGGTTCAAGAAAATAAGAGACAAGAAACAGAAACGGAAGAAAATAATCGTATAATCACTGAATTGCTTAAGCCACCAGAGAATGAGCATAAAATAATTGAGCTTAAAATATGTAACAGTTTTGAGGACGACGAATATCAAAAAGATATACAAAAGAAGAAATTTAGAAACTCGCAGACGGCCGTCGAGAATACACAATTCACGAGTTTAAAAAAGTCTTAGGAGAAATGTTTAAAAATAGTAATGTAAAGGTGCACCTCATAAATAAATGTATTGAAATAACAGATCCTCACAAGAAGAAACTAATACTCAATGATTACCACATATTACAAACAAGTGGACATGCAGGAATAAACCGCATGCTTAAAACGATTAAACAAAAATATTTCTGGACTGGAATGCAAAATGATATAGCTACCTTTGTAAAACATTGCCCAGTTTATCAGAAAAACAAATATATTTCACCCAAAAAACAGCCTATGGAAATAACGTCAACCGCTGAATCAAGCTTTGATAAAATCTACCTAGACTTAGTAGGTCCTTTGGATGAATCAGTAAATGGACACAAGTACATACCTACTTTACAAGACGAATTAACAAAATTCACTGAAGCAATTCCAATCGAAAACAAAGAAGCTAGCACAGTTGCTAAAGGATTGGTAGAACACTTTATTCTTAAATACGGAGTTCCAAAGATAATAGCGTCTGATCAAGGCACAGAATTTATCAACCGAGTTTTTAAGGATATGTGTAAGCTACTAAAAATAGAACAAATACAATCTACAGCATACCATCACGAAAGTATAGGAGCATGGGAAAACTCACATAAGGTCCTAGGAGCATACCTTAGAAGTTACGTTTCCGAAAAACACACAGACTGGTGTACATGGTTACCATACTATGTGTTTTCCTATAACACAGCAGTACATTCTGAAACAGGGTACTCACCATTTGAGTTAGTGTTTGGACGACAATGTACGTTACCTTCAAATTTGACGAAACAAGTAGATCCCAGGTACAATTATGAAGATTATGTAATTGAACTACGAGAAAAACTACAAATTGCTCACAGAGATACGAGAGATGCGCTGTTAGAGAAGAAGAATACAAGAAAAGACAGTTACGATAGAAAAGCAAGAAGTAAAGCAACTAGTTTTGAAAAAGGAAGCTTAGTTCTTTTAAGAAATGAAAATAGAAGGAAATTGGACCCAATCTTCGTAGGGCCATATGAAGTATTGTCCGAAGACGGTGTAAATTGTGATATCAATTACGATGGAAAGAGAGTAAAGGTACACAAAAATCGTTTAAAAAATTCTATATCTACATACTAAAGCAATGCCTATTTGCATTGAATTAATATTTTTCTATAAAAAAAAGGAGGGAGAGAGACCCTTGCGAATTCATACAGTAAGAAAATATAAATACAATAAGGAAAATTTTAAATAAATATAGCCTTAAGAAAATCCATACAGTAAAAAAATTTTAAATAAATATAGCCTTAAGAAAATATAAATACAGTAAAGAGAAAAAGTAAATGTAGCATTAAGAACATTTTAAATACGGCAAATCCAAAATTTAACATATAAAGCTATTAATAATTATATTACACTATTATATATTTAGAAAAATTTCAAATATGAAAAATCCAAAATGTAACATATAAAGCTATTAATAATTATATTACACTATTATATATTAAGAAAAATTTCAAATATGTAAAATCCAAAATGTAACATATAAAGCTATTGATAATCATATTACACTATTATATATTAAGAAAAAATTTCAAATATGTAAAATCCAAAATGTAACATACAAAGCTATTGATAATTATACTACACTATTATACATTAAGAAAAATTTTAAATATTATATGTATAGCAGTTAGTACAGTAAGAAAATTTGTAATATTAAAATCCAAAAATATAACACCTATAGCTGTAAAATTAAGTATACATGAAGAAAATTATATTGAGCTTACTACATTTATAACAAACAATAAGAAAATTTGAAAAAGCAAACATATTTAATTACGTAACACATGATATAAAAATGAACATAACAAATGATCCCAAATTGTAAAAATGACACGGAAAAGAGGAAACCTCGTGCTACGAGATTTCATCTTTTTCCCCCAGGAGGGTGGTGTGAAGGGATCGCACTAGTGATCATTTCTCATCTCGTACTTTGATAGTTGAACACTCCCAACATGCCTCATATGCACACACATACATACATATTCTTTAAAAGAGCTAATGACCTGAGGCAAGCGCCAACAAATTATGTACATACATGAATATACTTTGCACTGAGCTAATGACCGAAGGCAAGCGACACACAGAAAATGATATCGCTAAGGGTTCATGTTACCAACAAATGTACTCTGGATATATACTGTGTGGTCTGCATTTATTAATAGCCATGCATTCGAACGTTGAAGCGATAATGCTGAAATGGCGATATGCTGGCGTGAGGTGTGAAGTGATTGAGGTTCAATTATCAAAGGTCGGGAATTTAGGAAAATTGTATGGATTGGTTAAACGAAACTGATCCATTATTTTGTATAAAAGGAGAATGAAAATTAATAATAAATGTTGTCTTTCTCAAATATTCAACCAGTGCATTTGATTTCTAAGAGCAACTCGCTCGACTCCAATTGTACTTCAACTTGAAGATTGTTCCCTTTTAAAAAGCAACTCGCTTGGACTGGAACAATCTTGTGCTCTACTCGCTCTATGATATAGCGATCGCGCTTATACAGGTAAGCGACGGCGTAATAGCCAACGTTTTGAGTACGGAGCATAGGGAAGGTAAAATTAGAGAAAATATAAAGATCGACAAGATATTAGATCTTTACACCAACTTTAAATCACCTTGCGGTAACACAACTACTATCTTTCAGGCAGAGGTAATGGCTATAGAATTCTGTATTAGGCAATGCATTAGAAAAAACCTCCGAAGATCAAGTATCCTAATCTGCTCTGACAGTCAGGCAGCACTAAAGGCTCTGTCCTCGACAAAAATCGAATCCAAACTAGTTTGGCACTGCCTGACATGTATAGTTCAATTAGCTACTCACAATAAAATAACACTTTCATGGGTGCCTGGTCATGAAGGCGTACCGGGTAACGAAGAGGCTGACCGACTTGCTAGACTTGGCTCTCAGTCCCAATTCAAAGGCCCTGAACCCTACTGTGGTCTCCCAATCAGTAGCCTTAAAAACGATTTAGCTACCTGAAAACGACAGAACATGATCAGCACCTGGAACAACTCAAATGGCCATCGTCAGTCAAAACTATTCATTGACTTATCCCACAAACGTATGAAAGAAATTCTTGACATGAGCAAACGTGACGCAAAGTTACTTACGGACTTCTTCACTGGACACTGCTCTCTCAAGTATCATCTTAAAAACATGGGCATCGGCCAAGATGACACCTGTCGTCTCTGTCTTGAAGACATAGAAACAGCTGAACACATTTTATGTGAATGCCCTGCCTTAGCTAGATCCAGGCTTAAAATATTCAATAAAGGGTTCCCATGTCCCCTTGATATCAGAAACACCTCTTCCTCGAAGATTCTTAGGTTCTTACATGACCTCAGCTTCGAATGAACAAACCTATACACTACGTGTAATTAAACCTAAGGGAATAGCACAAAAGATCTTTCAGGTCGACGTGCTTGTAAAGAAAAAAAAAAAAAAAAAAAAACACGAAAAGAAAACACATTGGACTCTTAAAGAAAAAGATTTTTTCTTAAAAATATTCTTTAAGTCTCCAGCGTGTTATGCGTTTTTGATTAGTTCGGGATTTAAGCTACCAGCAGTGAGTACCATATACCGTTGGCACTCAGAAATACGACTCAAGGCAGGCCTGACTGAGACTGTGATGCACATGCTCAGACAGAAAGCTGAAGATATGACGGAAATGGACCGGAAATGCGTACTCTTGTTCGACAAAATGGTTGTTGAACAGGAGAAAGAGTACAACAACAAGGACGACATTCAGTATGGATACACTGATTTTGGAGAGCATGGACGGACGAATCTGATAGCCTCCAAAGTAATAGTATTTACTTTGCGAGGGTTTAACAGAAACTGGAAACAATCTATCTCCTACTATGTGGGATCACCGAAAGGAGACATGCTTGCAAGGATTATAAAAGAGACCTTGAAAAAAGTACTGGAATGTGGGCTGAACGTTGTTGCGACAAGTTGCGACCAGGGATCGAAAATCGTTCTCGCATATAAGAAACTCGGAGTCGACTGGGATGCAATAGATAGGCCCTACATAGAAGTAGACAATCATAGAGTGTTTCTACTTTATGATTACTGCCATCTATTCAAGAGCATCCGTAATATATTAGTAAAACACGACATAAAAATCAATGACGATGTTGTGTCGTGGAAAACCATTGAAGAACTTTATAACGAAGACTCGAAAGGGGACTTTCAAGTCTGTTATAAACTTAAGGCTTCTCACATGAATACCGGCCAAAAATACTCGAAAAATCCAAACAAGAAAGTTTTATTGGATGACACCGACACTTTGGAATACCTAGAAAGCTGTATTGAGTGGGTTTCAAGCTGGAGAAGCAGCAGCAGTCATATAATTCCACCTTGCTTTAAGGGATTAAAGCAAACGCTAATAGGAATAATTCAGATGTGGCACTATCTGAAAAGCAAAGAACAGAATTATTTCCTATTGGCGCACCTCAACACCGATGTCGTAGAAAACCTGTTTTCGATGGTGCGATCAAACAGAGGATCCTATGATAAGGAACCATCGGTGTGTAGGTTCATAAGAAATCTGAAGCTGGTCATGTTTCAGCACTACAGCGCACCAGAACATTCGGGGTATGAAGATGCTGGAGCAGAGCCTCTACTTAGCACAGCTGACTTGGCCGAGGAACGGAAATTCGATAAAACGACAAAAGACAAAGAGAAGTCAAAAGTCGTAGAAACGATAGAGGACTATCTACTAGCGCCAGGAGATCCCGTCGATGTTGAAGATATCGATGATGATGATGACAACGACTGCCAATGCGAGGACTGCATAAAGTGGAACATGGAAGTGGATGAGGAAGAAGACTCACCCAATGAACCCAATGAACCCAGTGATCAGATGCAAAAAATGGCAGCAATTTACTACGCAGGCTTTGCAGCTGGCAAGCTCAAGTCCAAACTGAAGTGTGAAGCCTGTTCCAACTTTATGATCAGCAGCTCGGTTGAAAGGAGAGATCAACTGCAACTTATAGAACTAAGGGCCTATGTCAGCACCGTTGCTACATCTGAATTCGGATCGGTAGCTGTTCCCTCCATCCAGCTGGAAAAATTGGCTGAGAAAGTGCAGAGGGTTTTTAAGGAAAACTTCAGAAGAAAACAGTAATAGAAGACCTCATGGAAAAATGGATGGAGACTGTACGCGATTCCAGAGATGCGATCCTGGAAATACCCTGCCCTAACACCGAACATAAAGAGACAATTGTCAGATTCCTTTTGCAAGGAATGATGTTGTTCTCTATAAAAAAAGACAAAAAAGGAGCTTAGCGGGACTAAAAAATATAAGAAAAAGTATGTTTAAGTATTCTAAGGTTATTTTTAAAAAAAAGAATGTTTAAGTATTCTAAGATTATTTTTTAAGTGCAATGTAAATAATGTTTCTGAAATGTAAATTAAAAATGTATATGGAAAACCTATTAATTTTTGTTTAAATCAATAATTTAACCTTTTTTCTTTATAGGTACTGTAACGTGCGCTTAGTTCGCAAAAATAAAACTCTACCTTTCAATTTAATTCTACCACTTTATTCAGTATCTACTTTCGATATACACTTTATTTGAACTCAACTCGACTTTTGGACTATCACTTGTATTTGCTCTTAACTTTATCACTCTATAAAAAAAACTGCCCTCTGGTTGCCTCGGGCGGGCTATTTATATCGAATGACATGCCATCTAGAACTCTCCAGTTACTTCTACATTGTCGCCACATTTGCTGTCAAGCATCTCTATACTCACACACACTGGCTTACAAGCAACGCCCGTCATTTATACCATTCCATTAAAGTGTTGCCAGTTGTGTTTTCGGTTGAACGTTTTTCGATTAGGAAATTGGTATAAAATGTTGGGTTCACGTTACACTGCCCCCTCCTTAGGATTGTTCGTCCCGAATAATTCCATCTGCAGCCTCGCCACTATATCGATGCAGCCTGTCACAATGAACTACTTTTAACTTGCCTCTTAGTCCTCTTTGGATGCGGTAAACCACGTCGTTAATCCTCGTGACTACAGTATAAGGACCTTCCCAGTTTTGCTGAAGTTTCGGTGACAATCCCTTTTGACGATGAGGTTTATAAAGCCACACACGATCTCCTGCTTGGAATCCTGACGTTGTCGCTTTTCTGTCGTACCGTGTCTTCATTCGGTCGCCATACACTGTGGCCCATGGCCCTGTTCTATTAAATCTATCTAGCCTACTCACCGCTATGTTTGAATCACAGACATAACAATTTCGGAACCACTTCTCCACGTCACCTCTAACCTGCAGCCAGTAAAAGCGTTTTCGCACGTTCTCCAGCGTCTTGTTGACTCCCAGGTGGCTTCCTGTAGGACTTCTATGCATCTTTTGTAAAACCTCTTTGATTTTCGATTGAGGAACAATAAGCTGCATTACAAAAGATTTACCGTCAGGAGATTCCCATTTGCGCTGGAGTACGCCTTCTTGCACGCGAAGCGAGTCCCACTGTGCCCAATAGGCTTTGATAACAGAGCTTTGGTCAGAAATGTCGTTCCAGTCAGGTTTCGTGTTGTTCTCTTTCCATTTGAGAATCGGTCCGATGTCTGGATCCTTCTTTTGAGCAGACCTCAGTTCTTCCTTGTTCCATCCGAATATGGGTTCCACTCTCATCCGCTGAGTCTTGGTCTCTACTTTCCGCCAGCAATTCCATTGGGGGTTTTCTACCTGATGTTCAATTCGGTATTGATAAGTCTGTGGTCTTAATCTACAGCTCGCGGATTGATTTTCTTGAACTTTACAACGTCGACAAGCAGTTTCAGTTTTAATTGGTGGCAACCGGCATTGTCGCTGTAAGTGCCCCGTCTTATTACAATTCCAACATCTGGCAAGTCCGTTCCGCTGGTTCCTTTGTAGCTTAATTCCTGGGCATGATCCCGCCTCGAATATGGCTTCTCTTTGACAATGTACCATTTGAGAAGCTTGCTCAGATGCTTCCATCATTAATGCAAACTCTAGAGTTTCGGAAAGAGTTCGTGTTCTAGCAGTTCGCACAGATCTCTGAAGATGCTTGTCAGAAATGGCACGAACGAAGGACTCAACAGCCAGATGGTTGATGATTTCTTCTCCAGCATCCGGGTATGCCAGGTGAGCCAGTCTTTCGACGTCTGCTTGGAGCTGCTGTAGACTTTCACCCCTTTTCTGGACTCTGCTATTGAGTTGGACTCGGAAGACTTCTTTCAAGTGGCTATCACCAAAGCGTTTATCTATAGCTGCCACGAGAGAACTGAAATCGTAGCTCTTACCAGCTGGAACAGTTTGAAGTAATTCAGCTGCTGATCCTCTAAGAGCAAGAGTCAGTGCTATGTATTTGTCTTCGTCAACCCAGCCATTTGCTGTCGCAGCTGCCTCGAATTGTCTCTTGTAAACTGACCAAGACGACTGTCCGTCGAATGTTGGTGGTTGTACTTCTCTTTGCTTTAGACAATCTCCACAAGTTTTCCGTAGCTCCATTTTCCGCATCTGGTCTAGTTCCTTAGCCATGTTTTCGATTCGTTTCTCCAAAGTGGCAAGCTGACTTTCGCATTGACTCTCAAGCTTGGAAAATCGTTTCTCAACACATTCAATGCGTTTTTCTAGGCCACAAAAATTTTTCTCAATGTTACCCAATTTGCTTTCTAGAATGTTTTTCTGACCTTCCAAAACATTCTGTTGCGCCTCAAGTCTTTCGAGAATATTCTGTTGTTCTTTCTTTTGTTCGTTTCGTTGCTCTACCAGATTCTTTTGTTGTACTTCGAGTCTTTCGAGAACATTCTGCTGTTCCTTCTTTTGTTCGTTTCGTTGTTCTTCAATCAGCTTCTTTTGCTCGTTTCGTTGTGCTTCAAGTTGTTCGAGAACATTCTGCTGTTCTTTCTTTTGCTCATTTCGTTGTTCTAACAAAAGTTTCATCATACTAGAAAAATCTATATTTTCACTTACTTCCTCTTCTTCCACTTCTGTTTCAAAAACAAAAGTGTTTACGTCTTCCCCTTGCTGTTCCAAATAGTTACGCAAGCGCAGGACGAGCTCATTTTTCGATCCCGCTCTAGAAAGATTTCGCTTACCTAACTCACTTTTAAGCTCAATGCAAGTGAGCTCTTCTAACAACTTACCCATTTTCACTGTATATAATTTATTATTTTCTTTTTACTTTTTTTTTTTTTTTTTCACACTTTACTAGTCAAATAAGTTTTATTTACACTTCTGACACCAATGTAACGTGCGCTTAGTTCGCAAAAATAAAACTCTACCTTTCAATTTAATTCTACCACTTTATTCAGTATCTACTTTCGATATACACTTTATTTGAACTCAACTCGACTTTTGGACTATCACTTGTATTTACTCTTCACTTTATCACTCTATAAACAAGACTGCCCTCTGGTTGCCTCGGGCGGGCTATTTATATCGAATGACATGCCATCTAGAACTCTCCAGTAACTTCTACATTGTCGCCACATTTGCTGTCAAGCATCTCTATACTCACACACACTGGCTTACAAGCAACGCCCGTCATTTATACCATTCCATTAAAGTGTTGCCAGTTGTGTTTTCGGTTGAACGTTTTTCGATTAGGAAATTGGTATAAAATGTTGGGTTCACGTTACAGTACCTTAAAACTGAACCTGGACCAGTCATTTTATTGCTTTGTTTTACTTTTTTGTTGTTTTTTAAATTGATTTTTGTTGTTATGTATATGTTTTTTGTAAATTCTTATTTATTTTACCTTTTCTTCTTCTTTACCCTTAAATTTTCTTAGTTACATAAGTATTCTTTCTGCTTTTCTTTCACTTTTTTTCCTATTTTTTATATGCAATATGAAGTGCAATTATTTTTCTCCTTTTCTTTCGCTTTTTTATTTTTTATTAACTTTTTTTGAATGTGCAATATTCAACTCCCTTAGCTAGTCATTTTGTTGTTATGCTTTTTTTGTTGATTTTTTATAAGTAACTAGCAAACCCGGCGAACTCTGTTTCGCCACCAGATATCAAAATTTTTCCTGAATTTTCTTTGCTATAAACCTCACGGAGTCCGAGACCTTTCCAACGAATGCAAAACCGTGGAAATCGGTTCGTGCGTTCTGGAGTTATAGCGTCAGGAAGGAAAACCCGACTTATTTTTATATTATAGAGAAGATTTGAATTCGTTTTATGTTATTTTGTAATATAGTTTTACGTTTTGTTTGTTGATGATATCAATGACAATTCAAGCAAATCAAGCATGCAAAGTAGTTAGTGAGGCAGGCCTCCTGAGGAACCTCATTAAAAAAAACGAATCTTGTATTTTACCTCCTGGGTGATCCGGAAAAAAATACACTTTTTTGTAGTTGCCTATTATAGTTTTCCTTTTAAAAAATCTATTTATCAAAATACTAACGTTTTCCACCCTTTTTCAGATTTGTTTTTATCTATCATAACCTTACATTTCCATACTTACTTTTCTCAACTATAATTCCAACATTTTCGAAAAAATGTTCTTCAATATCATTTTTCACATATCAAATAATAAATCCAAAACAAAAAAAAAATTTCTGCTCATTAATACAAATTTCAATTTTTCATGAATTTGAAATGAAATTTTTTGCTTGCAACATAGCAATTTCATTTTATCCCTTCAAATTGAAATTTCAGTACCTCAATCACAACAGTATGATCAGATGTTCAATTGTACGTTAAATCTTTCTTGACCTACTACCACCACTATACCCCACCCTAAAAGAAAGACAAAACAATTCATGTAATTAATTTCTCACACCTATTCTGCTTTGCTTAACCATAAGATTACTGATTCTGTATATGTTGTCTTGTGTTTTCGATTCTCCTCCCCACGTTAAATAACTTCCTTTGATTTCTGCTTTGCTTATGGTTATGATATGATATATTGACTGAAAAACTTATTTCTCTATACGTTCTCTGTAGTCTTCGATTTTGTTCCCCACCTTAAATAATTTGCTTTGATTTTGGTTCTCTCGGCACTTTTTGAAATTTAAGCGCTTAATTCTCTCTTGTGTGTGTCTCTTTGCTTAAGCGATTTCAGCGCACCACTCGGTGAATAAAGCTCTTAGAAAAAGCTATCTGATGATCTGATGATGATCTATATACAATGGAAAAACCTATTTCCAAAAAATCTTATTTATAGCATCAATGATTTCGAGCATCTCTTATCTCTTGATGAACTGCATGTAGTTCAAGAGCACCTCGTAAAGTTAATGAAAAAGCTGGCCATTTAAATGACTTTTAAATCAATGCTGAAAAATGATGCTCAGTTGTTTACCGCAGAAAGAGAATTTAACCAAGACTGATTTCATGCATTTCCAATTAAACTGACAATTTCATTTGCATGTTAAGCAGATGGACGAAGATGATCCAGTTTGCTATAAGTTACGGAACAAAACACATTCTCCAATAACACCATAGGTCTGTTTCTTTACTTTGTGGACAGAAATTCACAATCTGTCATATTATAAGGAGTGGGGGTAAAATTCTCTCAGAAACTCTCAGAAACTCTCTGAAAGAGCGTAATTGTCCTAAAAGTAAAGAAACGCCTTGAACAAAACTTTCGCAGCAACGCTTGGAAAAATGTCAGTTTGACAATTGTTGTATTTGTTTTGGCTGTGCACGATTTCTGTCCACAGAAATTTAGGTGGCAGAAATTCACAGGGTGGGGAAATTTTTTACTCTCTCGTGAGCACTCTCTTTTGTGCACTGCTACGAAAAATCGCTGTGCTGGAACGGCATTAGACTGACTTTCACCGAATTTCGGTGCATTTCATGCGAATTTTCAGTAAAGAAACACACCTCATAGTTAGAAAGCAAAATTAAATGTGATTTTTAATAAACAAACACATTCATTCAAGCTGAGAAGAAGCATTCAATTGTCCTTCCCATTTGCATGTACGAGTGGAAAATATTTAGATTTAAAGAAAAAAGAAAACAAAATATATTTGATATAACGAAAGAAGAACAACAAAGTGAACATTTTAGTAAATAAATTGTTTCATTTGAAAACAAAAATTCAAGTGTTGTCCAATTCCATCGGTTTTTTTTTACTCAAGACTGGTGTTTACGGTGTTAGTTGCGAGATTGATGTTGCAGAAACATATGCATTAGTAGAAGTGCATTTTATTCAAAGATTTGACTTATTTTTTGCATTATGTAAGTTTACTCATCGTGTTAATTGAAGCAGTGGTCACACTGCTGAAAATACTATATTCTTTAGGGGTTGAGCTTGCTTCTCTTTCATCAAGGGCATCATTTCTTGAGCGTTGAGCCCACCTTGCTACCATATCAAGATTGTCGGGTATCGCCAGATTGTTTGGTCTACAGCTGTGGTATGCGGTTGTTCATTTTTGACGAACTTCGCTATGCAACTATGACAATTAAATATGCCGATAAAACAATTGAACAATAAATTTGATTTTTGAAAAAATTAACTGGTTGCTATCTGTCAAATTAAAAACGATGCAGCCAACATTTAAAAATAAGTTTTTTTTCTGATCCAAGTTGTTTTATTATCAGATCTGATCCGGATCAGATCACAAAGTATAATAAAACACGGCTAATAAGTTTGTCCGGGACTGGTGGTGGACCATCTAAACATGTTTATTTGACTCCAATTGAAGAGAAGGTTGCTGAGTTGCTGGATCTGAACAAGGCAGTGGACGGCATGACCAATGCTTTAAGCTTTGGGTTGGACAGTAATGCAGACAATACTGCACAAGTGAAGGACACCGATTTAGAAGTGTATATGAACGATCTTTTGGAAGAACACAATGAGAATGTTGTCAATTTGGACAACGACATCGGCTTAAGAGAAGAAGAAATTGTGTCTGAACCGCGCCGCCTATCCAAAAAAGTTCAAATGTCTCTTCTTGAAAAACAAGTCGAAAATCAAAATACATTCCAGAAGAATATTCACAGCGATGCAAATGAAATTCATGAAACTTTGAAAGGGATCCTCAGATACTAAAGAAAAAGTTCATGAAAAAAATTATAAACTGCGCCAAAGCGAATTTGAATTGAAGAAACAAAAATTTGAGTTCAAGAAACAACATTCAATTCAAAAGTCTAAGAATGCTGTTGCCAAATTAGAACTCAAAAGAGAGATCTTAAAACTTCAGCAAGAAAGTTCTTTGTTGTGATGTAAATACAGTGAGAGTGAGTTTGCTTTTTAGTTTTAAGAATGGACCGGTTTTTTTTTTTTGTTTTGTTAACTTTGTAACTTTGTTAACGAAGTTTCTCAATGTGATGCACATACCCATGTATTTACTTTTTAGTTTTAAGAATGAAATGATCTTTTTTTATTTTGTTTTGTTTTGTTAACTTTGTAACTTCAACGAAGTTTCTCAATGTGATGCACATACCTTTTTACTTTTAAGAATGAACTGATATTAATGTTTTTGTTTATTTTTCTGTTTTTTAGTTTCTAATTAAATACTTATTAAAAAAAAGAAAATATTATGTGTGACTCAAACCGTTTTTGATGTTATTTCTTGTTCTTTTTGCAATATTCAAATACTCATCATTTTCAGTAGATTGTTCGAATCGAACAATTTTGTGAGAATATGTTGGTATTGCTATCGTTGGATTCCTATTTCATACGTAGTGCCAGTTGAAAGTAGAATCGCAAATGGTTTTCGAATAGAATCAAAAGTAGAATAGAGTTACACAGTTGGCCCCCTGGGCATAAATCCATGTAGAGTGCATTACAGATGAAACTAATTTGATGAGAATAATTAGTTAGAAATAATTTAGTTAGAAATAATTTTGTTATAAATACTTACAAGAAATAAAACATTACAAAATTTTGCAATACTTTGCAAGTGAAAGATAAATGTCATCTTGTTTTCTTTTTTATTTATTGAAGTTTGGAACTTCACCATGACTCCATTTTTAATCATGAAATAGGTCCCCATTTTGAATTCGTGTTGAAAATTTTTTTGCGGGTGTTTTGTGTTGAAGGGGTGGAAGTGGATACTCTGTATTATCTACTCTGTGGTATAAATACTGAATAAAAGTGGTAGAAATAAATTGAAATGTGAAGTTTTATTTTGCGAACTAAGGCCGTGTGTGAATTGAATTAAAATTTGACGTCTTGTTTAAGGTGGGATCAAATTTAGCCATTTGCTGTGTGAATTGCGTTAAAACAATTATTTTAACCAAGATTTCTGCGTAGGTTAAAAAAATTTCCCTCGATAATTTAATAAATTTCCCTGAACAAAAATTGGTTTTCTTTTTCACGGAAAAATAATTTCAATTACAAAACATATTTTTAAGAAAACAGGGTTAATAAAAAGTCTCTGAAAATGAAAAAAAATCTTTTTCATTTATTGTTCTCGATTCTAATGTCATATTTTAAAACAACAATGAAAAATATTCAAACAAAATTCCCATTTCGATTAATTGATTTATTCGGTATAGTAACACTGAAAATTAGTTTTCATGGCTGATATCTTTCATACATTTCAAAAGAAACAAAACAATAAATTCGTATTTGGTTTAGAAAAATGACAAATTTAAAGTATTTTGTATTAATTCTTGTTTTTTTCATCCAGACTTATTCTAATTTCAATCAGTTTTATTTTTTCTTCTTGAGTTAAATTAATTGATTTCTAACTGACATTTAATGTATGGTTTTCCAGCCTGCCTTCGTTTTTTTCTTGATTCTTATTTCATTGTTTGAATTGAATGCAAAGCAAGAGCAAATTTCTCTATCCTTTCCTTAGACCGTGTGTGAATTGCGTTAAAATGTGTGTTAAAATTTAACCCGCGTTAAAATTTGACACTAATGAGGTGAATAAAATGGCTTAAAATTTATTGAGCTGCAGAGCAGGTTAAAGTGTGTTAAAATTTGACGTTTCTAGTGATAGAAATTTGCTCTTGCTTTTGCATTCAATTCAAACAACGAAATATGAATCAAGAAAAAAAAACGAAGGCAGGCTGGCAAAAAATGTTATTTTGAAATCAATTAATTTATATCAATTCAATGCTTTTGTTTTCTAGGGTCTCATGAAGAAAAAATAAAACTAATTAAAATTAGGATTCTTTTGATGTATTCAAAACTCATATTTTCATCTAATGCAAAGGTATTCCTCTAAGGTTTTGACAAAGTCAGCTTGACATCAATTTTGACAGATGCCTGTTTTTTGTGCTCGTTAGTGGAAAATGTCATTTTTTCTCATAATTTTTGGTCTTTGATCAGTGTCGGTTCGTATCGGTAGCTCATATTACAACATAAAAAAAGTTTTTCTCCATATTTTCATATTTTTATTTTCGAGTTTGCAATACAGTAATGCCGGACTCACAATGCCGCTTTACTGCGTGAACACAATGGCTGCAGACACGCAGCCGCAAGAGATGTCAGAACATTAAATACAAGCGAATACAACAACAATGCAAGACGGAGCTGGACAAGTTAACTTGATTTTAACTCTTGCGGCTCCGGCTCCGTATGCGTATGCGTATGCATTGTGTTCACGCAGTTAGCTTCGGCTTCGCCTGACGTTTATGAGTTCAATCATAGGAAATCAGTATATCCTATCACAATATCGCTTTGGCTTTATTGTTACGTTGGTTCGTGTCCAAAATACAACGTAATGTGTCTCCAACTCAAAGTAAAAGTTCAGTTTGGTTTAACTTTTGCTTGCTTTGACAGAAAAAACAACGACAAAATCATTGAATGTCCATTTTGTGTGTTTTGTGGATTCGAGAAGCTGTATTTTGTTAAAAATGTTCTTTGAAGAACAATAGATAAGTTTAGTGAGGGAAAACGAGTTTCTCTACAATTAGGTACGTTTTTTTTCTCAAGCCTATACAGTCTTGAGCAAATAGAGAAAAAAAACACGATTTAGCAATTTGGAAGCACTATGTATTTGGCATGTGACGTTTCACTTTTGATTTGATTGCCCATTTGGTAGAAATGTTTTGAGTCTCGATTTTTTCAACTTCTTATTTCGGTTTCTTGTTACTATCATTGCTCTTTCCTATCCATTGTCAGTTTTGTCTGTCCTTATTTGTGTGGTGCATATGTTTTGAATTCATTTCTGAAGCTGAAGTTTTTTTTATATAATTTTAAGTTAACCATCCTTATAGGGACACAAACAAACTTGCCTTCACAGTTCAAAATATTACTTCGCTTCGTTTGAATAAATTTATAAATACCTACATTAATAAAATTGAAAGACAAAAATAAAGTAAAACGAATTGCTTTTATTGAAAACCAAAATCTACAAGAATTCCTTCCCATCATTGCTTTCACCCTCTAGTTTGTGTTTGGCTTCTTGCTCTGCAATTCTTTTTGCAGTCATGAAAGTTTTTGAATGAATTGGTGTAAGTCCAGCAATTCCACAAAGTTCGGCAGCGGGCTTGGATAGATGTGCCATTTACAGGCCGCCTCCACCTGCAAGAATTTTCGTTATGTCGACTCGACTTGACATCAAAGACACAAATCAACGTTAGCGTGACTGGGCAAATAATGTTATGACATTTCATTTTGTACTCGAACCTCATCGATGGTGGATGCAGAATTTTGACAACGGAATGAAAGAATTTTTACATTGAAATTTTTTATTTTGAAATTTTCCAATCAGTCATAATTGTATTACTGTATTGCAAACTCGAAAAAAAAAAAATGTTGAGAAAAACTTTTTTTAGGTTGTAATATGAGCTACCGATACGAACCGACACTGATAAAAGACGAAAAATTATGAGAAAAAATGACATTTTCCACTAACACGCACAAAAAACTTGCATCTGTCAAATTTGATGTCAAGCTGACTCTGTCAAGATAAAATCGAAGACAGAGATATCAGAGATTGCGACATGACGTCAAATGACCCGCCTCCACGTAACATTTGATGTTAAGTCGAGCCGACATAACGAAAATTCTTGCAGGTGGAGGCGGCCTGTAACAAAGAGACTAGTCTTAACAACTCGTTTCTTTACTTGTACTTATATGTATTATGATCATCCACACGTGATCCATACACTAAAATCTGTTGGTAGTTCTTTGAAATAATAGGTTTCATTCTACTGGCCCAATATTCGTCTCGTTGGTGATAAGGTGCATAGGAATCATCGATGTAATGTTTTGGTCTTCTCTTTGTACCGAAACAATTCACCAAAATATGTTGCTTCAGTCGATGTCTGAGAGCTGGCGATTTTTAAAAACATATTCTTATGACAACCAGCAGCCCCAATCGAATTGTTTGAACCGCTTGAGCGCCGCCTTCACGCTCTTACGCTTGCCTTTATTCAACGAAACAATAAAACAATAATTGAACAATAAAACTCTTTTTTGGCTTCAAAATATTAAGGTCACGAATGAGTTCCAGCCATAACTATGACAAATCGTTTACTTTTTCAGTTTATCAAAACAAAAAAATTCAGAAGAATTGTACAATATTTTCTAGGCTCACAGCTGCGACTAACCAGTTTTTTTTTTATTCCTTGCGATTTTAAATGAGAAATGTCATTTTGTACATTGGGTGTGTTCTGTGAGTTTACAAATTGTTCATTTTTGTTAACTAAAAAACACAAAATTGTTCACAATCGTTAGCATGTATATGAGTTTGTAGCTACACCAAACGCACCCAATGACAGCCTTCGCCATTTTCGATAACATTTCCAAAAAATAGTTTGGTAGCACATTTTTGTTATCGGGCTAAGGAAATAAGACTGAATAAATTTTGAGGCTAAGGGAAGCCCAGATAGCTAAATTTTTGTTGTATTTAGCACGTGAATTTTTTTAAGCCGTATAGGCTTGAGAAAAAAAACGTACCAAATATAAAATCAAAAACATACAAAAACGTTTTAAAAAGAAACCAAACGTGGGAAAAAATTAGTCAAGAGCTAAACAAACCAGGTAGGCAATCATTTTATATGTACATATATGTACCTTTTATTCTTTATTTACAATATCAAAAAAAAACTAAATTTAGTTGCAGATTGTAAACAGCGGTGGAAGAGCCTCAGAGATCGATTTGTTCGTGAAAAAAGGTCATTAGAAAAACCTTCTGGGAGTGGAGCTGTTCTAAACGACAGATGGGAATTTAATGACCAGTTGGAATTTTTAATACCGTCTCTTACACCACGAAGGTATTGTCTTGAGCACCTAAGTAGACTTTAAAACTAAAAAATTATTTTAAAACATATGTATATTTGTTTATGTTTTCAGACAAACAGGAAATTTCTTCAATGAAAACTCGCCACCGCTAGAGCTTACGGATGAATGTATATCTCCTACAAGTCCTGGTGAAGTTTTTGATGTGGATGGCGTAGTTCCAACCTCAAAAAAGAGAAAATTGGTAAAATCAGAGGAATATTTTAAGGCCTTTCTTGGGGAGTTGAACGAAAAGGTAACAAATCATTTTGATTCGAGTGGTTCCATGGATGACATCGACAAGGAATTTATGTTGAACATGGCGAAAAAGATGAAGCCGTTGCCTCAAAGTTCTAAAACACGTCTCCATGCAAACATTTTGCTGCAAATTAACGAGGAACTTTTCAAGTATATTGACTAGGTTATTTTAAGAATGCCTTAAAAGTGAATTTTTGTTTCCTACTTTTATTTTGTAATGTGAAGTCAATTGTTTCGTGTCTTACTTTAATTTTGTTTTATTGTTATTTTTGTATGTTATTGTTATTGAAGAAGACTGAATTAGGTTAATTTAAGAATGCCTAAAAAGAGAATTTTTGTTTCCTACTTTTACTTTGTAATAAGAAGTGAATTATTTTGTTTCTTACAATAATTTTGTTTTATTGTTAAGTTTGTATGTTATTGAAGAAGACTGAATTTGGTTTTGAATTAAAATGAATTTTTAAAGAAGTTTCTCTATTTTGCGTGGAATGAATTGGTATTGGTATGGTATTATCGGTTTAGTTTCACTTGTTGATACCAAAAATAATGAAGACAATTTTTGAAATACTTTTAACATGAAATGCTTGAATGCAACAATATGTGTCCCTTCGTGAATAAATCATAATTTAAGAAGCCAAATCTTTTTTGTTTGCTTATTTTTTATTATTTTATAAACTAGAAACAATGAATCAATACTTAATGCACATTTTCAGCCTAGAAATATTTTTTTTTTCAGATTTTATTGTTATTTAAATATTCTTTTAATTTGTCTCGCATTACAAATGCTACTTGAGATGAGTTGCGTGATCCGATTGCCCTACATGTCGCCAGTGGTCCTACTTCTCTTTGCCAGAGACCATCAGTACGGACATCATTTTCATCATAGCGATCGACAAAGTCTGGTGTTAAGTACGCTGAATCGTTTAGCTTCACAAAATTCTGCAACACTAAAGTGGCCTTTACGATTCTATCTGCATTTGTAGGCAGCATATTTAGTGTTGTACTTAGAACTCTCCACTTTGCGACCAATATTCCGCAGGCATTTTCAATAACTCTCCGAGCCCGAGAGAGCCTTTTATTGAAATAATATTTGTCCACGGGGAGTAATTTTCCAGGGTACGGTCTCATCAAATATGGTTTCAGGGGAAAAGCTGAATCACCAACCATGTAATGGTTGCAGGTGTAGTTCGAATTCGGAAGTCGACTTGGAGGTGGAAAGTTTATACCACCAGATAAAACTTTTCTACCAAACGATGAGTCTGCAAACACTCCCCCATCACTTTGACTACCGTACGCACCGATGTCAACTGCGGTGAAAGTATATTGGGCGTCGCAAGTGGCCAAAAGAACAATTGAGTGGTGTCCTTTATAATTATAATATTCGGAGCCAGCTCCTGGTGGGCACTGAATATTACCGTGCTTACCGTCAATTGCGCCAACACAGTTGGGTAAATTCCAAAAAAAACTCAAAATCATGTGATATTCGATTCCAATCACTTTCAGTTGGTGGTGACAAGTAGAGGGGCATCAAGCAGGACCAAAGAATGTCGGCTGTTTCGTAAATGATGTTGGCGACTGTTGCATATCCCATGCGAAACATCCAAGCGAGGACCTGCTTTGGTACTCCTTGCGACAAATACCTTGAAGAGAAATTTGGTAACCAAATAACTAAACATTTTCGCTTTAACAACTAACAACAGAGTTAAGAAAAGCCGTGCACTCGGTTCAATGGGTTTTCTCCAACTCGTCTTCTGCAGATGTGGTTCAATAAGTGACCGGAGTATTTCAAATGATTCTGGAGACATCCTTGTTATTTTGTAAAAATGCTCTGGATCTTTCTCCTTCATTTGGTTGAAGTTAAGAGCAAAGAATCCTATCTCATCTCTTCGTAGATTGAGTTCTCGAACCCACAAACGTCTTTCAGTTCCTACTTCGTCTTCTTTAATGAACTTAACATATCCAAGGTAGGCTGAATATGCTATTTTTGCAACAAATTTAATTGTCTCGATTTCACTGTTCATGTTATTTTTTCTTAACAAAGCAGAGGAACAAAATATAAAAAACAATCCAAAACAACCACACTTTTCAGAAAACAAAATGACAGAAACTGTTGTTTGGGAAATGTCATTGAGAATTGTCATTCAAAGCAAACTCAAAGCGGGTGCATCGTATCGTAGACGAAGCCGAAGCTAAAGCGGCATTGTGAGTCCGGCATAATACAATTATGATTGATTGGAAAATTTCAAAATAAAAGTAAAAATAGTCCGTTGTCAAAATTCTGCACCCACCATCCGTGCTGTTCGAGTACAAAATGAAGTGTTATAACAAAATTTTCCCAGTCACGCTAACTTTGTATTTTGATGTTAAGTCGAGTCGACACAACGAAAATTATTGTAGGTGGAGGCGGGCTGTAATTTTCTTCTAAACTCTCCAGCAAATATTCCAGAAAAAATTCGCGCCAAATGAGTTCTCTTTCTCCCTTTTTTTGAAGTTAATAATGCATCCTTTTTTCCCCGGGAAATTATTCGCATATTCGAAGTTCGATTGGAATAAGGGAAAAGTTAAAAAAGGAGGAGATACCGGGAGTTTTCCCGATTAGAATAGGAGAGAAGGGAAAAAGGAAACATTTCCATGGGAATTTTTATTTATAATAGGACTGTCAAACTATTACAGCTAGGTTCCTGAAATCGAGTGAAATGAAACCGAAACCGAAATTGCAAATCGAGTGAATTTATTTTCAGCGATCTGCATTTTGATCGATTTCATCAGTTCGAAAACTTTTCGAAATCACTTCAAGTGAAAGAGTCGTATTACATTCAGACTTTCTGTATGCTGCGTGTTTCGTATATTTTCTTTTGAACCCTCATCCCGTCAATCTCTCGTTATTACACTCAGACGTTTTTCGGCTGCGTGTTTTTTGACATTTCTCTTTCATTTTTTGCTCTCACCCACAGAGTCAAAGTGTGAAAATGATCAAAGAGGTGATACGAGGCAAAAGGAGAGGATTAATGGGTAAGGAAGGTTAGGATTTGAGAAAGGAAGTAGGAAATTGGATCGGAAGGAAATGAACAAGGTAGGTATGGTGGAATAGGAAATTTTCCACGGTAAGTAAGGGTAAGAAATTAGTGGGATAAAGGAACAGGAACACCCCTGGAATGACACAAAACAGGAAAGGTAAGTGAAGGGAATTTCACATTAGGAGAAGGAAAGGTAGGAAAAGAGGATGTGGACCAAAGGAAGGGTAAGGAAAGGGACGGAATGTACGCCGGGAAGTCTGGCATGCTTGCTTTCGCGGCCTAGCTCGTCGGATGTAGGGGGGGATCTTGACCTCCCGGTCGCACCTCAACTCGACCAAAACACAAAAATCATGCCTTACAGAAATCTACCACCACCGATGATCCACACTCCAGGAGCTGCTGATCTTAGTGCAGCATGGCCTATATCCCTCCCAGCCTGGAACTCCTGCGGCCGATGGTCTGGAATTCCCCAACAAAACTTGCGAAACCGTCAACAACATCACCACAGCATCACTACCACCTTCTTACCCACCCCATGTGATTACTGCTCTTCAGTGAGCATTATCACCCAGAAATGAAAATGATTCAAACACGCGAATTTCATGAACAAATAGCGTGACTCACATTTATTAACTGTTTAAAACGAAACATAAATGTAAAATAAAAACATAAAATGGTATTTAAAACTTACAAAAATAAAAGGTGATGAAAAAAAAATAAATGATAAATAAAAATCGAAACAAATCAAACTCAATCAAACAAAATCGAAATTAGGTATGGGTGAACTATAATTCAGGGATAACCCTGTTCTTCACTCTCTTTTAAATATCAGCAAAAAACAAAAAAAAAACGAAAAGAAATGCCAAAATATCAAAAAAAAACTTTAACTTATTTAAATTTTTTATCTTTTGGACACGAGAATACACGGAGCCGGATTTCAAAAAGGAGCAAGGGTACTGTTTATCTTTATCTTTATCTTTATCTTTATCTTTATCTTTATCTTTTATCACAGGGAAACAAAATCACACCTGCACTATCCTAATCTATTTCATCTCCAAAAAAAGAGCTCTCTTTAAGGGAGGGGGGGTCTTCTTTGAACCACCAGATTTTTCGCACCAAACAAAACAACACAGTACTCTGACACCTCGCATTGAAAAAAAAACGATACAAAAACTTAAAACGATAAAAAATAAGGTATACCAAAAAATCTACATAAATAATAAAAAAAATTAAAATATATCACGCAATTTAATTAAATTTCACTAAAATTCTGCTTCCTGCATCCGCAATATTGACTTATTTCCCTCAAATCGGGCCGCCACTGTTTCTCGGCTCATACGCTGTTTCCTTTTAAGCGCATACAATTGAACATTTACTTTGATCGCATACGACTTTGCAAATTATTTTTAACCGCGATGAATTTTGAAATTCCACGGCCTACCTTCTCTCTTTTGTCGCTTGCACCAAAAAAAAAACAATATAAAAACGTTTTATTTGTGAAGCCCGGGTATTCCCACGGGCTTTTCCGATCCTTTGATTTGGCGTCAGTTAACTTTTTTCTCTTTTTGTTGTTGTTGTTGTTCTTTTTTCCTGGGTGCACTGAATTGAAATCCGTTGGCTTTCTTTCCAACACACCGGTGCAGCTTCAACCCGTTTGCTCGTTGTCGGTCGGTCACGACCCCTTTGACCTTGGTCTGTGTGACCGCCGGAGGGTAGGACTATCAAAATAAAACCTATCGTTAAAAATTGCCTAAATTTCACAAAAAAAACACGACCACTACACTGCCTATCATTTCAAAATAACACACAACAAAATTCCACACTATTCACCAATAACCTTACACGTGGATTTTCTGCTTTCTTTAATTCCTTAATTTTTTTCCTTTTCGGTATTGTTCCTTTTTTTTTCTTTTTGTTAGACCAATTTTTACTTTTGGTGCACTGCCTCTTACAAAGGGCTTTACAAGAAAACTTTTATTTAAAATATATATGAATGTCTTTTGACTTCTAAACAGCAGATTCACTGCCTTCCGCACTAAACTGATTTATAGAAATGAATCCGGCTCCCTCTTCAACGTTAAGGCATTTAGAAATTAATTTCCGTATGCAACAAAATTCGCGCGAATTTTAAGCTATTATTAGTTTTGTGGTTAGAAATTCATAAAAAAGTTTCATTTTCTAACCACAAAACTAATAATAGCTTAAAATTCGCGCGAATTTTAAGCTATTATTAGTTTTGTGCTTAGAAAATCAAACATTTTGTAGTTAGAAATTCATAGAAAAGCTTCATTTTCTAACTACAAAAATCCCACTTGCCTTTTATGAATTAAAAATTTCCCACTTAAAAATACCGTCTGGTATCACTTAAACAAGTAACGTCAAAGCAAGTCAAAGTAAACAATTATAAATAATTAAAAATGTTCAATTAAGTGATTTCTCCGCAGTAAAATAGTGAAATGTATATATAAGAAGTGTTGTTTTATTCGGTAGTTGTTAACTTTAAATTGATTAGATTTATTAAGTATTCAAAGTAAAACACTTTTATTTCTAAAGATTGGCTCTATAATTTTGGATAACAATTTGAAAACTCAATTTTACAAAAATCAGAAATTCAAGAATAAAAAATTTGTGTCTGTCTATGGCGCTTTTTCTTTTCAATCTGCCTTCTTTTACGTTTGTCTTTTGACAGCTGATGGATGTTATCGATTTTTTTCAATTTTCTTCTACAGCATTGCCAGGTTTGGCAACATTCCCCCCTGGTAAGCTGGTGTCTTTTTCCAGGTTACCATCTTTGCCAAACCGCCTAACATCAAGTACAGCGAGCTTCACTACTGGCCGAGTGTATACCCCAGTGTTAGTCCTCACGATTGCTGATCTTGTCTGTCCGTCTTTACTTCGATTTGCTTGAAAGATTATACCCTTTGGCCAAGTGTTTCTCGGGTTATTCTCATCAACAATTAGCACGATATCTCCTTCTGATACTGGTTTAACTGGTTCGAACCACTTCGTTCTCCTGGTGATGGTGGGAAGGTATTCTTTCATCCAGCGTTTCCAAAAGTGATTGCTGTACTGCTCGGATGTAAGCCAGTGTTTTCGAAGTGTATGCTATCGTTCAGTGACGTTCCAGTAAGTCTTATACCGTTGGATGACCCCATCAAAAAATGGTTAGGGGTTAGCGCTTCTTCACTGTCGGTATCTAAGAAAATATAGGTAAGAGGTCTAGAATTAATGATAAACACAACTTCCGCCATCATTGTGAGCAAAACTTCGTCTTGAGGATTTCGTCCGAAATGCATTTGTGCTAAAGTTAGTTTTACTGAGCGAATTAGCCGCTCCCAGCAACCACCCATGTGAGGCGAGTTCGGAGTGATGAACTTCCATTCGATTTTTCCTTTTTCAAAGTGTTTTGTTATATCTTCCATACAAAGTTCTTCAACTGCCGTTTTTAATTCCTCACTGGCACCTCGAAAGTTTGTGCCATTATCACTCCAGAATTGTTTTGGTCTTCCTCTTTTTGCGCAAAATCTTTTTATTGCTAGGATACAGGAGTCGCTTGACAATCTATGTGCTATTTCTATTTGGACTGCTTTCACAGTTAGACATGTGAATATTACACCCCATCGTTTTTCTGTGTGCCGTCCAACGGTGACAATAATTGGGCCAAAATAGTCCACGCCTACATAAGTAAATGGTCGTGTAAAGGCCTGGAGACGGGCTTCTGGGAGATCGGACATTAATGGTAGAACTGGCATAGCTCTGTATTTGCGACACTGTTGGCAATCGTTTTGAACCTTTTTTAGAACAACTCTTAGTGTTGGAACATGGTACCGGATTTCATTGACTGCCGTTTCAAAAAATATGTGTTTATATTTTCTATGGAAGTTGTTAGCAATGAGTAACGTTATATAATGTTGCTTTGGTAGTATGACTGGTCTTTTGCAATTGAAAGACGCATGGTTAGAGGCATCAATACGGCCTTTTACTGGCATAACTCCCTTTGTATCCAAGTAAGGATTTGACCTATATAGTGTACTTGTCTTTTCTATTTGTTGCTTATTTCGTAGGGCCTTTATCTCACTTTGATAACCTTCGGATTGGCATAGAAGATATACATATGTTTCAGCTCCATTGGTATAGTTAAGATTGCCATTTTCGTCTTGGCATAACCAAATTTGGTGGCTTCTGGCACTTCCTTCAATTAAATTGTCTGACTTGCGAGTTTTCTTTAAATATGTGCAAAAGAAACGAAAAACATGTGAAATGGCGGTAACTGTTTCTTCCCATGGAGAGAACTGCTTATAATTCGTTAGTGGTGATACTGCGACATCTACATGAGAGAAGACTTCGAATTCAATTGTTGTATCTTCATTTGGATTCGATGGCCAAGAGTCTTTGGGATTGTAGAGAAAATTCGGTCCTCTGTACCAGCGGCTATCTGACGAAAAATCGACTTTAAGGTTCCATTTGGTAGCATCATCTGCGACATTTTGTTCGCTGGGCACCCATCGCCATTCTTCTTCGTTAGAATTTTCTAATATTTCACCAACCCTAAAAGTGATGAATTGTTTTAGTTTTCGATTGTCATTTTTTATCCAACACAACACTTTTGTACTCTCAGATAACACACTGCCGCAAATCCCGAAAGACTGGCGTCTACGAACACATGTAGCTCTACTGAAGACTCCGTGTCAAACTTCAATTCATTTAGATAAGTCCGTCGTATTCTAATGCTCTTGATCGTAGGTAGCAAGCTAAGCCAATCCTTCCATCGTTCAAAATGTTCATCACTTATTTGTTCATTCCAACCTATACGTTCACGCCAAATGGACTGCAACAAAATCTTCAGCAACATCAGAAAATGTCCGATAAGACCAAGCGGATCAAAGGTACTCATGAGCACACGTAGTACAATTCTTTTAGTTGGAGGTACTGTTCCATTTAAAACTTCTGCGTCAAATTTTTTGTTGTTGAACAGAAATGAGAACGTATCAGTCGACTGTGACCACCACATCCCTAATACCTTTTCAAATTCGTGAGGATGTGAACTTGTTTTGATCGACTTGTTGAATTCGGCTGCTTTCTTTCCTAGAGCAGCTAGCACATTTTCCGAATTGCTCATAAAATTTCGTATTTCGAAACCAGCTTGTTGATGTATATAGATTACTTCTTTTGTTACACGTATCGCTTCTTCTTGCGTGTCAAAACTATCTAAGAAATCGTCCACGTAATGGTTGCGTATAATGGCCTCAGCTGCTCGAAGGAAATTGTTAGAATGTTCCATTGCGTTTTTATTTTTAACATATTCTGCACAGTATGGTGAACAAGTTGACCCGAATGTGAGTACTTGCATAACGTAATCTTCTATTTCCCCCGATTGATTGTTTCTCCATAAGAACCTTTGTGAGTGTTGATCAGCATCATTAATAAGCACTTGCTGGAACATCTCTTTAATGTCGCCACATATTGCTATGTTCCTTTCGCGAAAACGAAATAAGATATCTATAAGTGAGCCCAGATAGTCAGGTCCCGAGAGCAACAATGAGTTCAAGGAGACTCCCTCGACTAACGCGGCAGCATCCCATACCATTCTAACTTTGGATGGTTTGCTAGGGTTTAAAACCGGAAAAACGGGAAGGTACCAAATTCGGTTGCCTTGATGATTTTCTATCTCAGCACTTGTTAGTTTTCGCACGTATCCTTTGAGTAAATAATTTTTGATTAGTGATGCTAAGTTCGCTGCGAATTCAGGTTCTTTGTTTAATCGTTTCTCAAGACCCAGCAGTCTCCGTTCGGCAGATGGTCTACTGTTTGGGAGTTCGACATATTCACTCTTCCATAGGAGTGGGACGCTGAATCGATTACCAACTCGCCTGGCTGAACTTTCGAGGAGGTTCTCGGCTCTTGCATCTTTCCCTTTTTCAATTTTTCTTATTTCCTTTGAACCGAAGCTTTCTATGGAGAGAAATTCTCGTACTAGTTCGTGTAGCTTCTCATCTGTTTTCTCCTTGCACTCACACGAATGGTAGCTTGAATGATCAATGGCTTTTTTACTTTTTTCATCACACGGTCCGAAGATCCTAGTCGTGTTTTGATTGCTGATGGTTGATTGATTTTACCTTCTCGATGCTTCAACGAATTTAACAAATTTGCATTATCGAGACCTATTAATATTCTCGGTCTAGCATTACTAAAAGATTGAACTGGAATACCTTTCAGGTAGTGGTAGTATGAGGCAAGCGATTCCACACTGACTGTCTGTGCTGGAAGATTAAGAGAGTCGACAGTTCGAACGTCAGTAAGTGAGTACCTTCTACCACCCTCATTTGCTCCTATCATCAAACTAATTTTTTTGACTTTTCTTCAGTGCGAGATGTACCAGACGTCCATTTTAAGCGCAGTTCTTGAGGCTCACCCTTCAGTTTAAGAATATCTGCAATCTCGTTATCCATCATGGTTACAGAAGATCCATCTTTCGAGGAAGGCGAAGGTTTCGACTTTAGTCTCATTGTTATAGAGAGACACAGGCAATATTTTGAAAAGTAGACTTCCTTTATGCTTATGGGTGCAATGGTAGCTGGATAGATTGTTACTTTCAGATCGTGTAGCTGGCGATTCATGCTTGTGCAACAATTTATGATGTCTATATGTACAATTCATTATTCCATATCTATTTGTGGATAAACATCTACGCTTATAATGGTTGACAAGACATGTTCGACACAAAAAATACCTTTGTACTGCTTTCCATCTGTTATTCAAATTAAAGTTTTTAAATTCACCACAGTTTTCAACTGAATTGCATGCTCCTTTACAAATGACACAGGATTTCTCCTGACCTTTCTCTTGAGAGTATTTATTTGTTTCATCATGGTGTCCACTCAGATATGTTTTAACTGGCTGTCTCTTTTTTTCAAACTTAACCTCGTTCGATAGTACACTCATATCTGTTACTTCACAGGCAGCTTGGGCCACCTGAAACAACCACCCGAAAATTCATTTTTCATTTCCTTTTGTTCTAATCATTTCTCAATAACAAACTTTTTCTCCTCCTACACATATTGCCAATAACATACAAAAAAAACAAAAGCTCCACCATTGAACTTCTTTACTTATTATCTACTTTGAGGATTCCCAAAAAGATTTTTCTTCCTAACCACCCTGTTGCCATCTTATCTTTCCACCTCCACACAGCGAAAGTGGAACCCATCGAGTAGTCAACTTTTAGTGCCAACAATGCCCCACGGCTATATGTCTGCGCTCTTCACTCTTGTAGTGTATTACGCATGCCCCTTTTTCATTCATGCTTTGGCATAAAAAAAATTCTATTTACTATTTACTTGCATAGGCATGAGCACAGAGTAGATAATACAGAGTATCCACTTCCACCCCTTCAACCCAAAACACCCGCAAAAAATTTTTCAACACGAATTCAAAATGGCAACCTATTTCTTGATTAAAAATGGAGTCGTGGTGAAGTTCCAAACTTCAATAAATAAAAAAAACAACATGACACTTATCTTTGACAGTTGCAAAATATTGCAGAAAAAATAGATTTACTAAACGAAAGCGTTATAACTTATAAGACCAGATTCCGTGCCCGATGATTCAAGACCAGCAGCCACAGCAAACGGGAACTGAAAACGCAGTCAAGAGAAGCCAGTCAACATCTCAGTTGGAGTCAAAAGATTCGTCTGTCTCCAGTTATCAGAATACTTAAGTACACATCAACATCTCGGCCAAAATCAACATCAAGATCCAGTTGGAGTCAAAAGATTCGTCTGTCTCCAGTTATCAGAATACTCAAGTACACATTAACATCTCGGCCAAAATGAACATCAAGATCCAAGTATCGCAGCAGATGGAAGATTCAAGTTCATCTGAGCTTACGCACTCCTCTCAATCTGTCGATCAATCGATTAGTGAATCGAGTAAAGTGAAGACTCACAACAGTGCTCAAAAAGGATCTGCCAATCAGCCTAGGGCCATAGAGGATGTGCCGCACTCTCCACCAGAGCGCGATAATCCTAAAACAACAAACGATACTCCAAATGCATCCCCAGACGATATCATGGACAAGGCGCAACGTCTGCTCAACGAGTTGCTATGGAAATCAAAAGAAGACGCCAGAGGTGATGCGTTTTCTGAAAAAAGTCCCACCTACATCGACCCATCGCTTGGTTCGTAAAGACCTTATGAGCGAAGTTCCAGAATCCCCTCCGGAGCCGATACCAGCCTCAAATTTGAAAGTCCTTTAAATTGCCTGGGGATGGGAAGAAGCAAACTGCACTTAGGCCTCAAAACTCCCTTTTGGAACATAGAGACGAGAGCGTCCTTGGAGATTTTTTGATTTGTAAGTATACTGAGGTGTTGTTTGACTTTTGTCAGTCTAATCGTCCAAGTTCTTTCACTTAGGAAGAATATACCGCAAGATTCGGACTCAACACACATACCCCCGAGTCCGGTTTCGACCTTTAAGACCCCCAAAGCGATTATTCGATCGCCTAAGGCAAAGAAAGAACCGATTATCTCCAATGCCGAGGTAACAAAAACCCGAAGTGTCAGACAAGTACGCAACAATTACCGAAAAATTGTTATATGTAAGTGACGATGAGTCTGAAGGCATAAATGCTTCGGGAGACTCGGATAATTCATGGGAAATGTCGGATAAAGAAGAAGTTGAAAACAGAAAGCCGGCGCCAACTAGACGTCTAAGGAGGCCTACAAAGGACAAGTCAAGTTCAAAGGATGACGAACTGATTTACTTGGATCTGAGCAAGAATGAGGTTGAGGTGCAGCTCGACGTATCTGCGAGTCCACCTGCAAACCATGGTAAGCTTGATAGCGAACTTCACTGAAACCTCATTTCTTAAAATTGTTTGGTCTTAGACAAAGGTTTCAATAGCCGCCTCGATGATATACTTAAGAACAGCGAGTACAAAGGCAAACCGAAGCTGGAGTGCACTCCATCATATGCCAAGACAAAGCGCAGATTTTTTTCTGCAACATAAAACGGAGATTTTGCGCGATGAATCATAACAACGTCTGCACATAGTGTTTACAACATAACCCGTCTCTGGACAGGCACTTTAGTTGTATCATGGTCAATGCCTTCTCTTGTTACTCTTTTGCAAAAATTTATTGTTTTTAATGTCATAAAAGATATTGTTTTCGTTTCGTTCTTTTATTTTAAGTTAGATCTCTACAGTCTATATCACAAAGAAATACGAACATATAGGTATGAAACTTTACTAAAATAAACATTGAAGATGCTAAGATTAAAGTTTTTTCTTCTTCTTCTTTCTTCTTTTGTTTGTTGCATGAGTTTGAAAATAAGTTCAATTTGGTATTATGACGCTGGTGACGGTGCGTGGTGGCGACACACAGAACTTACAGGTGTTGATATTCGGTGGTTGTGGTCGCTAACCTCATGCGACGAAGAGAGATTCAACTCGGTGGAGTCGTTAGATGCATCAGCATCATAGCAACACTGGTTCGATGTTGGGGTACAGCCGCAGCTACTGAGATCGTCGTCTTCGTCGTCAGCCTCCACTTCGTCTCCGTCTTCTTCCACAATATTTTTTGGATGGTAAATGGCTATTGCATCTTGAGAGTATGGCGGAGGAGCACAGCATTTTTTGTCGGATGGTATCATCTCAGCTGTAGATGCTGTTGCAAAGAATGTGTTCATCATTGTATGAACCATGGGATTTTCCTCAAACCCTTCATAAGAAATCAAAAGAGAGCTGCAAAAATACATTCATTTTTAACTGACAAACGGCAAAAACAAACAACAAACAACAAACAATTGTAGAAAAAATCATGTAGAGCCTCTTCATTTAGCTCTCTGCCCCAATATTTATCGCGGTTGGCATATTGATCTACATCAGCTTGGAAAACTTGCATTCTGCAAAGACGTACTCCCAATGGGGGTTTTCAGAATTTTCCTTGTGTACTCTAGTAATTAAACTTAACAAATTATGAAAAAGTAATACAATAAATTGATTAGATTACATCACTACACTTTAATTGCAACAAACGTAGGGAAAAAACGCAAAGTTTTTGTTGCAAAAGCGTCCGACGTAGTTTCAGAAAATAGTTTTTCCTTTCTTCTTTTTCTGCAGCGTACTGTCGTGGAACAATGAGAAAAGTGACTAGAAATATTTTATAAATTTTCTTTATTTCAACAATCCCGCACGCTGCGATCACGGCAAATACAAATATTTTCGAGAAAAGATGTTTTTATGTTCAAATCCAAAACTTTTATGAATACATTTCCAAGTTTGTTTATAAATGTCAATGTGCTATCTTGTGGGGAGTTTAAAGCTATGTGCACACTGGTACGTTCTGTGAAACTTAACAAAACGGTGCATCGGTATGAAATTTTTCACAAATTTTTGTCTTTTTCAGTGAAATACTGGTCAAAATGAAAAAAAAAGTTAACTCCTACAACTCAAATTCATTTTTCTAAGTTCTGGGGTGTATGATAATTAAAAATTATCGATTTTTTTGCAACCAAAAAAAAATTTTTTTACTTTTCAAATTTAACTGATTTTATTCTCTGAAAATCAATGGCGGCCAATGGCGGCTGTGGTAAACGTGGGTTCCCGGTCGTGGTAAACGCGGGTTGCCGGTTTGATTTTAGCTTGTAGGCAAAACGCACTACCTTGCTGCAGTGGACTCTCTGGTCACAGAGTAGATAATACAGAGTATCCACTTCCACCCCTTCAACCCAAAACACCCGCAAAAAATTTTTCAACACGAATTCAAAATGGCGTCCTATTTCTGATAAAAAAATGGAGTAGTGGTAAGATTCTAAACGTCATAGAAAAGTAAAAAAAAAACATGACATGTCTTTGACATTTGCCATTTGAGTTTTGACAATCAACGAATGTGGAAAAATCATGGGATGTTTTATTGTAAGTATAACTAAATTAAAAAGTATCTAGCTTTTACTAATACTCAAACCCAATAAAATACTAATTTAAAACCGCCGCAGGAAAACCATCACCACAGGACAGGAGTTCATAGAAAATTTAATCAATTCTTTAAAGATGAAGGACTGCAAACTGCAAGTGATGAATCTAATGATTCGCGAAAAGAAAATGTCGAGAAATAATTCCTTGAAGTTCTGAATCTCAAATAGACCTTGTTGGAGACTCGGATATTGTAAGAGGAGTCCCGGTCACTCCCGGTACTGGTACTGGTATAACACCATCTACAGATACCATTCGTCTCACGAGGAAAATCTTTACCCTGAAGGTTGCCACATTCCTTCGATGAGATTAAGGTAAGTACAAATAAAGTTTCTCTGTAATAAAAGCTTCTAAAAACCCGATATTTTAAAGACCTCAAAAAAAAACCTGATGAACATCAAAAAAGTGTCACTGCTGAAAGACTTGAGTACTATATACATTATACCCTTACCTTTAGACTTCAATACAACAGTTGGTAAGTCGCGTAGAAAATTATGACTGTCTTGATTACTGAATCAAATTTCTTTAAGCCGCGGAGGGAAGTGAAAAGCCAGCCAAATTCCCTTTGGCTAAACTTATATCAAGGCTGGGTTTTGCGTTTGCAGATCATTAAGGACATAGCCGTAAAAGCTTTCAGACCACCCCCAACAAGTAAAGTCAATCATTCCTTTCAAACTTTTTACACAATTCAATTTCAATTTTTGTTTTAGCTTCGTTCCTATTGAGCCAATGTACCCGAACTTAAGGGCAGACATCCCAACAGAACCAAGCATTGACTACTTTAAGCAGTTGTGACAGTCCTCAGAGTCCTTCTATATGTATGCACCAATGATACGTTCGTCTTGATAATCCTTACTTTGAATCAACTAACCAGAACTTTGAGGCAATGAAAATTATTTCGTTAGCCGAACTGCGAACCCAAATCTATGTACATTGATTTTGTAAACTTTTATCTGTACAGTGTACACCAAGCAGTATCGAAAAGCCCAAGAATCTGTCATTGAATGTCAAAAGAACCTCTTGAAAATGGAATCTGAGAGTTTCGATTATGATCTCATAGCGTCAAGACGTGTGTACAGTGCGCTAGTGAATTCCATTAAATTGTTTCAAGCGAATAAGTTTTAGTTTTAGTTTTAACTATGAACGGAGAGTTTCCGCCCAAGAAGGGCGTACCACCCGACAAAGAAATTAAAAACAATAAAATAATGATTTTGCCTTCGCAAATGCTTAATTCGGAGGATAAAATAGACATTTTAAATAGTGTAACGTGAACCCAACATTTTATACCAATTTCCTAATCGAAAAACGTTCAACCGAAAACACAACTGGCAACACTATAATGGAATGGTATAAATGACAGGCGTTGCTTGTAAGCCAGTGTGTGTGAGTGTAGAGATGCTTGACAGCAAATGTGGAGAACATGTAGAAGTTACTGGAGAGTTCTAGATGGCATGTCATTCGATATAAATAGCCCGCCCGAGGCAACCAGAGGGCAGTTTTGTTTATAGAGTGATAAAGTTAAGAGTAAATACAAGTGATAGTCCAAAAGTTGAGTTGAGTTGAAATACTGAAGAAAAGTGGTAGAAATAAATTGAAAGGTGAAGTTTTATTTTGCGAACTAAGCGCACGTTACATTGGTGTCAGAAGTGTAAATAAAACTTATTTGAAAAAAAAACGAGTTGATTAGTAAAGTGTAAAAAAAAAAAAAAAGTAAAAAGAAAAATAATAATTATATACAGTGAAAATGGGTAAGTTGTTAGAAGAGCTCAACTGCATTGAGCTTAAAAGTGAGTTAGGTAAGCGAAATCTTTCTAGAGCGGGATCGAAAAATGAGCTCGTCCTGCGCTTGCGTAACTATTTGGAACAGCAAGGGGAAGACGTAAACACTTTTGTTTTTGAAATAGAAGTGGAAGAAGAGGAAGTAAGTGAAAGTGTAGATTTTTCTAGCATGATGAAACTTTTGTTAGAACAGCGAAACGAGCAATAGAAGGAACAGCAGAATGTTCTCGAAAGACTCGAAGTACAACAAAAGAAGCTGATTGAAGAGCAACAGCAGAATATTCTCGGACGTCTGGAAGAACAACGAAACGATCAAAAGTAGGAACAGCAGAATGTTCTCGAAAAACTGGAAGCACAACGAAACGAACAAAAGAAAGAACAACAGAACATTCTCGAAAGACTCGAGGCGCAACAGAATGTTTTGGAAGGCCAGAAAAACATTCTAGAAAGCAAATTGGGTAACATTGAGAAAAATGTTTGTGGCCTAGAAGAACGCATTGAATGTGTTGAGAAACGATTTTCCAAGCTTGAGAGTCAATGCGAAAGTCAGCTTGCCACTTTGGAGAAACGAATCGAAAACATGGCTAAGGAACTAGACCAGATGCGGAAAATGGAGCTACGGAAAACTTGTGAAGATTGTCTAAAGCAAAGAGAAGTACAACCACCAACATTCGACGGACAGTCGTCTTGGTCAGTTTACAGGAGACAATTCGAGGCAGCTGCGACAGCAAATGGCTGGGATGACGAAGACAAATACATAGCACTGACTCTTGCTCTTAGAGGACCAGCAGCTGAATTACTTCAAACTGTTCCAGCTGGTAAGAACTACGATTTTAGTTCTCTCGTGGCAGCTATAGATAAACGCTTTGGTGATAGCCACTTGAAAGAGGTCTTCCGAGTCCAACTCAATAGCAGAGTCAAGAAAAGGGGTGAAAGTCTACAGCAGCTCCAAGCAGACGTCGAAAGACTGGCTCACCTGGCATACCCGGATGCTGGAGAAGAAATCATCAACCATCTGGCTGTTGAGTCCTTCGTTCGTGCCATTTCTGACAAACATCTTCAGAGATCTGTGCGAACTGCTAGAACACGAACTCTTTCCGAAACTCTAGAGTTTGTATTAATGATGGAAGCATCTGAGCAAGCTTCTCAAATGGTACATTGTCAAAGAGAAGCCATATTCGAGGCTGGATCATGCCCAGGAATTAAGCTACAAAGGAACCAGCGGAACGGACTTGCCAGATGTTGGAATTGTAATAAGACGGGGCACTTACAGCGACAATGCCGGTTGCCACCAATTAAAACTGAAACTGCTTGTCGACGTTGTGAAGTCCAAGAAAATCAATCCGCGAGCTGTAGAGTAAGACCGCAGACTTATCAATACCGAATTGGACATCAGGTAGAAAACCCCCAATGGAATTGCTGGCGGAAAGTAGAGACCAAGACTCAGCGGATGAGAGTGGAACCCATATTCGGATGGAACATGGAAGAATTGAGGTCTGCTCAAAAGAAGTATCCAGACATCGGACCGATTCTCAAATGGAAAGAGAACAACACGAAACCTGACTGGAACGACATTTCTGACCAAAGCTCTGTTGTCAAAGCCTATTGGGCACAGTGGGACTCGCTTCGCGTGCAAGAAGGCGTACTCCAGCGCAAATGGGAATCTCCTGACGGTAAATCCTTTGTAATGCAGCTTATTGTTCCTCAATCGAAAATCAAAGAGGTTTTACAAAAGATGCATAGAAGCCCTACAGGAAGCCACCTGGGAGTCAACAAGACGCTGGAGAACGTGCGAAAACGCTTTTACTGGCTGCATGTTAGAGGTGACGTGGAGAAGTGGTTCCGAAATTGTTATGTCTGTGATTCAAACATAGCGGTGGGTAGGCTTACAGATAGATTTAAAAGAACAGGGACATGGGCCACAGTGTATGGCGACCGGATGAAGACACGGTATGACACAAAAGCGACAACGACAGGATTCCAAGCAGGAGATCGTGTGTGGCTTTATAATCCTCATCGTCAAAAGGGATTGTCACCGAAACTTCAGCAAAACTGGGAAGGTCCTTATACTGTAGTCACGAGGATTAACGACGTGGTTTACCGCATCCAAAGAGGACTAAGAGGCAAGTTAAAAGTAGTTCATTGTGACAGGCTGCATCGATATAGTGGCGAGGCTGCAGATGGAATTATTCGGGACGAACAATCCTAAGGAGGGGGCAGTGTAACGTGAACCCAACATTTTATACCAATTTCCTAATCGAAAAACGTTCAACCGAAAACACAACTGGCAACACTATAATGGAATGGTATAAATGACAGGCGTTGCTTGTAAGCCAGTGTGTGTTAGTGTAGAGATGCTTGACAGCAAATGTGGAGAACATGTAGAAGTTACTGGAGAGTTCTAGATGGCATGTCATTCGATATAAATAGCCCGCCCGAGGCAACCAGAGGGCAGTTTTGTTTATAGAGTGATAAAGTTAAGAGTAAATACAAGTGATAGTCCAAAAGTTGAGTTGAGTTGAAATACTGAATAAAAGTGGTAGAAATAAAGTAATAAGTGAAGTTTTATTTTGCGAACTAAGCGCACGTTACAATAGTATTGAATACGACCATTGGTGGAACCGAAACGACGCCAACACCAATACATCGAATCCTCAACTCGGAAACACTATGGAATTAGATCAAACTAATTCTACTACCAGTGAAACAGAGACAATGAGAGTAGCAAATGCTCAGCAACCCACCACCAGCTGCAGCGCAATAATTGGAAACGCTCACCACCACAATGTATCAAACGTAGAGGCATCCTCCTCTAACAACACAATGCAAACAGAAAACGTGTTGAAGAGACTGTTAGAAAATGATAAGGAAACGTATACAAACATTCTTGTCAGAAAGAGAAGACAAGCAGCAACCAACAAAGATGTTAAAAAAGTGGCTATGACTCCTACTAGTAACAGCAACCGTTTCGCAATCCTCGCAGAAGAAGATGGAGAGTTGACGAATTTGAGAAATAACAACCCGGACAGCAGTGGACGAATAAGTACAAGCAGTAACCATATTAAAGGCAACAACAACAGCGGCAGCAACAGCAACAATGCGAACAGCAGCAACAATATAGACGACAACTCCAGCAGGAATTTCAGCTCTAACGCAAAAGAAAATTGGTGTCCGCCTATTTTCTGCAAAGGTATATCATCAAAAACTATTTTAGAATTATTTAAATCACTTAATTGGAATACAGATCACGTAAAGTTTGACTCAAGAGGTTATGGTAGACTAAAGGTATTTGTAAAGGAAGTAAATTTACACAGTCGCCTTCAAGAAGAATTCAAATTGAATAAAATAGACTCTTTTTCTTTTACTCCCAAGGAGAACAAAAAATTTCATATAATCCTCAAAGGAATACCAGGTAATTTCGCTCCTAGTCTAGTTAACACTGAACTTCTTAAGTTGGACCCATCGCTAAGGGTATCGGTAAAACATTTTGAGACCAAGTGATCTAAAGAAAATAAGATACCTTTGGACTTATTTTTATGTGTTCTGGATGATAGAGAAAGTGTAGTTAAAATTAAATCCATTAAATTCTTAATGAGGCACAGAATCCACTGGGATAATGTGAAGAGTTCAGGAACGAAACAATGTTTTAGGTGCCAACGTTTTGGGCACATGTCAGCGTATTGCTCATACGCCATTAGATGCGTAAAATGTCTCAATGAGCACTTGCCCGGTAGTTGTGAATTGGGTCCGAAAAGCGAAACCTCTATTGCGGCATGCGTGAACTGTGGTAATGAGGGTCACCCCGCGAGTTATAAGGGTTGCCCAAAACGCAAGGAACTGCTTAAAACAAAAGAACTAGAAAGATCAACAAAGAACAGTATTAGAGATAACATGAAAAACTCAGTTTTTAAACAAGTAAACAATATTCCTCAATTTGGCATCTCCTTTGCGGATGTACTTAGGGGCTCTAGCAACCCTGCACCAGCTCCCCCCGTAAAACCGGTTAGTGGTAATAATATTATTACAGATTTCATGAATGAATCCAAGAAATTGTTTGGAATTCCCTTCCATTTGCTATTTGCCAAGGTTAGAGATTTTTGGCCCTCGTACATTAAATTAGATGAATTCTAAAAACCAGAAGCCTACTTGGCCTTCATCGCCTCAATATCTAACACACCATGAACTTAAGTCTCATAACTGCTAACGTCAATTCTTTCTTATCACGAGATAAACAAATAGAAGTCGAAATTCTTCTGAAAGAAATTCCACCTTTTGCAATTCTTTTACAAGAGACTTGTCTCAAAAAACAAAACAGAATTCGTTTTAACGACGAATTTGACTTAATTAGCAATAATGATGACCGAGGTACAGGCATCTTGTTGAGCACCTCATACAAATCCTACCAAAAAAAATCCATAATAACGTTATTTCAGCCACTATTGCTTTGATACCTTTAGATTTTGACAATTTATCTTCAACACTTGCTCTTGTCTCGATTTACATCCCCTGCAATATTGGTTCCAGACTCCGTCCTGCTCTCGATGACCTTTTGAACAACTTACGTGGTTATGAATATATTATCATAGGAGGTGATTTTAACGCCCGTAGCCCTTTATGGGGAGATACTTGGAGCTAAATAGGCAATTCCGTGATAAACTAAACAGCTTAAAACCGTCACCCAAGATCTTTAAAACAATAGACCAAATTACGAATAGGAAAAATAGAAATAACACTAACCAAGAGATTGCTCTCGATGGAAGGAACCTAACCACCCCAGCTGAAAAAATGGATGCATTGAAATCATTTTACACTAATCTTTTTTCGCAAAAAAGGCCTCAGTGTGACATTGAGCACCTGATCTCAGTGAACACCTCTAACAGCGCCTTCCTATCGTGGAACCAAAACCTCCAAATTTTTAATTTTTCTCCAGCTAACAGTTCAATCTCCCCCAAAATGAGAATTTCGTAACCCCAAATTTAACTGAGTCTATCATCTCCTCTCTCAATAATAAAAAATCATCCGGACCAGATAACATCCCAAATTTTGTAATTCGTAAAGTTAAAAAAACACTTTCAAGACACCTAACTCCTTTATTCAACAACTGCATAAATAACAGTTATTTCCCTATAGCATGGAAAAAAGCCAAACTAATCCCTATTAAAAAAAACAATAGATCCAATAGCTTAGACAATTTCCGTCCAATATCTCTCTTATCAAACCTTGGCAAAGTCTTAGAAAAAATTATACTGTTAAAATTAGACAGCTCATGTGAAGACACAATATTTAGCCAAAATCAGCAATTCGGTTTCAAAAAAGGGCATTCCACCGAACATGCGCTTCTATACTTTCAAAATAAAATATTAAACAATTTAAGAGCTAACCAGTGCACAGTTGCCCTGGTTTTAGATCTCAGTAAGGCTTTCGATTCAGTTTGGCATGCGGGACTTTTATATAAAATCGAACAACTGAACCTTCCTCCGCATTTCATAAAGATGATTCACAGTTTCCTGTCCGACCGCAGTCTTTCAGTACATTTCGAGAATGAAATCTCTACAACAATCCCAATTTTAGCGGGTGTACCACAAGGATCCATTTTAGGACCGTTTTTGTTTAATATTTTCATGTCTGACTTCCCAAGCTCCAGAGCCATATTGTATGCTGATGACACGATACTCTTTAGTAACCATGAGAGGCCCCACGAAGCCTTGAGTGACGTCAAAAACCACTTAGCCGAAGCCACAGAGTATTATAGAAAATGGGGTATTGACCTTAATTACAACAAGTGTGAGTTGATTTGTTTTCGTAACGCCTCGGGCAAAGGTCATCATTTGGCAGTACGCGAAAGTAAATACCTTCAACTAAAGATCAATGAAAATACAATTCCGCTTAAGAATTCGATCAAATACTTGGGTGTGAATTTGCACGAAAGACTCAAAATGAACCCCAACGTAAGATCAGCTCTAAATAAAAGCAAAGCGGCTGCTGCAATTCTAAAAACATTCCTAAACTCGGCGGAGGTTGACAAAAAGACCAAACTACTCATATACAAAACTCTGATTAGACCCCTTATCACCTACGGTTTCTTGATTTGGTTCCAAATAACACCTAATGTAGCCATGGAATTACAGAGATTTGAGAGAAGTATAATTAGAAAATGCATGAGACGATCGGGCAAATGGATCAGCAACAAAACCCTTTACGAAGAATCGAAAATAGTGCCTCTATTGGATTACCTCACAATAATGGCCAAAAAAAGAATTTCATCGCTACCTAACCATGTTAATCCGATTCTTCGTGATTTATTTAATGAAAACATCACTTTCTCTATCTATGACAGATACTACATATCTCCGATAAGTATCCTTAGCGAGAATTCCAACTCTGCTTTTGAAATCACCAATGATGATAGCTCTTTCCTCTCATCATTCTACAAAAAGTGCGTGCCCAACAGTTACAGGGGCTAGTAAATTTACTTCCTAATTCTTTTAGCACAATCAAATTCAAAATTACCTGACTTACCTATATAATAATGAAAAAAAAAAAAAAAAAAAAAAGCGTAAATTAATCTATGTTAAAATATCAGTAAGTGCACCTACTGTGTTCCTAGAAACTAGTTCCTAGTGCATTTCTACCCAAGTGCCTATTTAAACCATGCTGTGAACTAATATTAAGACACTAATATCTAAGTCATTTACAATAAGAGTATTTATTTACAAAGTTAACCTAAGTTATATAAGGTCTGTTTCTTTACTTTTCGTGTAAAGTTTGGGAAAAAGCCCGGGAAAAAGTTTGGGCTCGAGCTTTTTAATGTTGTTTTTGTAATCTCCATCCGAAAATGAAAAGTAAAGATACACTTTTTGGGATGTTTCTTGCTGAATGACATTTACCATGTACTCTCCGTAGAGATGTAAAAAACATACAAACAATTTTGTTTCAGAAACGTGTTAAAATGAGCTCAAAGCAATGTTACAATGCATATTTAACATTATTTTGAATTTTCAAACCAACAAAGAGAGATTATGCTTTCCATTTTTCATTTAATTTCGAATATAAATTTGAATTCAATCGAAATGTTTCGATCAGCTGATTTCACAAACAGCCAATTTGACAAGCAAGAAAGTGCACGAGGAAATTGTTCGTGTGAATTCTTACTGGAGGGGAAGTGACAAAAAAGGAAAAGCTCTGCCACTTTTACGTCAAATAAAAGTAAAGATACACGTTTCGGGATCCCGCGGGATCCCACGGGATCCCACGTTTGAGTAAAGATACAGACCTACTATAACACCTAAAATAGTCAAACACAAAAAAAAAACAACAGGTTTACATGTAAATACAAAAGCTGTATAAGTTATTAGCTTTATTAACTTTCTTACAATTGCAAAATTCACATAATAATACTATGTTCTGTCAGGCACAACCTTCTGCTGTACCTGACATTTGTTTTCTCCTCCCCCCCCCCCCTCCCTCCTCATACCACCCGCATTTTACTTTAGATTAAGTTACAACCCAAATACAAACTGATGGTCTTTTTGAGTGGACACATTTAATTTAAGTTCAGTACCAGATACTTCAAATCATTATTTAATAGATCACGCAGTAAACCTTGCACAAAAATAAAAACAAAATGTATAGCTTGGCCAATCCTAAGTCAGCAAATTTCATAATAGAAAATAAGAAAAGAAAAAAAAGAAAAAAAAAATGTTAAAAATGTATAATAAGAAAAATCTCAATAAAGTTTACTTACTTACTTACAAATGGAATCTGAAAACAACAAAAGAGCAAAAGCAGAGTTCATCTTCTGTCGCGTTGATGGAAGCGAGTTTGAAGGCTATTTAATGGCTTGTGGGGTCAGTGATAGATAGGTGTCACTTAATGAGAAATTCAGTGCCTCCGTTCTGAACCAGTACAACCTACAAGGTGAGCCTTATTTATCACTTCGTATTCAAAATGTAATGATTTATCTACTGTAGGATATTGTGGAGATCCTCAAGGCCGACAACAAATTTAGGGAAGTTCCACTGGTGAATCGTTGGCTACACAAACCGATTGGAAGCTCACAGCGAGAAGGGAAATGGCTGCAAAGAATGTTAGTGTTATGTACATTTTAAATGATTTCTGAAACTCATAACATATATTTTCTTAGGACTACATTGTAGCTGTGTGCATGTTAAGTGTCCTCAAACTGGAGACCCAATGTCAAGAGCTCTCCACAACATCGTCTGTGCCGAAGTTGGGAAAACTGGTGAATTGGGAAATACTTCTCATACAAATCAACCAGGGCCTAGAAGAGTGCAACAAGGAAACGCCGGATTTGCAATCCGTTGGCAATAAATGCAAAAAGTGCCAACAGTTTAAAGTGTTAACAGTCCCGTCCAACTCTTATCAACTCAATTAAAATATTCAATTGGATTTATTTTCATTATTGTTTTCTTTATTTTGTTTTCCACCATTACTTCGCCTCCAGTGTTCTTATTTTTCTTTTCTTGTTGCTATTATCCGATGATGGATTGTTATTTGTATTGCCACTAATCCCATTATTTTGTCCGTATTTGGAACTTTTTTGTTACAAATTTATATTCAAATTGGTGCTGGGGCAACCATCAACCAACCAACTACGGCTTTCAACTACTTCACGTTGATTTTGGGCTTTGGTCCAACTTGTTGTTGCTGTTCCTGCTGAAGTTGCCTTTCTACCTAATGCTACTGCTGGAAAACTCTAACCGCCGTATTAATAAACGCGGAATAGCTGCGTTCCATGGATTAAGTGGAAAATGGTATAATGGTAGCTTTAATTAAATGGAAAATGGTATAATGGTATCTTAATCCATGGAATAAGGCTATTCCGCGTTTATTAATACGGCGGTAAGAATCTAGACTAGGAGCACTTGCTTCGAATGTAGCGTTTTTGGCTATCTCCTCTTCTGCTTCTTTTTGACCAAGTTGAATTTTTTGGAAATTGCTCGATGTTTTACTGAAACATTATGTTCAAATTCGAATTCGAAGCAACCATATCATGGAGCATGGAAGGAGTTCCTTCTCACAAGAAGAGTACCTGGGAAGACAATTTGAACAAAGGCGATAATAACTTAATTAAACTTATATTTTTGGCTGAACTTTGCTTCTCCGGGACAGGAATTGGGGGTTGAAATTTTATTTACAGGTTGGGGGGGCGTCTCTATAGTAGAAATTTCAAAAATTACTTGTGGGTTCACCCCCTAAATCGTAAAATAAATGTTTTCATTTTTCGTGTTTAACCTCACTTTAAGTTTTTTTTTCTTTTTAAAATAGGAAAAAATTAATGAAAACATTTATTTTTCAGCTAAAAAACACTTTGTATTTACATATATCATTTAATAATACAATAAAACAACACTTTTTAACAACAAAAATGCCTTTTTTTATTTAGAATTATTTGTTAAATTTTACACATTTTCACCCATTTTTTTGTTTTGACATTTACTACCGAGCTAAACAAACTGCTGCCATATGGATGTCATTTTGACTTTTTTAGTTTTTGCAGTGATGCCAAATATTCGTTTTTTGAAGTACTTTTCCGGAAAATGTTGTTTTCTTAGTTATTTTTCGAGGAAATTTCTTTTTTATTCCAAGGAAATTATTGAAACCTTCTACTCGTCTCTACGGTTAAGGGAAAATTTGTGTTAACAGTTAGTTTTTTAACGGGTAAACATGCTGAAAGTTTTGACAAGTATAAGCACATTGTGGTTTAGAAGCAAGTAAAGTTTAAACGTGATTAAAGCAAAAGATGGAAAATCAAGAATTTATCGCTACGGTTGACGAGGAATTGCCTTCAACCTCGGGTGTTGTATGGCAACGACCCACAGCAGAGGTGCTCAGGAACATGTGGTAAGTATATAATTATATTATTTTTATTGTAAATGCATTTTAATAACACAATCTGTAGGACTCTGGTAGGCCTTTCACGGAGGACGGCAACAGAAAAGTTAGCCATGGAGTTAGCTGAGGAGCTAGGCATGCTGCCAAAAAGTAAAAAATGTCGTAATCATCGACAAGAGATGCGTCTCTATACAAGAGAAAGCCCGATTGGTTATTTCGAATGTTCGAAAGGTGTGTGCAGGGGCAAGCGATTTTCACGTGCTAAGGGTACGTGGTTTGAAGACGTACACATCCCTGTGTCTAGAGTCTTTTATTTAATGTATGGATTTGCGGAAAAGTTTTCGTATGAGTTTCTTATGGTATGTATATATATTATATATATGTATTTATAGTAAGGTATTTTCAAATTTCATTTGACTATTTTTAGAAACAGGATTACACTTCTGAGCGAACCTGCATTTCATCTCGGACAATAGCTGACTGGTTCAGCTATTGCCGAGAACTTGTGTTGGACCATTTTTTGGACACTCAGGAGGAGGAGGAGAAGATAGGCGGACCTGGATGGGTCGTCCAAATTGACGAGAGCAAGTTTGGACGGCGCAAGTATAACAAGGGTCGGCGGGTTGAGGGGCATTGGGTCTTGGGCATGATCCAAGATGGGTCACAAGATCTGCGGCTCGAAGTTTGCACAGACAACATAAGGAGTGCTGAGGTAATTTTTTTTTTAAATAATATTGTTTATTGTACTAATTGCGTTTTTATTTAAGGTTTTAATTCCTCTAATTCAAAAGCACGTAAAGCCAGGAACAACAATACATACGGATTTCTGGAAAGCTTATGATTGTTTACCCGAGTACGGGTTCATTCATAAAAAGGTAAATCATAGCGATCCAGATAATCCGTTTGTAGGCGAGGACGGGATTCACACACAGCGGATAGAGTCGCAATGGAGGGTTGTAAAAAGGCATTTTTACAACGAAAATTATTCCAAAAACTTTGCCGACTGGGTAATTGAGTACCAGTGGCGAAGAAATATCAAAAAAAGTTACAAGGATCCGTTTAAGGAGCTTGTAAAAGCAATCAACCATGTTTATGGTCAATTTAATAATTAAAAAGTGGAATAATTTCAATTAATTCTTTTTATTTCATATTTAAATCTTTCCTACAGATCAATTAGAAAATGCTAAGACTTTTGTTGTTGTTAGAAAATGATACTTTTTCATGAACTTTTAACCTTAAAAGTTTTATTTTCTATCCACAAAACTAATAATAGCTTAAAATTCGCGCGGAAAGCTGTTGCATACGGAAATTATTTGCTATTTTCATATTTAGCATGAGCAGCCTAACCCTGCGGAAACAGGGTTCAAATAATGAGCCCCGCGAAGCGGGCCATGCGGAAAGCTGTTGCATACGGAAATTATTTGCTATTTTCATATTTAGCATGAGCAGCCTAACCCTGCGGAAACAGGGTTCAAATAATGATCCCCGCGAAGCGGGCCATGCGGAAAGCTGTTGCATACGGAAATTATTTGCTATTTTCATATTTAGCATGAGCAGCCTAACCCTGCGGAAACAGGGTTCAAATAATGAGCCCCGCGAAGCGGGCCATGCGGAAAGCTGTTGCATACGGAAATTAGTTGTTTTTTTTTCATATTTAGCATGAGCAGCCTAACCCTGCGGAAACAGGGTTCAAATAATGAGCCCCGCGAAGCGGGCCATGCGGAAAGCTGTTGCATACGGAAATTAGTTGTTTTTTTTCATATTTAGCATGAGCAGCCTAACCCTGCGGAAACAGGGTTCAAATAATGAGCCCCGCGAAGCGGGCCATGCGGAAAGCTGTTGCATACGGAAATTATTTGCTATTTTCATATTTAGCATGAGCAGCCTAACCCTGCGGAAACAGGGTTCAAATAATGAGCCCCGCGAAGCGGGCCATGCGGAAAGCTGTTGCATACGGAAATTATTTGCTATTTTCATATTTAGCATGAGCAGCCTAACCCTGCGGAAACAGGGTTCAAATAATGAGCCCCGCGAAGCGGGCCATGCGGAAAGCTGTTGCATACGGAAATTAGTTGTTTTTTTTTTTCATATTTAGCATGAGCAGCCTAACCCTGCGGAAACAGGGTTCAAATAATGAGCCCCGCGAAGCGGGCCATGCGGAAAGCTGTTGCATACGGAAATTAGTTGTTTTTTTTCATATTTAGCATGAGCAGCCTAACCCTGCGGAAACAGGGTTCAAATAATGAGCCCCGCGAAGCGGGCCATGCGGAAAGCTGTTGCATACGGAAATTAGTTGTTTTTTTTTCATATTTAGCATGAGCAGCCTAACCCTGCGGAAACAGGGTTCAAATAATGAGCCCCGCGAAGCGGGCCATGCGGAAAGCTGTTGCATACGGAAATTAGTTGTTTTTTTCATATTTAGAATGAGCTTGGTGAATTTTTATACTTTTATTACTTTATTTCTTAACATTTATTGTAAATTCGTATGTATTTCCATCATGTTTTGAAAATATTATTAACTTTGTGGTTAGAAAATGAAACTTTTGAGGTTAAAAATTCATGACAAATTTTCTTTTTTAAACGAAAAAAATCCCACTTCTACTATTTTGAGTTAAAAATTTCCTTTTTCAGAATAGAAATTTGGCATCACTTTTAGTCTACTTTGACAGACCAGAAAAAGAGTATGTCACCTGTATTTGTTGTCAAATACAAACCTTTTGAAAATTTTTAAATTGTAAAAAAACTGTGTTTTGTGCAATAAAATAGTGAAGTGTGTATTTAAAAAGTGTTGTTTTGTTCTGTAGTGTTTAATTCCATTCCATTTCCTTGGTTTTGTGGAGAAAAAATAAAAAAAGTGAGGTTAAACACGAAAAATGAAAACATTTATTTTACGATTTAGGGGGTGAACCCACAAGTAATTTTTGAAATTTCTACTATAGAAACGCCCCCCCAACCTGTAAAAAAAATTTCAACCCCCAATTCCTGTCCCGGAGAAGCAAAGCGGCCCCATATTTTTTACCGGCACTCGGTTTCCATTGCGTTGCAAATTTGAATTATGGTTCACATGGCCACTTATTAATGTTTCACCAACAGTTCTTCGTAAAATTCTTTATAGTGTTGGAGTGATGCTAAAAGCAGGAAACCAAAAAGAGTTGTCTTGATGAAAGACATTCTTTTTAAGAAGTAAAAATTGGCTATTATTTTCGTAAACTTTTCCAAAATGTTTTTTTTTTTTTTGCCTATCTGTCATTTATGACCTACCACACCAGGTGTTATCGAGTGGGGAGCTTAAGGCTATGTGCTCATTGGTATGAACTGTGAAACTTAACATAACGCCTGCATCGGTATGAAATTTTTTACTAATTTTTGTCTTTTTGAGTGAAATACTGGTCAAAATGGAAAAAAATGTTATTTCCTGCAACTTAAATTCATTTTTCTAAGTTTTATGCTGAATGAAAATTAAAAATTATCGAATTTTTTGCAACCAAAAAATTTTTTTTTACTTTTCAAACTCAACTGATTTTTATTCTCTGAAAAATCAATGGCGGCCAATGGCGGCTGTGGTAAACGTGGGTTCCCGGTCGTGGTAAACGCGGGTTCCCGGTTTGATTTTAGCTTGTAGGCAAAACGCACTACCTTGCTGCAGTGGACTCTCTGGTTATACTCTGTGGCTTTAACTTTGCAGTCCCCTCCTTCGCATACTGATTGAAATTTTTGTATTGTTGTATTTGCTACTAAGAGCAATTAAATGAATAGGTATTTCTCTGACTGTGTGTCTCGCTGTATTTAATTTGCTGGCGTATTATTCTCGAGTCCAAATTCCGATATCATAACATAAGGAGCTGGTCAACAACAACCAACAAATCGAAATCCTGTTTCGAATATCGGAAAAGTGACATTGAAATCATGAGCTTTCAGTTTTGTTTGAGTTGGGTAGCTGAAAATACGTGTACGAACTAAAGTTACACATAGATACGAAAAAAACTAATCATACCTCTTTCCACATTAATTGCGAAGGTGATGTTTGGTGTCAGTAGTTGCTCAGTTAAGTCTTTCAGAAGATGCTGATTGACGATCTGGAATTCACCGGACAGGACTCGTATGTTGTAGATGTTTGAAGTGTACGGTTCGAAGGACTCATTGTTGCCAAGAATTTGTGCGGTAGATGCAGTTGGCATTGGAGCAACAAGTAGAGAGTTCCGAACGCCATGCTTGACAATTTTTTCCTTAAAAACATAGAGGTCGGTTAAAGTTTTGTTCCACTGCAAGATATCTTTGCTGACTGGACTTCCTTCATACGTTTCAAATGGACCTTCTTTCTAAGCTAACTCACAACTGGCTTCTAGAACCCCATAGTAGATTGCCTAAAAAATCTGCTGGTTGATCAATTTAAAAATTAATTTAGTTAGAAATACTTACAAGAAATAAAACATTGCAAAATTTTGCAATATTTTGCAACTGTCAAAGATAGGTGTCATCTTTTTTTTTTTATTTATAGAAGTTTGGAACTTCACCTCGACTCCATTTTTAATAAAGAAATAGGTCGCCATTTTGAATTCGTGTTGAAAAATTTTTTGCGGGTGTTTATATATTATACTCTGTGGGCATGAGTAGGAGTACTACTTTACCATACCAGCCACAGACAGCAGCCACTCCACAACATCAACAGCTTACCAGGTAAATTTTCTTATTTTTATTTTTCTTACATTTCATTTCAGCTATGCACTTTTTTTTTATATTTCAGTGAGAAACTAATACAAACCAACAAGAAGGAAGGAATCGTAGTAAAAACAAATGCTAGAACAGACAAAAAAAAACAACAGGAGACATTGTGGAGTTGACACCATTTGGCATTTGACGAGAACACTCGTACAATTCAACGCGGTGATAGAAAGAGGTAAGTTTAACAAAAATACAGTGTTGGTTCTTGGTTGTTAATTTTTTTAATCTTTCTCAGGAAAAATGCACGAGTGTAACAGAGGCTCAGCTGCATTTTTTTATATATCAGTAACAAAAAACTCATAAGAAGCAAAATGTCATTTGAAGTGGCAAATAATTTAATTAGATCCTGCAGCAATGATTTTTGACATCATGGATGCGGAAAATTCATGTATTTTCATGGAAAATTAAAGAAATTGTCCGACAACATACTACTTCTTTACTCAGGAACTATAGAAGATACAATAAAGCAACGACAAGAATCAATAAAAGAGAAGAAAAAGAAACGTCAAAAACCATCTTAAGGACAACTGGACAATCCTCAATCCAAAACTTTGCGGGTCGAGACTTTTTCAAGTATTTCTATTTCATCTGCTTTCTCTTTCGCACTTATTTGCGTTTTTGCAAAACCGTCTGGGTGTAATACTACACAAATTGAAAACAGCTGATACCTCTCATCTAATCTGAAACTCTATTTTTTTGATTTCAATAGCTTCTTGAGTTTCCTGATCAGAAAATTAAATATGAGTGCTGTTCTTATTGCTTCGGTTTTGGAAATCTAAAAGAAAAAATGGGCACGACTGGGTCGCACGAACTTGCGATTGTGTTCTAAATACGATATCAAAATCTTAGGGCTGAGTAAAAGGTTTTGGTGTTAGCTCTTTATAATATATTTGGTGGTACAGGGTTGCCAACTATACATTAATTAGGAAAATTTTATTAAATCACGAAAAATATTGAAAAAAATTCAATTAAATATTCCAAAGGTCTCAAGCGAAAATCTAAAAACGCCATTCTTTTGCAATTTCTAAAACATATAAACGCTAAAAATTTTATCAAAATCGTTGGACCAGTTTTAAAAATAACGGTTTTTTATTTAACATTTTTTTAAAAAAAAAGTTTTGTAAAATTCAAGTATGCAAAATTTAAGATCTTAGCAAAAGTTAATTTGACAAAAAATTTGAGAAAAATCTAAGTTATGGTTTTGAAGTTATTTCAAAAAGTCTAAGTTTTTTTAGATTTTTTTTAAAAATTTCAAAAATTAAAATTTTTCAAATCTTGTTATGCAGTTTTCCTTAAACAACTTAAAACTTCTAAAATACAAAATTTCGTAAACATCGTGCAAGCCATTAACGAGAAAGTCGGTTTTGAAAGAAACGGTACTATGGGAGCATTGACATAATAGATATGGACTGCTACAAACCTTGCAGAACTTTTGTCGACAGCGACGGTGCTGCTTTAGTTTGTTGTGCCAAAAAAATATAATACCAGTTCTACTGAAACCAGTGAAAAGCAGAAAGTTCTTCTCATTGCAGTACTTCAATGGTTATTCTGTTGCTATAGTGGTAGCTTCATAAAAATACCACCCAAAACTAAAGCGCTGCTCTTAAATGGACCCCTCGTAAAGTTGGTTACTAGCAGTCCATATCTATTAGGTCAATGTATGGGAGGTACCGTTTTTATACTTTTTCCAAAATTTTTATTTACATCATAAGAAAGACAATCAAAAATTAATCGGCCCTAGCGAGGTATCCGTTCGGAGCGGAAAATTGTCCGCAACGTCCGACGAAATCGAAAAAACTATTGCAATAAGCTGTCAAGAAATTTCACAAATAAAGCAATTGATCGCACTTCAACGCAGTTCGCCTTGTGTGTTGAAATAATATTGGATAAAAATTCCTAAAAACTGTTCGGAAGAATTCTTCAAAGCAAAAACCTCCGAATCGTACAAATCGGAGAATTTTCCGCTCCGAACGGATACCTCGCTAGGGCAGAATTCTTCACACAAAATTTTATCAAAATCGTTGGAGCCGCTTTCGAGAAAAGTAAGTATTATCATATCGGTTGTATGGCAGGTACCGTTATTTCAAGACCTAGAGACTCAATTCCAAAAACCCCTCTGTAGACTGCCCTAACTGCAAATTTTGAAGAAAATCGGTCTATTAGTTCAGGCTGTAGATCCATATACAGACAGACAGACACACAGACAGACAGACAGACAGACAGACAGACAGACAGACAGAATTGCAGGACCCACTTTTTTCGTATTCTCTATCATCGTAATGTCATATTTAATTGTTATCTCAAAATCTTTTTTCTGCACGATTGCAAGACTTGCCTTATAGTACCTATAATCGCAAGTAAAAATATGCGACAGAGAAAATAATAAGACGTAGATTCAGAGACATTTCCAATCCATTAAAAATTGCAGATGCAACGTGTGTATTGATATGTGCCAAGCGAAATTGAAATATTTTCATGTTTTTATTGATAAATTTGTTTCAAATGATTCTTTTTATTAATACTGACTTTTTTCCATCCAGTTGTATATTTGTGTGTTTCCCACAAAGAACCTGCGACGACACGATCTCCTTTCATGAATCCTTGGGCAAGATCTTTATGTTGGCTCATAAAGTTTATGAATATTTCCTCCTATTCAGTATTTTTATTCTTTCCCTTGTTTAAAACAAATTTCTAGTAAAATAAAAAAATTTTGTGTGGTTGCAACGGAGTTTTTTGCTTACATTTTTAAACGCGTCCGTTTTCTTCTACCGTTCCACACAGATAAATTAGGGTGATTTCAAATCACTTGGAAACCGGCGAAATCGAATTGTGAAACACAACGATTTCGTTTCACTTCGTTTTCGAAAAATATGAAGTTGATATCGATAAAAGTGAAATGCAGAACACCCAATCTTAATTTGGATCGATTTCGATTTCATTTCACGTGAAAGTGAAATGTGGAACCTAGCTGTATTTCCTGATTTAATATGAATTCGTGTAGTTGTGTAATAGAAAGTTTTTTCAATAAAACATTCTCGGCTAGGTCGTTCAAAGAAAAAAAAAATAGATGTTGGCAGACCGAAACCGTCCTTAAATATAAACACCGTTACAAAGCGGTGCAGTCGATACATAATTTCATAAGTATGAAAGGATGTATGAAAACAAATAGATTATATTGTTGGCCTTGCCTTTTATTTCGCAATGAAAGTGTTTAGAATAGTGGTGGATTTTATGACATGAACAATTTTTCGAAAGCCGCCAAAAGGCATGGAAAGGAGCGCGGGTCTCATTTGAGTCTCAAATGTTTGGTTTTATTTTGAGAGCTTCCGCAAACGAAAATGTCACGCCTCGTGCCTGGTACATACTTCTTACCACAGAGTAGATAATACAGAGTGCCAACTCGTACCCCCCTTGCCTGAAACACCCTCAAAAAATTTTTCAACACGAATTCAAAATGGCGACCTATTTCTTGATTAAAAATGGAGTTGTGGTGAAGTTCCAAACTTCAATAAATAAAAAAAAAACAAGATGACATTTATCTTTGACAGTTCCAAAATATTGCAAAATTTTGTAATGTTTTATTTCTTGTAAGTATATCTAACTAAATTAATTTTTAAATTGATCAACCAGCAGATTTTCCAGACATCTATTACGGGGCTCTGGAAGCCAGTTGTGAGCTGGCTGAAAAGGAAGGCCCATTATATGAAACGTACGAAGGAAGTCCAGTCAGCAAAGGTATTTTGCAATATGACATGTGGAACAAAACTACAACCTGCTACAACCGACCACTGGGATTGGCCTGCTCTTAAAGAAAAAGTTGCCAAACATGGCGTTCCGAACTCTCTACTTGTTTCTTCAATGCCAACTGACACTCAAAGAGAAATTCAAGAACCTTGGAAACTCCATCCTCCAAAGGGTAAGTGTTGAATGTAGCGAGTTGTTAGCAAGTTTCATAAATGTATTTGTAGGTGTTCTTCTTTACGGCCCCTCTGGAACTGGGAAAACTCTCTTGGCACGAGCCTGTGCACAAAGGCAAGTGCTACATCGGCTATACTGTTAATCCAAATCGAAGAATTAATCAACACAATCGTGGAAGAGACTTTGGCGGTGCAAAAAAAAACTTCAAACAAAGGTCCATGGAAAATGGTGATGATTGTACATGGCTTTCCGAATAACATTTCCGCTTTACTAGTAAGTTTTCTCTTTGTTAACTGTTAACAACCGAAATGAAGTATCATTCTTTTCAATAGTTCGAATGGGCATGGCAGCAACCAACACAATCATACCGGCTAAAATACAACTTCGAATTAAAAAGAAAACGCAACAAAGAAAGCTTTCTTCAGTACAATTTTCGAATTATTTCTTTTATGCTAAGCATCGGCCCATGGAATCGTTTACCCTTAACTATACGATGGCTTGAAAGTGAATATGAAGGCATGTTTAAGGTGAGTCTTTTTCTATGCCGAGATTTGGTTTACTTCACTCTTCAGAGAGTGAGTGAGTAGATTTACCGGTGTTATACTGGATCAGTAATCTAATCTGAATTCTGCTAAATTGATTTTCAATGCAAAGTGCCTCACTATCACTCACTCCCTCGAAAGTGAAATTATCAAAGCCTCGGCTATAGTTTTTACTTTTGTTCTTCAGCTTTTGAAATTTTGATTAACTTGTAGCCTGAAAATCCAATTCCGAAACACATGGTAATGATGAATGTCAAATAAAAATATGCAAAGAAAAGAAAAATAAATCAGACGATGTTCTGACACAGAGAAATCTTTGTATGAATCCAATTGAGAATCCAGAACGATCTCGAATCGGGTGTGTGAACGTTAGGTGCAAAATTAATTCTGCCGGTTCCAAACGGTTCATCGAGGAGGCGCTTCTCATGGCCAATCCCTCGCGGAAGGCGATACCCGCGGAAAAACATTTTTGCCTCTGTCAGGATTCGAACCACGAACCTCTGGGTTAACAGCAGACATGCTAACCATCACGCCACGGGTAGATCAAATAGTAATTCAAGTTAATGTTACAGTAAATCAATCACCAACTTATCTCTTTTTATTGTAAAAATATTTTAACTATGTGTGTAAACAAAAAATTGCAACAAAAAATTGTTTTTTTTTTTAAAACTTAATCAGCTTTCGTTACTCCAGGTTTTTCATAAGAGATGGCTAGGGCCTTAACTGCTGTTTGTTTGCATTGAAGCTGTCCATCAACAGTTTTGTGTTCATCGGAATCAGTTTCTGTTTGCAACAATTTCAAAACGAGATCTGAAAGCGACCACACAGTTGAATTAAATATATAAATCAATTAATTTTAATAAAATTACCATGAAATTGCATTAACAAATCATTTTGTTATGTACTCATATGAGGTCTTAAATAAGTCAAAATTTGGGAGACAAAACGACCAGAAGCATGCAACATGCTGCCAGTGGTTGTGATGAATAAAATCAAAGAAGTCAGATGTAAAACTAATGCGTAGTCCTCGGTTTCAGCTAGCTGCTGGCACAGTTTTTCTTTGTGTTGGATTACCAAAGCACGATCTTTCTTCTTGTCTACTTTTTTCACGAACATCCCACATGCTTTCAAAGCTGTTTCAATGGCTAACAAGAAATCATCAGTTGTTTTGTTAAGGGCTTTATTTATCTCCAGCAATGCAAGTTTGTATTCTGAATCTAAATAAAAAAATATTTATTTGCTTATACATTTTGTGGAAAAATTCAAAATTAATTTACCGCATTCCTAAGCAATTTTATTCCTTTGGTCGACATTCAGATTGGTGGTGGATTTTATATTCAAGTTACATTCATTAGCCATATACAGAGTAAGCTCATTGCAAAAAATGTCATTGCCCATTGTTTTCATCAAGTACTTTAAAATTTGTGATTGCACATCAGCAGGAAAGAACTAAATGAAGAGCAAAGAGGAACTTGCGCCTGTTGTGGAATATGTTGGTACTTGTTGTTGTTGATACTGCTATTGCTGTTGCTGTACCTGTTGATACACCTGATTGGGATACACTTGCACTGGCTGTGTAGCTTGTTGGTACTGTTGCTGCTGATGTTGCACTGCTTCGGGATTGTACTGGCCAGGTGTGCATGTGCATTAGCCTGGTATCCATTATTGGGGTTAGGGTAGTAACCGTTTGGCATATTTGGATGTGGGGGAAGCTGCAAAGGAAGAAATAAAATAAACTTTTATATATACATAAGCTTTTTAGAGATAGTCACACCAATCCTTGGGCCACCATGCGATCAACCTCTTCTTGGCGCCTCCGCTGGAGTTCTAAATACTCTTCGCGGGTGTTTTGGGGTTCATTGTCGACTGTGTCCCAGCCAGGATCACGATTAAACTCTTCCCTTTTGGTTTATGAACTCCTGGAAGCTAATCAAACCATCGCGGTTAGTATCGGTTTCCTTGAAAACATGTTCTCTCATGCGTTCCATTTCTTCTGCACGCTCGCGCATATCGTCCTCGGGGAGACCAGATTGGTTTTGAGAGCCATGGTGTAGTATCGTAAATATAACAAAAATGATATTCCGAGGAAGCCAAATACTTTAAAAACGAAAAACTGAAGACCAACCGAAGTAGTCAAGAACACAAAAATATATAATTTTGGCTGTCAATAGTTTCACCACACCAGGTGCTATTGCGTGGGGAGTTTAAGGCTGTGTGCACACTGATATGTTCTGTGAAACTTAACAAAACGCCTACATCGGTATGAAATTTTTTACTAATTTTTGTCTTTTTCAGTGAAATACTGGTCAAAATGGAAAAAAAAGTTAATTCCTGTAACTTAAATTCATTTTTCTAAGTTCTAGGCTGTATGAAAATTAAAAATTATCGATTTTTTTGCAACCAAAAAAATATTTTTTACTTTTCAAACTCAACTGATTTTTATTCTCTGAAAAATCAATGGCGGCCAATGGCGGCTGTGGTAAACGTGGGTTCCCGGTCGTGGTAAACGCGGGTTCCCGGTCTAGATTTAGCTTGTAGGCAAAATGGCAAGGTAGTGCCGAAGTTGACTCTCTGGTTATACTCTGTGCTTCTTACTTGCTTACTTACTAAGGTGGGCATTACAGTTCGGGGTGAACCTGGGCCTCAACCAACATCCTTCTATAATGACTTCGATTTCGGGCGAGCTCTCTCCAGTTTCGCACTCCAAGTCGGTTGAGGTCTTCATCCACTTGATTGCGCCACCTAAGACGAGGTCTTCCCCTTCCGCGATTTCGCTGCAATGTGCTTTCGAACACCCGACGAGCCGGAGCGTTTGGGTCCATCCGCTCAACATGGCCCAACCATCGTAGCCTCGCGATGCGTACTCTTCTGGCTATGCCCATGTCGCGGTACAGCTCATACAGCTCGTTGTTGTATCTTCTTCTCCACACATTGCCTTCGCATACGGGACCAAAGATCATTCGGAGAATTTTTCTTTCGAAACGACCAAGGGTTTCCTCATCCGCTTTCGATAAGGTCCATGCTTCCGCGCCGTAAAGCAGGACTGTGATGATTAGGATCTTATATAAGGTTACCTTGGTTTTTCTGGAGAGGGTTTTGTTTCTCAATTGCCTTCTAAACCCAAAGAAGCAACGGTTGGCAAGAGTTATTCTCCGTTTGATCTCCGCACTGATGTTGTTGTCCGTGTCTACAGCGGATCCTAGGTAGACGAAGTCCTGTACTACCTCGAAGTTATGTCTGTCTATTGTGACGTTTTGTCCAATTCGTCGATGTTCTGTGTCCTTATTTGATGACAGCATATACTTTATTTTGCCCTCATTAACCATCAAACCCATTTTTGCCGCTTCTGTTTCAATACTCGCAAAAGCACCTATGACATCACGCTTTTTTCTTCCCATTACGTCAATATCGTCTGCATATGCGAGTAATTGCACAGACTTTTAAAAGATTGTTCCTCTGGTGTTGACGTTTGAGTTTCTTACAATCTGTTCAAGTATGATGTTGAAGAAATCGCATGACAGTTTATCGCCTTGCCTAAAACCTTTTTCGACATCAAAGGTCTCGGTGAGTTCTTTACCGACCTTGACGGAGCAGCGTGAATTCTCCAAAGTCATCCTGCATAGTCTTACGAGTTTTGCAGGGATGCCGAAACTAGACATGGCTCTGTACAGCTCGTCTCTGTAGATACTGTCATACGCGGCCTTGAAATCGATAAAGAGATGGTGAATATCGATATTATGTTCACGGGTTTTTTTCCAAGATCTGCCGTAATGTGAAAATTTGGTCTATTGTGGACTTCTCCGGTCTAAAACCACATTGATAAGGACCTATCAAGTTGTTGACGTGGGGTTTCAGACGTTCACATACTACAGCAGACAAGATCTTTAACGCGACAGTGCATTGTTTGGCTCTTAAATTTTTTAGAATTCTATCTTGAAAATACATAAGGGCATGACTGGAATGACATTCGGTGGAATGACTGCGTTTGAATCCAAACTGTACTGCTTGAGTGATATCAGTGTCCTCCAAAAAATTTTGTATATTTGACAAGATAGCTTTTTCGAGAATTTTTCCTAGATTGGAGAGAAGTGAAATTGGGCGAAAATTATCAAGGCTATTGGAACTATTTTTCTTTTTGATCGGAATTAGTTTTGCTATTTTCCACGCATTTGGAAAATAACAATTATTAAGACATTTTTTTAAAATAGGTGTAAGAAATTTGGATATAATTGTTTTTGATTTCCGGATGATAAAATTTGGGATGTTGTCAGGCCCTGCAGACTTTTTGTTGTTCAAAGAAGAAATAAGAAACTCTACAAAGTTAATTGAGACAAAATATTCATTGCTTATGCAGTCAGATTTGTTAATTGAAGAGAATTCATTCATTACTAGTCCCTCAGTCCAGACAGTGAAAGAGCTATTAAATGTGTTAATCTCTACAAGATGTTCTAAATTAGTGGAGGGTTAAAGAATATAAGCTAGAATAGAACGATCTAAACGCCTCAGCTTTATCTGCTGGGGATATTAAAAGTCGATCTCCATTGGTTAGGTTTTGAGGTTCAGAGGTTTTTTTACGCCCAGTGACTTGGTTAATCACTTTAAAGACGTTCGCGGAGGGCCTTAGACTTTTTAATTTTTTCGAGAGCTGTTCATTGATTTCTATTCGAACTCTATCCTTTATGATCGAGCTCAGGCAGTTCTTGATATGTCTGGATTACTCGGTCACCGAAGTGGTGAAAAACTCTCTTCAATTTCCTCTTCCAAATCTTCCTCGCTTTAAAAAGATCGAGGGTAGCATCAGAAATTTTAAGCCAGTTGGGGTGGAGAGCTATTTTTTTACTATGGTTAGTCATGACGTTGGTAATGATGATGGAGCATTTGTCAATTAGATTATCGATATCTGAATTGGAGAGATTCCTATCTGTGGGAACTTGTTGATTATTAAGATCTGAAGTAAGGGAACGATTAAAATTTTGCCAATTAGTATTTTTATAACTGATAAAGGAGTGTGGGAAATCAGGAAAAGTGAAAACCTGTTGCAATTGGATGCTCATAAGCACCGAAAAATGATCTTAAAGGGCGTCTAATGTCAGGCAAGCGATATTATTGACCGAACGAAAGTTTGAGGAAATCAGAAAGAAGTCGATGTGGGACCCAGAGCTGGGTCGAGTGGGACCTACGGCTGCAACAATATCATATTCCAAGAAATGGCTATCTTGGTACCAACGAGCCATATGAAGGCCGCTCAAGTTCGTTGTACAGTCCCCCCAGAGGGGATGACGCGCATTAAAGTTTCCTCCTAAAATGACATAGTCGAATTCGCGTAAACAACCAAGAAGATCATCAAGAGCTGACGGAAGGTTTGGTCCAGAGTTGCATGCGCAAGTGACATGGTTGCATTATGAGATTGCATGGGAATAGTGGCAATGGTTGCTGAAAACAATTGACTAGAGAAGTGTTTTTGAGAGAACCGGATTGAATTTTTTAATTAAATACCAGTACCTCTACCATCGTTATTTCTAATGAGATCATATTGTTCATTGAACTGACATTTATTTTTATTTTTTTTAAAGCAGGTTTCCTGGATTAAAATAGCGGTAGGGAGAGTTTCTTTTAACAATGAATCTATTTCAATATGTTTATCATAAGAAAAAGAGTTAACGTTAGCTGTAATTATATTAAAATTCATGGTGAGGGGGAAAGAGAAGCGATGAAACACAGGTACGCACCTGGTTTCTGGTTTTGGTCAAGTTTTTGATAATTCGGCCAGAAATCTCTAATTTTGGACATTAATTGGCCTATAGGCAGCCCAAACAATTTTATTGATTCATCAAGAAAGTCTGAAATTTCACCTTTTGGAGGGTCATTTAAATTACCTAAAGGGGTTTTATTGCTCTTACTAAAACCTCTAACTGCATCAGCAAAAGAAGGAGCACTATTTAGCGGGCGGTTGACTGTATTAGCCACTGGGTTGTGTGAAAATACTCTGCTATTGCTGACTGCTGCCAACATGACTTCTTTCTTTTTTAGGAACTGGACCCTACTGGGACAACCTTTGTAGCTCGCCGGGTGGCCAGCCGACCCGCAGTTAACACATGAGGCTATGGATGTGTCAGATTTTGGCCCCAATTCACAAGTACCCGGCTCATGCACTTTGAGACATTTGACACATCTCGCCGTGTATGAGCAATAATTCGACATATGCCCGAATCTTTGGCATCTATAGCATTGTTTGGGTCCGGACCCCCTAACAGCTTCCCATCTGACTCGATGTTTAAGAACAAATTTGATTTGCTTAATCTTACCAAGGCCCTCTCTGTCCTCTGGAGCACAAATAAAGAGGTCTATCGGAATGGCATTAGATTTGGACCTATTGGTCTCAAATCTTTTTACTGAAACTTTGATTGAGGGATCCAACCTAGCAATTTCTTCCTTGATCTCTTCAGGAGAAAACACACTTGAAATGCCCTTTAAAACAACGTTGTATTTCTTTAGATGTTTAGGGGGGAAAGAGAAAGAGTCAATTTTCCCCTCCTTGAATTGTTCCACAAAAAATCTATGCAAATCTACGTTTTTTACTAAAATAATTTTGAGCTTACCAAATCCGGAAGAATAAAATTTTATCTCCTCTGTGTTAAATTTAATACTGCTGGATTAAATAAATTTCTAAAAAATCTTAGAAACTGGCTCTTATCTAGATCAGGTGTAGAAGATTTAATTCAAGTCGTAACTTAATGTAACCAATGATTGCCTATTACTTCACCAATTACTTATGTTCATAACGTCTCTTAAACCCATTTAAAAGTAAAAAAAATCTGCCAATCTCAAAATCTTCCCAAGTATCGTGCTTTTATCTTTTATTTTATTTATTTATTTATTTTTTTTTTTTTTTATTTCCCTCTTCTTTTTTTTAGTATCAACTAGCGTTTCCCTTACTTTCTCCACGCGGCTTTTATAAAAAAAAATTATTCTTTGAATAATGCACTTAATACTGGTTTTCGAATCACACAGTGCATTTTAGAATCGTTTCAGTTCATAATTCATGGTTCATAATACATTCTAAGTAACATTACTCTAAGTAGAAGTAACCTACAAAATTATCGAATGTAATATTTAATTTATTTATTAATCAAAGTAAGTAGTCTACTGAACATAAATGGAAGAAATATATAATACAGGCCAACTATGTTACAATTTACTTTAGAATTAATGAATTTGTAAAACTGAAATGTAAATAAATCTTAAATCTTAAATCTTAAATCTTAAATTTAGATTTAGACATAAATTCCAATAAAGATTTTGATGTTATTCCCTTGGTGAAAATTGGTGGACACCATGGATCCTTTCTCGCTTCATTTACTGCGGCCTCCTTGATTGGATTGAGTTTGGCTCCTGTGCTACCGCCGGCATTACTGGTGACCGATCTGCTGCCAGCACCCAATTCATTTCGATGTTCAGATATGTCAACTTCATCGTCCAAAATAGCGAAACGATTAAAGTTTTTAGGTGTTTCTAACGCCATTTTTTTGGAATTACCATTCGCTTGAGTATGAGTTTGACGCCTTTTGCGCGCAATAATGTTTTCGAATCGTTCTTTGTCATTCGCAAGAAGTTTGCTTAGCGCTTTTTCAGATTCAGATTGGGCGTCATCCTGCGTACCCTTTCCAACCATTTCATTGATATACCCAATGTGGATACAATTATCCAAAGACAGATGTTGTTTGTCACTTTTATTCACCTTGGAGCGGTCCGAATGCTCGACCACCATCTCTTTCTCTCAGTTTGCGAAGTTTGAAGTGTGAGCGTTGGCGTCCTCGAACTGGCTCCATTCTTTGGCTGCTTCGTCTAATATTTTTTGCCTTTCGTCTATATTTAATAGAGGCGATGGTAGATTTGTAAAGTTGAAGTCAAATACTTTATCCGGTGGCACCGACGGCCACTCGGAAGATGAGTCGTCGCTCATCTCCATTAAAAGAGTTTTTTTTATTTTTTTGTAGCGCTTACTAGAAAAAAATTCCGAACACAATTTTTTGCACAACCTGCCAGCACGAGTCACACATCCAGAATCAATTTTTTCACACAACTTTTTTTCTGTTTGACATTTAGTTTTTTTTTTCCATTGGCTGCGTTCAGGAGCACCATCTTGAAATTCTGAAATTCCTTACACAAAACGAAAGGCATTCTGTGAATAATTTTGTTCAAAGTGTTGTGTACAATTATTCGGATGAGGAGGTTTCTTCCTAGTGCGTTTATTAATAAAGTTTCGAAAACATTCTTTTTATATAAATTGCAGAACAAAACAAACGGGAAGAGTTGGCTGTCAAAAATAGCACACATACAATGATAAAAAAAGAATTTTGTCTTTTCTGTTCCAGTGAGCAGGAAAAAAAAGCACTTTTTTAGAGTGCTTTTGTTTTTGCAAAGGAAATCGACATTAACTTAAGTTCTTAGATGAATAAAGAACAAGATGGAAAACCACACTAACACATTGATACCACCCCACAAGCTGGTGCACGCACTCATTCACAAAACTTCACTAGCCCCACCTTATATTCGGATCTCAACACTGGGCTTACACAAAATTTCACTAACACCACTTTATATTCGGATCCACACACAGGGCTTACACAAAATTGTATCGTAGTATTGGTATTCTCGTTCTGGGAACCGGTTTTTTGTTTTTTTTTCTTTACTTTTATTCACCTTAAGGCTACGTCTGGCAGAATTTTTGGATTTAAAACTTTTTTTTTGGTTTTGTAAATAAAATTTATTTGTGATTATATACTTTTTAAAGTATTTGGAAATAAAAATTTAAGCATCAAAATATTAAAATATTTTCTTTTTTGTTAAGCATTTCTCTGAGTAGTCTCCTCTCTTCTATTTCTTCTTTTTTAAAAAACGTTTCTTAAGAGAAATAGACAGAAAAGTATGACTGTTAAAAAAATATATACTTAAGCAAAACTGTTACCAATAAATATGAATTCATTTTGCATTTGTTTGATGAAAGAGATTCCAACTTAAGCTTTCGATTCTCTTCTTGAAGCTGAGTTGAAAATTTAAGAAGTTAATTAATTGAATTAAAAAAAAAGACAAAAGTAAAATAATTGAAAGCGGATATCAAACTATGTAGACATTTTTTGAAAAACTTATCTCAGTCAAAATTATTGAAATGCAGCAATCTTGCAGACATTATGGAGAGCTCAGAAAGCCTTCATTCATCTCTGTAGCACAATTATTAACAAAGCACCAACACTTTTAGTTTTAATTTTTTTGAACAAATTGAAAGTGGACATGAAACTATGTACACATTTTTTGAAAAACTTATTTTATCCAAAATCTTTAAATGCAGCAATCTTGTAGACATTATGGAGAGCTCAAAAAGCCTTCATTCATTTCTGTAGCACAATTATTAACAAAGCACCAACACTTTTAGTTTTAATTTTTTTTTGTGTTAAAAAAAATTGAAAACTTAAAGCGTTGGCGCTTTGTTAATAATTGTGCTACAGAGATGAATGAAGGCTTTCTGAGCTCAACAGAATGTAGACAAAAATTTCACATTTAAAGATTTTGATTGAGACAAGTTTTTAAAAAATTTTCTACCGAGCTTTTAATAAAAACAAAAAATCAAAACTAAAAGTGTTGGTGCTTTGTTAATAATTGTGCTACAGAGATGAATGAAAGCCTTCTGAGCTCTCCAAAATGTCTACAAGATTGCTGCATTTAAAGATTTTGGATAAAATAAGTTTTTCAAAAAATGTGTACATAGTTTCATGTCCACTTTCAATTTGTTCAAAAAAATCAAAACTAAAAGTGTTGGTGCTTTGTTAATAATTGTGCTACAGAGATGAATGAAAGCTTTCTGAGCTCTCCATAATGTCTACAAGATCGCTGCATTTCAATATTTTGACTGAGATAAGTTTTTCAAAAAATGTCTTTATAGTTTAATATTTAGGTTTTGGTATTCATAAAAAGTTAAGACAAATAACCGAGCTGAGGGAGCGAATCACAATATAATGAGTCCCAATAGAATCAGTATAGTTGCATTTTTATGAGTTTTCACATTTTGCCTAGCTTTACAAAAAAAAATTGAGTTTTTAAAAAACTATAACTTTGGTGTTGTTCAAACCCTGCCCTTAAGAATTTTTCAGTGTGGTGAAAATTAAATTTCAGGTTATGTTTTAAATTGACAAGCAAAAACAATAGTTTCAAACATGAAGGCTGATTTTTATTATCCAAATACAAAAACATCTACTTTCGATGGGATATCAACGGGTAAAAAATAAAAACTTAATAAAAATATTGTTTTTGAATATATATCACTGTTTCAGAACTCCAAATTAAGCTGCATAAACGAGATTATGACTTCTCGAGATGTAAAAAAATTCTTTCGGATTGCGATCGACGAAAGGATGAACAGAAGAAAAAACAAAGCGGCAATAAAAGTGACCAGGAAGAAACCAGGACGGAGAGTGATATTATCAAAAAAGATGAAAGCAGCGATAATATCAAAGATGTGGCAATGGAAGCAGATGAAACTGACCAAAATGTAGAACCTAATCAAACTAGAAGTGGTGCTGTGGAAGCGAATGGAAATAAAATGTCTGTTGGATGCGCTGTTGATGAAGAATCCCTAGGTCGTGATGCTGCCATTAAGAAGAACGTAGACTTTTTTAACAAATTGATTCTAATTCATGCGACTCATGGGCATAAAGTCAGCACATAAGTCAGGCGACGCCGACGGTGATACTGCAACGGCAGTAGAAAAGCACGGTCCTGACGTCAAGTCAAGACAAGCAATGTTTTCCAGCATGGAGCAGCAGTATGAGGTTGCACGGCAGGTCACACATACAATGCGAAGTGTCGGACTAGGGTTTTGCTCTCACAACAATGTTAAACAGAGTAAGTTGTTACGAACAAATTAAACGAAAAAAAGTGTTAAACGAAAAAAAATAAAGATTTTTTATGATCTAAAATCAAAAGAAAGGTTATCTCTTTTTATTTTTGGAAATTTGAAGTTTATGTTTGGTTGGATGTGATGATTCTTCCTGTTCGTCACTAACATCTAATTGTTCATCATGTTCGCTGTTTTCGTGTAGGTTCTATCCATACCTACATCATGACAAAAAATACCAGAATTAAACTCACAATGATACTAGTAATAAATTAATCAAAGGTTATCCAAGTAATTTTTCATTGTTATTTAACAAAACATTTTGAATGAACAATCAATTTTTGTAACTATTTGGGTGAGTTCTATCAGTTCGATCTCTCAAAAACACCCATTCACCATTTCTCAGTGTGCTTTCAATAATTTTGCCTTGAAGATCTTCAAGATACTTTGTGTATATCTCATTTTGAAATAGTTGACTCCTTCCATTTCTTCAACGTAAATGTAATTTGTAAATGTTGTTTAAGATGACGCATCAGTTCGACTATTATAAGCATCCGTTCTTTTTCAATCATGATATTTGTGGGAACCTTATTTTTCCTTTATTTTTCTTAGCTTGTGAATTTTGTGATGTTATTGCAAACTGTTCATGACACATAGACAAAATAAACGCATTAAGGGATAGAATCTGTAACAACTAACAACAAAGCAATCAAATTAATTGACAATTGAACCAAAAGATTTTTTTTTTTAAATACCTCAATTGCAACTGAAATCCTTTGCTGCACCGACCTTCGACACCAAAGGTTATCTTCGCTGTTATTACTTTCTTTAATAGCATCTAAAAACACCAATGTTGGATCATCGACACTATTGCTTATCACTTTGCACTGCTTCATTTTCATATTGCCTGTATGCAGGTCTATAATGAATTTATTAGAAATCTTTTACGTAATACGTAATTCATCAGACGTATCCTCTGGAAATGCTGAAAACGCTGCAAGAAGAGGAGATATCCGAGAATTGTACCAAATAGCCAAAGAAGTTGTCGGGAAAAAAAGCAACAACAATCATCCTGTAATGGATGTGGATGGGACACTATTGGTATCAATTGAAGATCAGCTTCGCAGGTGGAAGGATCATTTTTGTGCCCTGTTAAATGATCCCGTTGAACAGAGTGCTGAAGTGCCCCAGCTCAACGAGATGCGCAGATCCTGCAGGGGTATTGACATCGAACCCCCTTCAGAAGCGGAAATTGAAACAGCGATTAATCTCCTCAAAAACAACAAAGCAGCGGGACTTGACGGAGTACCAGCGGAATTCCTGAAAGCTGATCCCGCCACAGCAGCTAGTATCTTGCATCCGCTTATACAAGCTGTTTGGGAAAACGAAACCTATCCCAGGGATTGGAAGGATGGAGTCATTGTTAAGTTGCCAAAAAAAGGTGATCTCAAGAACTGCAACAACTGGCGTGGTATAACCGTTTTGTCCGTTTTTCCAAAACTAATGGCAACTCTAATCCTCGAACGGATAAAGGCTAGAATTGAGACTACACTCAAGAGGCATCAGGCTGGCTTCCGTAGCGGTCGGTCGTGCGTTGACCATATCAACACCTTACGCATTGTTCTTGAGCAGTCTGCAGAATTTCAAACACCGCTAAATCTCATGTTTGTAGATTTTGAGAAGGCCTTTGACCGAGTTAACCGAGAATCTATATGGAGATCACTTCTTGGTAGAGGAATTCCGCCAAAAATTGTTGCCATTATAAAGGAGTCCTACAACAATGCAAGGTGTTTCGTGTTGCATAATGGGCAGCTATCCGACTCTTTCGAGGTGCGGCAGGGTGTGAGACAAGGGGATGTTTTATCGCCAATTCTTTTTCTGCTGGCGATAGATGATGTTTTGACGGCGAGCGTCGGTACAACTGAGAGGCAGGGTATTCAATGGAGAACGTTTCAAAGGCTTAGCCATTTAGACTATGCCGACGATATATGTCTCATGGCAAATAACATCAGTGGGCTGATTGAGATGTGTCAAACTTTACGGGTGAAAGGAGAAGCGTGCGGTCTTAAAATAAATAGCAAAAAGACAAAAATAATGCTAACAGGCCCCCCAACACAACATCGTATTATTCTGCATGACACGCCCGTTGAAGAGGTCGAACAATTTAATTACCTCGGAAGTATTGTATCAGCAAACGGTGGTACGGATCTGGACGTAAAAAGCAGAATAAATAAAGCTCGCGTTGCCTTTGGTGCTCTGTCCCAAATTTGGAAATCCAGTCAAGTCTCCTTACGCACTAAACTGAGATTCTTCGAATCCAATGTGAAATCCGTGCTATTATATGCTTGTGAAACATGGAAAGTCTCGGCCACCATCTCGAGAAAATCGCAAGCTTTCGTGAACCGCTGTCTGCGTCACATCCTGAGAATTCGCTGGCCACAAACAATATCCAATCAGGAGTTGTGGCGTAGGACAGGTCAGAGGCGCTTGGACATCGACATCAGAAAGCGCAAATGGCAATGGATTGGTCACACACTGAGGAAACCAAACGATGATATTGCGAAGCAGTCCTTTGAATGGAATCCTCAAGGGTCACGGCGGGTTGGAAGACCAAGAACAACATGGAAGTCTACAGTGTTATCAGAAGCTAATTCCCAGAGAAAGACGTGGCCACAGTTAAGGTATCTAGCTGCTGATCGAGAAGGATGGAGACGTTTTGTTGACGCCCTATGCCCCGAGCGGGGTTACAGGACCTGATGATGATGATGATCCTCTGGAATAGGGTATTCCAACCTTGTTGCAGCAATTCCACAGTGTCGGTATCTTTTGTTGGGGTCATCCTTCGTCTTACTACTACTGCTGTTGCCGTTGAAATGGTAGAGATCCACAAAAGAAGCAACTAGTCTCAACATTAACGATCGCAACTGAAGTGATTCAAGTTCTTGCTCAATGGTCTCCCGTTGGTGCTGCTCATGTGTTACGATATGCATAGGATCCCAGCGAACGATTGCAGGTAAGTCACGATTATCTGATAACTCATTCCAATTGATACGATCCTCTTGGGGTTCTATACTCATCAAATTTTATGTATTAAGGTTTTGCTGCACAGATCCGAAGAGGGCGACCAAATCAGCGAGCTGAGCTTCTACCGAAATAGAAACGTAATGTAAGAGCGGATTGGGAAATACCCTTGCTGTGAAATTATACAAAATAAAATAAAAATTGCCGATTAAGTACGAGGGCAGGCGATGAAGCACATGTATGATAACTTCAAAATTCACATCAAAAATGCAACTTTGACACGGAATTTTTATCTTCGATTGTCGAAGATAGAATAATGGTCACTTTAATATACAATTTTAACACAATTTATGGCATTTTATTAGGAAAAAATGTATTACGATCCCGACTGTAAAGAAATTCCTCTTCTGAAAATAAATAAAATGACTGAAATGTGAAACGTCAAATGAAAATAAACTCACCACACATATACTTCCACAACTTTTTCGCGCCATTTTTCTGCAGCTCACACGTATTCACAGATGGAGGCTGCGATTACAAAAACAACAATGTAAACAAATGGAAGTTGCGGGGAAGGAGACGTAATGGTTTTCCATCTTGTTCTTTATTCATCTAAGATTCAGATTTTCAGATTTTCGAATTTAGACTTTCAGATTTTCGAACATAGATTTTCAGATGAAAAAAAGCAGCTGAAAATGCTCGCATTCAACGCAGTTTCGAATCTTCGATATTCAATCTGTCAGTTATTGAATGCAATTTAAGCTCTGTGTTATATATAAAATTGTACTGCGATTCACCTTTCAGTTCTACATAGCTAGTGGTAAAAGCAATTGGAAAACATACAGATTTTCGCACTTTGAAATTAAGGAATTCGATTTTCACGTTTTTGTGTAAGGTAGAATGCAAATTAAATTCACTTCAATCAATTTAGATAAAAAAAATTAAAATCATATATCCTCAAAAATATATTTTCGTTGCTGGTTAATTCACTTTCAATATCAATTTACAAAAGAGAATATCCGAACATCAATAATAATCAATTTCAATTCAACAATTAAGCAAAAACTAGTAAAACAAAAAACTAACCCAAGAAGACCGAGTAAAGTCCGATTGTCATATACGTTGTTTTCCTTGTTTTGACAACTAGAACTTTTTTTAAGAAGTTTCAGACTGCTTTTTCCATCTGAAAATCTATGTTCGAAAATCTGGAAAAAATCTGAAAATCTAACTGTCAGCTAAATGTCAGCTGAAACTTCTGACTTTTTGGACCAATCAGAGCGACGAAAACTGACAGTAGTTTTCGAAGATCTGGTGCGTTGAATGCGAGCAATCTCAACTTCAGTTTGTACTTGTCAAAACATATGTTTTTTTCACTTGCTATTGAAACTTTATCGTGTTTGGTTGTGAAGTTGCATAAACATAAACGTGGTATTCCCTTACAGTTAAAGTCAAAACTTGTACAAATATCTTCTGTGAAGAGTTCTTGTGTTCTATTTATGAAATTTGTGTAATTTGCTAGTTGTTTTTTTTTTAAGTTTAATTGCAATAACAAAATTAAAGAAGCAATAAAAACTCCCCTTGAATGTGTTCTCCTAAGTGGATGAAATTGTGTGTCCCTGTTTTTATTTTTGTTTTATAAAATGCAACGTTACTGGTACAACTATAACGGCCATATTATTCACTCAATAACCCCGGGTTTAAATTTACATCCGGATGTAAAATCGCATAAACCCAGTTGTCAAACGCAAATCCATATTATTCACTCCAAATAAACCCGATGGATTTAAACCGCATTGCGTCGTCGGGTTCAAATTTTTACATCCGGATGTATTTTGGGTTCGTTCGCATACTATAGGGAAATTTCAAATATTGCAGCCAAATCAAGCAAACTTACCTAGATTTTGACATAAAAAGTGTGCTTTATATATGTTACGCGGACAAACCTAACCCAATCTGTCAAAAGTAAAAGAAATTATTTGTTGTATTTTGTTCTCAGATTATTTATTGTAATTGTTTTACTTCTTTTAGCTTACAACTGTGACAAAACCGATGTACAGGTCTCCAGAAATGCTAGACACTTGGAACAATCATGTGATAGGACCGCAGTTAGATGTGTGGGCATTAGGATGCATACTTTACTATCCACCTGCAAAAGTTAGCATCTATAACTTCGGCAATCGCAACTGTCCCCGTCTACCACCACCTGTCCGAACAGTAGAAGCAGGATCTATTTACACTTGTCCCCAGTCGAAGGCTCCACACTTACATGGAATGTTTTCAGTGGCCGAAGATATGTATGGTTTCTTGACAGCAGATCCCAAAAGTATTGTGATTGTGGTTTGTAAAACATGACATGATATTTTATCTACGTTAAAACAAATACATTTTTACAGTTACGAAGCCAACAACAGAATCGAAACCACTACGACAACACCAGCCACCACCAACAAGACCGGCGCCCCCGGTACCGGTGCAACGCAGAGAAGCCACCCCTGCAGACGTATCTGAGCAAAAGCCTGAATTACCCTTTGTTATGCCAGACATCACAGAAAACAATGGAAGTACTAATAAAAACTTTTCTTCACCTGCGCCCGCAATTGATTTACTAAACCTGGGTAGCCAATCAACACCACGAGAGTCATCATCTCAAAGCCAACCAAGCCTGTAAGGGACATGGATCCAGACAAACTTCGGATAATGGAATGGGTAAAGTTTGTAGGAAACTGAATCATCAAATCAAATGTTATATTTTGTGTTTTTGTTTTCTTTACAGACTGAAGGAAAGAAAAATAACATACGTGCTTTATTGTGCTCAATGCATACGGTGCTGTGGACAGATGCAAAGTGGAAAAAATGCATACGTGGAAAGATGCATGTCCACACTAGTAACACCGGTAGATGTTAAAAAAGTGCTCATGGCGAATACATCCTTGAAGAGGTCACCATTGCCTGTAGTAAAAACACTGTCCCCGGAGACAAATCCGCCATGTTCCCATCTGGCATTAGACTTGGTACCCCCGCTCTCACAACACGAGGTCTTTTAGAAGAAAACATGGATAATGTTGTCGATTTCACTGACCGTGCTCTGCAATTTGCAAAGGATGCTACCACATACCACTGCCGCTGGTCCTAAGATTGCCGATTACTACAAAATTTTATACGAAAATTCCGAATTAGCTGGAAGAGTGAAGTCTTTATCAAAAGAAATCGAAACCTTTAGTGCAACATTCCCAATACTACCTGGTATAGAAGATCTGTAAACACAAAAAAAAACTAAAAGACGTAGTAATACGTGTCGAAATATTTATTAATGATTTTTTTTATACATAAACACAAAAACGGATCACAGAATAGTTTTGTTATTTTTTCGCGTAGTTTTATCATCCGCAATGCAGAAACATTTGGGACAATTTCTTGGCATTTGTTGCCTTTTTAAGGCAAAAACTTGAAGCAGCAATTGGTGGAGTTTCCATTTATTGAACCAGCAACACCCTGGAAAAGATAGTATATAAATTTAATCGACAATGCAAAATATAAATGAAAATTATTACTTACAATTTCTTCAAATTTAAATCTTGGCTGGTTGTTGGTTGGTTGGTGGTTGGTTGGTTGTTGGTTGGTTGTTGGTTGGTTGTTGGTTGAACCTGCAACATCATGAAAAAGATAGAATATAAATTTAATTTAATCGACAATGCAAGATATAAATGAAAAGTATTGCTTACAATTTCTTCACACAAAAATCTATTTACCAGCAGCACTTTCAACGATTTGACGTTTGTCACTTTGACAACTGGGTTTATTTTAAATCCGGGATCAAAATATAAACCTGGGATCAAATTTTGACAACTGGGTTTATTTCTATTGGATTTAAATTTATTGAGTGAATAATATGGCCGTAAGGGAGAGTCTGTCGTGGTGGAAGTTCCCGAAGAAGTTTATCTTCGGATGCAAAATGGTAAGTAGAAGATGAAATGAATAAAAAAGAAAAGTTGTCATGGATCTTATTTCTTAGATCCAGTATATATGCCGATGCAATTATGGAAAACTTCGACACCGTCCATGAGGAAGATATTGTTATGGGTAAGTTGAATTTGTATATTCTGTTACCTACTTTTAAGGTTCATTATGTGTTTTTTTTTTAGAAGTACCAGCTGTAAATAATGAGGAGAAGGAGGAACAAGCCAGATGGACGACCATAAAAAGATGCACGACCATAAAAATTTATCTCTCGACGTTGCCACAACTAATCGTAGTAAAATCGACAAGTAAATAAGATGTTTTTGAGTAAAAAAAAAAATTGACGTTTCTTGTTAGATGGTCGTTCATAAACTGACAGATAGCAACTTTAGTTCAGATGGTGCTTCTGAACGCAGCCATTGCTCGCGTTCGTCGCAGTTTCGAATCTTCGATATTCAATCTGTCTGTTCAAGAACGCAATTTTCAGATATAAAATGGTACTGTGATTCACCTCTCGGTTCTACATAGTTAGTGGTAAAAGTAATTGGAAAACATACAGATTTTCCCAGTTTGAAATTAAGGAATTCGATTTCCAAGTATTTATGTAACGTAGTGTGCAAATTAAATTCACTTCAATCAATTTTGATAAAAAAAATAAAAATCATGTGCCCTCAAAAATATATTTTCGTAGTTGATAAGTTTACTTTCAATATCAATTTACAAAACAGAATATCCGAACATCAATAATAATCAATTTTAATTCAACAAGTAAGCGAAAACTAATAAAACAAAAAACTTGACGATTCATTTGGAAACCCATAATCTTTTTCAGCAATCATTGTGGAAGACATTTGGTCTTTTATAGAAACTTTGAACACAGCACTATACTTAGGAGTACTTACTTACTTACTTAGGTGGGCATTACAGTTCGGGGTGAACCTGGGCCTCAACCAACATCCTTCGATAACGACTTCTATTTCGGGCGAGCTCTCTCCAGTTTCGCACTCCAAGTCGGTTGAGGTCTTCATCCACTTGATTGCGCCACCTAAGACGAGGTCTTCCCCTTCCGCGATTTCCCTGCAATGTGCTTTCGAACACCCGACGAGCCGGAGCGTTTGGGTCCATCCGCTCAACATGGCCCAACCATCGTAGCCTCGCGATGCGTACTCTTCTGGCTATGCCCATGTCGCGGTACAGCTCATACAGCTCGTTGTTGTATCTTCTTCTCCACACATAGTCTTCGCATACGGGACCAAAGATCATTCGGAGAATTTTTCTTTCGAAACGACCTAGGGTTTCCTCATCCGCTTTCGATAAGGTCCATGCTTCCGCGCCGTAATGCAGGACTGGGACGATTAAGGTTTTATATAAGGTTACCTTGGTTTTTCTGGAGAGGATTTTGTTTCTCAATTGCCTTCTTAACCCAAAGAAGCAACGGTTGGCAAGAGTTATTCTCCGTTTGATCTCCGCACTGATGTTGTTGTCCGTGTCTACAGCGGATCCTAGGTAGACAAAGTCCCGTACTACCTCGAAGTTATGTCTGTCTATTGTGACGTTTTGTCCAATTCGTCGATGTTTTGTGTCCTTGTTTGATGACAACATATACTTCGTTTTGCCCTCATCAAACCATCAAACCCATTTTTGCCGCTTCTGTTTCGATACTCGCAAAACCGCCTATGACATCACGCTTTTTTCTTCCCATTACGTCAATATCGTATGCATAGGCGAGTAATTGTGCAGACTTTTGAAAGATTGTTCCTCTGGTGTTGACGTTTGAGTTTCTTACAATCTGTTCAAGTATGATGTTGAAGAAATCGCATGACAGTTTGTCGCCTTGTCTAAAACCTTTTTCAACATCAAAGATCTCGGTGAGTTCTTTACCGACCTTGACGGAGCAGCGTGAATTCTCCAAAGTCATCCTGCATAGTCGTACGAGTTTTGCAGGGATGCCGAAACTAGACATGGCTCTGTACAGCTCGTCTCTGTAGATACTATCGTACGCGGCCTTGAAATCAATAAAAAGATGATGAATATCTATATTATGATCTCGGGTTTTTTCCAAGATCTGCCGTAATGTGAAAATTTGGTCTATTTTGGACTTCTCTGGTCTAAAACCACATTGATAAGGACCTATCAAGTTGTTGACGTGGGGTTTCAGACGTTCACATATTACAGCAGAGAAGATCTTATAAGCGACGTTAAGGAGGCTTATCCCTCTATATTTGGCGCAATTGTGAGGGTCTCCTTTCTTTAGGATCGGGCATACGATACTGAGGTTCCATTCATCGGGCATGCTTTCTTCCGACCATATCATGCAGATCAGCTGGTGCATCCTCCTTTCCAACTGATCTCCAGCTGCCTTGAAAAGTTCGGCATCAAGGCCATCTGCACCTGCAGTCGGGAGGACGGCATTCTTGATCATCGTCCAAGCTGAATGGGGCAATCTGCCTGACAGCGGAATTTGTGTCCTCATCGCCGTTAAGCAGTCTGCAAATGATCTTTCCAGATCCTCAGTAGCGACTGTGACTCTATAACTATGTTTCCCTGCTGGTCTTTACAGGTTTGAGTTCGGGGTTTGCCACCCTGGCAGGATCTTTTTACCTTTTCGTAAAACTTCCGAATCTCATTCCTGTCATGGCACCTCTCTATTTCCTCAAACGAGCGCTTCTCATGCTGCTTCTTTTTCTTTTTGAGAAGTCGGTGTTCTTCCCTTCTTCTCTCCTTGTAAATCTCGTTATACTGATCGTAAGCAGCGCTCGTTCGTGTTTGCATAAGCATTTGTCGTGCTCTTTGCTTGGCTGTATTTGCCTGCCTGCATTCTTCATCGAACCATGGGTTTCGTTTTGGTGGCCGAGTGAAACCCAGAACCTCAGAAGCAGCGGTTCTGATGGCTTCTTGGCATTGCTGCCACTGGTCTTCAATGTTTAATGCTGGCGGCATGGGATTCAAGGATAATTGAAGGGACACTCGATTGGAAAAGGCATTGGCAATCTCTTGCGATTGTAGCTTTCCGACGTCATATCTCTTCACAGCGTTAGTTCGTGCTGGTCGTGAACAAGATATCCTCATTCGTACCTTGGCTACAACAAGGTAGTGGTCTGAGTCAAAGTTGGCCCCTTGGAAAGTTCGGACATCTAGCACACTGGAAGAGTGCCTTGCGTCGATCGCAACATGGTCAATTTGGTTGACGGTTAATTGACCTGGGGATCGCCATGTACCTTCATGAATTTTTAAATGCGGGAAGCGTGTACTACTTACAACAAGATTTAGCCCCGCAGCAAAATCGATTGGCCTCAATCCCTTTTCGGAGGTTTTGTCGTGGAGGCTATGCTTACCGATTGTGTTTCCAAAGATGTCCTCCTTCCAAAGTTTTGCGTTAAAATCGCCAAGAACGATTTTCACGTAGTGTCTAGGGCACTGCTCACATGTTTCTTCGAGGAGCTCGTAGAAACAGTCTTTGAAATCGTCGTCTTTTTCTTCTGTGGGGGCGTGGGCGCATATCAGGATAATGTTAGCGAATTTAGCCCTGATGCGGATGGTCATTATACGCTCATTGACTGGATTTTGGCTAATCACCTTACCCCTGAGTCTCCGTCTTACGACAAATCCGCACCCGAATAAGCGCTGTTTCTGTTGTCTGTAGCAGTCGCCATAGTAGATGTCACAGTTTCTCATCTTCTTTATACCCGGTCCACTCCATCGCACTTCTTGGATGGCGGTTATGTCTGCTTTGCAGCAGTCCAGGGCGTCCGCTAATTCTCCAGCTGCACGTAGTCCGTTAAGAGATCTTACGTTCCACGTGCAGATCCAGAGGTCATTGTCCTTTTTTCGTTTGCTTGGGTCGTCAACTTTGAAATCATTATCGTTATCCGAGGCTTTTGGTTGTTTCGGAACAAATTATATTTTCTGTGGTAGGGTAGTTAACCCTACGCACAACCTCCAACCTGGAGGGCCGGGTCCTTTTGGATCCCTTCGGACACAAAGGGCTGGAATATCCAGTGTCAGTACCCTGCTGCAGGGGTGTGAGTGCTGCCGTTGGCTCACCAGGAGCTCATCCGCCACCATCTCTACTTCAATACCCTGTCTTAGTATTGAAAGACCCTGAAAGACCTTTAAACCAAATATGTTGGAGTAGCTCCTTCAGGGGTTTCTGCTTTTATGGCTGCTGAAGTCCACCGTTGATTTTGTCCTTCGAATTTATCCGCTGGAACATTTACACGAAAGCTCTCGTAGACCACTGAGATTCGTGCAGTCAGTCATTGTTCGCAGAGCAATTATAGTGTTGATCGCTCACAATTCTTTTGTTTCGGATTCCTTCGTCAACACTCGCACTTACTAGTTTAGCAGGTCAGCTCTGGACGGAGCATCCCAGGTCCCAGTGGATAACGCTTGGAGGTATAGTTAGCACAATTGACGTGTACTATAAGTTACAGCATCTGGGCGCCGCCAAGTTGGCACCAGTCAGAGCCTACCCGAATAGTACAACGCCCATTCACGTGCCTGGTACATATGTATGTCAACAAAATTGAATATTAATATTGTGTAACTTATATGTATTATTTCTTAAGGTAATCAGCCTTATTATGAGTTTCACGTGAAATCATTCCCCCCGAAAAACATCTGATTTCACTTTTCCCTTATTATGAGTTTCAGGGGAAAAATTTTCCATGTTCGAAAAATTTCCCTTATTATGAGTTTTTTCCGCCCGTGTAATGTGAAAACGTTGAGAGCAATTTATTTCACTTACTTTTGTGAGGCGAACAAGTAAACAACAAAAGCGGAAAAGTTGCAAGTTTGGACTTTTGTTCAGGTGAAACTCATAATAGCTTTTAAAATTCCGGGCGAACAAAAATGTTCCGGGCGAAAAGCTGTTCACGTGAAACTTGTTGGAACTTTATCGCAAAGAGAAAAAGAAAAACGACTGAATACAACTTTAATGCAGACAGTGCTGCTTTATTCTATGAACTGCAACTTGATACAATTCGGTTTTGCTTTATATAGTTTATATGTATGAACATGTATTGGTATTTCATTTACTGTACATGTTGTATATAAACACCAACACCTTCTCTCAAAACTGACATTTTTGCAAATTCATTATATATAGCATTTAAGTAACAAAGGTTTGGCATTTTTGCAAATTCATTATATAGTATTTAAGTAATAAAGATTTTAAGACTTTAATCCTAACATTAAACAAAATCTTAAGTGTTTAATTTTCATTAAGTTTTTGGTTAGTATGTCTGCTATCATATCGTTTGTATTTATATATTTCAATACAATTAGCTCCTTCTCAGCAACATCACGGACGTAGTGCGCTTTGATGTCAATGTGCTTCGTACGGTTATGGAAGATAGGGTTCTTTGCAAGCTTCTGCGAACTAAGGTTGTCGCCAAAGAGATCAGTTGGGCCGTCCACAAGTCCTTTAAAGCCCAATTCTTCTAGGAATCGTCGAAGATATACAACTTCTCTCGAAGCTGTGGATAAGGCAACATATTCCGCCTCAGTGCTGCTAAGGGCTATGGAAGACTGTTTTTTGCTATCCCATGATATGGCTGCACCAGCTAGGAAAAATGCAAATCCCGTATACGACTTTCGGTCTAAGCAGTTCCCGCCCCAGTCAGCATCTACATAGCCTTTGAGCTTCATACCAGTCTGAAAATAATTAAGTTTCATATTAAGTGTAGTTTTTAAGTACCTTAACAAATGCTTTGCAGCATTTAAATGCTCAACATGTGGATTTACGTTAAACTGTGCAAGTTTGAACACAGAATAAGTGATGTCTGGTCTTGTACACACAGCTAAATACGTCAATGAATCAATCAAAGACTGAAACTTCTTCGGATCTACCTTCTCGCACTGTGAACAGTCCTCACATTTTCGGAAATTGGTCCCTGGTTCCAGCGGGGTTGTTCAAACTTTCGAGGTTGGAACACGCTACAAGTATATCATCTACGTAGACAGCTACTAGGTTCACTTCACCAGGTTTTCGAAGTACATAAACGCACGCATCTCCATTACTCCTCTCGAATCCAATTAGTTTGAGCGCAGAGTCCAGTTCCTGGTTCCAATAACGACCGGATTGCTTCAGACCGTAAATGGCTTTTTTCAGTCTGCAGACTTGGTTGTTTTTGCTTATATCAACAAAACACTCGGGTTGGAACATAAAGACTTCTTCATTAAGCGTTCCATTTAAGTACGCGGAAACGACATCCATTTGGTGAACAAAAAGTTTATATTCCGCGGCTAGTGCAAGGATAAGTCTAATTGACGAATATCTCACCACAGGTGAAAATATCTCATTGTAGTCCACTCCATAAGTCTGGCTACATCCTTTTGCCACGAGGCGTGCTTTGTACTTCACTGGAGTGCCCTCTTTATCGTACTTGACATTAAACACCCATTTGGATTTAATAATGCGTCTATTCACAGGTGCATCGACAAGTTCCCAAGTGTTGTTTTTTGTTAATGACTTAAACTCGGATGTCATTGCAAGTCTCCATTTTTCTGCGTCCGGACTATCCATTGCCTCTTTCACAGTGAGTGGGTTTGGCGTTCTGTGTTTAAGAAAATTAATGACCTGGGGACTATTTACCTTGTTTTGGCAGCGGAGTTTTTTCTGATATTCGTTTGCCTTTTCAATGTCTTCTTTTAGCGTTTCAGCAGATTTTCCTTTTTTGCCGGGTACAGCATTTTCAGCAACTACAGCAATCTCAATATCTTTAGAACCAAATTCGCCTATATCACCTCTAGCGCCATTACTCTCTGCATCACCTTTACTCCCTTCAACACCACCAGAACAATCAGCATAATGTACATCGTCAGAACCTCCAAAACTAATATCTGCATCAGCACTAACCTCACTAACCTCATCAAATGGCTCAGCTTTAGGTATATTTTTACTCAATGGTACACGCTTACCATCTGAACGTTCATCCATGCATACACTTTCATCCAAGGATACAGCCGAATTAACATTTTCCAATTTTAAAAACCTGACATCTCGACCTATGACAATTGTTTTTCGCTGTGGGTCGTATAGCCTGTATGCGTAGCCCACCATGTAACGTAGCCCACCATGTAACAATCAACACCCTTGGCTGTAAATTTGGACCTACGTGGTGATTTGTCAAGCAGAATTCCTCGTCTTCCAAATACTTCAAAATGCGACACGTTTGGTTTCTTATTTTTCCAGACTTCATGTGGTGTTTTATCCCAGAGAATCTTCGTAGGTGAGCGATTGCGTAAGTATGTGGCAGTATTTACTGCTTCGGCCCACAAAAATTCTGGCAGTTTGGAGTCCAACAACATGCAGCGGCTCATTTCTGTAAGTGTTCGGTTAAGGCGCTCTGCTATACCGTTTTGCTGCGGTGTATATGCGACTGTAAGCCGCCTGACAATGCCCTCACGTTTCAAAAAACAATCGAACTCGCGACTCACGTATTCACCCCCGTTATCCGAATGCAGTGCTTTTATTTTTTTACCGGTTTCAAGTTCAACTTTGGCTTTAAAAAACTTAAATGTTTCAAACACATCACTTTTATTTTTTATAAAATAAATGAATGCTTTTCTGCTGAAATCATCCACGAACGACACCATATACTTTGCACCGCTGGCGCTGAGGGAAGGAGTAGGCATCGGACCGCACACATCGCTATGAATGATTTCTAAAATCGAGTTACTTATTCTTTGTGAAAATTTTGGGAAAGGTAACACACTTATTTTTCCTTTAAGGCATATATCGCAATCTACTTTAGCTGCCGATTTTAAATCAAACCCATTCACCATATTCTTTTTTGCAATTAATTCTAAGCTTTTATAGTTTAAATGCCCGTATTTTCGATGCCACTCAACAATGTTTGATTTACCTGCCTTTGCAGCGTACAGCCTATTCTGCATGTGCTCTGATACATATGTGAACAAATCACCGGTTCTTTTGGCTTCCAATACCCCTACATTCGACACACGATTTATTATTTTTGCAGAATTTACTCCGAAATTCACTTTACACGACGCTGTTAGTTTACTTACGGACAGAAAGTTCATTTTTAGGTGGGGAACATACAATACATTATGTAAATTGATATTTGTAGTTTTTGTCTCTAGACACACAGTACCAACACCTTCGGAGTGTATGTGATTGTCGCCAGCCAACTCGATTTTTTCTTTGTGTAGATCTATTTTTGCAAACATTTCTTTGCAGCAGCATATATGGCAGGTCGATCCGCTGTCAAGAACCCAAACTGAACGGTTAAGCTCGGTGTATGTGTAGTTGGAGAGATGAAGCATTGCACAGTTAATGTTTGGTTTGCCTGCGCTATATACTGAAGCTGGACACTTAGATGCATGCATCTTATGGCAGTTATAGCATTTACCCCGCTGTATCACCGGTTTCTTTTGTTGATGTGAATGTGGGTTATAACTGCTGTTATTCTTTTGCTTGTTAGCGAAAAACGCCGTTTCATGTGCAACATCATCAGTTTTGGTTTCATTTTCTCTTCTTTTTTCTTCTTCCAATAATTTTATTTTTAAAGCAACTGTAGTTGGCAGTTTGTCTCTTGATTCTATTGCTATTACGAAATTATTGTATGACTTCGGCAAGCTACAGAGTATGACGATGACTAATAATTCGTCTGGCAATTTAACTTCAAGCTCACTCATTTTTTCAAATAAATCAAAAAATTTGTTTAAATGGTTAGACATCGACGACTCTTCGGTCATTTTTAAATTTACTAATGATTTAAATACCGTCACTTTTCTTGCAGGTCCACTTGGCGAATGCACCTCATGCAAACGCGTCCATGCTTCTTTTGACGAAGATGAGTTCTTTATGTGGAGTAACTGGGTAGATCTGACACACAAGATCAAGGTAGCGAGTGCCCTTTCATCCTTCGATTTCCATGCGGCCAGCCAGCAGCATCTGAAGGGGCAACGTTATCACCCGAAACAAACTCCCATAACCCACAATGAATCAACACCGATTTCATTAAAATTCTCCACGAATCGTAATTAGATTCGTCTAATTTTTCAATTTGGTAGAGCGGGGAAGTAATTTTTTTTTTTTTTTTTTATATTGTACCGCAATTAAATTTAAAAAAAAAAAGTTATAAGGCTAAGCCTGGGCCCATAACCTTTGTTGGAACTTTATCGCAAAGAGAAAAAGAAAAACGACTGAATACAACTTTAATGCAGACAGTGCTGCTTTATTCTATGAACTGCAACTTGATACAATTCGGTTTTGCTTTATATAGTTTATATGTATGAACATGTATTGGTATTTCATTTACTGTACATGTTGTATATAAACACCAACAAAACTCATAATAAGGCTGAATATTACTGATGCTGATAATGGTGTTGCAAATGTTGAGAATTATGTTGATTAGTCGATGATGGTATTGGTTACCTAAGCGTGGCAGTTTCTTCCTTCCTTCCTTCTTTCCACCACAGGAATTCGCTTACCTCTGTGGGATATTGTTCACTTTTTTTTTTTGTTTTTATATTTTTTTTCACTCTCACTATATTGTTAACTTAAAATTGATACTGTCTTTTTTTCGAGATGTTTCGGGACTAAAACCAGATTCTTTGATTTTAAAATCCTACCGCTGCCACCAAATGTTGTACCTCGCAAACTAGTAAATGAAGGTCCGTATTATGAGTAGCGAATCGAACGTACGACTGGAAGCGAATGTTTAAGAGAAACTCATTTATTGGATTATTATCATTAAACTTCGTCCGTTATCTTATCTGACATACCTTAAACGTCAAAAAAAAGTTTCCTACAAAGTTTTTGTTTCTACAACCTATAATATCGCTATAAAAGAAGCTCGCAAAAACATTCGCTTCCAATCGAACGTTCGATTCGCTACTCATAATAGGAGCCGAAAACAACCTCTTCGTTCATCGTTTCCTACGCTGCCTCTTCTATTGCCTAGATTGTCACTTCCTCCAGGTCAACCACGCAATCTTTTCCATTCGCCTGACAATTTGTTTAACAAATAACAATACAATAGTGCAACATCAGCATATGTCACACTTGACATAGTTGCACTACGATGGGCGAGTATTGCAATACAATCAGCCCTATCACAGATTCCATCGTAATCGAAAAAAGTCTAAGTTTCCCGATGTTGCTATCACATAATCCATTCGGAGTGGAACGAACTTCGAAATTCGTATTTGGTATAACTAATTCCGAATGAAACGGAAATATGACGTCCTTTTCTACGACAAGTTTCTTCTGTCGTAGAGCGTATAGCCATGGGTAAAGTCCATTTGTAAAAACATAAAAAAAACACATTTATATGAAACAATTTTACAAAATATAATTCTACTTAAGAAAAAACAACAAAAACAAAAAATACCTCGTAAATTAAATTAGATCCAACTCTGTTTTTATTTCCTCCCAGTGGTCATTAACTTCCTCTTTTGGATGTTTAGTGTATCCTTTTTTTATCTCTGGATTACAGGATAACATTTCATACAGCCTGTTGTTTGTTTGTTTGTTGTTTTCACCCTTTAAGAACATCGGTTATATTTATAAACACATATCAATGAATAAAATTCTTTCCGAAAGAAATTACATTTTTTCAAATGACTGTCTTTGTTACGCCCGTTTCCAAATTTAAGCTAAATTGAGACTTGGAGTGTTTAAATACCAGTCGTATGATTGTTAAATTACTTTTTTATCTGTAAGCACTCAAAACAACACTTGAATTTTATACATAAAAAACTTGGATTTCACAAATTATTTTGATTTGTTAAGCGAATGAAATTCTATTTGACAGATTGGAAAGTACTCATGGACCACCTAACAAAAATCCTCTTTAGGGAATTTATAACTTGATGAAGAAAATATTTGATTATATTCGACAGTAAAATTGTTTATTTGATATAACATTTAAGATTTGATCAATGATACAGATCTATTATAACTTATCCTAAGCACAAAAAGTGCAAATAAATCAATTTTTACTAGAAAACAAAAATCGGTAAAAAAATGTGTTTGGGAAAAGTTAAGGGATTTTTTTTTAAGTTTAGGGATTTTTGTTTCTATTGCTTCGAGTATTTATTTTGACATAGGACAGCTGACTTCGAAAATGGACACTCATTTTTTCAATCAGGCAATGCTTTTTTCGAATTCGTTCGGAATTTGTGATTGCTTTTTATCGGGATTCGTATCGTGATTTTTCACTCGGGGATTTCTCCGAATGGATTTCATGATAGGGGTGAATATACATGACACATGCGGAGCACTTGGTCGTAATCGAACTATGTATGTCATGTGTCTTGAATGCGATTCATAGGAATTGGTTAATTGTGGGAACTGTGTGTATTCTCGTGACTAAGGGCAGAACATTTTAGATACTATCAAAAAAAAAAAAAAAAAAAAAAAAATAGCACAACACACTTTAAAATTTAATATTATAATATTAAAAAAAAAAAAAAAGACCAAAAGCCTCTGCAGTTTGTGCTCTCGAAAATTAGAATAAAATAAAAAAAAAACTATTTAAAAGCGGATTCTATTTAATAAGATCGTCAAAGTATTAATAAACAAATGGCCCTAACACAACTTTTAATATTTCTATTCATTTTAAACCAATATAAAACTATAAGTAATAAATACATTATAGTTATATTATAAAAACTATAAGTTAACAACAAGATTAATTAAAAGATCCTCCCCGCGCGTCAGTTGGGAAGCGAAAGTGGGAGGGGCATAGTAATAATATTAAAAAAATAATAATATCAATTCATCATTCTCTCCACTCATAAATGATTATGGAAATATACATAATTTATTTGTAATATATAATAATATAATATGTATATATACTGAAAAGTCCGTTCTGTGATTTTACATTTTTTCTATTTCAGTTTGATTTATAATTTTTGCAGAAAAAAATGAGAGAAATGTTTTTGAAGTTTCTTCCTTATTTATAAAATTCGTGTTCTTGTTCGTCTTTCTTAATGTTGTTCTTGTAACCTTTCTCAAAATCTTTGGACAGCACAATATACCTGTTTTCGCGCACAGCATGCATACCAGCCTCTTGACAGATTGCATTGATATCGGCACCAGAGATTTTATCTGGACGAGCTACAAACTCTTCTAAATCAACATCTTCGCTGAGGTTCATTTTAGATGTGATTGTCGAGAATACAAGACGTTTCTGTCTACGATCTGGTAGTGGGAATTCTATTTTTCTATCCAAACGGCCAGGCCGCAAAAGAGCCGGATCAAGAGTGTCAGCACGGTTTGTTGCCATTATGACTTTAACATTAGTAGTCTGATCGAAACCATCCATTTGATTTAGAAGTTCCAATAAAATACGCTGTACTTCACGATCGGCACCAGTTTGAGCATCAAATCGCTTTGTGGCGATTGCATCAATTTCATCAATGAAAATTATAGCAGGAGCGTTTTCTTTGGCTAGACGGAACACGTCGCGCACCATTCGAGGACCTTCGCCGAGATATTTTTGTACGAATTCTGAGCCAACCACACGGATAAAAGCAGCTGTTGTATGATGAGCAACAGCTTTAGCCAACATTGTTTTACCACATCCCGGCGGTCCATACATCAAAACACCACGTGGTGGGTCAATACCTGCAAGAGAAAGAAAAAATGTATGTTTCTGTATTTTTCAAAAAATATTTTGCACATCATGTATTTTACAATATGTCAGTATTTCACTTCATCATTCATCTTAATTTCAGAAGTCGACAGATATTTTCAACCAATTAATTCAATTGATCAAAAATGAATTGCAATTAAATAACAATTTGTAAGTCATGAACTTATGTAAGTTGATTGCTGTTAGCAATCAAAATATTTACAATCAAATTTCTTAGTTGATTTATGAAATAATTAAAACTTAAAATTTACTTCCTTACATGTAGGTAGTAAATTATTATTTTTCAATTCGAAAAAGGTATATTCTTCATATTCACTCTCGTTATCATTTTATCAATTCAAACTAATTTGCTTTCAAAATCAGATACTGTTTCGACTTCTCAATATAATAAACAATAATAATAATGATAATAATAATCATTATTTGTTATTTTTAATCCACTCCCTTGATTGAGCCTTCATTTTGTGCAAAATGTCTAAATGTATTGCGTGCAATCTAGCATGGCTACCGACAATAGCATTCTTCAAATAACTTGCAGTGGTTTGTGCGGTAGGCTATTTTTCACCCAACGAAACGTTTGCTTGTCCAAGCAAACAATCGCTCAACTACTATATCGAATATAATTCTGTTGAAATTATTATCTTTTAATGTTAATTAACTTTACATTTTATTTAAGCAGTTTCAATTTTGATCAGGTTTTTTGTTTTTATACTCAGTCTAATATTTTTGTTTTTCTATTATTCTAGTCAAATGTTTTCTCATATGTAGTTAGTTTTATCAAATAAACTTTAATCAATTAACTTCTTTAATATAAAAATAATAGGTTATGAGCCTAGTCGCGAGTATTGATTAATTGTTTTATTTTGAGTCGAATTTTCATTAATAATAAGAATTGCTAAGAATTCATTAATCGAGAAATATGGATTTAGCAAAACATATAAGACCTCTGGCTGGTGAATCAGATTGGCCTATTTGGAGAAGGAAAATTCGAGACTTGTTGGACTATCATGAAGGAGCTTTAGATGCTATTGATGGGATTTTGAAGAAGCCAGAACCTTTAGAAGGGACTCCCAAGCCTGAAGAAATTAGCCAACACAAAGAATTAAGCAATTTATATAGAAAAGCAAACAGCTATGCAAAATCAATGATAACAAGTTCGGTTACCGATGCAGTATACCAGAAGATAATGGACAAAGAAACTGCACATGATACATGGAATGCTTTAAGACAACAGTTTGAGGCAACTTCTAAAGACCAATTGTTCAAGATATGCACGGATCTTTTTGCATTCAATTGGAATGTTACTCAAGATGTTTCAACACATATTGCGAAACTGAGAAGTTTGTGGAACGAACTTAACAATGGTCTGAAAGTTAAAAATGAAAGGGCATTACCAGAACTATTACTAGTATGCAAAGTCTTGCATATTTTGCCAAGTACATTTGAAACTTTCAAATCAAGCTGGATGTTACTTACAAAAGATGAAGGTAAAACATTTGACGAACTAGCTATGCAACTTTGTATGTACGAAAGAAATTTCAAAAGTAAAGAAGATAACGATAATTTTAGTCAAGAGGCACTAGTTGTAAAATTCGACAAAAGAAAGCCAGTTGCAAGACCAAAATCAAGAGAAACCTGGAACAAAAGAGAAGACGTTTGCAATTTTTGTAAGAAGAAGGGACATTGGGTTCGAGACTGCAGAAAATAAATTGCTGAAGGTAAACCAACAAAAGGCAATGTTGCAAGCAGTAGCCAAGAGAATTCAATGAACAAAAACGCGTTTTTAGTGTCTATCTGCAATGAAATGTATGCAACCGAAGTTAATTCAATTGACTGGTGGATTGATAATGGAGCAACAAGGCATGTTACCAACTGTACTGACTGGTTTGTGGATTTTGAGGAGTTTGAATGTCCTTGCAGGATTCAAGCAGCAGGAAAAGAAACATTGAGCGCTATTGGCAAAGGAACAATAATAGTGGAATCAACTTACAACAGAAAGAAAGTGACACTTAATGATGTTTGGTATGTTCCAACAATTTCAAGAAACCTTTTTTCTGTTTTGGCTGCTCAGGACAGAAACCGAAATAGTATTTTCAAGTCCTCACCAACAAATTGCTGGTTAAGAATAAAAAACGAAACGGTTATAAAAGGAAGTCGACAAATAAACGGATCGCTATACAAGGCAGCAATAAGACCAATCGTTTCGAAAGTGAAGTCTCGCATGGAATTCAATGTAGCTGTTGGAGATGAAGCAACGCTGCAGCTTTATCATGAACGATGGGGTCACCAAGATAAAGCACATGTTAAGCAGAAGCTGGAAAAAGAGTTGGACATTAAAGTTAAAATGAACAACAACTTGTGTGAACCGTGTATCTATGGCAAAGCTCACAGATTACCGTTCGGAACAAGAAGAAAAGCGACAACGCCAGGAGAGTTGATGTCAACGGACGTTTGTGGTCCATTTAGCAACTCTTTTAAGAACAAAAAGTATCTGGTTGTGTTCAAGGATAGCTTCTCTAAGTTTCGTTATGGGTTTGCAATAGAATACAAATCAGATGTTAAGAATGTACTGAAGGAAGTAATTGCACACGCGAAGATTTGTGGTCACTCCATCAAAGAGCTACTGAGTGACAATGGTGGTGAATTTGACAACGCAGAAGTTAAACAGATTCTTCGAAAAAATGGTATCACACAGAGACTTACAGCGCTTCATACACCTGAACAGAATGGCGGTAGTGAACGTGAAAACCGAGCCCTTGTAGAGATGGCAAGAACTTTGAAGTATTCAAGCACCAAAGTTAATTTACCGGAAGCAATTTGGGCGGAGCTTGTAAATACTGCGGCTTACATACTTAATAGAACTGGAAAGTCTTCAGTAGATGGTGTGAGTCCGTACGAATTGTGGATTGGTAAAAAACAAAGAATCAAGCATTTGAAAATAATTGGATCAACTTGCTTCACTCATATTCAAAACCAGAAGAGGAAGAAAATGGATAGAAAAGCAATTAAAGGCTACCTCGTTAGATATGATGGTGATGAGCGGTACAGAATATTCATCCAAGAAGAAAATAAAGTTATCGTTTCAAGAGACGTTAAGTTTCAGGAAAGTTCAATTGCATGTGAAAAACCTGTTAAACTACCTCTTCGAGACATTGAATCCACAAGAACAGAACAAGAAGAAAGAAATCAGACGGCTATCCAGCAAATTTTATTTATAATAGCAATCTTTTGAAGGATACTCCTGACATATGCAATGCCTTTGCAAATCATTTTGGTGGCTCTTTTTGTAGTACACCTCTCAAAATTGATGAAAACTATTTTGAGTATTTAACTCACTGTTCTCAAGTAAGTTTTAATAGTATCCCCATTTTCAGTGATAGAATTATTCATTACCTTTCTTCTCTAAATGATGACGTTTCATCTGGTCCGGATATGATACCACCTATAGTTTTAAAAAAGTGTTCTTTACGCTTAGCCTTCCCTCTCGAATACCTTTTCAAGCTTTCCTTAAAGTCCGGAAAATTTCCTAGTTTGTGGAAAAAGTCTTTTATTACCCCTGTTTTCAAGAAGGGTGAAAAAATAGATATAAAAAACTACAGGCCAATTGCAAAGCTTTCATGCATTCCTAAGCTGTTTGAACAAATTGTTTGCGAAAGTATATCATTCTTTACAAGGAATATAATCTGTAATCAACAACACGGATTTATGCAAAGAAGATCAACGGCTACTAATCTTCTCTCGTTTTACCATAAATGCTCTAATACACTCGAAAAAGGGTATGAGTTAGACTGCATTTATACTGATTTCTCTAAGGCCTTCGACCAACTTTCTCATAATATTATATTATATAAACTAAAAGCATTTGGATTTCCACCAGTATTTATTGTTTGGATAAGTTCATACTTAAAAAATAGATCTTATCAAGTCAAATTTCGTAACGTCTTGTCAAATTCTTTCAATGGTCTGTCTGGTGTGCCACAAGGGAGTCACCTTGGTCCTTTGCTTTTCATTATTGCAATAAATGACGTCATTTCTTGTATATCATACAGCGACATTCTAATTTTTGATGACGACATGAAGATTTTCAAATCGATAGAATATTCGTCAGATCGCAATTTATTACAAAAAGATATCGACAGTTTTGTTACGTGGTGTTCTAAAAACGGTCTTAGTTTGAACCCTTCCAAGTGTCAAAGTATGACGTTCTCACGCAAAAGGATTCCCTCTATTGCAAATTATTCAATATCTCAGCAATCATTATCTCAAGTCTCGAATTTCCGCGACCTTGGTGTAATTTTTAGTACTAACCTTGAATTCAATGAACACATCAATTTCATAACAAATAAAGCAAATTCAATGCTTGGGTTTATAAAGAGATGGGCAAAAGAATTTAACGACCCCTATGTTACGCTGTCATGTTCGTCCCTATCTCGAGTATGCTTCTCAGGTTTGGTCACCTCTATATGAAGTTCATAAATCTCGTATTGAGGCAGTACAACACAGATTTATACGTTTTGCCCTGAAAGGTCTTCCCTGGGAAGATCCTTTTAATCTCCCCCCTTATGAAAATCGTATTCGTCTTTTGAATCTTCAACCACTCTCACAAAGACGGACTAACAATGATTTAGTATTTTTCCATCAACTTATAACAGGTTCGATTGATGCTCCCGACTTGCTCTCCCACATAGGATTCAACTATCGTGGAGGATCTCACCAACTACGTAATTTAGAGATTTTGCATTGCTACCACCACAGAACTAACTATGGCATGCATGAGCCGATAGCTCGCATGAGTAGGTTATATAACTCTAACCCTTTTACTTTAGATTTCAATCTTAGTAAAAGTAGTTTAAAATTAAAACTCAAAACCAGTGCTCCACAAGCATGATTTTTGTTTTGTATTTAATTTGTATTTAATTTGTATTTAATTATTAGTTAACTGTAGATTATTTTAATTGTAGTTTTTCTTCTTTTTTTATATACCTTCCATAATGTTTTATAGTTTGATTTTGTTTTATCGATGTAGTAAAAGTTAATTATGTCAAATGTTCAGCCCTATTATCGTAACAGATCGGAACGAAATTCATTCCGATTTGTACGAAATGTAAGATATTTGTATTATGGTAACGTTTCCGATTGCTTAATCGGACATATCTCCGATAAGAACGAAACAATGCGATGAAAATGTCAAACTCACCGCAACGCGTCTAGAATTCATGCGATGCATGGCGATCAAATGTGAAAATGTAGGGAACGCATTCGGAATTCATGCGATGCATGCCGATTTCTTGGTTTTCTGTTCTATCCGATGTCTCCGACAGCAAAGTAGTCGCGGAAGGGTTGTTTTATGTCACCTACATGCGTCAGTGTTTCCTTTACCAAATGGATACCATAAACAAAATAAATGTTACGATCGGAACTTCTTTACGATCGTATGTTTCTCCGATCTGTTACGATGATAGGGCTGGTTATGTCCTTGTTCGAATACGTTCTTTTGTGCTTGTGTTGGCGTTTTTTACTAACTACTAACACTTGCATTAATGATGAAGAGCGTAGATAAGTGCGTACATATGAGCTTGCTCTAAGCTCAGTACCGCTTAAGACTCTGAGATGCAAAAAAAAAAAAAAAATTCAGAAGGTACCATGCATTTGGACGAGTACGAAGCAGAGGAAGATATGAATTCTGAAAATGAAGAAACCCAAATTCCACTACAAAAACGAAAAGAATTAAGAGATCGGTCAACATTAAACAAACCTCAGCGTCTTGAAGATTATGTAATGGCAGCGATAGAAGATTTTGAGAACTCTTCATCGAATCCTGGATCTTTTCAAGAGGCAATAAGTAGTAAAGACCAAACAGAGTGGAGAAAAGCAATGGAAAAAGAAGTCGCTTCATTGAAAGAGAACAAAACTTGGAGTTTGACATCATTACCAAGAGGAGCGAAAGCAATTCCTTGCAAATGGGTTTATTGCTTGAAAAAGAATCCAGATGGCAGTATCGATAAATATAAAGCAAGACTTGTGGCCAAAGGATTTAGTCAACGTGAAGGTATTGATTATAGCCAAACTTTTAGTCCAGTAGCAAAATTAGGAACAATTAGATCAGTGCTTAGTATTGCTGCAAGCGAGCAAATGCATCTGATACAATTTGATGTTTCTACAGCGTTTTTATGTGGTGATTTGGAAGAAATTATCTATATGAAGCAGCCTGAAGGATATGACGATGGTACAGATAAAGTGTGTCAGCTGAAGAAAAGTTTGTATGGACTTAAGCAATCATCTAGATGTTGGAACAAGCGTTTCGGGAGTTTCATTTCCAAACTAGGATTTCGAGCTAGTGATGCTGATCCTTGTTTATATATGAGGGAAAGAAATGGAAAGAAAGTCGTACTTGTTCTGTATGTGGATGATGGATTAGTAGGATCCACTGACCGTTACGAGTTAGATGAATTCATAGCGGAGCTGAGAAATGAGTTCAAGATTGTTTCAAAAGAAGCGTCGTTCTTTTTGGGAATAGAGCTAGAACGAAAAGAAAACGGAATAAAAATATGTCAACAAGCTCATGCAAGAAAAATTCTTGAACGTTTTCAATTTGCAGAATGCAAACCAATCTCAACTCCTATGATAAGGAATGGTGAAACTCCAAGACAAGGGAAAAATGAAATCCAGAGTCATAACTTCCCATATAGACAGGCTGCAGGTGCAATTATGTATTTAATGCTAGGAACAAGACCAGACCTGGCTTACAGCATAGGATTTATGAGAATGTAGAGAAATATCATTTCCCACATTCTGAAAGCCATAAAATGTAATAATGACTCCTGAAGTGACAATGAAAACTGTTGGCAAATATTAAATGAACTGTGTAAATTTGATGACCTAGTAAACTCAAACGATGAAATTCACATTAATTCTATTGATTTAAAAAAGAAAATTAAAGGCACTAACTATACCCTATATGATTTCATTTTGCTCAAATCTGCACTCTAGAATGTTAAGAAAGACATTATTTCGGCCATCACTAAAATAATATAAATGAACAATTATCTATTCTGACAGATGAATTACACCGATCGGAAAACAAAATAATAGTTGCCATCAATTCTTTAAAGTCTTACCCCTCTGACGATGCTTCACAATTATCAGTAAATGGAGGTATGTTTTTTTAAAGTATAAAACATATAGTGAATCACAAAAGTAAGTAAGCATACAAGAAGAAATACAATTCCTTTGTTTTTATATGCAAATAAAAAAATTTTTCTCATATTTTTTTCCTACGTTTCGTCGTAATTTCTCGACACTAGAGACGAGTTTGATCGAACACAAAGCTGACATCCGCAATAAAAGAGAATCCACTGGGTTATCACAACATATAATAGAAACTGGACACTCTGCAGACTTTGATAATACAACAATAATGGACAAAGAAAAGAGAACAAACAATAGATACACACTTGAAAGTCTATTTATACAACAAAATATAGACAAAACAATGAATACACAAGAAGATAGAGAAAACACAATAGCCAGCTATTCTCTTGCATTAAGAGCGGTGTAATTTCAACACAACATTTTAAATTCTTGATTGTTTACTTTCATGTAGTTCATGTATGAGAATACAGACAATATTGCACATGAACAATTTTCCACATTACCTAATAAACAATTTAATAAAAAATAACATCAACACAATAAACAATAACAAAAACTCTCCGAAAAATTTGGAAGTTGGCAACCCTATGAGATACTATGGCATTTCATACATTCCAAACCTAACTGACAAGAGAAACCTCAACCATATAATAAAGAGAGAAAATGTGACATTCGCTCATAAACCAAACACAACAATTAGACAACTATTCACCAACACAAAAACAAAAATAGAAAAAGAACAACAATATGACATCATTTATAAAATTGGTTGCAATGGTAAGGAGGGGGAGACGTGCAATCTGATCTACATCGGAACATCAAAAAGATCACTAGAGACGAGGTTGATCGAACACAAAGCTGACATCCGCAATAAAAGCAAATCCACTGGGTTATCACAACATATAATAGAAACTGGACACTCTGCAGACTTTGATAATACAACAATAATGGACAAAGAAAAGAGAACAAACAATAGATACACACTTGGAAGTCTACGTATACAACAAAATATAGACAAAACAATGAATACACAAGAAGATAGAGACAACACAATAGCCAGCTATTCTCTTGCATTAAGAGCGGTGTAATTTCAACACAACATTTTTAATTCTTGTTTGTTTACTTTCATGTAGTTCATGTATTTTTTCTCTGTAAGTTTTGTATTGATTATCCGTTTATTTATGTTCAAATAATGTAAAATAACTCCTTTTTATTAAGAAGAAAAACTCAGTTTAAGTCAAAAATAGTTTTTATTATTATATGTAACAAACCACAAAAATCATGTAAGTTCGTATCAAAAAATTTTATAAATGCAGAATTTAAAATACATGTTATCCTCAGATTTAATTAAATTCCCCTGAAGAAGTCGAGAAATTACGACGAAACGTAGGAAAAAAATATGAAATAAAGTTTTTTATTTGCATATACAGATGTAAGTGACCAAAAAGCCCGATATCACATGAAAACAAACATAATTTAAACAATTGGTCAAATCGTTATTAATTCAAGAAATACAATTCCGTAAAATATGTGAGGGAAAATGTATTCCAAATTACGTTATTATGTAACACATCACACTATAAGCTAAATTTACCGTTTATCACTTGTTTTATCTGCAGGACATCGCTTTCTGTTTTGCAATTGTGTTTTCTGTTGAACAAACCCAAGTCTTATTATATGACTACTGCGCCACCTAACAAATAATAAACTTATTACTATATTAACAAGATATATAAAAGTGTCATAACTTGACGACACAATTTTTTACTTCGTAACCTAATTCTTTCTATCACTTCTTCTTCTTGAATTAACCTTAATAAAGATAAGTCACTTGAATTACTTAAAAAGTAATCTTCTTTTATTTCGACCATCTTATTTAAAGAGTATACTTTCCAACAGGTTATGGGCCCAGATTTGCGAATAAGGAAGGAATTTACATTTATTTATTAATATTTTTTTAAATAAAACACTTCAGCAATATGAATAGCATAACCACTAGGATCGAGCCTTTGGGAAAGGAAAACTTTGACACATGGAAGCTACAGGTGGAAGCTCTCCTTATTAAGAACGACTGCTGGGATTTTGTAAGCGGTGAAAGAGTTATTCCCAAGGTGGAGGCAGGAAATGCGGCCTCTGAAGATGCTCTTAAAAAGTGGACGGAAGGCGATAGAAAAGCACGATCGGACCTCATATTGGCAATAAATCCTTCGGAACTGAAGCAAGTTAAAAACTGTCTAACATCGAATGCGGTGTGGGAAAAACTACACGAAATTTACCAATCAAAAGGACCTGCTCGAAAAGCCACTCTATTGAAAAAACTAATCTTACATAAAATGATAGAGGGAGTGAACATCAGAGTACACATTGCGGAGTTTTTTGATGCTGTCGATAAATTATTAGATATGGGTATTTCTGTAAACGACGATCTCTTATCAATTATGCTTCTTTACAGCTTACCTGAAAGTTTCGATAATTTCCGATGTGCGATCGAGTCGCGTGACCAATTACCTCATCCCGAAACGTTCTAATATTTCCTGTGCGTATCTTCGTTGTGATATTGATATTTGTGTTTTGTCATCGCTTTGTGCTTCTTTCTACGTCACAAAAGTAAGTAAGCACCAGCAGCATTTGAAGGCTTATTATTTATTGGGTCAGTCAGCTTGTATTTTTTTTTTTTTTTTTTGTTTTTCTCGTATCTCTGAGCTTGCGATAGTTGATTGATTAGTTAAAAGAAATGGCACCAGCTGGTAATGAACTAGGTTTTGATTTGAAAAAAGTAATAGGTTAGGTTAGGTGGAAGTGGCTGTCAGCCAATGAGTACATTGCCTGACACACTTAGGCCGCAAGGGCCCATTGTGATACCACAGAGATCAGCAAGTTAATCACCTACTGATCTCAGAAACCCAATGTAAGATTAACGAGTTGATCACTTATTAATCTTCCATTACGGAACTAGCCGGTTAATCACCTGTTAGTCGAACCACGCGGAACTTTTAATGTATTTCGAAAGACTTTTAGGGTCTATGTAAGCTAAGTCGCTAGTATCATCGAAGAAGAATTCACCGAGATGAGTTTTCCTCCTGTGAAGTAGTGCAGGGCATGAGCAAAGAAGGTGTGGAATGGTTTCTTCCTTCTCCTCGTCCTTCTGCAGAAATCATTGGAAAACACACCAAGTCTTTTCGCGTGTCTCCCTATCAGACAGTGTCTCGTAAGAACACCTATGGTAGAACCTAGATACAGGCGGTTCAGGGCTAACAAACTCTTCGAGCGTTTTGAGTCTACACACGGCCAAACTTTTTTGGTTGCAATGCAGTTGTTACTCTCAGTCCATCTAGTGTTTGTTATCCTTGAAGCGTCTTGTCTAAGTAGGAGTTTACATGTAGCGATAGGTACACCTATGTTGTTCCATTCTGAGCGTAGGGAAAAGTGGTCGTGCCCTTTTTGGCTAGTTCGTCTGCCTGGTATGTCCCTGTGCCCTGGCACCCATGAAAGGTGAATGTTAAAAAGTAATAACTAAACACTACTTGTATTTGGAAGAATTATGAACAAAAGGCCATCTACCATACAAAAAAACGTAAGTTTGAAAAGCTGGAAGTTAAAAAATTAAGCCTCGCTCTGGACGGCCCCGAAAAATTACCCAACAGGAAAGCCGTATTATTGTAAGAAAAGTGAAAAGAAACCAGAAAATAAGTGCACCAAAGATAACAACAGAAATATCCAATGAGGTAAGCCGTGCAACCCAATCCCGTTACCACGGTCGGAACATTAGAAAGAAACCTTTCATAAGCAAAGTAAATCGCCAAAAAAGTCTTCTATTGGCAGAAACCTATGAATTCAAAGGAACAGATTTTTGGAATACAGTAATTTTTTCCGATGAAAGTAAGTTCAATGTCTATCGGTCTAACGGACGTGAATAGTTTCGGAAAAAAAGACACAGAGCTTGACCCAACGAATATGACAGGAACCGTAAATCACGAAGGTGATTTACGGCTAAATGCTAAAATTGCTCATTTTCATTCGAACCTTTTTTGCCGGATTTATGCCGAAAACCAATTAGAAGTTATCACGATCGAGTAGGAGAAAAGTGAAATTTTTACTTTCCTAAAGATTAATAATTGAAATTTTTTTTAATAAAATTGCCTGTTCGATTTAAAATCTCCACGAAACTGGAACTAAGTCCGCTAACTAAGTAATCTTCAAAATAAGATTGAAATCATACAGCAAGAAGATTAAAAGCTCAAGTCAAAGAGCATTGTACCTAAACTGCAGAGTGCTTAGTCTCCAAATTAAGGAGAAACCAGCCATTTACATAAAAAAAAACAAAAAAATAAAGACTCCAGTTAAAATTTAAGATTTTAATAAAAATATTTAGGGGTTGCGCATCGCACCTTTCGTTTTCCCATAAGAATAACATAGGAAACAATGTTTTTTCTGCTTCTAATTTTTATAACTAGCTAACGAAGCATCGTAACGAAATGTAAATACATATTCTTGTAAGAAATTGAATGCTCTACAAAAAAAAAAAAAAAATTACAGTGGTGAAAAAAATTCACACACCTGCAGCAGGGTACTGACACTGGATATTCCAGCCCTTTATGTCCGAAGGGATCCAAAAGGACCTGGCCCTCCAGGTTGGGGGTTAACTACCTAACCACGGAAAAAACATATGGTTCCGAAACAACCAAAAGCCTCGGATAACGATAATGATTTCAAAGTTGACGACCCAACCAAACGAAAAAAGGACAATGACCTCCGGATCTGCACGTGGAACGAAAGATTTCTTAACGGACTACGTGCAGATGGAGAATTAGCGGACGCCCTGGACTGCTGCAAAGCAGACATAACCGCCATCCAAGCAGTGCGATGGAGTGGAACGGGCATAAAGAAGATGAAAAACTGTGACATCTACTATGGCGACTGCTACATACAACAGAAACAGCGTTTATTTGGGTGCGGATTTGTCGTAAGAGGAAGACTCAGGGATAGGGTGATTAGCCAAAATCCAGTCAGTGAGCGTATAATGACCATCCGCATCAGGGCTAAATTCGCCAACATTAGCCTTATATGCGCCCACGCCCCCACAGAAGAGAAAGACGACGATTCCAAAGACTGAACGATTCCAAGACCTCGAAGAAACATGTGAGCAGTGCCCTAGACACGACGTGAAAATCGTTCTTAGCGATTTTAACGCAAAGCTAGGGAAGGAGGACATATTTGGAAACACAATCGGTAAGCATAGCCTCCACGACAAAACATCCGAAAACGGATTGAAGCTAATCGATTTTGCTGCGGGCTAAATCTTGTTGTAAGTAGTACACGCTTCCCGCATTTAAAAATTCATGAAGGTACATGGCGATCCCCAGGTCAATTAACCGTCAACCAAATTGACCATGTTGCGATCGACGCAAGGCACTCTTCCAGTGTGTTAGATGTCCGAACTTTCCGAGGGGCCAACTTTGACTCGGACCACTGCACTACCTTGTTGTAGCCAAGGTACGAATGAGGATATCGTGTTCACGACCTGCACGAACTAACGCTGTGAAGAGATATGACGTCGGAAAGCTACAATCGCAAGAGATTCCCAATGCCTTTTCCAATCGAGTGTCCCTTTAATTATCATTGAATCCCATGCCGCCAGCATTAAGCATTGAAGACCAGTGGCAGCAATGCCAAGAAGCCATCAGAACCGCTGCCTCTGAGGTTCTGGGTTTCACTCGGCCACCAAAACGAAACCCATGGTTCGATGAAGAATGCAGGCAGGCAAATGCAGCCAAGCAAAGAGTACGACAAATGCTTATGCAAACACGAACGAGGGCTGCTTACGATCAGTATAACGAGATTTACAAGGAGAGAAGAAGGGAAGAACACCGACTTCTCAAAAAGAAAAAGAAGCAGCATGAGAAGCGCTCGTTTGAGGAAATAGAGAGGAGCCATGACAGGAACGAGATTCGGAAGTTTTACGAAAAGGTAAAAAGATCCTGCAAGGTGGCAAGCCTGTAAGGACCAGCAGGGAAACATAGTTATAGAGTCACAGTCGCTACTGAGAATCTGGAAAGATCATTTCTGCAGACTGCTTAACGGCGATGAGGACAAAATTTCCGCTGTCTGGCAGATTGCCCCATTCAGCTTGGACGATGATCAAGAATGCCGTCCTCTCGACCTAGAGGAAGTTAAGCTTGCTATATGCAAACTTAAATCAAATAAGACTGCAGGTGCAAATGGCCTTGATGCCGAACTCTTCAAGGCAGCTGGAGACCAGTTGGAAAGGAGCATGCACCAGCTGATCTGCATGATATGGTCGGAAGAAAGCATGCCCGATGAATGGAACCTCAGAATCGTATGCCTGATCCTAAAGAAGGGAGACCCTCCAAATATAGAGGGATAAGCCTCCTTAACGTCGCTTATAAGATCTTGTCTGCTGTAATATATGAACGTCTGAAACCCCACGTCAACAACTTGATAGGTCCTTATCAATGTGGTTTTAGACCAGAGAAGTCCACAATAGACCAAATTTTCACATTACGGCAGATCTTGGAAAAAACCCGTGAACATAATATCGATATTCACCATCTCTTTATCGATTTCAAGGCCGCGTATGACAGTATCTACAGAGACGAGCTGTACAGAGCCATGTCTAGTTTCGGCATCCCTGAAAAACTCGTACGACTATGCAGGATGACTTTGGAGAATTCACGCTGCTCCGTCAAGGTCGGTAAAGAACTCACCGAGACCTTTAATGTCGAAAAAGGTTTTAGGCAAGGCGATAAACTGTCATGCGATTTCTTCAACATCATACTTGAACAGATTGTAAGAAACTCAAACGTCAACACCAGAGGAACAATCTTTCAAAAGTCTGTGCAATTACTCGCATATGCAGACGATATTGACGTAATGGGAAGAAAAAAGCGTGATGTCATAGGTGCTTTTGCGAGTATTGAAACAGAAGCGGCAAAAATGGGTTTGGTGGTTAATGAGGGCAAAACGAAGTATATGTTGTCATCAAACAAGGACACAGAACATCGACGAATTGGACAAAACGTCACATGGACAGACATAACTTCGAGGTAGTACAGGAATTCGTCTACCTAGGATCCCCTGTAGACACGGACAACAACATCAGTGCGGAGATGAAACGGAGAATAACTCTTGCCAACCGTTGCTTCTTTGGGTTTGGGAAGGCAATTGAGAAACAAAATCCTCTCTATAAAAACCAAGGTGACCGTAACCTTGTACACTGGAAGAAAAAATTAAAGGATCAAAAAAAAAAATGCAAATTTTTTGGGGTTTTTCTAGTGGTTGCAATTCTCTTAAAAATGGTCGTACAGGAACTTCAAAAAAAGCATTTTGAAGCTCAAAGCTTCTAGTTTTGAGATCTAATAACAAAACCTACGTAGTTCACTCAGTCCTAATAAATACAGAGACCAAATTTTTTTCGAAATTATTTTGGTTCTTTTTTTTGGTGTATGAACTTGGAAATTTATTTTAACTTAACCACTATATTGATTGATTAGTTCAGTAATCCTATTTGTAAACCATTGTTTATTTTCCCGAGACCTAATTTTTGTTTTTAATGGCACATGTGTATTATATAATAAATTTAGATTTGTATTTAGGAAATCGACCTGATTATCTGGTGAAGGCATAAGAAAAATGTCATTCCATGTAATATTATGTATATCATTTTCGAGGGAACTTGTGCAAATGTTCTTGAAGTCCCTAAACTGAACTATATTTTCTTGTGAAACACAAGTGTTAAATTCGTATGTCAAGAAAATGAGGTCATGTTTCGAGAAAACTGGAGCTTCTAGTTGGTCGTATAGAAGAACCCTATCAATTTCGTTCACATAATAATGATCTATTAGCGTACTAGATGAGTGGGTGAAATGGGTGGGTTGTGAAGTATTAACTGAGTGCAGATCGAAAGAACTCATGTTTTCACTCAATCTTTTATCTTTTAAAAGGTCTGAATTAAAATCCCCGCAAATAATTATGTTTGAGGAGCTTACTGTTATTTCACCAATAATTTGATAAATTGGTTCCAAATCGATATATTTATTAGGCCTATAGATTGTTCCTATGAGAAGATTACATTCGCTTCCTTTTATCATCACAAAAACGTATTCACAGGAGGAACCTGGTGTCGAACAGTATGTCTTCTTACATATTAATTTGTCTCTAACATAAATAGCGACACCCCCTCCACGGTTGCACCTATCTGCCCGAAAAATATTGTAGCCATTAAGAGAGTAAGCTGCATCTTGAACAGATGCAGAGAACCATGTTTCGGATACACATATTGCGTCGATATTAGAAGATTCAAAAAGATATCTGAATTCATCGATCTTCATCGGTAAACTCTGAGCATTGATGTGTGCTATTTTAAAACCATCGCGTCTACGACTAAATACTTTTAACATTGTACGGAGTATAACATCGCTGGTGTTACCCATAGAACCCACAGTAAGTTCACTCGACTCTGTAGCAAGTGATCAATGAGTGAGATCGAATTGATATACTGTATGCAAAATATTGGCAAAAATCAGTGCAAAAACTTTTACAAAATAGAATGCATATGTAGGAAGCAAAAGAGAAAAAATTAAGAGGAAAAGAAATAAAGGTGAAAATTAAGAATAATGATAGTGGTAAAAAGAGAAATAAAAATAATGATAAAAAAAAATCATACAATAAGATGTTGTTGGTGTTGATCATGGTTGAATCTTTTTTTTTTCACTATCAGAACAGCTTATTTCAAGCTTGTGAAACAATGTATCTTTTCTTCAAGAGTTTTTTCACCCTTAAGTACTCAGAAGTATGTATCACTGTCATCATATAGCGAGGTGTTAGTAGTTAGTAAGCAAAAATTAAGTCTAACACACTCAAGACAACAGAGCTAAAAAATATTACAAAATTATTGATAAACATATACAATCTTGAATGTATACTTTTAGTGTTCTTCTTCTTCTTGATTGACTGTCGCAGCGGCATCAGCAGCGGTGGTGTTGGTGTGTAAGGCATTTAGTATTGCATCATTGATGATGTGTATAATCTCTCCTTGCTCACTCTCTTTGACATAAACTGACCCAGAGCGCGTATACACTTTTGCTAGAGCACCACAGTGTTTCAGACGCATTGCTTGTAGGAAATAAAATCGGTTTTTGGGCGTGAGGCTGGCATGCAAGTAGACTTTTTGCGGCCTTTTCCCTTGCACGTTTATTCCTGTGTCGGCAATATGAAGCGATCGTCTTTGAGTTTTATGAAAGAGAGCGACAGATTTGAGAACCATGTTTCTATCGTGTGGAGAATTGAATTTTAATATAATGGGAGAGTCATGATTATTGTTGTCGTTTTTGCGTTGAATTCGGAAAGCTGCTTTTAAAGTGGGAGGTACACAGTTCACCGTGTAGCAGATGCTGTTTAATAAAGATTTGATATCTTCGTTGGGCAGGTGTGGTATGCCTAGAAGAACAGCATCGGATGCAACCTCCTTGCGTTCGTAACTGTCGCATCGTTGTTGTAGGTCAGCTAAGTCTTCCTTCAATTCGTTGACATCATTCAAGTGCAAAGATTCCACTCTTGCAATTCGATCTGTAAGAGATTCTATCGTCTTGTCGGTTTTTTCGATGTAAGCTGCAAAATTTTTTTAGATCTTTTCAAATCGTTGGATGAACTCCGAACGAAGATCATTGATCACAAAACAAAGTATTTTACATCGAATTCGCGTCAGCTCAAGAAATTCCGATCTTGAGGTGAATGAGGAGATGCATATAACCAGATTTTGCTCTTGATCGAAGATATGTGTTACCTCATGTGCGGCAGTTTGTTAGTTAGGTTAGGAATGCCAGCGCCAGATCGCAATGAATGACGCATTTAATAGAGAATTGGAACGTGAACGTGAATATGATACACATGAACTAATCCAATCAGTCCAAACGAATGTACCTCTGTTGAATCCTAAGCAGAGGGAAGTCTGTGATACACTGATTAATGCAATTGATGATGGAAATGCAGGCTTATTTTTTTTGGATGCCCCCGGTGGAACTGGGAAGACATTCCTCATGTCATTGATTTTGGCCACTGTACGTGCGAGATCCGAAATTGCGGTATCAATTGCTTCTTCTGGAATAGCGGCCACATTGTTAGACGGATGCCGTACGGCTCACTCAGCGTTAAAATTGCCATTAAACCTTCAAACTACTGAACAACCGACATGTAACATTTCGAAACACTCCGCAATGGCAAAAGTTTTAGTAGCATCAAAAATCATCATAAGGGACGAATGCACAATGGCGCACAAACGCGCATTGGAAGCACTAGACCGAAAATTAAAAGATCTGCGCAATGACTCGAAATGTTTTGGTGGTGCAATGATTTTATTATCTGGCGATTTCCGACAAACACTACCAGTCATTCCAAGATCTACTGCTGCCGACGAAATAAACGCTCGCTTGCCTCAAAGCATCAAATCTGTGGCGATATGTAAAGAAACTTCAACTGTCTGTAAATATGAGAGTTGCATTGCTGATGATTTCTCGAAGCAATTGCTGACTATCGGTAATGGCCGTGTTCCTGTTGACAAATCGAGCGGTTTGATTTCCTTTCCTCCAAACTTTTGCAATTTTGTATCATCAAAAGACGAGCTTATCAACAAAGTATTCCCGGATATCATTGCTAACCACAAAAATACTAAATGGTTAAGTGAGCGAGCAATTTTAGCCGCTAAAAATAAAGATGTAGATGACCTCAATTTTATAATTCAAAATCAAATCGTAGGTACTCTGTATTCATTCAAATCTATCGACTGTGTAACAAACGAAGAAGAAGCCACTAATTATCCAAGTGAATTTTTAAACTCCTTGGATGTGCCTGGTTTACCACCGCACAATTTAAAACTTAAAGTTGGTTCGGTAGTCATCATGCTTAGAAATTTAAACCAACCAAAACTGTGCAATGGAACGCGTTTGGTGATAAAAAAAACTGATGAGCAATTCACGCGTCGATACTTAAAGGAAAATTTAAAGATGAGGAAGTTCTTATGCCAAGGATTCCGATGATCCCAACGGATATGCCATTTGAGTTTAAACGAATTCAATTCCCGATTCGTCTTGCCTTCGCCATGACGATCAACAAATCACAAGGCCATTCCTTGACTATTTGTGGCCTCAATCTAGAAAATGCATGTTTTTCTCATGGTCAATTGTACGTGGCATGCTCACGTGTCGGCAAACCATCCGCTTTATTTGTTCTTGCACCTGACCAAAAAACAAAGAATGTCGTTTACCACAAGGTGCTTGAATCTCATTAATGAATTAATCCGAGTGTATTCCAATCTGCACAACATAGTTTTCAATCATTTTTTTCTGACATGAGTTTGAATTACTTAATTATTATTATTTTTTTTTTTTTATTCTCATTCTGTATGTTTTCATCATCATTCATCATAATAAAATATTTTTATGTTTCTATCTACATTCATATTATTTTGTATCATTGCATTACGTTCATCAAACCCTAAATTAGTTCAGCTAAAAGGTAACACGACATTCATTGACTGTTAGGCGGTACGAAGTTCGCCGGGTCAGCTAGTTAATGTTAAAATAAACAATGAACCAATTGAAATTGTAAAGCAAATGAAGTATCTTGGTATTGTATTAGATGAAAAGCTTAATTTCAATGTTCACATTGACTATATACATATGTAAAAAAGTGTCTAAAAAATAGGTGTATTAAGAAAAATAAGGAAAAATATATCAATGAGTCCCGCTATTAATGTATGTAATGCCTTAATTAAACCTCATTTTGATTATTGCTCTATTGACACACATAAATAAGGTGTGTCCTCAAAGCCATAAAGATAGATTGCAACTATAGTGCAGTCAATGAAGCGAAAAATAGGGCCTTACCTCCGAATTTTTTTACTGTGAACCGATTTGCATGAAATTTTGGAATTAGGCTCATCTTACCCTTAACTTCAAAAGTGAAAATGATTTGAACACCGCCACCACCCTGGGGGTGGTTGCCACCCCTTTTCGGGGGCGAATTTTTTTTTTCAAAATAACCTCGGATATCGATAAAAGGCCTAATTTTAAGCAAAAAATCAAATATAAAATTTCTTATTAAGTCCAATACTTTTCGAGTTATTGGCAATTGAAAATTCGCAATCTTTTCACGTTTTTCATCTATTTATTGCAAATATCTCCAAAACTATACGTTTTATCAAAAATTTTATAAAGAACAAAATTGTAGCAGGTAAAACAATAAAAAATTTGGTGTCTCATAAAGTATTCTAAGGACAATATTAAGCTAGATATAAAAGATCAAAGCCATTTCTTATTTTGTCTGAAATTTAATCGTCGTGGTCAATGCCATTTAGCGGCGAGCAGATGCATTTTATGCATTCTAATACAAGAAGATGTTTTGTAGTGCTTGAAATAAGCTTTAAAATGAGCACTATTAAAGTAAGTTTTGCACGTAAAATAAGTGAGCTGTAGTGCAAATAAGGAGAGCATCTAATGTTTTTTTCTTTTAAATCAATGGGTTTCATAAGCGCCATTTCCACCAAAATTAAATTTAATCGTATTCCGCCTACAATTAAGTTTGTTATGAAGAGTTTGATAGATAGTATCAGTTTGGATGCTTCAGGACACATATTTTTCAAAAAAGTCACGATTAAAAAAAAAAAAAACCACTTTTTTCATAATATCTCGAAAATGACGACAGATACGTATAAAAGTGTAAGAATAAAAAATTTTGGTATTTTTTTGACAAACAATTTGGTTTTTTAGTTTTTTCTGTCAGACAAAAATTGATGGAGATATGATCGTTTAAAGAGTGCGTGGCAGCGCAATCGCAGTCTCTCTTAAGTCCTTTAACCCTTCACCATTTTAGCAAAAGGTTGTTTACTACATATTGCAAGAAAGCATGTTGTAGCTCTCTTAATTACCTTTACAATGGATTTTTATAAGTTGTGATAGCATGAAAATTGAAGGAGTTATGGTTCAAAAACTCATTGATTTAAAAGAAAAAAACATTAGATGCTCTCCTTATTTGCACTACAGCTCACTTATTTTACGTGCAAAACTTACTTTAATAGTGCTCATTTTAAAGCTTATTTCAAGCACTACAAAACATCTTCTTGTATTAGAATGCATAAAATGCATCTGCTCGCCGCTAAATGGCATTGACCACAACGATTAAATTTCAGACAAAATAAAAAATGGCTTTGATCTTTTATATCTAGCTTAAAATTGTTTTTAGAATACTTTATAAGACACCAAATTGTTTATTGTTTTACCTGCTACAATTTTGTTTTTTATAAAATTTTTGATAAAACGTATAGTTTTGGAGATATTTGCAATAAATCGATGAAAAACGTGAAAAGATTGCGAATTTTCAATTGCCAATAACTCGAAAAGTGTTGGACTTAATAAAAAACTTTATATTTGATTTTTTGCTTAAAATTAGGCCTTTTATCGATATCCGAGGTTATTTTGAAAAAAAAAAATTCGCCCCCGAAAAGGGGTGGCAACCACCCCCAGGGTGGTGGCGGTGTTCAAATCATTTTCACTTTTGAAGTTAAGGGTAAGATGAGCCTAATTCCAAAATTTCATGCAAATCGGTTCACAGTAAAAAAATTCGGACCTAAAATGCTTCATTGACTGCACTACTATTACAAAACAAAATTATGCGAATAATTATTAAATGTAGTATTTATACACCTATAAGATCTATGTTAAATGTTTTGAAATGGCTGAATGTTAACCAAAGACTGTTTATGCGTACTATGATATTTGTGTTTAAAATTAAAAACAATCTGTTACCTGGGTACTTATGTGAAAACATACGAGAAAATACAGTATTACAACAAAATCTCATGAACAATGATGACTTGAGAATTGAGAGATCTAGAACATCAAGGGGTCAAAGAACAGTTTTTTACATGGGGTTTTATGGGTTTAATAACCTTCCTAGAGAAGTAAAATGTTGCGCAATGTTGCATGATTTTAAAAGAAAACTAATTGAGCACATACGTTCAAATCTATAAATATCTTAATGTGCAAAGTAAATTTTATAAGTACAAAAATCTTTTAACCCATTCTCTCCCATTGTAATTTTAAAAGTACAGTAAAATGCTTTTAGCAAATGGCCATTTAAGAGTATGCTTCCAAATAAAAATCATCTGTTTGAATTTGTTTTCTAAATACATTATATAATATTATCTGAATTTTTCAGGTCCTTTTTTTTTGTTTTTTGGTCAAGTAAACTATTGTCCAACCGTCTTTTCTTAGAATGCATTTGGAGTTATTTCTAGTTTTGTCTCCTTCCAAAACATTTGTGGTCTAAGAACTTCAATAAGCAAAAAATTTTAAATTATTTTCTAGTTTTCTATTCTAAACAATCATGAAGCTTACTAGAATTAAGGTTTCTTCATATTTTTGTATTTGTGTACAGAGGTAAGCAATGCCAAAGTTGTATGTACTTTAAAAAGTACATTGAGTTCATGCATATGTACATTATTCTTCTAGAAGTCTAAATGGATTTTAAAACTGTCCCTACTAAAAATTTTTGCATAAGTTGACTGCCTCACCGTTATGGACAAAATCAATTTCATCAACCGAGTTTGAACGAACAGAAAACTATTGAGATATAATCCTTGACTGCTTCAGACTTATCGGCCTCAACGAAGACGAAGAATTTGAAAAGTTGTTTGACCCTGAAGTTAGACAACTTATTGTAAATCAAACCATGTTATATGCAGGGCAAAAGAACCAAAGACAATAACATCGTTTCATGTGAAAAGGTGAAGCAAGCAGCAACAAAAAAGGTAAACATACCTCAGGTCAAAAATGATTATATGGGTGGTGTGGACCTCAACGACCAGTTAATAAACACGTACTCCATTGAAGTACGGAGCAAGAAGTGGTGGTGGACCATCTTCTCCTCTGTGTTCTCTTCAACTGTATGAAATGCCTGGAAGCTCCACAAGCTAGCAAATAACAACAATAGTGATCTGCTCGAGTTCACCAGGGCAATAACGCTTCACTATCTCATTCTTCATACTCTGAATCCAGGACAACCTACGCTTACCGTCCAAAGAAGCATTGTGGAGAGCGCAGGATACCACTTTCCCAAAAAACTGCCCAGTTTTCAGTTGAGATCCCGTCAGTGCCATGTACGATCGAAATGGTGCTGTGAAATGTGCGATGTTACATTAGGGTTGACCCAGGTTTTCTTGAAAACGCTTGAAAGCCTTGGTTTTCCAGTTCTCAAAAAACGCTAAATCACAAATTACCACACATCCCTGTCATAAAAAAACACGTACTATTTGACAGCCCTCAACACTCGCCACAGCAAAAACCTAGGGCGAGTTGAGGGAAAATCTAGGTCAATCCTAGAGCTCAAAAATAACTCAATTTGACCCAAGGGCGACCCTAGGGCTCCAACGAACAAACCTATTGTGTATTCATAAAGACTGTTTCAAAAAATTTCATGTCAATTCAAAATAAAAAAGTATGTATGAATGATCCCGTTGTACTTTATAAAGTACGGGTCCATTACTAACAACATAATTTTTTTTTTCTAATTTATTTTTTGCAAAAGTGTGTTATTTTACCTCAATAAGATAAATACTATAAAAATATAAGCTTTTCTACTTTTGGTACCCTTGGGTGTTAATGGGTTAAAGTAATATAAATTTATACACTTATGTACTATATTATATTATATTAATTATTTATAATAAGATCAAATATAAAACTTAAAACTAAATGCCTTTTCTGAAGCTAAATAAAGAACATTCATTCATTCATTCATCAAACGAATCTCCTAAAAACTTTGGTCCTTTAAACCATCTCGAACCATTAATGCCAAACTCAGAGTCACTCCCCCTTGTTCCGTCATCAGCCAAACCACTGACGAGTTGTTGTTGTGTTAACGTTAATTTGAATGGAATGTGAGGCCTTGACAACTGAAGCTAGACGTACACCCAGGACCGCGGCCTGCAACTCTAAGCGTGGTACTGAGAGCTTTTTCACAGGTGCTACTTTTGCTTTTCGAAGCTACAGCGAAAGTCTGTTCAGAAGCATCTACAAAGACTACAAGTTTAGCGTTTGCATTATCTGGAGAGAACGTGGTATATAATCTGGGAATTAGCAACTTATCAATGATCTTCAGATCCCTGATAAAATCAAGCCATTGAACATCTAGGTGCTTAACAACTGACTCATCCCATTCAGAGCCCTCCGGCCAGACATCTTGTAGGATTATTTGGCCTCGTATAATGAACAATGATATGAGACATAGCGGATCGAAAATTTGCATGATGACTTTAAGCATGTCGCGTTTTGTTATAGTGGTTTCCCTTCTTAACATCTTATCAAACAATCCTCCATCTGAAATCTTGTATGTTAGGACGTCTGAAGACGGCAGTCAATATAATCCCAGAACCTTGGTGATATGATTCCCGGTGTCGTTTGGGTCCATGCTTATTAACTTGGCATTCACGCTATTCTGAGGTATTTGTTATAGAAACTCAAGATTATTGGACTGAACACAAACCAATTCAAAATTCATGTCGTTGTATATTTTGATCGCATCCATGGTAACGGCCACTGCCTTCTCAACTAGTGATGTGTCAACTCGGTTTCATAAACCGAGTCAAACCGAGTTGAGCCCAAACCGAGTTGACTCGGTCTACATTTTTTCGAACCGAGTTGGCAAACCGAAGAAAAAACCGAACCGTCAACCAAATAATCAAAATGAAATTAATGCAAGCAGACCGAGTTCGCTTGAACATAATCAAAACTACCCTCCTTTAGTTGCGGTCTGTGCCAAACACAATGCACTTATACATATAAAGTCGATAGTCGACTGGTAGTAGTATGTAAAGCATCAAAGCAAGTGAGTTATTTTCGCAGGCATACAGAAACACACACATCTGTTAAACTTGACTCGGGATATTTTACAGAAAATTAATTCCTAACTCGAGTTGCAGTATGTATCCAAAACATTCAAACATACATACTGCAACTCGAGTTAGGAATTAATTTATCCCGAGTCATGTCAAACCGAGTTGGACTGCGGTTCGGTTTTTTCATTGTCGTGTGTTGATAGGTAGACGGTTTGAATGTTTTGGGTACATATTGCCACTCGAGTTAGGAATAAAATTTCTGTAAAATATCCCGAGTCAAGTCGGTTCGGTTCTTTCCTGTATGATTAATTATTAGTAGGTACGCTTATTGCTTTTTTTTTTTTTTTTTTTTTTTTTTTTTTTATTAAATTCATTTTGACTAAATCCGTTTATTTTGATTGAAAAATTTGTTTGTTTCTATTTTTCAAAACAAAGTATTGAAAGAAAAAGCGCAAATATTATTTTTGTAAACCGAGTTAGCCAACTCGAATTACAACTCGGGTTGATCAAAATCCAACTCGGGTTAACCCGGTTTGTAAATTTTGTTGACCAAACCATCCCCCGCATCCGGAAACTCGTTCTTAAATTTGCTTGCATGAAAATTCTTTATAAACTGTGCACATGTAGGCGAGCACCTTGGGCCGAACATCATGACCTCCATGATGTAAACAGTAGGCTCTCGAGTAGTATCGCCATTACGCCAAAGAACTCGCTGGCATTGTTGGTCATCTGATTTGATTCTTATCCTGTGGAACATTTTTCTTACATAGGCATTGACAGCTACTTGACGCTCTCGAAGTTTAAAAATCCCTGCATGAAGAGAAACTTTTCAAAAGATGGGTATTGACAGAGATATCGTACACTTTAGCAGCGAAATCAGCGACATCCCTAGGCTTAGGCGGGACCTTGTTAGGATTTTCAATGATGAAAGTAGGAACATACCACACACGGGTCCAATTGGTTCTGACATTATCTTCCGTGGCAATCCTCGCGTACCCTTTTCTTAAGTTCTTAAGTTGTGGCTTCTTCTTTAATGATTTCTCCAGTACACCATTTCCAAAAACTATCCACCCTAGGAGCGTTTTCAATGCGCATGGTTCTTCATCACTGCCGTATCTCTGTCCCTGACCTAGAAGAAATTTGGCCGGGTCTAACCCAATTAATCATGTCGATTATGGAATCCGCAATAGTTTATTCCCGCGGATCTCATCCGATCCGCAAGGCATCCGCATCCGCATTGAACACAATTATTGAATCCGGCGGATGAACTGCACTGTCGATCCGCGAAACCACTTTACCTTATCCTAAACCTGTCAAATGGTTTCATAGGTCGAAGCTGAGGTATAAGTCTCAGTCTCCACAACTTTTTGAGCTGCCTTATACTGTGTGTGTGAAATTAGCTTGGTTGAAAAAGAAAAAGTTTAATAAAAAGAATTACATAATTCATTTATCTAAACCAGCAATGTTTTGGTGTTTGGTCTGCCTTTCGTTTTGATTCGTCACGATCGTGTTTGAACGTTGTAGGTACATTAAATTTTTGACTACTATTACTTCAGATCGAAATTGAGTTGCATGTTGTTAATTCGATTCTTTCAGGGTTTGATGATGTGCCTATTGTAAAAAGTGAAAGCAAAACTCTTAAATCCACAACTTTTATTCGAATTTTTCGAATAGCGTTGCAAAACACTGGAAAAAAACCTACACAAAGGAACAAGTAACCATTGACGTAATAATGTCAATGCAAGTAACATAGTACCAACAAAAATTTACATTCACTTTCACGTCTGACACATATTGTGCGGCACACTGGTCAGCGTCTGATCCCAGTGGGACGGCTGAATTTAAAATGCGAATAGAAGTAACTGACCTATTTGTATCATAAAAAAAAGTTTAAAAAAATTTATGGCAATGAACAAAACAAACAGATTTATTACCCCAGGTGGTAGTCCAGCAAAACTGGAAAATCCACTCTCTAAAGAGATCGGTCCTACGGATTCTGGGGAGGACCACTTATTGCTTAAAAATTTTGGAAAAAGGAGTACGAAAATACAGAGAACTCCACCAAAAAACTACTCCCAAAGGGTTACACCATCGAAAACCCCAACTAAGACAAATGACGTAAAAGTCATTAGCCAAAAAGAAACCAATGTCTCTGAAATGATCGACACTGCAGGACAACAGAGTTTCAAAGAAATCAAAGAAAACTGCCAAACCAAATCAAAAGATTACTATGATGAATGGCAAAAGGAAATAGCAGCAAGAAAGAAACTTGAAACCTTAGTTCAAAGTCTTCAGGAGCAAGTAAAAAGACTCGAAGAAAAGGTGTCCCTATTTGACAAGGAACACAAGTCTACGGTTCAGACAAGTCAACAAGATACTGTTACTGTGTATCAAACTGACGAAGAAGAACTTTTATTTGAAACTGAAAGAAAAAGAAATAAGCGCACTGCTAAAAAACGAAAAGCGGAAGGTAGCCCCGAATTGCATACAAAGAACCAGCAAACCTCGAAAAATGAAAATAAAAAAGACTTGGGTACTACAAAGAATAATGCAAATAATGTGCTAGCCAATGCTAAACCGAAGTCTTTGTCTAAAGGCAACAGAAAAACTGTACCACCACCAATTATGATCACAGGATTCCCAAATTTTGGAGATCTTAAGAAAATGATTGAGAAATGTACTAAAAAAGCTTGCAAATATACATCGTATAACAAAGACAATTGGAAAGTCAATGTCGAGGAAGATGATTACTATAGACTGGTCACTGAGGAACTAAGCAAACATAAAATCCAGTGGCACTCCTATGAAAACAAATCCACAAGACCAATAAAAGTAGTCGCCAGAGGCCTACATTCCTCATGTTCTCCAAAAGAATTAGTAGAAGACCTTGTTCAAGCAGGCTTCCAAGCCCTTGATGCAGTCAATCTTATTAAGAATGAGACTACTAAGAACTCTGCTGGGGAACCAATAATAATAAAGAGATCACTGCCTTTATTCACGCTATCTTTCGACAGCAAACAAAGTCTTGAAAATGTCTATAATATTCGATCAATCTTGGGCATAAAAGTCAAAATTGAACCACTGCGAAAATCAAAAATTGTTCCGCAATGTAATAGATGCCAAGCATTTGGCCACACACAAAAATATTGCAACCGCGAGTTTGCTTGTGTTAAGTGTGAAGGAAAACATGCAACTAAAGACTGTCCATCAAGCAAAGAACAGAAAGCAAAATGTGTAAACTGTCAAGGTAATCACCCTGCAAGCTATAGAGGCTGTCCAGTTGCTAAAAGATTTCAAAAATCCAAAAGCAAAATGACATCCGGTGAAATAAAGCCCAGCAATCCAGCAAACACAAAAAGAACTCCTGAAGCTGAAGATAAAAGTAAGAAAGAACTTCCGAAGGAAGCTGTTAAAAGCAAAAGCGACGACAAAAAATCCTATTCACAGATTGTTAAAAACGTGCGGAAGAATGAAGAAACTTCCATTAAAGAAATCCTTGAACTTATTCTTAAAAGAATTGACAATCAGGATTTGAACATCAAACGGCTAAGTGAAGAAGTCGCTCTTAAAAAACAATGATGGACAGAACACTAAAAATTGGAACATGGAATGCAAACGGTCTTTTACACCATTTATCAGAATTAAAAATCTTCTTAGACATCGAACACATAGATATTTGTCTGGTGTCCGAAACTCATTTCTCAAGTGGACTGGTTCTTGATGATTTAATATCAAACTATATTTGCTACCACGCTCCTCATCCAGCTGATAAGGCTAGAGGTGGATCGGCAATCCTCATAAAAAAGAGCTTAAAACATTATGAAGAAGTTATGTTTACAAACGAGAATATGCAAGTAACAATAATTAGTATTGGTATGAAAAAGAAAGACTTCAAGTTGGCATCAATATACTGCCCGCCGAGGCGTTCCCCGACTGAAGATGATTATACAGAACTGCTGAATGTACTAGGACATAACTTCCTTGTTGGTGGTGACTTTAATGCTAAGCACACCCATTGGGGATCCAGACTTATAACAACAAAAGGCAGAAGGCTTTACAAAGCATGCCTCAAATACAATTGTGAGTTTTATTCATCCAGATCACCAACATACTGGCCATCGGATTCAAGTAAAATACCAGACCTTGTTGACTTTTTCATAGTCAAAGGTATCAAACGAAACCATATAAGAGTCGAAGGAAAATATGACTTATCATCAGATCATACACCGGTGATTTTATCACCTAATGAATCGGAGATAATGGAAAAAAGTAATCCTAAGCTAGTAAACAATAAAACAAACTGGAGTGAATTCAGAGAAAAGCTTGAAAGCTATATAAATCTCAGATCCCCTATGGAAACAAAAGAGCAAATCGACCTTGAAGTAGAACAATTCATTGCCGATGTTCAACAAGCTGCAGAAGAAAGTACACCAACTTGCTCGAGTAGGAAGCAAACTGAAACAAAATACCCTGCCGAGATAAGAGAGTTGATATTGGAGAAGAGAAGAGCTCGAAGAAAATGGCAAAATACTAGATTTCCAGACGACAAAACAGCGTTTAACCGGCTAAGCAACGAACTGAAAAAACAAATCTACGAATTCAAAAATGATTCATTAAGTAGATTCCTGAAAAATTTAACGACTGATGCTTCAACTGATTATTCGCTCTGGAAAGCAGCTAAGCGCCTGAAAAGACCGCAGTTACAAAACCCGCCAATTAAATCTCTAAACGGGAATTGGATCGGAAATCCGAAAGAAAAAGCTAACCTGTTTGCAGAACATCTTGCGAATGTTTTTAAGCCATTCCCAGCAAGTACATCTGAAATCAGCTTACAGTTTATTGATAAAGTCGATGAAGTTGACATACCAATTGTCACACTCAAAGAAATAAAAAGTGTGTGTCGAAATCAACTATCGAACAAAAAATCACCTGGGTACGATCTAATAACTGCTCAGGTTATGAAAGAAATGCCATCAAAAGCCTTCATAAAACTCCAATTCATAATAAATGCACGCCTAAAGACCCAATATGTCCCACATCATTGGAAAATTGCTGAAGTAATTGTTTACCAAAGCAAGGTAAGCCACCAACAGAAGTGACGTCTTACAGACCAATATCGCTTATACCAATAATGGCAAAAGTCTTTGAAAAATTGCTACTGAAAAGACTGAGCAAAGTCATAGAAGAAAGAAATCTAATCCCAAATCATCAGTTTGGATTTAGAAATAAACATTCCACGATAGACCAAGTTCATAGAATAACGGATGCAGTTGAAAAAGCATTAGAAGAAAAACAAGTATGTTCGGCTATATTTTTAGATGTTGCTCAAGCATTCGACAAGGTATGGCATGAGGGGCTAGCGTACAAACTGCAAAGAGACCTACCCAGGCAGTACTACGAAATACTAAAATCTTATATCTCAAACCGGCTCTTCAGAGTACGGTATGATCAAGAATATTCAAAGCTATGTAATATACAAGCCGGTGTTCCACAAGGAAGCGTCCTAGGACCTACCCTGTATTTGCTATATACAAGGGATATTCCAGTGGATAACAACACCATTATGGCTACTTTTGCAGATGATACCGCAATTTTGGCATCCAGTAAGTGCGTCGTCAAGGCTGCTGAGAAATTGCAAAATGCCGTCGACACCGTTAGTGATTGGACCAAAAAATGGCGTATCAAGCTCAATGAAGCTAAATCTGCACATATAAACTTTACAAATAAAAAGTTAAGCTACGTTCAAATATTCATCAACAATCAAGCTGTACCCTACGCCAATACGGCCAAATACCTTGGGATGAATTTGGATGCAAAGCTAAAATGGAAAGAGCATATCAAAAAGAAAAGGGAAGAGCTCAACTTGAAGTATAGAAAAATGTACTGGTTACTCGGTAGAAATTCGGACTTATCTGTCGAAAATAAAATAATGCTTTATAAACAAGTACTTAGACCTGTTTGGACCTATGGAATCCAATTATGGGGCTGTTCAAAGAAAACAAATACTGAAATCATCCAAAAGTTCCAAAACAAAGTCCTTCGTGGAATAGTAAATGCACCATGGTATATAAGAAATAGCGATTTACATCGTGACCTACAAATAGAAACGGTTACAGAAGTTGTAAGAAAACATGCTGTATCACACAATCAGCGACTGCATAGTCATATCAACTCTGAAATAGAGTCCGTATTAAATACGAGAGGCAATGTTCGGAGATTAAGAAGAACCAAGCCACACGAGCTAATGGCCTAAAAGTCATGGGAAGCATTAAAAGTTTAAGCTTCCCTTAAAGAGATAATATTATTGAGAAAGAAAAATCTGTTGTCGATCGTTATAGATTGGTTCTGATTATGAGGAGTTTTTAGTGGGTAAGAATCCCACACTACTTGGTATCGAATACTACTAAAAAAAAATGGGCACGACTGGGTCGCACGAACTTGCGATTGTGTTCTAAATACGATATCAAAATCTTAGGGCTGAGTAAAAGGTTTTGGTGTTCGCTCTTTATAATATATTTGGTGGTACAGGGTTGCCAACTATACATTAATTAGGAAAATTTTATTAAATCACGAAAAATATTGAAAAAAAAAATCAATTAAATATTCCAAAGGTCTCAAGCGAAAATCTAAAAACGCCATTCTTTTGCAATTTCTAATACATATAAACGCTAAAAATTTTATCAAAATCGTTGGACCAGTTTTAAAAATAACGGTTTTTTATTTTACATTTTTTTAAAAAAAAAGTTTTGTAAAATTCAAGTAGGTATGCAAAATTTAAGATCTTAGCAAAAGTTAATTTGACAAAAAATTTGAGAAAAATCTAAGTTATGGTTTTGAAGTTATTTCAAAAAATTTAAATTTTTTTAAAATTTTTTTAAAAATTTCAAAAATTAAAATTTTTCAAATCTTGTTATGCAGTTTTCCTTCAACAACTTAAAACTTCTAAAATACAAAATTTCGTAAGCATCGTGCAAGCCATTAACGAGAAAGTCGGTTTTGAAAAAAACGGTACTATGGGAGGTACCGTTTTTAAACTTTTCCAAAATTTTTTTTTTACATCATAAGAAATACAATCTAAAATTAATTCTACACACAAAATTTTATTGAAATCGTTGGAGCCGTTTTCGAGAAAAATAGGTATTATCATATCGGTTGTATGGCAGGTACCGTTATTTCAAGACCTAGAGACTCAATTCCAAAAACCCCTCTGTAGGCTACCCCACATACCCTAACTGCAAAATTTCAAGAAAATCGGTCCAGCGGTTCAGGCTGTAGAATCATATACATCCAGACAGACAGACACACAGACACACAGACAGACAGACAGACAGACAGACAGACAGACAGACAGACAGACAGAATTGCAGGACCCACTTTTTTTGTATTCTCTATGATCGTAATGTCATGTTTAATTGTTATCTCAAAATTTTTTTCCGGCACGATTGCAAGACTTGCCTTATAGTACCTATAATCGCAAGTAAAAAAAAAAAACTTTTAAATATTCGCAACAATTTTGGTGCGGATGAGAAACGCTAAAAGTTGTATGGAGTGCGGATGAACAACGGATTCGGTAATACGCCTTTTTTAACCTGTGTTATCGACAATCTTTCACTTTCACACCGCCGGATCCAATAATAGCAAAAATGTCAAAACTCGTGCGGATAGCTTCCGCAGTCCTTTTATCGGACTCCATAATCGGGCATTCACTAATTCCTTAAGTGGTAGCCCACGAAGGTAAGGGTACATCTCCTTCAGCTTAAATATATTGGTTGTTTCTATTGGTAGTTCTAGCCCCTTCACTGTGTAGACATTTTTTAACATATGAGGTTTCCGACCTTCAACGCTAGAGATAGATACATTTGTTTTCAGGGATTCTTCACTCCAAGAAACACCTTTTGTCCATTGTAGCGTAAGCGTTTCTTGCTGCCCTTTGAGTCCAAGCTCGTCGTATAGATCCTTTTCCATCATGGTAAGAGACGAACCGTCGTCCAAAAAGGCGAATGAGTATATGAACTTTTCATTATCCCCATACATTCGAATCGGAACTATTTTGAACAGAATCGGCGTCGTTACATCTGCGTGAGAAGAATTAAAATTTGTGCGAGGGTGGTAAGAAGCAGCTGAAACATTTGAATCCTTGTTCTGAGGCACAAACGTTTGATACAACAGCGGATGATGACGACCAATACATCCAAGCATACCACAAGTTTTTCTCACACAACACGTACTCCAGTTATGTTCAGTCGGACTTATGTAAGCAACGAAAACATACTCTTTTCTCTTTAGCAAACGATAACCTCTACACTGGAGTTATTCGCTTGAACTCATTACAATCATTAAGAGTACGTTCATCTTTACATTTGGTACCAACTTCCGCTGGAACCGTTGATGACATATGCTGATGAGTCAAAACACGATTTTTCACCTTCTCCTTCTGTGTTCTTTTAAAATCACTCATATCTGTAAACCAAATTAACTCGGGAGGTAAATCAATTATTTTCTTCATGAGAAATTCAGCAAAATCTTCTAAATTAGCATGGGGTTTAGCTAATTGTTTCTCTCTCCAATCTTCATAAAGCCCAGGCCCTAACTTGCACGACAAATAAGTCAAAACGTAACTATTGGAAAGATCTTCAACTCTGTCAATCGACTTGAAATCCGCGACGAACCCATTTACCTTCACAGCCCCCATATGTAGGTTAGGATCGGATTTCGACTTTAATGCATGGAGCTTGAGGGGATCAGCTGTCAACCCATGAACCAATACATCGGATCGCCCAAATATAGAACCTAAAGAACACATTATTGCCTCGGCATCGGTCGAATATTTAAGTCAATCACTGAGTAACTGATAAGCTTCTCCCTTAAGCGCTTTTCGAATTCGAGCTACATTTTCCTTAGTTATTAACCAAAGAAGATTCTTGGAAACTCTCGCGATGAACAGTACTGCTATGAATAGGAGTAGATTGACGTTCAGAAGAAGTTTTTAAAAGAGACACGTGATTAGCTTGAATTCTTTTTATTAATTCTATTCTATCCTGGGAATCTGCAGCTAGGCCTGAGGATTTTGTAGGAACTATTTTAGGAACTTCAGCCTTAGCTAATTTTTGCTTCGTTTCAGCCAATTCATGTCGTAACGTATCTAATTCTACATATTTTTTTTTGCAACAGCAGCCTGAGCTACGACCGCAGCCTCTAACAACATATCTACAGTAGCCTCTACTTTTAACCTCTTACCTGGTTCATGTTCTGCTTGCTGATCATTTGCGCCAAAACTCGTTCTCCTCGCAATATCTTCCTCTTGGAACACGCAATCCGTCTGGTCACAATGCCATAAGTCAGCTATAGCACATTAATGCGGGTTGAAATTGATGCAATTGTACTGCCACCATCTTTTACAGGTCTCGCAAGACACCATTTCTTCCGTATCGGGGAGAGTGCAAGACTCCAATGTGCGATTGTGCAGCTCATTATCTTCCATAATTTATCACAATTAAAATAAAATAATATCGTTGAGAGGGACCTTGAATACAAAATTCTTCTTGACAACTTTAATTTTATTTTCTAAAAAAGATAACAATTTGTATTACAAACAGCGTTTCCTTATATCAGGTTACTTACAATTGGTAATCCCTAACTAACAACGATATAATATATGTAATAATCTCAACAATTGGAAGTTTCAAAAAACAAATATTCATTAAACTACTTTACTCTTAAATTTCACTTCTTACTTTGCCAATGCACACTTTCTTAATGTGCGGTTAAAACCGACAATTCAATTTCAATACTTTACTTTTCGATTTCACTATTCTATTAGAAAGACACAAAGATATATACTAAACTGTTGGTAAGAGGCTAGAAAGTAGAGACTAGGAGGCGGTTAGAAAACTGTAGATAAAGGCAAGTGGTAAGAAAGGTTTTAAGGGCTAGCGGACAATAAAGATATTTAGAACTATCTCAGATATAACTGTATAAAGAAAAAACACATGGACAAGATGCAACCACTCATATAAAAATGCTAAATCCAACGAAGATAGAGCAATATACCCAACAAAACACCTCATAAAAAAACTAAAAGTATTCATCAGACTCAGACTTGGTCACGCGTACATTACACACAAATATCTCTTCAATAAAGAGCTTCCTTCTATGTGTCACCTTTATCAAGATAGTAAATCCACTCTTACAATAGCCCATCTATAGCAGGAACCTGCCCAAAAGTTTCATTAACCTGTGCGAGGCGAATACGCTTCAAGGCCAAGACAACGAAAAAATACTGTTTTTTTTTTTTAATTTTAATAATTTAAATTTAGATGTATGTATGTATAGATTTTTCGTAAAAAATTAGACGATAACATTAAAACAAAAGACCCGAGAAACGCCGGGGCTCAGTTTTTCTAAGTATTGCTTCCGCTAATATGAACGTCTACATTTATATCGCAGATTTCATTGTTGATACAGATGTCAAGTACAGTTGAATTGTCAGGAAGTAGGCCTTTGGCGTCAAGAGCAACTCCATATTAACTCTTTTTTAATGGAACACTAAAATTGGGAAAGGAGCAATTGTTTTTCGTCATGAAAAAAAAAATCGACCTAATATCTTTTCACAAAAAGAGTACCTACTTTTTTTCAACTTCTTTCAAAAATTAAAAACTCTATAAAAGCTGCATTGAAAATGTATATAGGCCTAATAAGGTACATACCAATTTGTTTGTAAAGTTCAAAGTGCGTTAATGGCAATTCGACGGCTTCTCGTATTTCTTGCTTTTGCATATCCATTCCACCAATATCAGCATAGCCTACATCTGGCTTTTCATCGGGCTGCAACATCGAAATTGAACTATCAGCCTCTGGTGGTAGAACATCAACCAAAGCATTACTATGTTTATGCAAAGCAACTGACGCCGATGGCTTAAGTAGTTCTCTATCGATTGTAGAAAGAATTCGCACATAGTAATTGGAACCAGTTGTTGAACCTACGATACCAGTATTTTGATCTACAGCTTCTAAAAACTGTCCAATTACAAGTGGGACAGATTGTATGCGTTTAACTTCTTCCTGAGCGTGTAAGTATTCCTTTTTCAAATTTCTTTGTTCATCTTTGATATACTCTTCTTGGACCTCAAGAAACTCTAACGTTTTTTGTAGTTTCTACAAAAACATTTTATTCATCGAAACAATCGAACAAAGAAAAAGGAAAACTTACCTTGTATCGAACATAAAGATCATCGACATCAAGTTCATCCAGAGAGCTGTGAGCGTCCTTCGGACCTTTGAAATCTAAAATTTCATCCTGCAAAATAAATGTGTCAGATTTTAAAGTTATTTTTTATTTTTTTTGGAAATACTACTGACTTTTTCTAATGTAACGCATTCTACTTCAACCATTTCAAAAATTTGTCAATATGCGATGACCGATGACTCGGAAAAATCAAAAATTTAATACCCACGTTAAGGCTTACAAGCAGCAATGTACGATTAAATGAAGAATGAATGTCTATTATCAACTTCACAATTGTATATATGTAATATAGGGAATAGCAAAATCGATTTCACATATAAGAAGCTTTAAACCGGGGGCCACGAAAGTGCACCAATCGCTTCTCTTTATTTTCAAAGGAAAATAAGAGCTATGAACTGAGCCGTGTTGTGCGCTCCCAGTCGAAAAGAAATATTAATCCCACAGAGTAGACAATGCAGAGTGTCAACTCGTACCACGGGGATGGTAAATGAAATTTTCCAACTGGGACTGGCCATCACGACGCGTAGTGGCAAAGTAGAAATAAGCTGGGGCCCAACAAGTCTCATTTTGTATAGAAATTACCACTTTTCCAACCATTCCAATATTCAAAATTCTCATTGAAATCAATTTATAAAAGTGTAAAGAAAAATATAATACTACGTATTCACTAGGGCAAATGAGATGATTATGACCAAATTTTCAAAATTTGGTCATAATTGACTTTGTTACCCATACAAAATCTTTCATCAAAATTACCTCAACTTGAGGTGATTGGGCGGAAATTATGCGCTAACAACGTGGGAAAATTGGAGAAAATTAACCAAACAGTACTAAAACACAACCTATTGTGAACTAACCGGGAAAAAGTGTCAACTTGACAGAATGCGCTGTCACAACAAAAGTCTTTTTTCTTTGTGCTGTGGGGTGTGGGCTGGTTGGGATTTTGGTAAGCTTTTTTATTGCTATTCTTTTAGTTTGTTATTAAAATAACCAATAATTTCAATTTTTACAGGAGTGCCCTGCTGAGCCAAGCCAAAACAACACACAAAGTAGCAACAAAGTTAACGAGTAGGACACAATTGAAAACTAATATTTTCATTTTCTTTTTTGCATTTTCCAGTTCTGCCAATAAATGTGAAATGGTTTTTTTCTTTTCTAAAAAGCGCATTGCCACTTTGGTAAAAGCAAAAATCTGATTCATCGTCGAAAGGTTGGGCTGGAAACCTTCTTGAAAACAACAGATTATATTAACTATTACTTCTGTTCTTCGGTCGGTGATTTTTTGTCTTTTCGTTTTTTCGTGATTTGGGACTTGGTTTGCAACCCCGTCACATACACCGTTCCCAGCCTCAAGCCTCTATTCGGGTGCCTCTTGCTTTAGCTCTTGCTGCGGGAAGACTTCTAACAGATCGATGTGCTGACGGCAAAGGCGAAAGTGCAGTGTCAAACATCGGCAAAGACGGCTTCCAAAGTTTGTATGGATGTACAGCATTTCAAAATCAGTGAACTATCTGTAAAAGTCAAAGACAATTCCATTGTAATTGAGGAAAAACACGAAGAACGTGAAGATGACCATGGATTCATTTCTAGACACTTCGTTCGGCGTTTTTTTTTTAAAAAGACACTCCTAAATATGGGTTGATTTTCCATGCACAGTTGGTTGGACAAGCCAGCTTAAAGAACAAAGGAAAAATGTCAAGATCATTGGCGGCCAAGGCGTCTTTGGCAACGAGAGTGGATGCATTTGGTGAAGAAGCAACTTTTGAAACAGGAGCTGCCCACAAAGTCAAACTAGAGGCTAGACTTAGGCCTTGGCCAAACCAACGCGGTGAGTGCGTGCGATGCGATTGCGATAAGTCAAATCCCTATGCATTACGTCAAACGTCCATAAGATTACATAGGGATTTGACTTATCGCAATCGCATCGCACGCACTCGCCGCGTTGGTTTGGGCAAGGCTTTAGACTCCTGGAAGAGGGTAATTTGCGAAAGTAATCAGGCACGGGCAAGGCTAAGGCCAATTTTGAAAAATACCAAGTGAAAAGGTAAAGTTCTAGGATCTAGGGAATGATTTATAAGTGTTTATAACTAATTTAATATACTTTACAGCGAGGTGTTAACTTATGATGGGGGTGCTGACAGTACATTGTCGATTAAGAATAGGAAACATTCAGAAGCTGAACCTGAGGTTGCAGTGAAAAAGGAAGAACCAATAGAGGAATAAGCAGAAGAAGCTGCATCATCCAAGCCTAAAAAGAAAAAGAAGAAGAAGAAGAGCGAAAGTGAGAACCCTGATAAGAAGCCAAAACTTGAAGAAAGTTAGTTGAAATGGTGGTAGTTCTGTTTATTCTGTTTCAACACAATAAAGAAAAAGAAAAAAACATATTCATAACTAAAAGTTGTTTAGTCTTGTTCTGGTTCCAACTCTGCTCGGCTCTTTGTCGTTTCTATGAATTTGGATACGATTCTACCGAAGTTCTTTGCATTCTCTACAAATCAGAAAAGAACTGAAAACAAAATTGTTTGTGGCCCAGATGAAGAATAGTGGATGTTGCCCATTTGATTGAATGTCTGCGCCGACCGCGTTACTTCCAATTGATGAGCTGGTTCCAAAAACAAATCCATCTGCAGATTTATTTGCTTCTTGAACTATTCGAAACTGCTCCCGGAAGTGAAAGTCCATGTCTGTTGTAAAGGTGCTACAACAGCTGATGGAGCTCCGAACATTGAGGTTGATTGGGAAGAGGCTCCCAAACCACTTGCCGGATTGGTTGAAACTGCTGCTTGTTCGAAAAAGTTTGTATTTGGAATTATGACCGAGGCTCCTTGATTGCCTGGTAGGGAATTTGATGCTCCAAATGCGAATGAAGAATTTTGTGCAGCAGGTGCACCGAAAGCATTTGTAGAAGCGCCGAACATAGACGGTTTGTCTTTTTGATTTGTGGTAGTTGTGGAACCAAAACTGAAAATTGGTTTGCCTGGAGCTGCAGTAGGTTCGTTGATGGCGTCAGTCATTTTACGCTCTAGAGCTTCGAGAATGTCCTAGAAAAAGGTAAAATGAATGTTATTGACTTCTCAATGGGGAATCTGTGATTGGCACATACTTCGCCAAACTCTTAGAATGTACCGTCGTCCTTGGTAACATTGTTTTCCTTTAGCCATTGGATGGTATCGACGTAGTTCAATCGTCTGAATGTTCTTTTGGGCACTTCAAAGTTTGGATTAAGTTTCTTTACCAAATAACCATCAGGCGATTTGAGTACTCGATCGACAACATCGCAGATTAAATCCTCCATCATCGTCATTTTCACGCTGTTCCCTACCTGCCGGTTCTTGTTGTTTTCGCGAGCCCAAATCTTATGAACTTTCTTCAGTTGAGATTCCGTGGCTGGTTCATATTTCAAACCATCTCCTGGGTTTTTTGCATCAACAAATATAGTTGGAATTGCATCTTGATTGGTAGGACGCACAAAACGAGATTTCCTGTAAAAAAAAAAACAATTTCATAGATTTTTTCAGGCAAGGCTCATAGATTTTGCCAACTTTCGTAATAAGGTCCGAATGACGAATAATAGAACAAATGAAGAGCCGATAATCACTGATTTCCTGACCCTTCGATATTTTAGCTCTTCCTTAAGGTGCATTTTTTGGTTTGATGTGGGCAAGGCTTCTAAGTTGTCGGTAATTGGAAGGCACAAGCTGTTTCCAATGTCGGTAAATTTGATCCTCTTCAAAGTGATTCCTCGAACAATAAGTAAAAACCTTGGAAAACTGCCGTCTGTAAGAAATAAGTTTATAAATAATTCACCCCTATTATGGAATCCGGCGAATGCTATTTAGCGTGAGTTTCAACCATTCGCGAAAATTTTGCTATTATGGAATTCGACGAATGGAAGTTGAATGAATGTCGGTAACAAAACCTGCACTACCGACTTTTCTGTTCAACTTATTTGGTATTACTGAATTCGTAGACCATTCGCACTCCATATAATTTTTTCTATTTCGCATTCGCGCCATTTTTGTAGCGAATCCAATTCCATAAGACAACTTTTTATTTGAAAACAACAAACAAAACATGGAAAGTGCAAAAATGTAAGTTAAAATTTACGATAACGAATCTTCAAGTACTTATTTTATTTCTTTTTAAGAAAACGAACCACAAATAGGGAACAATTCCGGGAAATGGTAGAGCTAATGAAGACTGAGCCCGATATTGCCAGAAACTTGACAAAAAAGTCTCCGGAGCAGCAACAAGAATTTTGGGAAAGGCTACAAACATCTTTAAATAGCATGGGTCCACCATTTAAGGAGATTTCAGAATGGAGAAAGGTATGTTGAAAAAAATATGACTTGTTTGAAATTTAATGAGTTTTTTTTTTTTTTTTGAATGTAGGTTTGGACGGACTTTAAATCGTCCATTAAAAAAAAAATTGTGCTTAATAAAAAGTCACAGAATCAGACAGGTGGTGGAGCCCCAGAAACACAAGCTATTACAGAACTGGAAGAAGAAGTTTGTAAGCTTGTGTGCATGGAAGCTGCAATAGAAGGTGTGATGGGGACACGACCATGTGGGTTGCCGAAGAAAAGAAAAATGGTTCCAAGCTCTATAGTGTCTCAACCATCCTGTTCGCAACCCTCCAGCTCTCAACCCTCCTGTTCTCAACCTTCCTGCTCTCAAGCTTCATCTTCCAATCTGCTGGACTCATCAGTCAACAATGAGTGGTTTCTTGCCAGCGAAGAAGAAAATGTAGAAAATTTGTACGCGGAGTCTCCAAAAAAGCGCTCAGTCAAATCTACCCAGATTCAGCTGCTCAAGGAACAAATTGCTTTGCAAAATAAGCATTTCAACAATATGCAAGAGCAGTCTAAAGATATAAACAAAAATGTTTTAAGACTCAGCGTTACCTTAGAGCGGTTGGAAAAACGGGAAGAAAAGCGGAATGAAATTTTGGAGTCACTCGTTGAGGAGACTAAAAGACAAAATAAAGCATTAGAGCTTATTTTAGTTCATATAGATGGAAATAGAGCAGCCTCTGAATTTTCAATTTAATTTTGTTAAATGTTGTGCGTACACGAACCCATTTGCATTTTGTGTTTTAGTTTTAAGTACATTAGTCTTAAGCTTTCTGAATTTTTTTTTTAAGTTTTATTGGTGCTGACACGAAGTCATTTTTATTTTGTGACTTAATCTTAAGCTTTCTGATTTTTTTTTTTTATTTTATTGGTGCTGACACGAAGTCATTTTAATTTGTGATTTAGTTTTAAGTTTTCTGAATTTTCAGTAAGAAAAAAGAAGTTCAGTTTTTTTTTCGTTTTTAATGCTGTTTTGTTTTTTTAGTTTTAAATTTTCTACAAGAAGAAAAACAAAGACTGTATTTTTGTTAACAATGTGATGTATAGTAACTATTTACCTACATATAAATAAAAACTATTTATGGAAAACTAAAAATTCGATAAAAATGAATTTCTCAATTGATTGGCTTCCTGAAGATAGACTCGATCCGTCGTTTGTTCCTCACTCAAGGCATCATCTTCTTCCTCTTCTTCATCTTCTTCATTCAAATCGAGTATGGCATCATCGTTTACTTTAAAATGAATTCTTACGTTGTGTAGAGCTGCTGCAACGTTTATTATCTGCACACATTTTTGTGGTGAGTAGTGGAGCTGTCGAGCACCCAGACAGCATCGACACCAATTTTTCCAGACTCCAAAAGTTCTTTCCACAACGTTTCGTCCACTGCTATGGCTTTTATTAAACCTACTCTTGTTGGTGTTCACACCAGCGCTTCTAAAAGGTGTTATCATCCAAGGCGATAAAGGGTAACCAGAATCTCCTAAAATAAGTTCAAGGGTAAGTGTTTCAATAAAAAGTTAAAAAAAAAAAATTAAATTACCAAGCAACCGTGTATTTCTGTCTCCATTATCATATTGACTTTTAAAGTACAAGAATGCTTCACTATTTACCCATACAAAGGAATCGTGGCTAGAGCCCGGATATCTGGCGTCAATGTAACGAATTTTTTGCGTATGGTCACATATCTAAAAAAAGACAAAGATAAATAACCACCACATTAAATAAATGATTTATAATTGATTTTACCACCATGGCATTGAGGCTGAAAAATCCTTTCCGATTTAAGTAGAGGTGGGCATTGTCACCAGACGGTTTTATCATTTTTATGTGTGTGCCATCAATACACATAACTACGCCAGGAATCTTAGATTTTCTGTAAAAGTACGCCCTAGCGTCTCGTTTCTCATCATCTGTCATCTGTAAATTAATCCATTTCGGAACTAAATGTTCCTCCAAGATTCCAAGAACTTCAGTGAGAACAACTGAAAATGTGCTCTGAGCCATACATATGTTGAAATCTTGTCCCACTCCGTGTTGATAACCCCCTTCAGCAAGGAACCTGCAGCAAGCTGCCAGCTTAACCTCAGGTCGTAAGGATGATGACCTTACTGTTTGAGGTATTGTTCTCTTCAGCTCACTTAGAACATATTTAAAAGCAGGCTTATTAAGTCTATAATGCTTAACAAAACTAAGAACGAAAAATAAAAAAAAAAAAGTTTAAAAGATACCAAATTCAATAACCAAAAAAGCTAGATACATAACTCTTTCATGAAAAATGGCTAAACCACGACCCCTACAGACGTGATCTAAAGTTATCCTAGTTGGATTTTTAGCCCCCTACAAACTTGCATTCGTAGTTTTTTGATGAAACTTGAAATGCAAAAAAAAACTATTTTTGTCAACACAAATCGTTTTCATGAAAAATGTCTTAAGCCGATACACATTTTTCGCTCTCCTGACTAAACCACGACCCCTACAGACGTGATCTAAAGTTATCCTAGTTGGATTTTTAGCCCCCTACAAACTTGCATTCGTAGTTTTTTGATGAAACTTGAAATGCAAAAAAAAACTATTTTTGTCAACACAAATCGTTTTCATGAAAAATATCTTAAGCCTATAAAGCCCTGGCCAAACCACAACCCCTTCAGACGTGATCTAAAGTTATCCTAGATGCATTTTTAAATCTCCTTTCATACATTTAGGAGTCGCGGCTCAGCAAGTAAGGAAGAAATATGAATATACTTACAGCTCATCCGAAACATCGAAAATACTTTTGTTTTGGTAGCGTAATTCCATTCGAGTATATCTCGATGAGTTTTCCCTTACATCAAAGTAATATGCAATTGAATCCATTATAAATCCAAATATCACTTTTACTTATTTTATTTAGTTTTATTTACGTAAAACTGAATTAGCTTTATTTTAATTTCAGATTTGTTTGAATATCAATTTAAATTAATTTTTTTGTTTTGTTGACATAAAAATGATAGCAGCTGAGCAGCAGTGAAAAACAATAAGGTAGTTCTGGTATTGATAATACAGCTCATTCGTCGAATTCACTAATAGCAAATAAGGTGAATACGAATTTACCGCGAATCCTGTCAACTCCCCGGGAGTAAAATCCTGCGAATTCCATAATAGGCATGATTGTTGTGAAATTTGTTTGGATTATTAAAATTGAAAAGAAAAAAGAAAGTAATTGAATATGAGTGCAGAAATATGTAAATAATTTAGAATTTGTTAGTTCGCTGCATTGTTGCTTCGTCGTCATCCCTTTCCATCCATCACCTACATGGAATGCAAAAAAAAATTGAAAATATGCAAGTGGGTGCATTCACTGCTTTACTGCGTGAACACAATGCATACGCATACGCATACGGAGCCGGAACCGCAAGAGTTAAAATCAAGTTAACTTGTCCAGCTCCGTCTTGCGTTGTTGTTGTATTCGCTTGCATTTAATGTTTTGACATCTCTTGCGGCTGCGTTTCTGCAGCCATTGTGTTCACGCAGTTAGTAACTACATAATAAAGTCATTAGAAAAAACCGCGAAATGAGTTGAAAATTTTTCTCCCCACGTAATGTAGAAATTTCAGATTTACGGCCATATTATTCACCCAATAAATCCGGGTTTAAATTTACATCCGGATGTAAAATCGCATAAACCCAGTTGTCAAACGCAAATCCATATTCATCCCTATTATGGAATCCGGCGAATGCTATTTAGCGTGAGTTTCAACCATTCGCGAAAATTTTGCTATTATGGAATTCGACGAAAGGAGTTGAATGAATGTCGGTAACAAAACCTGCACTACCGACTTTTCTGTTCAACTTATTTGGTATTAGTGAATTCACAAACCATTCGCACTCCATATAATTTTTTCTATTTCACATTCGCGACATTTTTGTTGCGAATCGAAATTCGTAAAGACAAAAACTTATTAGAAAACAACAAACAAAACATGAAAAGTGCAAAAGAGATTGCCAATGCCTTTTCCAATCGAGTGTCCCTTCAATTATCCTTGAATCCAATGCCGCCAGCATTAAACATTGAAGACCAGTGGCAGCAATGCCAAGAAGCCATCAGAACTGCTGCCTCTGAGGTTCTGGGTTTCACTCGGCCACCAAAACGAAACCCATGGTTCGATGAAGATTGTAGGCAGGCAAATGCAGCCAAGCAAAGAGCACGACAAATTCTTTAACAAACACGAACGAGGGCTGCTTACGATCGGTATAACGAGATTTACAAGGAGAGAAGAAGGGAAGAACACCGACTTCTCAAAAAGAAAAAGAAGCAGCATGAGAAGCGCTCGTTAGAGGAAATAGAGAGGTGCCATGACAGGAACGAGATTCGGAAGTTTTACGAAAAGGTAAAAAGATCCTGCCAGGGTGGCAAACCCCGAACTCAAGCCTGTAAAGACCAGCAGGGAAATATAGTTATAGAGTCACAGTCGCTACTGAGGATCTGGAAAGATCATTTCTGCAGACTGCTTAACGACGATGAGGTCCTCCCGACCTAGAAGAAGTTAAGCTTGCTATATGCAAATCAAATAAGACTGCAGGTGCAGATGGCCTTGATGCCGAACATTTGAAGGCAGCTGGAGATCAGTTGGAAAGGAGCATGCACCAACTGATCTTCATGATATGGTCGGAAGAAAGCATGCCCGATATATGGAACCTCAGTATCGTATGCCCGATCCTTAAGAAAGGAGACCCTCACAACTGCGCCAATTATAGAGGGATAAGCCTCCTTAACGTCGCTTATAAGATCTTGTCTGCTGTAATATGTGAACGTCTGAAACCCCACGTCAACAACTTGATAGGTCCTTATCAATGTGGTTTTAGACCGGAGAAGTCCACAATAGATCAAATTTTCACATTACGGCGGATCTTGGAAAAAACCCGTGAACATAATATCGATATTCACCATCTCTTTATCGATTTCAAGGCCGCGTATGACAGTATCTACAGAGACGAGCTGTACAGAGCCATGTCTAGTTTCGGCATCCCTGAAAAACTCGTACGACTATGCAGGATGACTTTGGAGAATTCACGCTGCTCCGTCAAGGTCGGTAAAGAACTCACCGAGACCTTTAATGTCGAAAAAGGTTTTAGGCAAGGCGATAAACTGTCATGCGATTTCTTCAACATCATACTTGAACAGATTGTAAGAAACTCAAACGTCAACACCAGAGGAACAATCTTTCAAAAGTCTGTGCAATTACTCGCATATGCAGACGATATTGACGTAATGGGAAGAAAAAAGCGTGATGTCATAGGTGCTTTTGCGAGTATTGAAACAGAAGCTGCAAAAATGGGTTTGATGGTTAATGAGGGCAAAACAAAGTATATGCTGTCATCAAATAAGGACACAGAACATCGACGAATTGGACAAAACGTCACAATAGACAGACATAACTTCGAGGTAGTACAGGACTTCGTCTACCTAGGATCCGCTGTAGACACGGACAACAACATCAGTGCGGAGATCAAACGGAGAATAACTCTTGCCAACCGTTGCTTCTTTGGGTTAAGAAGGCAATTGAGAAACAAAACCCTCTCCAGAAAAACCAAGATAACCTTATATAAGACCTTAATCATCCCAGTCCTGCTTTACGGCGCGGAAGCATGGACCTTATCGAAAGCGGATGAGGAAACCCCTGGTCGTTTCGAAAGAAAAATTCTCCGAATGATCTTTGGTCCCGTATGCGAAGGCAATGTGTGGAGAAGAAGATACAACAACGAGCTGTATGAGCTGTACCGCGACATGGGCATAGCCAGAAGAGTACGCATCGCGAGGCTACGATGGTTGGGCCATGTTGAGCGGATGGACCCAAACGCTCCGGCTCGTCGGGTGCTCGAAAGCACATTGCAGGGAAATCGCGGAAGGGGAAGACCTCGTCTTAGGTGCCGCAATCAAGTGGAGGAAGACCTCAACCGATTTGGGTTGCGAAACTGGATAGAGCTCGCCCGAAATAGAAGTCGTTATCGAAGAATGTTGGTTGAGGCCCAGGTTCACCCCGAACTGTAATGCCCACCTAAGTAAGTAAGTAAGTAAGTA